>CM042684.1:407279948-408479948 GCA_023614405.1 Avena insularis | reverse complement strand
AAGAATCCTTTCCATACCCTTATCCATGAGCATCAATACCATAATATGCCCAAAGGGAAATTACCCTCCAATTGGGATTTGCCTCGTTCTAGCCATGCAGGAAAAGAAGACTTCAAGGAGGAAGAGTGGGTAAAGAATAGCAAGAGCTGGGATTCTCAACACGACATGATCATGAGCCGCATTGAGCAAAACTCACAGCTGATTCATAATCTCACCTTCGAGATTGAGGACTTGGGGAAACTTATCAAAGAGCTCATCGAGAGGATACCACCACCAAAGGAGTAATTCGTCATCAGGTTTGGCATCCCCTTGGTTTGTTCCAAGCTTGTGGTAGTGCCGTGGTATCATATCACTATCTTCTATCTTTTTACCTTATTAGTAGAGTCATATCATGAATAGAGGAGTTATTATGTAGGATGGTTTGCATTATGGAAGTGTCCCCTCTCTCGTTAGATATGTATCCCTTCGTGTGAGTTGTCGTTATGGAATATTAATGAGAAGTTCTATAATTTACTCTTTTGCATAGCTTATATTAGTTTTCAATTCGTGGTTGTATGATTGATCTTATTGTTAGTATTGGTATCACTTTGGGATCATTGAGTTAATTTAGTTGGTTTTGGCAAACCTAGCTCGATCAGTAGCACACTATTTTTGAGAGTTGAAAGAAAAGATAGAAGTACTCTAGAGAAAAAATAATTTCATCATCTTTCTTTCTTGATTTTCTCATAAGTTTAGTATTCTCTAGTTAAGATCTTTTGTGCTTCCAAGGAAGATTGCATGTTTGTTTTTATCACTTGTATGTTTGGTTGTTTCCTTCAACTCTTATACTTGCTACCCAGCCTTGCTAGCCAAAAACCTGTACTGAGAGGGTATTCTTCTCGTGGATCCACCTCCTTTAAACCAAAACCTTTGCCATTTGTGTCCACCATACCTACCTAGTAGCATTATTGCTATTCCAAGTAAATTCTTGTTTTATCTACCTCCTAAATTAAACTTGTTATATGAAAATTAGTGATTAAATCTCTCACGAACTTGATGGCACACTTTACTTTCTTGCATTTAATAAACTTGAACCATTGTGCTCACCTATGTTGCGTATATGCTTGCGCTTTGTAAGTTGTGGATTAGCAGAACCATGCTGTCATGGGGAACGCTTTCAACATTGCACTGGTACTTTGTACCTAGTTGATATCATGTTCTTTTGTCCATGGATGTCGTCAGTATGAAATGAAAGGGGAGCTTGTAAGTCCATGGAGTTATGCATGTGTGTTAGAGAAATGCCTGGGCCGCTGGTCTAATCCATGCTGACATGGTGGAAACCTGCAGGGTAACCATAACGAGTATTTATGAAGCATTCTTCTTATAAAAAAAGAGATAGAGATTGAGAAAAATAGAAAAGAAAAAAAGATATATTATGAAAAGAGGAAAGAGAGAAAAAAAGCACCATATTCCCATGGTAAATAAGAATATTGCTGAGATACTTGTTGTCTGCTTACCTTGTCATTTTGATATGGGGATTCTTCCGTATCATCGGGCA
Organism: Avena insularis; assembly: GCA_023614405.1. Lineage (NCBI taxonomy): Eukaryota > Viridiplantae > Streptophyta > Magnoliopsida > Poales > Poaceae > Avena > Avena insularis. Next base: position 408,478,411 of record CM042684.1, on the reverse strand, counting down.
AGGGGTACCCCGTTGGCGGTTCTCAATGATACACATATGCTTACGATGACAAGAACTTATCGGTGACTAAACTTGAGTAGCATGAGGAGCGGCCCTCGTATTCAAGGGACATGAGATTCTCAACTTACAACTTGTCAATGCATATCCTCATATTTGATCACTTTAACCTTAATCACCTAAAAAGCCTATGATAGGGGCAATGAGAGCTGAAAGCTAGTAAGTATCATAATTTTTGGGAGCTCTTTATGAGACTTGCAATCCCTGCTTCCCTCTTTGAAGGGCCTTTCTTTTACTTTGTAGTTGAGTCAGTAAACCTACTCCCTTCTACCTCAGCAAGTATTTTGATTTGATGTGTTTCATTCATTCATATGATGATTTATTCAATCATGTTTCTTATGTTCCTTGCTTTGCACATTGCTTTTATCTTGATGTTTACTACTTTGAAAGCTATCATTGAAAAACCAGCTATTTGTGAACTCCAGCAAATTATCAACTATTCTTCGACCAAGAGCTAAGTTTGCCATTACCAATTATGATTCACTTTATGTATCTTTATTGTGTTTCCTTTACTCATTACAAGTTGAGTTATATAATAGTGAGTTGTCTTCTATTATGATCTATGCTTTTGACGAATGTGATGCTTCTTGTCCGTATTCTTTTATCGACTCTTCACTCCATAAACCTGAGGCCATGTTTATTGAGCTCAGTTTCGCTTGAGGACAAGCGAAGTCTAAGCTTGGGGGGAGTTGATACGTCCATTTTGCATCACTATTTTATGTCTTAATTCACTATTATTCATTGATATATTTCATATTGAGAGGTGATACTTATGTTATTTCATCTGTTTTTGCATGGTTGATGACTTTCGGAGCATGGACCGCTGCAGTCAGGATTCTGATGGAAAAGGTGCTGTTTGGAGGCAAAATTCGCGAAGATCAGAAAGTCCGGGAAAATATACGGAAAATCTTATTTTTCCAGAAGACTAAGGATGCCAGAAGACGGAGTGGAGATGGGCCGCAGGGGGCCCACGCCACCCCCTGGCGCGGGCAGCCCTAGGCCGCGCCAGGAGGTGGTGTGGCCACCCTGGACCACTCCAGCCTCTCCCCTCTGGCGTATATCATCCTCCCGAAACCCTAATACTCGGGGAGCGACCACAAAAAGATTCCGCCGCCTCTGCGGGGCGAAAAACACCAAGAGAGAAAGATCTCTCTGGTAGACAGATTTCTGCCGGGGGAATTCCTTCCCGAAGAGGGGAGATCGTCGCCATCAACACCACCATCAAGATGGAATTCATCGGGATCATCATCATCATCATCACCACCATCATCACCCTCATCACCATCTCCATATTGCTGTAACAATTGTGTTGAATCTTGCTATAGTTCATAGGGGAAACTTTCCCGGTGTTGATTACTCTTTGTAGTTGATGCTATTGAGTAAACCATTGAATTATTGTTTATGTTCAGATTGTTATACATCATTATTCCATCTCTGATCATGATCCATATGATGTCTTGTGAGTAGTTCATTTTGTTCTTGAGGACATGGGAGAAGTCATGTTGTTAGTAGTGGAGTTGTGTTGAGAAAGATTCAATAGATTGTTATTTAAGTTGTGGTGTACTTCTTCTAGTGGTGTCATGTGAACGCGAACTACATGACACTTCACCTATATGGGCCTAGGGGAATGCATTGTGTATTTGGCTACTAATCGTAGGGGTTGCCAGAGTGACAGAAACCTGAACCCCCGTTAGGAAACCATTGCACAAGGGACGTAAGGGTCTTAGAGTTTAAAGCTGTGGTTAGGTTTCTACCTTAATTACTTTCTTGTACTTACGGATGTTTGCAAGGGGTATAATCACAAGTATGTATTAGTCTTGGATGGGGCGGTACATTAGCACAGGTTCACCCACACAACACTTAGCAAGCTAAAGAAGATTAATCAAATATATGAAGCGAAAGCACTTGACAGTCTTCCCATGTGTCCTCGAGAACGTTTGGTCATCTTAAGTAATACAACCGGCTTGTCCTTTGCTGCATAAAGGATTGGGCCACTTGCTGCATTTATTCCTACTGTCTTTATTTACTCGTACTTTGTTTACTTGCTTTATCGAAAACCCCTAAAAATCTGTTTGCTAAGTATTTGCAGAGAATTCCTGATCCATACCACTAGCCAGCACCTTCTGCTCCTCGTTGGGTTCGACACTCTTACTTATCGAAAATATTGCGGTACACCCCCTATACTTGTGGGTCATCAGCTCCTCCGCACCGGCGACTGGAGGAGCGGCTTCGGCGAAACCGTCCCCAACCCCTGCACCGGCGAGCGGGTACACTTCGGCACCCACCTCGATAGAGGTTTGAGTTTCCCTCCCTCAGACTTCTTTTCTGAGGTTATCGATGGCTATGGAGTTCAACTCCATCATCTCCCCCCGAACTCTCTCTTAGGGATGAGTGCGTATGCATCTTTGTGCGAGGGGTACCTCGACATTAGGCCGAGTCTCACTCTTTTCCAGTTTTATTTTCATGTCCGGAGAAATTCCATCACTGTCGGTAATCCATACATTACCGGTACTATTAGTTTTTCTGTTAGAAGAGAGCGCGTCTATCCTCGAATTATGGCTAGTGAGTCGGTGAAACAATGGGTGTCCACTTTCTTTTATCACAAGGATATTCCTGCTCCCGGCAAAGCTACTGCTTTGCCGGCTTTCATCGATGGTGCTGCCACGTCCCAAGAGTCCTGGGACATAGATGCGCCGGCTCTCAGTGACGATCTGCTTCTTGCCAAGAGGCGGACCGAATATTGGATGAAGCACAAGGGCCTTAAGGGGTCCGACCTAGTTCACGGATGGGTGGCGCACCGGATCCAGCCTCTTCAACATCATGGAGATGGGCTTATGCATTCCATTAAAGCATCCAAGAAAGATTCCCTCCGGATCTGCTCCAAGACTTACTCGGATAAAGACTACGTGTGTCAAATCAAGTGGCTGATAAGGGAGCGGATTGAGAGGAAAATCCCGGAGCTGTCTTTGGACATGCATACGGCTGAAGATCTTGTGGTACCGGTAAGTTTCCAGTAGAAACTCGAATTATGTGTTCATCTTTACATTGTTTTGCAATACTGAGATATCTCGTCTCTTTTCCGCTTGCTGACCTCCCTGAGTTGGAGCTTGCTCCTATCGAGGGATATCTTCCTGAGATTTCTCAGGATGAAGGAGAATTGATTCCACTGCCGGAGACTTTCACCCGAAAGCGTAAAACTCCGACAGTTGCTATTTCCACAAAGGAGGTGCCCGTTGTGAAGAGGTAACTTTCCTCACAAGGTTTTTGTACTTTGTTTGTAATTCTTTCCGAGATGTAATGTTCTTTATTCTATTACCTTCTCAGAGCTAAACAGCTCTCCAAGGGCAAGGGGAAGGGAGTCTTGTCGAAGCCCCTGCGCTAGTCAAAGCTAAATTTGACTTCTCCGGCCATAGCACCTCCGACTCCTGCCCCTCAGCCTTCTGCGGCACCGGATATTACTCCATCTCCAACCGTTGTAGAAGATCCAGCTCAATCAGCAGAGCCAGTGATCCTCGGATCGCAAACTGACGTCACCATGGGTGACTCAGGTTTTGATAAGGGTGAACCCGCTTCGGGTAATGATCCCTCGACAGAGGTCTTCACTGAAAACCTCCTCAGCAATTCGGGAATTGCCAAACTTGGCCTTTCTCGGAAATCTGCAGAGGAGATCCAACGGCTTGCCCGATAATGTCTAGAAAGTCGGATTAGCACTTCCGAAGAAGAAGCAGAGGACGTCAAGTACTGTGAACTTCTTGAACAAGTCCGTCTTCGTGATGAGAGGCTGAGAATCGGCGAGCTTCCACCACCACCAGTGATCCCGCTCACCCTCGCCGAGAAGGTTACCACAGAAGTGAACATGAGTTTGAGCAAACTTACTCATGAACAACATGTAAGTCATAATTCCAACTTACCTTTTTACTTTATTCCATATCATATCCTCTAGCCCCCAAGCATGAAGCTGGATAGACAATCCGGATTTATGCTTCCTTAGGATGCCAAAGAATGAACTAGTGTAGCCCCCAAGGCTCGTGCTGATATTAGTAAAGATATTAGCCCGAGTCTTTAGTAGACTTCTAACTCTGGGTATTCTGACTTACAGAAAGTTAATTCATATAACCAGGAATTTTTGAAGAATATTTGCAACAAGCGGAGACAAATCAGAGCTCTCCGACTTGAAAATGCTCAACTAAAAGTATCCAGGGATGAGGCTGAAGGTAAACATTTCAATACTCAAACCTTGTCTTTTATTTCATAGTCGAATTTTTGTTCAACTGTTGTTCTTTTGACTACAGCACTGGTAAAGCAATCCTGTGCTATGATTGAGGAGGCCGAGAATCTGAAGACCCTAGAGGTGGAAAACAAGGACCTCCGCCAAGAGCTGAATAAGCTTAAGGCGGATCATGAGAAGAGCATTGCTCAAGTTCTCGAATCCTCCTCCATGGCCACCGAGGAGCGCGATCGTAAGATTATGCTCCAGGATAAGAAAATCTCGGATCTCAGCAATGAATTGTTCAGAGAGAAGGATATTGCCAAGGCACTCCAGGCTGAACTCTAGAGTCTTTGGGAGGAGAAGACCAAAGTCGGCGATGTCATCTTCAGTATGTTTCCCTCTTTCTAACTTTTCTGCATCTTCCGACTCTTTGGAGTCCGGATTTATTTTATTAACCCTTTTGCATTACATGCGTAGGTCCTCTGAACTTACTGGACTCAGCCTCTACAGAATCTCACACTAGCTGGCTTACACAAGTCGGCGATTTTCTTCATGACTTCTGCCAATCCATTGAGGATATTGGCGAAGTTCTCAAGGCTCTGGACATGCATAGCATGTCCGGCTTTGAAGTGTGAGACAAGGCCAAGGAGATGCCCTAGCTCATCCAGGACTGGGACATGTCCTACGTGCGGACCGCAACACAGAATGCTCTCACCATGGTCATGATCCACCATGGAAGCATGGAGATCTGGAAAGTGACCAGAGGGTATTCTATTGTGGATGAAGACGGTCATGAATAGGACATCAAAGCAATCATGGACTCCTGTGCCGGATATGGTGCCACATAGCTGACTTGACCAGCTATGATACTCCCTTCTTCACTCGCGTATAGACGCCCCCTCCGCCCGCCGAAGAGACTGGTGAAGCTTCCGACGACGAACAAACCATCTTGGATTTGAACGTCTCGAAAAGATATCAAGGTGAGGCTGATGTCTCCAATGAGCTGGCATCTCCTTCTTCTTCCCCTGCATTGCAGAGTATCAGAACAAACAATGTATTATTCTGAAAACAATTCGGGTTGTAAATCATTAGTATGATACTTTTGCTGGTGCTAAGTTTTATTTTATCTCTTTACCACTTTTGGGTTTATTATTTTTCATTCCTGAAATATTTTCATAAGCACTTTATGTTTTTTGTCTGTACTTATCGTTTATCTGGCTTTCCGCCTCGTCCCTTTCGTGAGCTGGCCAACCTTTAGCACGGAAACTTTGCCGAGCAACAGAGCTCAATTTCTAAAGCAGTTTAAACTCGAAAAGAAAGCTGGCTTCCAGTACCAAAAATTCACTAGTCAGAAAATGCCGGCATCTAGCAATCAGACAAATAACCAAAGTATAGACTGGAAAATTTAAATTTATACCTGAAGGTACCAATTTTAGAATCGGAAATCTAAACCAAAACAAACATGAGCATAAAGTACTTTCAAGTATTCTAGGATTTTCGATTGTTACATGATCATTCAGAAATAAGATGGTAAAAAACTTCTCAGAATTTTTTTTGAGCCAACCAACACTTCATTTCTCATTGAATATGTACACATATATGATTACAAAGAAAGATAAACTAACAATAAAAGGGACGTAGCTGAGAAATATTCCATGGTCTGTCTAATTCTTCCGGGTCTGTACTGTCTCCAGCTCTATTTCTTTTCTTAATAGCAGGTCTTTCTTTGATTGGCCGCATATCAGTTAGATAGTAAGAACCATTGTGTAATACTCGACTAACTAAAAACGGCCCTTCCCATATTGGGGAAAGTTTGTGCTTTCTTTTCTGCACAAGCCGGAGAACCAAATTGCCCTTATTGAAAGACCGGTTTCTGACTCTCTGGCTATGATACTTGCGTAACTTATGCTGATAGGCTGTTGATCTCATCTCAGCAATGACGCGAACTTCTTCGACTAAGTTGAGATCATTTTGTCGAGAAATTTCGGCATCCTCTTCAATATATGCGGCAACTCTAGGAGAAGTGTGAATCAAATCACTAGGAAGAACTGCTTCTGCGCCATAGACCAAGAAGAAAGGTGTGTATCCGGTTGACGTGTTTGAAGTTGTTCGTAATCTCCATATTACAGAAGGTAATTCCTCTCCCCAAGTCCCTGCAGCACGTCCTAGTGGTGCTTCGAGTCTTGGTTTTAGGCCTTGCAGGATTAAATCATTCGCTCTTTCAACTTGTCCATTAGCTTGTGGATGTGCGACTGATACAATGTCAAGCCGGGTATTTTGTTTGTTGCTGAATTCAGCAAGCTCTCCCATAGAGAAATTACTTCCGTTGTCCGTGATGATGCTATGCGGATAACCATATCGGATTATGATATCCTCGACAAACCTTCTGGCTGTTGCTCCATCACAACTAGTGACGGCTTTAGCCTAAATCCATTTTGTGAATTTATCCACCATCACTAAGAGATGAGTAAATCCACTTGGAGCCCGTTTAAACGGTCCTACCATGTCAATCCCCCAGACCAGGAAAGGCCATGTTATAGGTATCGCAGCTGATCAGACGGAACATGCGCTTGTTTGGCGTACTTTTGGCAGCATTTGCACATCTTGACCAGCCGCTCGGCATCTGCCTTAGTTGTAAGCCAGAAAAAACCGTATCGAAAAGCTTTTGCCACTAGAGATTTGGCAGCAGCGTGGTGACCACACTCGCCTTCGTGGATTTCTCGTAAGATTCCCACCCCTTATTCCGGAGATATACAGCGCTGAAAGACCCCACACGCACTCCGCTTATAGAGCTCACCACTAACTATAGTATAGGCTTTTGCTCGTCAGACGATCTGTCAGATCAGAACTTCGTCTTCGGGTAATTTTCCATCTACCAAGTAGTCAAGGTAGGGTTGAGTCCAGCTAGGAATTATAGCCAGAACTTCTACTAATGGTGAGTCGGATTTGGTCGGATATTCCTCATCCACTCCTTTTATAGAAGGAACTTTGAGGTGCTCCAAAAAGCGCCATCCGGAACCTTTTTCCGTGCAGAGCCTATACGAGATAGTGCATCTGCTTCCTCATTTTCTGTTCGAGGGATGTGTTGAACTTCAAACCCTTCAAACGATTTAGATAGTTCATCCACGACAGCTCTATATGCTGCCATGTGTTTATTCGCATTACAGATATCCGACACTTGTTGGGCAACAAGATCCGAATCTCCATAACACATTAAACGTCGGATGTCGATATCCTTAGCAATCTGTATTCCATGCAGTAGTGCTTCATACTCGGCAATGTTATTCGTCGCCGTGAAGTGGATCTGCAACACATAAAAAAAATTCTCCTTGGGGTGATTTGAGCACCACGCCAGCCCCTGAGCCCCCGAGCGCTTTATACCCGTCAAAATGTAGGGTCCAGTATTCTGACTCTAGGAGGGTCATATTCTCCGTTGTCTCTGTCCAATCAGCAACAAAGTCAGCGAGGATTTGGGATTTGATTGTTGAACGAGGTTTGTACTCAATGTCGAAAGCTGAAAGCTCTATGCCCCATTTTGTGACGCGTCCTATGGCATCACTGTTGTTGATTATATCTCTCACGGGAGCTATGCTCACCACGGTAATAGGATGTTCCTGAAAATAATGCCGTAACTTACGAGATGCAAAAAAAACACCATAAGCAAGCTTTTGATAGTGCGGATATCGCTGCTTTGATTCAGTTAAGACCTTGCTGAGATAATAAGTCGGCCGCTGCACCAGGTGTTCCTGATTTTCCTCTAGTCTCTCCACTACCATGACGACACTGACGACCCTGTTTGTCGCAGCAAGATAGAGCAACATCAGTTCCTGTGGTTCCGGTGCTGCAAGGATGGGAGCAGATGAGAGTACTGCTTTCAGGTCTTGTAGTGCAGCTTCAGCTTCGTCGGTCCAAATGAACTTTTTGGTCTTTTTCAGGAGCTTGTATAGTGGTGAAGCTCTTTCACCGAGCCGGCTTACAAACCGACTAACTGCCGCAATGCAACCAGGTAGTCTTTGAACGTCCTTTAGGCGAGTTGGCCTAGAAATATTGAGTATAGCCTTAATTTTGTCTTGGTTTACCTCTATGCCTCTTTGAGACACGATAAAACCTAACAATTTTCCGGCTGGTATTCAAAAGAAGCATTTCTTCAGGTTAAGCATTATATTGTATTTTCGTAGATTGGCGAACGTTTCCTCCAAGTTGGAAATTAACATTCCCTTCTTTTTGGACATCACGCAATGTCATCCACATATGCATGTACATTGCGTCTGATTTGGTCATGGAGGCAACACTACATAGTGCACTGGTACGTAGCTCCTGTGTTCTTGAGCCCAAAGGGCATCATAATGAAACAGAAGGTTCCGAAGGGGTTTATGAATGAAGTTTTGACTTTGTCAGATTCCTTCATCCGGATTTGGTGATAACCGAAATATGCGTCGAGAAAACATAGGAGTTCTGAGCCTGCCGTAGAATCGATAACTTGATCAATCCTAGGTAGAGCGAACAGATCTTTGGGACAAGCCTTGTTCAAGGCAGTATAATCAACACACATCCTTAAATTAGTGGTGTCCCTTTTAGGGACCATTACAGGATTGGCCGACCACTCAGCGTGGATGACCTCTTCTATGAATCTGGCTAACTCGAGCCGGGCTAGTTCCTTAGCTATTGCCTTACGCTTTTCATCACTGAAACATCGTAGTGACTGTTTGATGGGTTTAGCGTTCGAGTGTACATTTAGAGAGTGCTCGGCAAGTTCCCTGGGTACTCCGGTCATGTCAGATGGATGCCATGCGAAGATATCTTGATTTGCTTGGAGGAACTTGACAAGCGTGCTTTCCTATGCGCATCTAGGCCTACACCTATCTGGGTCACCTTGGAGGGGTCATCATCCTTCAATGGCGTCTTCTTCGTCACTTCAGATGCCTTGAACTTCGGATTCAAATTTGTCACCTCTTTCTTCGTCGCGAGCATCTCGGACGGATCAATGGTCTTCTTGATCTCCTGGTACTCCTGGGCGTGCAACACGGCTTCAGGAAAGGCGGCATTTCCGTCCTTGCACTCTCGCGCCTTCTCTGGGTCTCCCCTAATTGTGATCACGCCTTTGGGACCTGGAATTTTCATCATATTGTAAATGTAACACGGACGAGCCATAAAAGCCCAGTAAGCCAGACGTCCGAATATAGCATGGTACGTGCTATTGAACAGGACCACTTCGAAGGAAAGTGCCTCCGTCCGATAGTTCTTTGGAATTCCAAAGGTAACATCCAAAGTGATTTCTCCCAGGGAGTTTGCTTGTCTTTGTGGGACAACTCCGTGAAAGATCACAGAGTTGTAATTCAACTGGGTCTCCGAGATTCGCATCCGGCGTAGCGTTTCGACATACAGGATGTTAATGTTGTTGCCGCCGTCCATGAGAGTCTTGGAGAAACCATAGCCATCAATAAGTGGATTAACGACTAAGGCGTATTTTCCTCGCTTGTGCAACTTAGGCGGATGATCAGCACAGTCAAAGGTGATTGCCACTTCCGACCAGTCCAGGAATTCGGGGACAGTCGGAACTGTTGCATTGAGCTCATGCAGAACTGCTTTCTTGACCTTAGCTGGTTGAGATCCGAGGAAGGTGACGTAAGTGTCTTTCTTTGTTGGGAAGTTTTTCTTTCCCTCCGGCTTGGGATTTGAAGGATCAGCTTCCTCCTTGTCAGAATGTTCCTTGGTCTCTTTATCTTTTTTGGGATTCTTCTTTCCCTTCTTCCGCTTAGCCCTATAGCCAGCGGTATCGTCTTTCTTGATGTCGTCATTAAAACGACACTCGACATTTGTGTGAGACGAGCCCCCATTGGCATCTAAGTGATGCACACATGGGTTATTAGAAATTTTGTCCCAAGAGTAGGTTTTGCCAGGTTGCTAGTCTCCTCTTCCCTAGACTCTTGATGTCCCACGACCGCGTCCGTGGCCACCGCCACGTCCTCCTCGTCCTCCAGACCCGAAAGTAGCAGTGACCACTGCCGTTTCTGTGTTGGGTTTTTCTTCCGAGGTATTCTTGCGCTTTTGAGCTTGCTGCTTTGGTTGCTTTGCCGACTGTGGCACAGCTAGGGCGTGCAGTAATCCCTCTGTGTCGTCGTCAGCATCTCCATACTTGCTCATTGTTTCTATCATCTCTCCCAGATCAGTGACCTTGTCACACTTCAAGCGATGACGTAGTAAACCAATTGGGAGTCCTCCAATGAAAGCTTCAATCGCAGTTTGGTCATTTACTCCTTCACAGGAGTTTTTAGTGTTGATCCATCGTCCGAGGTAATCTCGGCAAGTTTCTCCGGCCTTCTAGGTGCAATGTTGTAGGTCTCCTACCGTACAGGGCCTCGATATGTACCTTCGAAATTCCGAAAGAACGCACTTTGCATGTCATACTAGTTGTGGATGGTGTTCTCCGGAAGTTCATTGAGACATGACCGTGTCGTCTTCCGCAACATAAGTGGGAGATACCGGGTTGCAACCAGGCTGTTTCCGCCTTTGGCGATGCAGCAAGCTTGGAAAAAGTCCTGGATCCAAGTATCTGGCTGAGCTACACCGCCGTAGGGTTGGATGTGCCTTGAGATAGCGAATCCTTCCGGGAATCTTATTGCTCTTATGCGTGGTCCGAAGCATTTTTTCCCACGTATATATCATTGTTTTCATAGCGCCGCACCTCTATATTGGAGTTAATCCGGTGTCTCGTGTCGCTTGGCAACAGAGATCGTCGTCCTGATTGGCGGTTGTGGCTGCGGTGCCTTGGAGCTGGACTTCGGCTTCTGCCACCACCTCCTCCGCCACGATGTCCTCCTTGGCCTCCTTGAGAGCCGTTGTGATGGCTACTTGGTGGAGCGGGTGGAGCAGCTGGGTTGTTTCCGGCTGATCGTCGGCCTCCGTCCGGAGCGTCATTATTCCAGTTCCGAGGAGGGTACTCATTACGACGAGCCCCCTACCGGCTTGACTAGGCACGGTGTCTGTCGTTCCTTTGTCTGTCATTCCCATCACGATGGGGCTCAGTTGTATGGCTTGTATGTCTAGGAGGTGGCATTGTTTGTTGGTCCTCCTCCCGATGTTTCTCTTTGTCTTCTTCCCTGCGATCGTTCGACTCTCGCCGGGGAGGATTTCTCGGATACAGTGCAGCAATCGCCTCTTGCTCGGTAGCTGGAGCAATGTTGCGCCAGTCACGTGCAGCTCTGTGGTGCTGTCCTGAAGATCTGGTTCTTGACTGATTGTCTTCCCGACGGTTGGAACGATGATGCTGTTGTGGGACCCGTTGGGGTCTTATGTCATTCCAGGCCGGATCCGTGCGACATTGGTCTGATTGAGAGACCAGTTTTCCGCTCCTGGATTTCGCGACCTTCTGCTGCTCCAGACCCTTGGCGAGTAGCTTAATGCCCAATCGAACTTCTTCTGGGCTTGGATTATTTGCCAGGATATCTCGAGCTGCGGCGGTGTTTTGTACTGGTGTTAGGTACACCAGATCTCCATACTATCGAGCCGAGGCATCCCCAGATCTCCGTCAAAGAGAACCTTTCGAACTTCCGGAAATTTGTCAGCCCGTACGTGGCCTTTTCGGTTCTTCTGATGTTGCAGAGAGATGAGCTTCTCCGCATTGGCCATGCGCTTCTTCTCTTCCTCGATGTTTTTTGCTTCATCCAGGAGTACTTGGCGACGCGCTTCTAGGGCTTGGGCCCTTTCGTCCAATTCCACAGCAGTGAGTTCTGCCGCAGTAGGGATAGGTGTGGTTAATGCAGCATCGATGAGTTTACGGGCACCTGCGGTGACCATGTGTCCATCCACCGACTCTTTTTTGGGATCATCTGGGATAAGTGCTCCATCCGAGTCTTCCTCGTATTCCTAGGCAATCACCTCCTCTGCTGGAAGTTATTTTGCCGGGGTCTTGTTCTTCTTCTTTGCCTTCTTGGTAGCGCTCGTAGCAAAAACGGCTTTGGGTCCGTTTCCCGGAGTCAAGCTCTGATCGGAACTTTCGGACATCTGGACCTCGGGATTATTTCCGAGATCCATGTCATCCTTCACTTTGGGAGAGTTCTCTCTGGATCCTTCATCCATGGCTTCTCCTTCTTCTGCAGCTTTGGAGTTGAACTCCTCTTCATATTCCAAGGAAACTTTCGGAAATCCGCCGACATCATCGAGTCATCCGAGGATGCGGGTAAGTCGGTGTTTGTTCCGATAGCCTCCAGCACCGAGTCTTCGTTGTCTCCAGCATCGGCAGAGCCAGATCCAGATCCAACATATCCGCCAAAGTGCGACGTGTGGATCCTGAGGTAGTTGCGGCTTTCCTCGTGGGCTTCCTCAAAAATCCTGATGGTGTTGAGAACTTCATCCACGTTTGCGCCTTGCAGCATCATGCGCCTCAACGTATGCCTCAGGAAAGGTTGTTTTGTTGCAGTGTTGGCAGAGCCGAAACCAAGGTTATTGTTGTGCTCCTCCTGTACTTCAACCTCGGCGGGTAGATCAATTTGGGATCCGGCGTCGCTGGGGAGATCCGCTCTAGATTCAACTTGAACCGCAAGATCTGCTTCAGGTTCGGCTTTCTCCACTATCTCTGCAATAGGTGCGGGCTGGGTGGGATTAGGGTTTTCTGGGATCTAGAACTCTGCCGCCTCCGTGGACAAAGGGGACCTAGAAATTTTTTCTGCCTCTATCATCACCGCTGGGGTGGGTGGGACAGGTTCAGCGAAACCGATGTGCACATCGATCTCGCCAAAGGACATGATGGTGTAAGCAGTCATGGCCTCCCTAGCCGGAATCCAGGTCTCATCGAGAACGATGAGAGGGACGTCACTGGCATAGAGGATGCGACCGACGGTGATAGTCTCGCTGATTCCGATTCTTGAAGATTCCGCTCGGAATGGAGATCCGAAGCTCACTTGCCCCATGGTGGGCGCCAACTGTCGTCGGATTGATGACAAGTACGCCATGAGGGGGTCCTCGAGGCGTGTGGAAGAGAGGGGTGTGAGACGTACAGTGTTCCGGGACGATGAGCACACAAGTTTACCCAAGTTCGAATCCGCCGGCATTGGACGGATCCTACTCCTGCTAGCAATCCAGTAATACGGCAGAGCCGGAATATGGGTTATAAGGGTTTCTCCTGTGCGAGTTGAGATTGTAGACTATTGTGAGGATGCCCTAAAGTCTCTCCCTAGGACGGCTTATATAGATATCCGGCCTAGGGTTTATAGGAGAGATCTATCCGGCTACGACTAAGAGTCGGTTATAGAGTACATCTTGAACTACAAGTAACACTATGGGCCTATGTTTGTAACTCTTCTAGGCCTTCCTGTAGCCGGACTGGACTCCATCTCTTCTCCCTGATTGGGTCGCCCGTGAAGCAAAGCTCTAACTCAAAGTGGGCCACCCTGGTCAGTGAGGCATGGTGAGGATACCTGGAAAGTATATCTCCGATAAAAAATTCTTCAATTTCTATCTTTGGTGAGGGATTTGAAGAGAGTTACAGTAAAAGATGAATAACCCTAGTTTTTGGGGTAGAACAATTTGGCTTTGATCGACGTATAAATGCAGCTCCTTTCTAAATGTTGTGGTTTTGTATTATTTCAGAGGAACCGCCAGCTGCCCGAGTACGTGCACATGCCTATAGGTCCTACCACGCCACCAACTGCAACACCTCCACCTCCACCGGCACAAGCACCAAGTCCCATTTGCACCACCACGACAAGCTCCACCTTAGCAAGGTCCGGCATCACCTCAACAACCTTCATCTGCGCCTCGGCAAGATACAGCACCACCAAGGTCGAAGCTGCATTATGTTCGTGGACGAAGGCGACGGGTTCCTTACACCGATACCCGTAATTACGCTTACTTCGTAGCTGGTAATAAGCAAGGATTGCAGCAGGAAAAAAAGATAATTAAGCATCTAAACTTTGTATGAAATGAAAAGAGCTATGTCCTAATTGCAGAAGTTCTAGACTTATTTTGTATGTGCTGAGAGACACTAAAAATAAACTAAATTTGTCCTGATTGTCTAAATATTTTGTATGAAATGAAAAGAACCATGCTCTGATTGTCTAAATATTTTATTCTACGTGGTTATAATTTGTAGTGATAAAATCTCCTGGACATAGAGTGATAATTTGTGTGGTTATAATCTGCTTACAGAATAATAAAATCTGGGCACGATGTAGCTACCCATGCTGCCACGATGGTTCTGACAAGTAGGCCCAACAAGTTAATCAGTTATCAAATGAGCTAATATCGTTTTCTGTGTTTTGTGCAAAAGATTACCACAAAAGTTGGTGTTTTGTAAAATAAAATGTAAAGGTTGTGCTTCTGTGAAAAAAAAGACACCAACATATGGTGTTAAGTGATACTATTAAATGGCACGTGTTTTGCACACAGACAGATGTATCCTACCTTATTAATGTAAAGTCTCTCTGGCTTGGAGAACCAATAATCTCTTAATCTTAAAAAATATATAAAAAATAAAATTAAAGACAATCCTAGACTTTTCTCAATAATATACTTCCTCTCATTCAAACTATAGCACATTTTGGTCTAAAATAGCCTACCAAAACATCTTACAATTGGGAATAGAGGTAGTATTTTACAAGCATGCAAAATCTTAATGCCAATTTCTTCTTATTATGAGCTACACAAAATAAAAAAATTGATATTTCTTGATATTTCAATGTGTGCACTATTCACTATACTCGGATCCAAATAAAATTATTTTTGTGTAGCTTAAAATACAACTTATTAAAATTGATATTTTGAACGTTTGTGGGTTATATTGTTGGCTACATCCAAATTTTTTTTTAGAATTTTTTGAAACTCAGAAATAGGGATTTTGATTTTCTTTTTAGAAAATAATGGGGAGGCGCGATTAGGAGGAGGGAGAATGGGCTGGGTAGCTAGCATGTGCCTGGCTATCTATTTCCTATGTTGTGTAGTTTGTAGTTTGTGTCTAGCGCGTCCGCAATGTACCATGCAATGCCTGGACGGCCAAGTGTGTCAGACATGTTCTTGGCTGCGCCGGACAAAAAACGGCTTTGAGGAGCGTGGCTAGACACATGTTTCATCTAACGCGCCTAATATCCCTTTGGAAGGCCATTAGGGCACGCGGCTGAAATGCTCCTAAGGCATAATAATAATACACCATATAATTAGAAGTTAGATATAGTCTTGATCGATTTACAAGTAAATATTTCTGTTATATTTAGAAGTTGCAATACTCTAGATAACTCTGATTCCGTATGATTATCGACCTTTGCATTTTCTGTACTCACAGTTGTCCTTCGGGCAGAGAATGCACATATACTTCTCTATGAACTGTTGAACATCAATTTGAACCTCTGTTTGCCAATATGTGTAAGTTTCGTCTATTCCGTTCTCTACTTTCAAAGCTACCATCATTTTTGATGGGGCATGAAAGAAATAGTTCGTGACTATTTGTGTGTTGAAAAGTGTTTCTCTCACAAGTTAATGATTATATATTATTTTCCCATGTATCCGATTGTTGCATGATTAATGCCTTGCCTTAGGAGTTAGGTGATAAAATTTTAAAATACTATATGCAAATTAACCTTCTAAAATTGCAATGTTGTCCTGACAAATAATAATAATAAATATATCATATAAAAGAAAGATTTTTTTATTTTTTCACATTTTTATTAATATTGTTTAAGTATTCATACTAAAAATAGCAATCCAAATTAGCTACATGTTACAGACTATGCTGGACAAACTAAGTGTAACGGTCGATGTAGAGGCCATGGTGATTATTCCCCATTTCATAAAATAAAAATCCGAGAAGTTGTATGTATACTAAGGGAATACTACATGCATAATTAACATTCTATTAATACTGTATAAAGTAATTTCGTTCTCTTCGTATTTCTAAAGGAGTTTTCTAGTTGGTGTCTAAAGAACCAATTGTCACGGTAGCTGGGAGGACTTTAATGCTCACATAGATGGATGGATGATTTATTAGGCTAACTATCTGCTGGGTAAACTGTTCACATTCAATAAATGGTAGCACTACTTCGCTTCCAGACTGAGTTGACGCATCATATGCCACACGGGGCAGTCAACCACCGACTACCAAATGACAGAAGGTTCTGCTTTTTTCTAGAGCAGTAGACTTATCCAGAAGCCCCTAGCAATTTCAGCAACCAGAGTCCACGAGCGCGGGAATAGAGGGTGGCAAATCCAACCTTTGTCAGCTGTTAGATCAAATGGGTTTTGTTCTGACGAATGGCACATAGAAGCTCCAACAGAAAATAAACTTCTTGGATTGCTCCAAATGTGCATTGGCGAGAAGTTGTGTGGGTCGATTCAAATTCAAAAACTGGTGTACTATATAGTGGCATAGAAAATCTCGGACCGAAGGGAGTAGGAAAGAGCTCACTTTATCAATTTATTTTCACACATCAACTCAATCATCTGCGTAGGGCCCACAAATGGGGGAGGTTGCGGTCGCCTTGGATGCACCACAAAATTATGACTGGACCATCGAGTGCGAGAAGCAAAGTCAACGTTCCATCCAAACTCTTACCCTAGTCATCGTCATCGATATTTTCCACACGCATCGGCTTCATCAGCGATATTGATTGTCCCCTCGCTTCGGTAATCTTCCATATTAGTATTGGATCATCTCCTTCCTATTTATCTTCTCCGCACCAATCCATCTCTAATCCCCCGCTTCCAGCAACCATCTCCATCCTTATCTATCATCCATGGCCACCTTCCGGCTGCCGCCCACCGTACGGGAGCGCAAAGACCCTGACATCGCTGCACAAGAGGACAATTCCCTGCGCATTTGGGCCTTCTCCCTGCGGAGAACAAAGTGGCAGCTGGTGTGCGCCTTCCTCGCTGCTGGGTTCGGTCGCTGCAAGTACCATAGGTATCGCCTCCACGACAATCCGGACAGGACGTTGAAGGTCAAGTTCATCAACTTCAGGGACGCCCGTCTTCTCTACGGCCAGGCCTTCCACTGCGGCTGCGAGATGGTGGTGTTCACCGGCGCCAATATTTTCACCAACTACTAGGACCGGTTCCCCAACAACGGCAACTTCATCCACAGTGTCTTCCCAGAGCTGCCGATGGCTCCGGAGGTACCGCCGCCATATCCAAAGGTGCCGCTGATGGCTCAGGAGGTACTGCCGCCTTATTCAGAGGTGTCGCTGCGTTATCTGGAGGTGCCGCTGATGGCTCAGGAGGTGCCATCGTGTTATCCGGAGGTGCCGATGAGTCAGGAGCTGGTTGTGTTGCTGGAGCTGGAGTTGGTGCCGATGTCACGAGTTGTAGCTGGCGGTGCGGACTAGGTGCTAGGAGGCGCCGGACCTACACTAGTTCAGCAGCGAGTCCTTTATATGTAAACTCGTGTTGTTATGTTAGGGGCAGTTTGGTTTAGAGGATGTCATTTAGGGATGAGGATATCCCCAACCAGCTGGTTAGGGGTAGCCTTTTTTGTTTGGTAAAGTGGGATAAAAAGTGGTTAGGGATAGCCAGTCAAAATCTATTGGTCCAACTGTTTTTTTCATTTTCCTCTTTCACCTTGTCTTCTTCATCCGCCTCACTACTTCCCTAGCAGCGGCCACGACCGCCAGCAGCTCGCCACCCTTTTTCCCCTGTCGACCCCGTGTCAACCTGCATGTCTGCGCCCCCTCTGCCTGCCCACTCTGCCCGGCGGCCTATGCCCGCGTGCATATTCGAACCCGCTCTGCCCGACGGCCTACGCTATGGCCGCCCTCGTGTCGAGCCCATAGGCAAGAAAAGATGGTTATTTTCTCTCGAGAGGAAGGGTGAACAAACAAGAAAACGCTTCAGAGGAGCTATCCAAAAGTGGTTGAGCTCATCCACTCTTTTTGTGGGATATGCTCAACCACCATTTTGAGCCAAAAGTGGTTATCCATATCCCCTCCACCCTCTAAACCAAACACTATATAACCAAAAAAATGGATATCCCGTGTTATCCATTGGATAGCCACTAAACCAAACAACCCCTTAATGGTTGAATGAAGTTTCTTTTGGGACGCCTTTCTTTTGGTACTATCGTCAAAAAAAGTTTCTTTCGTTACTACTCACTATACCCTGTAGTACTAGTAGTAATTCGAATGATGATCTAATGAATATCCTTCCCCTCGATGTTTGTGAAGGAAGTGAAAATTTCGAAACTCGGAAAGTTTGAATTGATACTCTATTGTACTCCCTCAAATTACTTGACTCGAATTTGTCTAGATTCAGATGTATATAAACATATTCTAGTGCTAGATGCATTTGAATCTGATAATGCAAGTCAATTAATTTGGGCCGGAGGGAGTAGTAGTCGGGTTCGGCTCCTTCTCGAGAGAGCAGCTGATCGAGCCATACGTTTCATACTACTTTATCTTCGCTTGTTTTACAAATATGACCAAATCTGTCGCCATTCAAATTCTTGGATATGGGATCATAAAGTATGATGTAGAGATATGGCCTTGACCTTGTGGTCATTCAGCTTGAAATCCAAGAAAGTTCATACTCATTGACAGCTAAGGTTAAATTCGTTTAAATTTCACCACTTACTTTTAGGTTAGCATTTTACACGATCGGTGGGGAGCATATTTTACATCAAAGACCTAAAAAAGGGAAATTTACATGGAGTTCCATACATTTAGCCCAAAGGACCGTAAAAGGAAAAATTTCTGGTTCGGCTCCTTCTTGAGAGATCAGCTGATCTGAGCCAAACTCTTCATACTACTTCCTCTTCGATTGTTTTCATAATATGGCCAAATCTGTTGCCATGCAAATTCTCTCATATGGGCTTGATATGGCCTTACCTTGGTGTTGATATGGCCAAATCTGTTGACATGCAAAGTATGATGTTGATATGGCCTTGACCTTGGTCGTTCAGCTTGAAATCCAAGAATGTTCATACTCATTGACAAGTAAGCTTAAATTTTTTTAAATTTCACCACTTACACTTTTTGGTTAGAATTTTACATGGATGGTGGGACTACATTTTACATCAAGGACCTAAAAAAGGGAAAATTACATCGAGGTCCATACATTTAGCACAAAGGACCCTAAAACCAAACAAGGAATTGAAAATAGTTAGGTACAGCTCCTCGAGAGAGCAGTTGATCGAAAAAATCTTCTTACTTGCTTTTTAGAAAATAAATTCATGTCACTTGGAAAAATGAAATTGATTATTTTTTGTTTTTAATATCTTCCATTGTTTTCAAAAGATGGCCAAATTTGTTGGCATGCAAATTCTTGGATATGGGATCATAAGCATAAAGTACATTCTACATAAAGGACCTAAAAAAGGGAAAATTACATCAAGGTCCATACATTTAGCACAAAGAACCCTAAATTGAGCACATAAAACAATCGGATTCAGCTCCTTCTCGAGAGAGCAGCTGTTCAAGCCATACTCTTCATACTACTTCCTCTTCAATTGTTTTCAAAATATGGCCAAATCTGTCGCCATGCAAATTCTTGAATATGCGATCATCAACATAAAGTATGATGTAGAGATATGGCCTTGACCTCGTGGTCGTTCGGCTTGAAATCCAAGATTTTTTCATACCCGTTGACAACTATGCTTAAATTCGTTGAAATTTCATCACTTACTTATAGGTTAGCATTTTACACGGCTGGTAGGAGTACATTCTACATCAAGGACCTAAAAAGGGGGAAATTACATCGAGGTCCATACATTTCACACAAAGGACCCTAAAATTGAGCAAAGAAAACAATCGGGTTTGGCTCCTTCTTGAGAGAGAGCTGATCGAGCCATGCTCTTCATATTGCTTCCTATTTCCCAATTTTGGACGCATATTAGGTTTGCTCAAAGTTAATCTTTATAAAGTTCGACCAACTATATGTAAAAACATACTGACTTTTCTAATGACAAATGCATATAATATGAAAATATAGTTCATGATGATTCTAATAACATTGAGTTGATGTCGTACATTTAGTCAAAGTTTATTAAATTTGACTCTAACCAGAAGTAACACGCGTCCTAATTTGGGAAGGAGGGAGTACTACTTGCTTCACGGAAGAAAAAAAAGGAGCACTCCTCACTTTCGAACTAGCTTGCTACGGGTGTGCTTGGTTCTTCCTCTTCCTAGGGTACAGAGGTGGAGTAGTGCGAAGTAGGAAGGCTGGTCAGATCATAATGGTGAGCATCCAATGTGATGGGACATTTTTGTTTTTTTGCTGGCCAGATCAACCAATCCCTTGTCCAACACTTAAGTAGCACTCGTACTTGTACTAGTAGTACTGCGAATGGCGATCTTTTGAATATCCTTCCCCCCGGATGTTTGTGAAGGAAGTGAAAATTTCGAAACCGGAAAAGTTTGAATTGCTACTCTATTGTACTCCCTTTGCTTCAAAATATAAGATGTTTTAGCTTTGTGAAAGGAGTGTATCTAGATCCCTTTTAATGTGTAGAGTCACTCCAAATCTAGATGAACCTACACACTAAAAGAAGTCTAGATACACTCCTTTCACAAAGCTAAAACATCTTATATTTTGAAACAGAGGGAGTACTGTAGTAGTAATACTTTTTGCCGCCAAGGACCAAAATGATTCCCACCAACGCAGCTGACAAACACGCTAGACACAGACACGGAGCCGCCGACACAAGGCAGGTTGTTGGTCGACGCGCGTGTGCAGCACCACTTTGTGGACGAGGGAGAGATCAGCCGGTCGGGGTGTGGGGTGGTGAGGCTGGTCATAATGGGGAGTAACTTAGTACTAACATGCATATGTTACTAGTCTAAGTTACTACCTCCATAGTGTAAAATAATATAGGTGTGGTATCATGCAAAGCCTCGTTTATTGCAATGTAGACTCATTTTGTCTTGAAATGTGTGACGTTAACATAGCTAGTTACCATAAGGCTCTCTTTTATCATTTAATTGCATGCCATGTCATCTAAATATTTACTGTTGGCAATACATGTAGGACTACTTTACTACGTATTACCCAAGTTACTCCCACTATGACTAGTCTGATGAGGAAGTGAAGGAGAGAGAAAACACATTTTATTTTGCGTGCATACACATCATGGTCCTGAAATTTAATCTACTCACTGTACCTTGTACCTCGTGTCAGGAACCCATCCCAGCTTTGCTCTAACATTGCACAGCCTTCAAATCATCATCTTCGCAACTCTCTTGTTGCCTCCTCTATGCTCATATAGTCTCTTCTCGCTCTTTATTTTTTAATAGAAAAAAGGAAATAAATTCTTCTTACTTGCTTTTTAGAAAATAAATTCCTGTTACTTGGAAAAATGAAATTTATTATTTTTTGTTTTTAATATCTTCGATTTTTTCAAAAGATGGCCAAATTTGTCGGCATGCAAATTCTTGGATATGGGATCATAAGCATAAAGTAGATTCTACATAGAGGACCTAAAAAAGGGGGAAATTACATCGAGGTCCATACATTTAGCACAAAGGACCCTAAAATTGAGCAAAGAAAACAGCCGGGTTCGGCTCCTTCTCGAGAGAGCAGCTGGTCGAGCCATACTCTTCATACTACTTCCTCTTTGATTGTTTTCAAAATATGTCCAAATCTGTCGCCATGCAAATTCTTGAATATGGGATCATCAACGTAAAGTATGATATCGAGATATGGCCTTGACCTCGTGGTCGTTCGGCTTGAAAATCCAAGATTTTTTCATACTTGTTGACAACTATGCTTAAATTCATTGAAATTTCATCACTTACTTTTAGGTTAGCATTTTACACGGTCGGTGGGAGTACATTCTACATCAAGGACCTAGAAAAGGGGGAAATTACATCAGGTCCATACATTTAGCACAAAGGACCCTAAAATTGAGCAAAGAAAACAATCAGGTTCGGCTCCTTCTCGAGAGAGTAGTTGATCGAGCCATACTCTTCATACTACTTTCTCTTCGATTGTTTTCACAATATGGCCAAATCTATCACCATGCAATTTCTTGGATACTCGATCATCAGAATAAAGTATGATGTAGAGATATAGCCTCGACCTTGTGGTTGTTTGGCTTGAAATCAAAGAATGTTCATACTCGTTGACAACTATAAGCTGAAATTCGTTTAAATTTCACCACTTACTTTTAGGTTAGAATTTTACACGGTCGATGGGAGTACATTTTACAACAAGGACCTAAAAAGGGGAAAATTACATCGAGGTCCATACATTTAGCACGAAGGACCCTAATATTAAGCAAGCAAAACAGTAGGGTTCGGCTCCTTCTCGAGAGAGTAGCTGATCGAGCCACACTCTTCATACTACTTCATCTTTGATTGTTTCCAAAATATGGCCAAATTTGTCGATATGCAAATTCTTGAATATGGGATCATCAGCATAAAGTATGATGTAGATATGGCCTTGACCTTGGTCATTCGTCTTGAAATACAATAATGGTTCATACTCGTTGACAACTAAGCTTAAATTCATTTAAATTTCACTACTTACTTTTAGGTTAGAACTTTACACGGTCGATCGAAGTACATTTTACATCAGGGACCTCAAAAAAGCAAAAATTACGTCAAGGTCCATACATTTAGCATAAAGGACCCTAAAAGGAAAAAAATCTGGTTCGGCTCCTTCTCGAGAGATCAGCTGATCTGAGCCAAACTCTTGATACTACTTCCTCTTCGATTGTTTTCAAAACATGGCCAGATCTGTTGCCATGCAAATTCTCTGATATGGGATCATCGGCATATAAAGTATGATGTTGATATGGCCTTGACGACCTTGGTCATTCGGATTGAAATCCAAGAATGTTCATACTCGTGGACAAGTAAACTTAAAATAATCGTCTAAATTTCACCACTTACACTTTTAGACCTAAAAAGAGGAAAATTATATCGAGGTCTATAAATTTAGCACAAAGGAACCTTAAATTAAGCAAGGAAAATTACATCAACGTCCATACGTTTAGCACAAAGGACCCTAAAATTTGACCACTTACACTTTTAGGTTAGAATTTTACATAGGCGTGGAAGTACATTTTACATCAAGGACCTAAAAAGGGAAAATTGCATCGAGGTCCATACATTTAGAAAAAAGGACCCTAAAATAAAGGAAGGAAAACAGTCGGGTTCGGCTCCTTCTCGAGAGAGTAGCTGACCGAGCCATCCTCTTCATACTACTTCATCTTCGATTGTTTTCAAAATATGGCCAAATTTTTCGGCATGCAAATTCTTGGATATGGATCATGACCTTGGTCGTTCATCTTGAAATCCTAGAATGGTTCATACTCATTGACAACTAAGCTTAAATTCGTTTAAATTTCACCACTTACTTTTAGGTTCGATTTTTACATGGTTGGTTGGAGTACATTTTACACTAGGTACCTAAAAAAGCAAAAATTACATCGAGGTCCATACATTTATCATAAAGCTCCCTAAAAGGAAACTTTTATGGTTTGGCTCCTTCTCGAGAGATCATCTGATCTGAGCCAAACTCTACATACTACTTCATCTTCGATTGTTTTCAAAATATGGCCAAATTTGTCGCCATGCAAATTCTCTCATATGGGATCATCAACATAAAATATGATGGTTGATATATATGGCCTTGAACTTGGTCGTTCGGCTTGAAATCCAATAATGGTCATACTCGTTGACTAGTAAGCTAAAAATTCATCGAAATTTCACCACTTACACTTTTAGGTTAGAATTTTACACGGGCATGGAAGTACATTTTACATCAAGGACCTGAAAAGGGAAAATTACATTGCAGTCCATACATTTAGCACAAAGGATCCTAAAATTAAGCAAGGAAAACAGTCAGATTCGACTCCTTCTCGAGAGAGTAGCTGATCGAGCCATACTCTTCATACTACTTCATCTTCGATTGTTTTCAAAATATGGCAAAATTTGTTGGGTGCAAATTTTTTAATATGGGATCATGACCTTGGTCGTTCATCTTGAAATCCCAGAATGGTTCATACTCGTTGACAACTAAGCTTAAATTCATTTAAATTTCAGCACTTACTTTTAGGTTAGATTTTTACACGGTTGGTCGGAGTACATTTTACACCAGGGACCCGGAAAAAGCAATAATTACATTGAGGTCCATACATTTATCATAAAGCTCCCTAAAAGGAAAAAAAATCTAGTTCAGCTCCTTCTCGAGAGATCAGCTGATCTGAGCCAAACTCTACACTACTTCCTCTTCGATTGTTTTCAAAATAGGGCAATTTGTCGCCATGCAAATTCTCTCATATGGGATCATCAACATAAAGTATGATGTTGATATGGCTTTGACCTTGGTAGTTCGACTTGAAATCCAATAATGGTCATTCTCGTTGACAAGTAAGCTTAAAAATCATCGAAATTTCACCACTTACACTTTTAGGTTAGAATTTTACATGGGCGTGGAAGTACATTTTACATCAAGGACCTAAAAAAGTGAAAATTACACTGAGGTCCATACATTTAGCACAAAGTACCCTTAAATTAAGCAAGAAAAATAGTCAGGTTTGACTCCTTCTCTAGAGAGCAGCTGATCGAGCCACACTCTTCACACTACTTCATCTTTGATTGTTTTCAAAATATGGCCAAATTTGTTGGCATGCAAATTCTTGGATATGGGATCATATGCATAAAGTATGATGTAGATATGGCTTCACCTTGGCTGTTTATCTTGAAAATCCAAGAATATGGTTCATACTCATTGACAACTAAGCTTAAATTCATTTAAATTTCACCACTTACTTTTAGTTTAGAATTTTACACGGTCGGTGGGAGTACATTTTACATCAAGGACCTAAAAAGGGAAAATTACATGGAGGTCCATACATTTAGCACAAAGGACCCTACAAAGTAAAACTTTCTGTTTCGTCTCCTTATCGAGAGACCAGTTGATCTGAGCCAAACTCTTCTTACTACTTTCTCTTCGATTATTTTCAAAATATGGCCAAATCTGTTGCCATGCAGATTCTCTGATATGGGATCATCAGCATAAAGTATGATGTTTATATGGCCTTGAACTTGGTCGTTCGACTTAAATCCAAGAATGTTCATACTCATTGACAAGTAAGCTTAAAATCGTCTAAATTTCACCACTTACACTTTTAGGTTAGAATTTTACATGGTGTGTGGAAGTACATTTTACATCAAGTACCTAAAAAGGGAAAATTACATCGATGCCCATACATTTAGCAGCCCCCCTCCCTAAAAATAAGCAAGGAAAATAGACGTGTATGGCTCCTTCTCGAGAGAGCAGCTGATCGAGCCATACTCTTCGTACTATTTCATCTTCGATTGTTTTCGAATATGTCCAAATCTATCGGCATGCTAATTCTTGGACATGGCATCATCACCATAAAGTATGATGTTGATATGGCCTTGACCTTGGTCGTTCGTCTTAAAATCCAAGAATTTTCATACTCGTTGACAACTAAGCTTAAATTTGTTCAAATTTCACCACTTATACTTTTTGGTTAGAATTTTACACAGATAGTGGGGGTACATTTACACCAAGGACCTAAAAAGGTAAAATTACACTAAGGTCCATGCATTTAGCATAAAGGACCATAAAATTTAGCAAATAAAATAGTCGGGTTCAGCTCCTCGAGAGAGCAGATGATCGGTCCCTACTCTTCATACTACTTCCTCTTCGATTTGCAAGAAAGATTTATTATGGAGGGAACTGGGAGCAGAGTAGTACTATTCTGAAGGGAACTGGAGCAGAGGAACATGCGTCCGTTTTCATTTTATTCAACCTCGCCTATACGCTCTATCCCCACTTCTACGCCAAGCGTTGTTGTTCTTCTCCTCCACAATGCCGCTTTCCGACCCTGTTCACCGCATAGTATGAGAGTGTTTGTTCTTCTCCCTGTCCCTCCTACCGCCATTGATCTTCCCTCTTTTCCAGAAAACCAAATCAAGCCACTGTCCCAACTTCCATCAGCTCCCTTGCGATGGCAGGACCGAGCAAGGACAGTGATGATTCTGAGATGTTCTAGCATGTTTTTACCGAAGGCCCGCTTGAAGAACTCATAACCAGATGCGATGTCATCACTGCTGCGAGCCTTGCCGGTTCATCCAAACATCTTATTGACTCAGCAAAATACAGTGCAACTTTACATGCTTCTCAGCCATTTGGCCTCCCCTGTGTTCTTCATTCTCACCCGACTAAGAAACCATGGGAATGCAACAAGTACTTTGAGGGCAAGGGCACGACATGCAAACTGACGCTGCTGGACAGGTTCTCCTCCGACACTGTGTTCCGTTCCCTAATTGTATGGGTAAGCAGTGGGTAGGTGCCAATGGAGATTGGATCACCACTGTTGGGTCCGAGTGCAAGTGGGAGCTTGTCAATGTGTACACTCATCAACGCATTCCTCTCCCACAAGTCAATGAGTTTGTACCCACCAACGATCCATTTAGATTCATACATAATGATCACCCTATTCTCCTCTGAAAGATTGCTATCTGCCGAGCTCCCACAGCTGCGGCTGATTATTTAGATTTCTCTCTTGTTGCTATCTTCGACTACTCAATTGCTACCCTTGATGACGATGAGTATGCATGGACAGTTCTTGAGAACCAGTTCCAGTGCTATTTCAGATACAGCGGTGCACTTATCCACTAGGGTCTGGTGTTTGCAGCCATTGAGAGTGGCAGTGTTTATGTTTGTAATCATCTGTATTTTGGTAAGTTTGATCCATTCCTGTTCTAAACACTAGCTTCAGTTTTAATGGATGTAAACTAGTGTTGGCCGATTTGGCCGTCATTTCTTTTTGTAGGTCCTATTCTGCTCCCGTCACCACCTGTCGCGCATCTCGAGGAGGGCAACCTTGATGCCATAGATGATGACAAGCACGAACCTGGTTTATGGTTCTTAGCAATATCTTCAGATGAATCTCGCCTTCTTGTTATCCATACCGTGGGTGTTACTGATGAGGAGTTTTATGGCGGTACTTATTATGGTCATGGAAATCTTGTTGCTGATCATAGTGTTGATCACTGCGGTCGCACTTGTGGCACCTATGCTACTGGGTTTGGCTGCAAGGTGTACTCAAAGGACACTGCTTACTTGTATCCACCTAAGCCATCGATAGAGATTGCTAACCTAGGAGCATATTCCCTTTTCCTTGGATTGAACTATCCGATTAATATTGCGGTAGGCGGTGCAGATGTTGCCCCGGGATATCTGATGAGAAGCAACTGTGTCTACACCTCCCACCATGCAATAGGACTTGGATATACGCCATTTCCTGAAATATGTTGCTTCAGTCTAAATACCGAAGAAGCAGCTGTTGGTTTCTCAACCAATGTTGCATGGAAATCTCCAGAGACTCCATTATGGTTCATCCCGAGCATCGTCAATGCCCGCGATTGGAACCAAACTACCATAAGTAATCGTAATACTATGTAATAGGATAGCTCAGTTTAGATCAAGTGCAGTAGATGGTCTTGCTTTTCCTTTGTAACTTGGCCTTGTCATAAACTCATAATCTAGACAAGGCTTTGGGCATTTTGAGTTGCCTATGGAGGTCACACATAGGCATTAATGCAAGAAGGAGGCATGCACACAAAAGCAGACTTGATCGTCAGTTATTTCTTCCAATGACGAGCGTTTGGAGAAAAGGGCAAATTGAATCTGTCACTTTGAAATGTTGTTGAATATGTCCAAGTGACCCTGAATGTGAACTGTGAATCTGTCGATATTTTTCTTTCTTATTATGTATTGTTGCATCTTTCAAATGCTACTGAACCTATCAAAAGTTTTGTTTGGTACTTGTTCAGATCGACCGATCAAGTGCAGAATATGGTGTCGCTTTCCTTTTGAATCAGTCCTTCCTACATCTATTGAATTTCAATATCCGCATTGCTGAATCTGTCAATTCTTTTGGTCATTCTCTATGTACTACCACAACCGGTCACTTTGAAATGTTGTACTGACTCTGTCAAGTGCTGCTGAATATGAACCGGAAATTTTTCTGATATTTTTATGGTCTATTCTATACTATTGAATCTTCCAAATGCTACTGAATCTTCAAATGTTCTGTCATTACTATTAGTACAATATTGTGTAGAACGAACTGTGATGTACTGGCACTTGGTTAGATGAAGTGCATCAGATTGTCTAGCTTTTCTTTAACTTAGCATTGTTACAATTATCTGGATGAGTCTTCGGAATTTTGGGTTGCTATGGGCGATCACAGAGGCATTGACGTAAGGAGGAGGTACTCACACAGAAGCAGACTTGATCGTTAGTTTTGCTTGCTCCAATGATTGAGTCTATTCGGAGAACAGGCCAAACTAATCGTGGGCCAAGTTTTTTTTAGCTGGAACAAGAACTGATTCTCTCTGTACTGCTATTGAATTTCAAACAGGAAATCTACTGAATCTCTCAAATGTTCTGTCGTTGCTATTACTAAAGCATTTGTGCAACTAATACTGATGTACTGGTATTGTATTTTATTGTCTGTATTGCTGCATTGGTCACTTTTGAAATGCTACTAAATTGGTCAAGTGCTACCGAATATTAACTTCGAATCTGTTGATAATTTTTCTACCTTATTCTGTACTGCTGAATTTTGACATGAATATCTGCCAAAAAGAATTATCGCTTTTCCCACACCCTCGCTGAGGTCTTTGTTTTGAATCCGGTGGAGCACATCACAATGCAATTTTTATTAACCAGGAGAAGAAATCTAGTACTCCCTCCGATCCAAATTAATGTTCTCACATTTGTCTAGATTTTGACATATCTAGTCATATTTTAGTGCTAGATACGTCCGAATCTAGCCAAATCCGAGAACATTAATTTGAATCGAGGAGGGAAATAACTCATTCGCCTCTTTAGCGCCCGTAACATTTTAATTCAGTCTTTTCAGGGTCAGGTACTACTGACCACAGGCCAGCAGAAATTTTAGAAAGGAGGCCATGGAGCATAGCCAAGAACATATTAGTTCGGCCTTTTACGGGTTAGCGGACTGCTGATCACAGCCCAGTGAAAATTTAAGAATGAAGCCCATGGAGCCAAACTCTTTTTAATTTGGCCAAACTCTTTTTAATTCGGCCTTTTGGGCATTGCCCCCTACCTCTCATAATAAAAAAAACTCTACATACCCATGTTTTTAAGAAAATACCCCATTATGTGGCATTTTATAAATTGAGATGCCAGGAGCGCTGCCCTATTATATTTTAAAAGAGATAACATAAAGACACAAAATATTTTAAGAAGACTAATACATAAGTTGTAGTACTAATAAAAGTTTAATGATATTTTTTCTATAACTATCTTTGTTGTAGTGGAAACGCACTCAGTTTACGTTTACTTGATTTGAAGGTCTTTTGTTCGAATCGCCTTTGTGTGTGTGTATCTTGGGTTTACATTTTTTTCTTCTAGCAATATCGCATTACGGAGAGGCTGACATCACGGACCCACCAGCATGCAGTGTCCCTAGAGTTTGTTTTGAGGGTGGGTTCGAAAAAAAAGTTTAAATACTTGTACAGAGAGGCTCGCATCGGGGACCCACCAGACAAAATATACAAGGCTGCATCAGGGACCCACAAGCCAGAACATGCCAGAGAGGCTGACATAAGGGCCCCAGCAGTAAGACCATACACGGCTGTCATGGTGAAAACAGCGGACGCGGCCGAAAAAAAGTCCATCATACACATGTTGCACTTACAGAGAAGCTGACATGTCGGACCCAGCAGGCCCAAGCATAGCCCATGAAATTAGCCTATCAGCCTCAAGCATAGCCCAATACCTTCTAATTCGGCCTTTTCATGGTCTTGTGACCACCGACCATAACCCATTGAATTTAGGAGTGAGCCCATGGAATATAAGCCATGACGAATAGGGCATCCGCCCCGAGTTAGCCCGGAATCTTTTTAACTCGGCCTTTATGAGCATTTTTTGTACTCTGAAACTGACATCTGGGACCTGAAAAAATAGTCCAACATACACACGTTTCTTTCAAATAGAGGTTGTTAGCTAGGACCCAACATAGACACGTTTCCTGCACAGAGGTGGTTGACATCTGGGACCCAGCAAGTTGCTAAGTCAAAACAGCGGACATCGCCAAAAAAAGTCCATCATACGCATGTTTCATTTATAGAGAGGCTGATATGTGGGACCCAGCAGCACGACCTTATACAGATGCTGCATTGAGCAACATAGCCAGTTCGAAATAGGGAGACGTGAGCGAGAAAAAAGTTTAGCCTGTACACGTTTCTTGTAATGAGAGGCTGAAATGGGGGACCCAGCAGCGTGAGCAAACGGCAGACTCATCGAGCAACACTATCTAGTTCGGAACAGGGTAGCGTTAGAAAAGAACAAAATTCCATCATACCCACGATTCTTCTAATGTGAGGCTGACATAAGAGACCCACCAGTGTGAATAAATAGCTGATGCAGCGAGCAACGCTATCAAGTTCGGAACACGAAGGTGCGACAGAGGGTAAAAATCCATCATACACACGTTTCTTCTAATGATAGGATGACATGTGGGGCCCAGCATCGTGATTAAATGGTAGATGCATCGAACAGTGCTATCAAGTTCGGAACAGGGTAGCACGAGCGAAGGAAAAAATCCATCATACACACGTTTCTTCTAATAAGAGGATGACATGTGGGGCTCAGGAGGTTGGTTAAATGGTAGATGCGTCGAGCAGCGCTATCAACTTCGGAACGGGGTAGCACTAGTGAAGGAAAAAATTCTATCATACACATGTTTCTTCTAATGATAGGATGACATGTGGGTCCCCGGAGGTTGATTAGATGGTAGATGCATCGAAAGGCTATCAACTTCGAACGATGGTATGACGAAGGAAAAAATTCCATCATACAGACGATCCTTGTAATGAGAGGCTAACATGTGGGACCTAGCAGCCTGACTAAATGACATACGCCTCGAGCTACGTTATCAAGTTCAAATTAGGGAGGCGCGACCGAAAAGTATGGTCCGCTAGAGACACTGACGTCCGGGACCTACATGCCTCAAAAGACTTCGGCGAGTCAACATCACGCGAGGAAACAAAGTTCTTGCTTCTACCACGGGCTGGCCGAGCTTCCTCCACGTTTTTAGCAGATCCGTCGCAGTATAGGGCTGCAAAACCGGAAAAAAAAGTTTTCCATCGGCCATGCCCGAGCCGAGAATTTTGTCGCGGAAGACGCACCTTCTACGACGATCGTTGGGCCAAGTCGTTGCGAAAGGAAACTTTTTTGAGTGTTATATAGTGCTGCCTTGAGCAACATTGCCAAGTTCGAAATAGGGAGGTGTGAGCAAGAAAAAAATCCAGCATGCACACATTTCTTCTAATGAGAGGCTCACATGGGAGACCCAGCAGCCTAAAAAAGTTGATGCATCGAGCAACGCTATCAAGTTTGAAACACGGAGGCGCGACCGAGGGAAAAAATTCCATCATACACACATTTCTTCTAATGAGTGGATGACATGCGGGGCCTAGCAGCGTGATTAAGCGGTAGATGCAGCGAGCAACACTATCAAGTTCGCAACACAGAGGCACGACCGAGGGAAAAAATTATATCATACACACGTTTCTTCTAATGAGAGGATGACAAATGGGGTCCAGGAGTTTGATTAAACAGCAGATGCATCGAGCGGTGCTATCAAGTTCGAAACAGGGTAGCGCGAGCAAAGAAAAAAATTCCATCATACACACGATTCTTGTAATGTGAAGCTGGCATGGGGGACCCAGTAGCGTGACTAAACGGCAGATAGATCAAGCAACGTTATCGAGTTGAAATCAGGGAGACAATACCCAAGGAAAAAAATCATCATGCACACGTTTCTTATAATGAAAGAATGACATGTGGGACCTAGCAGCCTGATTAAACGGCACATGCATCGAGCAACACTAATAAGTTCGGAACAGGGTAGCACGAGTAAAGGAAAAAAATTCCATCATACACATGATTCTTCTAATGAGAGGCTGAGATGTGGGACCCAGCTGCCTGACTAAACGGCAAATGCATCGAGCAACATTATCAAGTTCAAATTAGGGAGGTGTGACCAAAAAGTATGGTCTGCTAGAGACACTGACGTCCGGGACCCATACGCCTCAAAAAACTTTGGCGAGTTAACATGGCGCGAGGAACCGAAAATCTTGCTTCTGCCACGTGCCAGCCGAGCTTCCTCCATGTTTTTAGTGGTTCCATCATAGTAGAGGGCCGCGAAACCAGAAAAAAAGTTTTCCATCGGCCATAGTCGAGCCGAGAATTTCGTCACGGAAGACGCGCCTTGTACGACGACCGTCAAGCCAAGTCATTACGGAAGGAAACATTTCTTGTAGTGATGGGTACGTGACCATCTCCCCTCTCTTCTACTTCCTCCCCTTTGTCTTCTCTTAAGATCATAGTACTAGCCCTAAAGCTCATTGTTGAGCACAAATTGCTCAAAGAATTTGTTTGTTTTAAGTTACTAAATGATCCAATTGCTCCTAAAGGATTCCAAGAATTCTATGTTTATTGGATTCATTGGACTACGAATTGATATTAGGATTTTCCCATGTTTATTCTTTTTAGGTCTAGGCATGATCATGTTCAGTAACATCTAATTATATTCAAACAATGTGTTTGAATACATTTATAACAATATGTTCCACTAGGCTATGATATAAACATGTTATTGATGTGTTGGTTTGTAACCTTTCTCCAGTAACGGAACTACTACAACTATTATTGTCCAACTAGATAGTAAATAAGTAGGATATGTTGCTCGGCTGTTATGTTAGTTTAATGGCTTTGGTAGATTTGATTTCTTGACAGTATTGACAATGAAATTAGTGTATGACTTTGATTCCTATGGTTTCTACTAGGAAATGATATGAACCTATATCCTACTTACTAGCTGATGAACAAGGAAAACTGTGATTGTTACATGTTTAGCTGCTCCTATAATCCACTATGATCTTGTGTAGCAAGATTTTTACTGTTTCCAAACAATACAATGGCTTCTACTGCTTTTGGGCTACTACTTGTGATGCCTCCCATTGGGAGTGTGCATAGTGGTGATCCAAAGTAGCCTGATTTGCTACTACGAGATGTTATGCATCGAGCATCATCGATTTTGATGATTTTCTTGCAAAGTTTCATGTAGATTTGTCCTGACCTAAGATGAGGTCCTTTTATTGAAGAACATATACTACTACTCATCTCCTAAGAATATCTTAGGATGAATTTGCACACCACTTGTGTGCAAATCTGAGGATGAAACTAGTACCCCTATTTATATGCTTATATATCTGATAAAACAGCTATGGGTGTAAATCTGGTGGTAAATCTGCTATGCAGAGTAGAGTATCTTATGTGTGTTGATGTTGAGCTTGCTCTTGATCAGTTGCTCCTTTTTCTACTGGTCTTTTACTTCTAACACCCTAGTCTTCCTCCTACTTGTTCTTGTTCTCGGCCTTCTTCTACTAGTGCTGCTAGAGCTGGTTCATGGCTAGGTTGCCATGGTGGTTGTGGTGTTGGATAGATTGTGTGGGTGTGGTGATGGAAGTATAGATGAATTGATGATGTTCTTGGATGTGGTGTGAAAATGGTGTGCACTGGTAGCTTTGTTGGTGTGGCCACTACCTTCTTATTATCACATAGCTGCTCCTAGTACTATGGTGACACACATTATTGTGCTTGTGTGAGTGAGATGCTTACATGTGGGTCCTATAGGGTTCAAGTTTCAAGACATTAACTCTTGCTTGTGGATGAGCTCAAGTGAAGTAGTCTTTTCCTGGTTTGGCTATTACTCTGTAATTATTCCTTGTCAAACTTTCCCCTCCTATGCCAATGATGCATTAGTCTGAGTCAAGATATACTTAAATAAGACAGATACTCATTTTGGCCCTTCTTAATCTACTCTATGATGACAAAAGGCAGCAGCTACCCTATGCCAAGCATGAGAGTAATACGAACACTAACCCTCTTTTATGTGTTTTATTTTTGTTCTTTTTCACAGGTAACAAGAGTATGAAGAATAGAAGATGAAGAATTTAGTTTAGGTTTAGTATATTGTTTTTATAACTTTTTTAGTTTTCTTTTTATTGATTTTAGTGATCTTATTTTTTATTCTTTATTGTACAAAAATGTATTACTATTATTATTGTAATAAAGTAAAATGTTTTCTTGTAACCAAACTCCTGTATTCTTATGTATGAAATCAAAGTTACTCCTTTATTGTATATGATTGATTATTTTTCTATTCCTAAATGTTGCAAAACATTGAACCAGGGTTATTACAATAACTAATCTTATTCTTTTAATTGTCTCAATTTTCATTTATTAAATTCTTACTTATTGTATTATAGTTTATTTTTCCAAAAGTTATGAAAGTTTCAAAAATACATAATAATTTTAATGAAGAATCAATTCTTTATATGTGTTCATTTCATTTCTTATCCTTATTTATGGTATTTCCATAATGATCTGGAATTCCAATTCCAATTTGGTTTGAATTATTTGCATTTAACTATAGAACTGTAATTCAAATATCTCCCCTAAAACAAATGAAATCAACAAAGGTCATGTCAAAATTCATAGCACGCACGTGATGATCTAAAGTCATCAAACTAAGAGAAACTTTGATCATTTTGTGTTTTAAATATTTGCGGAAGATTTAGCAACGTTTTTAGATGGCACAAACTCACTTCTACACTTTGATTTGTCCTAAATGATGGATCATTACACACGGATAAGTACATCTCTGAAAGCTCGTTAGGCACAATGTCCCATGAAGGCTTCATGGTCATTGTGTCGTCAACAAAAGGAGCAATACCTTGAGTATGCTCTAGAGGCGGTATATCCTTATGATAAAACAAGGTGTCGGCTCACTTCTTCACTGATTCACTAGGGTATAACCTAGGGTACACTCGGTTTTTTCTAAGCATTAAACTAAGTGTACCGGTGTTAGACAAAGACCATCTGCTAGTTAGAGAGTTTTTCTGGGTACCAAAGTAGTACCAAAATAGCAGAAGACTCGGCCTAATGACTAGATAGCCCACGCAGAGAGAAACATGGGAATTAAGCTCTAAGATGCTAATGGGAGGAAGGTTATGGAGTTGCACTCCATAATAGGCAAGTACCTCCGAGAAGAACTTCGATGGTGGGAAGATGAAGCCTCATTCGATGTGCGAGTCGAAGTGGACTTTCTTGCCGTCGAGTGGTGCTGGAAGCTCGTCTCCAGCGGTGCACCACCATGAGTTGGCCTGGATGTAGCCTTCTTCCTCCAGTTTCTTGAACCTCACCTTAGTGAGGGTCGAGGGAATCCATATCCCTTGCTCATCCTTCTTGTCCTCTTTATTCTTCGGCACGGACATGGTGGCGGCGGTGATGGAATACGAGGTTGAATCATCCATCACCGGTAACCTTAAAGTGGTGGTGCTGGGAAGTGGGGAGGAAGGATTTGGGGCTTGGTTGCTTGAGCATGAGGAGGAATAAAAGAATGGCAACGAGGTACTAGTAGTGAGTCCATTGCTTCCTCTTTTATATCCATTTTGCATCAAGATTCGTGCGAGGTAGTGTGAAACCTGTGAGATCTCCGCCACGTGTCGTGGAAACGGAACGGAAGACTCGGGCCATACGGTCGATAAATATCCATATCCTAGATTCTTGCATGCAATTAATGGCCTCCTCGATCCCCATTGATTGTGGGGCGTACCAACGGACATAATCACAACGTGATTGATGTTTGTCAGTTTGATGCCATAACTCCTGAAACGTGCAGAGGACAATGATCCCCTCAGGTTGACCAAGAAATAAATCCGGATCAGTTTGAATCAAGTTGATAAATTAAGAAAGGATAACAAAGTGTTTGTCTGGCTCCATCAAAGTCAGATAAATTTCATAGATGCAGTTTCCTGAACACTTCAAGATTCTCCACATCGAATACCACTGTAGCTAAAGACAAAATGTGACTCAAGGATCTTGGAGTGCTCTAGGGGCTACTATCGGGGTTATACTTTCTGGGTATACTTTCGGGGTTATACTCGGAAACTAGGGTATCCCACCAAGGTTAGAGCCTATGGCTCCACGGGTGACCTAGTCAACGAGATAGACGAAGGCCCATCCGGATATGAGAAGGCCCATAAGGATTACCGACTTGGGTCCAACACCAGAAAACTTGGAGTACAAGATGTAGTAGTTATTGACTATGTTGTAGTTTGTACCATAGTCGAATAGGATTCCTCCTTGTAAGCCCTTGTAGGATGACTATATGACATACGGGCAACCCTTAGGGAAGACAATGATTCACAACTCGCACATGTGAACTATAGTCAAACCCTCTATAACCTCCAGCTTTGTCGGTTATAGTGGATTGATTGCAGGAATAGGATCCGACCACCGCAGTCGGATCTGAGTAAACTTGTGTGCTCCCCATCCCGGACATCCTCACATCTCGAGGACCCCTCCCTTTCAATGCCTCAAGGACCCCTCTCTTTCAATGCCTCAAGGACCCCCTCATGCGTACCAGTCATAAAAACGATGACATGTGTTTCGATGACGCTTCATCCCAAGAGTTAGAACCTTCCTACAAACAAAATGACGATCTACGCATTCTTTTGCCTCCTATGTTTGTAGGATAGGACAGTAATCCGGTTTAGAAACACATAGATGTTCTACATTCATACATGGTCAACCAAACAACTACGATCACGCCAACAGCTTCCGGAGTGACTGCTAGAGGTGGTTCTGAGGCCGTTTGTGATCTTCCTATGGAGGACGAAGGGCAGATGACCACAGAAGCATCCTCCATCACGGCAGCAGCTCCGCACACAACGATGGTCTCGGTAGCAGCTTCGCACATGATGATTACCGCGACATCACCTTCTATCGAGGCAACTAGAGTTGATACCAACGATGTTGGTGATCCTATTACAGAGGACTTCCGTGACGAGAAAAGGAGGTGGTTTTCCTAGGAAGTAATTATTGTTACATTCTTGATAACTAGTTATATGTAAAAGAGTCTCTACTTTAGTGAATTAAGTATCGTCGATTCACAATTTTCTGTTTTGGACATTCTCTATGCTTTTTTGTGTTGATCGAAATGTAACTTCTATTCTCATATGTTGGATTACTTTAGCTTTAAATTTTGACGGTCGAGCCTCGCAGACGTACATACGTTCCTTCTGGTTGGACACTACACTGGCTAGTGCGCACATGATGCGTGCGGTGCTAGCAGTATTACTATAGTGCACTAAAGACAGTCATATTTATCTAGTACAAGTAGTTTAAACTGTTAATGTGAACTTAATGTACCTGATAAGGTTTTGGTTTTTCATGAGAAAAAGTAGCGGATAGTAATCTTAACGAGGTCCACTCCATGCGCTTGCTTATCTGTGCACTATCCATCGTCCCCTTTTTAGGCGGCTTGCCTAACTATACTCGCATCGTACACCATAACACACTTATTATCTTTTCTACTACCATCTCACGTTATGCTTCTTAGTCGTGCTCCTGGGGATGCAAAGAGGAGTCTAGTCTTAAAGTAATCTTTACAAAAATAATTGTGCATTGATGCACGATATGGGTGAACGGTATGCATTTCTTGAACGGAAGGCCATGGGTATCATTGGTTATCCATGGCCATATTTTTGCTTCAGGGCAGTCATGGGGGTATGTCCACGTAGAAATGGAGCAAAATCTATGTTTTTCATCCTGTTTAGTTGCCATTGGGAGTTGCCTACATTTTGGGGCATATGACCCCTTTGTTTGGTGCGTTTCACGCATGATTTTATGCTCGGCTGATGCAAATAGAAGCCATTTGGTTATCCACATGAGTCTGCATGTGGTAACCTTGTTAAACTTTGTAGATGTTACAATTACATCTGATAATACACACAAGTAAGAAGATCACAAAGAGGGATCATAAAAAGAGGAGGTTGGTGATACCACAAGCAGGACGATGATGATGCAATTTTTTAGCCTACTCTCTCGGATCTTATCAGCCATTGTGACATGTTCAACAACCAAACCTTCAACATCCATTGCATGATAATCAATAGCCAAAGCTTCAATAGCTATTGCCTGACCAGCCTTCTCCTCTAAAGTTGCATACCTCTTGTTGGATAAACAATTGACTTGATCTTGGCAAATCCTCCATGAATTGTAGAATCCATGGACGCCTCCCTCTGTACACCACGTACCACTAACATGGAACAAAAATAACAATTTAGGTACAAAAGTTCATCATGCAAGCATCACAAGCTCAATCCCTAGCTATCACCAAAATGTACATCATCATCATCACCTCAATCACATCACTAGCAATCATGCATGAGCATCCCTGATGAACCCTTACACTAGTAGTAGTGCTTGCCCGGTAGGTCCTAAGCCACAACACCCTATGCGCGCCGGGCATGTCAACAAAGTTGGTACCCTAGGCCTTGGTGTTAACGAGTTGTCTAAGATCCGCCATGAGAGCATCCTCACAGAAACCAACAACGTGCATGACGGCCTAGTAGAGGTAAGGGTGCACGCCAGTTGTCTTGTCATCCCTGATGGCCTGTGCCATGTCCCTCAAGGCATCGATGATGTTGTTGAAGGCCTGGAGCTCATCATATGCGGGTAGCCCCTCTTCCTCTTGTCTGCAACAAGTATGTGGACATTGGCATGCTTTTCAGCACCATTGATGGTGATGGTTTCTGACTCTTGGGTGTCATCTCCTTCCTTCGGTGAAGGTGATGGTGTGTCGAGGGGAACCTTCCTATGTGGAAGGTGATAGTGTGCCAAGGATCACCTTCATCTGGTGAAGGTGATGGCACAACTAAGGTCTCTGAGCTTGCTAACCTGTATCCACCCAACTGTCCACTTTACCAAGTGGTTGTACACCTGAGTAGAAGTCATCTTAGTTCCACAATGCTCGTAGAGCCTTCGCACGTACTGTAAGATGGACCTCGTTGAAGCCTTTTTCAATACGGATGCTGCTCTTTATGATATCACACATCTTCTCCAATACAAAGGTGGACTATAAGGGCATCCACTTCATTGTGTCGTTTATCTATGTAGTGTGCGCATTCCGAGAATCATGTGCCTTCGATGCTTTTTTTAAGCTTGATGGACACCATTGAAGCAACACTATGCACAAGGCTCTGCATAGAACTATGTGACATGGATCCAAGTTGTGCATGTTGAGGCAGCTCTGCATTCTGAGTCACCTCAATAGTCACAAGGTTCTCACTCAAGGGTTGCAAATCGTCGACATAGGAAAGGATATACGACTCACCAACTACTACCAGAGCTTGATAAAATCAGAGAACGAGTCATATATTTACCATGGGAGATAGTACAAGATAGTTAAACAAGACATGGCAATGGAAAACATAAAACAAGATCATACTACAAGCAGTGCTATAGATTTGACTAATCTGCCATGCTACAAACTAAGTAAACAAGCAAGGGAAACAAGACATATATATGCTCGTGGCCAACATAGAACAATCACATATCTAACATTGTTAAGTCATAAATCTACCCTAACTAGATGGATGTGATGGTACTTACAGTTATTGCTAGAGGTGGAGGACGAAGCGTAGAGCTCAAAGAAGTGGACATAGTTGCCTTGCCCATCCGCCTTCACGACTGATAGTGGGGTGATACGTCCATTTTGCATCACTATTCCTATTCTATATCATAATTTACTGTTATTCATTGATATATTTCATATTAAGAGATGATACTTATGTTGTTTCATCTGTTTTTGCATGGTTGATGACTTTTGGAGGATGGACCGCTGAAGTCAGGATTCTGATGGAAAAGGCATTGTTTGGAGGCGAAATTCACGAATATCAGAAAATCCCGGAAAATATATGGAAAATCCTATTTTTCCAGAAGACGAATGATGCCAGAAGGGGGAGCAGAGATGGGCCACAGGGGGCCCACACCACCCCTAGCGCGGGCCAGCCCTGGCCACGCCACCAGGTGGTGTGGCCACCCTGGCCCACCTCTGGCTCTGCTCTTTGGCGTATATATTCCCCACGAAACCCTAAGACTCAGGGAGCAACCATAGAAAGATTCCGCCGCCTCTACGGGGTGGAAAACTGCAGAGAGAGAAAGAGCTCTCCGGCAGGCAGAAATCTGCCAGGGAAATTCCTTCCTAGAGAGGGGAGATCGTCGCCATCAACACCATCATCAAGCTGGACTTCATCGGGATCATCATCATCTCCACCAGCACCATCATCACCACTCCGTACCGCTGTAGAAATTGGGTTAAATCTTGCATAGTTCTTAGGGGAAACTTTCTCGGTGTTGATTACTTGTTATAATTGATGCTACTGAGTGGAACCATTGAATCATTGTTATGTTCAGATTGTTACTTATCATTATTCCATCTCTGATCTTGATCCATATGATGTCTCGTGAGTAGTTCGTTTAGTTCTTGAGGACATGGGAGAAGTCATGCTATTAGTAGTGGAATTGTGTTGAGAAAGATTCAATAGTTTGTTATTTAAGTTGTGGTGTTATTCTTCTAGTGGTGTCATGTGAACGTCGACTACATGACACTTCACCTTTAAGGGCCTAGGGGAATGCATTGTGTATTTGGCTACTAATCGTAGGGGTTGCCGAAGAGACAGAAACCTGAACCCCCGTTAGAAAACCTTTGCACAAGGGAGTGTAGGATCTCAGAGTTTAAAGCTGTGGTTAGGTTTCTATCTTAATTACTTTCTTGTACTTGCGGATTCTTACAAGGGGTATAATCACAAGTATGTATTAGTCCTAGGAAGGTCAGTACATTAGCACAGATTCACCCACACAACACTTATCAAACTAAAGAAGATTAATCAATTATATGAAGCGAAAGCACTTGACAGTATTCCCATGTGTCCTCGAGAATGTTTGGTCATCTTAAGTAATACAACCAGCTTGTCCTTTGCTAAAGAAAGGATTGGGCCACTTGCTACATTTATTATCACTGTCTTTTATTTACTCGGACTTTATTTATCTACATTATCAAAAAACCCTAAAAATCCATTTGCTAAGTATTTACAGAGAATTCCTGCTCCAAGCCACTCGTCAACACCTTCTGCTCCTCGTTGGGTTCGACACTCTTACTTACCAAAAATACTAAAATACACCCCCTATACTTGTGGGTCATCATGGGGAAGTGCTCCACCACCACATGTTCACCGACCGAAAAATAGAGCTTGGAGGGGGCAAATAGTGGTTTGGAATTGGTAGTGGGGGAGAAGGGTAGAAATAAGGGGAGAGTTTGTGATAACCCAAAGAATAGGAGCGTCTAGAGGACTGAATTGTGATGAGTGTTTTTGCATAGCATGCATTTGCTGAAGTATGTAAATACAAGTGATTGAGATTGAACTCTAATGTTGAAGTTTGACTTAGGTCAACACTAGGGTTTGAATTCAAATTTCAAAGTGAACTTGTGATTTTCAAAAAATTGGAATTGGAAAATGATTTTCAACATAATTTGAGTGCAATGCTCAAATCGACACATACACATACATTAGGAACACTTAAGTAAAAGTGACTATGGAATTCAGGATGAAGGTTTGAATAATTCAAACTTGAAAAGGAATATTTATTGATCTTAAGATCAAGAAGATTCTTCCAACAGATTATTACAACAGAAAATAAACCTATTACAAACTACAAAATAAAAACAAAGAGAAAACATAAACTAAAAACCTAGACTATTCTTATCCCCATTCTTGCTCTTCTTGCTTTTCTAGCCTATCTTACCTGCAATGTAAACAAAAACACAAAAAAACCATTGGTTATGGTTAAAATGTAGGTTTTGCCCTAAGGCAAAACAATTTGTAGTAGAATCCATTGGACAAGGTCCAGGAACAAGTCCTGAACCTCATCGGTTTGAGGTTTTATAGCAAATGAACCAAATCAAGAACAATACATCAAATTCCAGAATATGAGGAAGCCACAATAGAGAAGTAGGAACATTAGCTGATACCAACCACAAGACATAATTAGAACAGGTCAAGGGAGAACCATAGGGAAGTAACAGTAGACAAAGCAACCAAAGCCAGTAGCTAGGATAGCAATGTAGAATGACAACAGCACCACATCAGTGTAGATAGAACAAGGCATAACAACAACCTTAACAACCATAGAACGTAGTGCAAGCTACCAGCAGTTTCAATAGTAAAACCAAGAAATAAGTAGAAACCATTTAACATAAAAGGTACAGCAAACCTAGGATTCATTTAAAGAATCAAATGAAGCTAATTAACACTTGTAGTTCATTAAGCTACATGAATATTTATCAAGAAAACATAAAGAGAAAATTCTCTAAACTATAAAAGCTTGATCACTGAAATTCTAGGAGGCAGTGACAAAAACAACAACTTAAAATTTAATGGTTTACCCATTTTACCAACAAAAACTTACCAAATTAGCCTTTAACTGATATGCCACTTATATCTAAGCTAGAGAGGCGGTATAAGCAGCTTAGTCATGAATTGCATGCACTGAGGTGTCAACACTAGGTGAATCCTAGGACACTATAAATACCACCCCAAACCAACCCCAAAGATCACAATCCTCAGAGCAAAGCTCATAAGGAACACCCTCAGACTAGAGGTTGGGAGAGAGGAAAAACATATTTCTACACTCACTAGTCAGAGAGAGATAGAGAGGAGAAAGAAGCAAGAACATGAGACAGAAGTAGGGAGAACTGCATCGGATCTTCCTTAAGCCTATTTTGGAGTCTTCAAAGGTTTATAGCTTAACTTTAGAATAGATTAGGCAGAGAGAGTAGCAATAGGTAGCACCTAGACTAAGCTAGGGATAGCTTCTATGCATCTCTATGAATGGCAGACACCACATAGTCATGCCTCTAAGTTAGTTGGCACATCCTAGGAGATTAATTAGTAAACCATCTTAAAGAACTAGATCTTATAATCAATCCCCAAATCTCTAGATAGGATCATTTGATCATCTAAGGATGAGAAGATTGATTGCAGAGACTAAGATTTGAATATATTAAACCTACATATAAATAAATCATACTAATCAACATAATTACATTAACACTGGACCAAAGGTTCAGAGACAACAACTAAACAACAATGAATTTATATAACAACAACATGCTTAAGACTACAAGCTAGATTCAATATAACAGCAACTAAAACTTGAGTCATCAACTAACAAATGTGATTAAGGATACACAACTAAACCTAAGCGATATGGTTGAGTTGTAGATTTTGGTTACATAAGTCACAACAACACCACTATCACACTAACAACACTAATCACTGTTATTTAACCACCAAACACAGTCAGATAACAGTAATCAAGTAACCAAGTTTCAGTAAAGAGTATTGCTCATGAAAATGTAGTGATTAGTACCATAGTACCCTAGAGATTAACTAAGTAAGCAAACTAACCATTAGCAACCACTAATCAATGACTAGAATAATTAATAGAGACATGTGTACTGAACCTACACTATCGACAGAACTAAGTAAAACTGATCTAGCAAGTAAACCTAGAATCAATAGAGTACCAATAGCCTAAGAACAACAGAGAAGCTACTAGAAGCTTCTAGGACCTACTAGAACCCTAGAAGCCACTAATAGAGCGAGAACTATAAACCCTAGAAGGGTAAGTTAGCAGTAGAACCATAGTAGGACCAGAGAGAAGAAGAAAGGGGAGAAGTAGAGCCTACCTTTATCCAAAACAGGAGTCGAGCTCACCGGGGCTGGAGAGGAGAACGATGAACACCGTGGAAGCATAGGGAGAACCCAGAGGGGGAACTCAACCTACACCAGCCAATAGCTCAAAGTAGACACCAGGTAGAACAATAACACCATCTCCACGGTGAGGGAACATCGGAGGAGCTCTAGAGCATGGCGACGCCATTAGACCGACACCCTAGGGTTAGGGTTAGGGTAGCACGAGGTTGTGAGAGGAATAGAGTGGAATCTAAGTGGTAAAAAGGTGGAGCATCGAACGCTACTTCGATTGTGGGCTATGGAGGCGGCGGAGGAGGCTAGGAGCATCCGGAATCGAGCAGCGCGGCGGCGGCACGGTCGCCAGAGAGGAGCACGCAAGGGGGAGGGTAAGAGTGAGTGTGAGTGAGAGAGAGGAGCAGGCCAGTTTTAGTTCGACCGAACCGTGTCACCTTGTTTTGACCAAGTTGGTATGACCTATGGGCCTAGGGGCAAAATGGTCTTTTCACTTTTTCTTTCAAAGGCCGATTAACCAAAACAACCCTATGCATTTTCTAAAGATAAAATAAAAATAGTTCTAAATAGAGAAAAAAGTGAGAATTCGAAATCCTATTTTTCTGGAATTATTAAAAACATTTTTTATAGGATAAAAATTCCAAGTGAGTGATGTAACTTAATTAAATACCTTAAAACGTGTAAAAATACAAAAAAAATCCTTATAAGCCTAAATAATATTCTATAAAATGAGGAAATATTATTTCAAATCCAAAAACTCACAAAAGTGAATTAAGAGAATTTATCTAATACAGATATATGAAAATTCTAAAGTGAAATTCAAATAAAACCCTAAAAAGGAGGGAAATTCATAAAAAATCACAATAAATCAAATCAAAAAGATTTAGAAGCAATAGAGTGAAAAGATTGCATAACATATAGTTGCATTAAAAGCATATTGGTTTTTAAAACATTAACTTTATTAGACGATGATTGCTTTTTACAGAACCTGAGATCAAGGGTCAACTTG
The DNA here is from genome assembly GCA_023614405.1 of Avena insularis. Lineage (NCBI taxonomy): Eukaryota > Viridiplantae > Streptophyta > Magnoliopsida > Poales > Poaceae > Avena > Avena insularis. The sequence goes on along the minus strand of CM042684.1, from coordinate 408,433,524 downwards.
AACCTTCAAACTACATTATCTCGCAGTTACCAGGTAAGTTCAACCTTGCATAGAATTGGCAAATACAAACCTGCACAACTCTTACAAGTTATATTTAGCAAATACTTTTTCAAAAGTATCACAAATGTTCCAACAAAAACAAATATTGTTTTATGAATGAAATGGATGATTAAAAAGTAAATGGAAACCACAATGTGAGATATCGTGGGAATAGATTCCATTGTACCAAGAGAACTTAGGAGTAAGCAACAAGTGTAGTTAGTTATTCTAAGGCGTCGTACAAACTGTGTTGATCACAAATCTTGGAGTGGGACGGGCTAATTAGAAGTTTTGCTTTGTTCCGTGTAACTTCAGATGACTAAGTTGGGATGTATTCTCAGAGAGGAATTGCAGTGGGTGGGAGCCTGTAACTTCTCTATCTTGTGCCGTAAGATAACAACTTTAGTATCTCAGAAAGGATAGCATTTGAGCAACGGTCGCTAACCTGGTTTAATGCAAAGGAAGGAATACGGAATAGAGTAGGGTTCGACATGACTTGGAGAAACTTGGTAACAAGCCACACACATAAGGAAGTGTGTTAAGGCAATAAGGTCAGGGACGTCTGTTGAAAAAGTAGCGCACCTCTCGAGAGTGTATAAAATCAGAGAAACGGATTACGAACGCACCGTGGAAAAGAACTCAAGAAAGTTCTAACAACCCATGAAAACTGACGGGCATAGTTTTACTAAATTAAAAGCAATCTTTGATAAGAAACTAGTTTGAAAACCAAAACAGGAACTTGGATGTTCAATCCACGATTACACAACCAACTATAGAACTTGTTGAGTATGCTCGTACTCAAATAACTTCTAAATCCTTGCTAGACTGTGAGAATATCAAGACAAAAGAGAATAGTACAAACAGTGATGACAGAGAGGTCTATTACGAGGAACCAGATCTTTCTGGAGGCATTGAAGGAGTAGACTATAGTATATAATATGGATCAAAACCTGAAGGCATCGAAATAGAAGAGTAGTCGTTAGGATAGAATGGATGAGCCGAGTATCATAGATTTACTTAAATAAGTTGTTGAGCTCCAGTAGCATTTCATCTACTGATTTCATTGCTACTCAAATTAGTTAGTTGAATTTCAACATTCGAAGCAGTCCAAAACGGACCGATGATGATTTTGAAACCTTTGTACAATTTTGTTTGAATATCATGAACATGTAAATGTTGCAGACCCGTAATGTTTCTATTGTACCACTCTGAGGGATGCGATATTTGTGAAATGATACTTCGTGAATATTATGCCAATGACTTGCACATTACAACCTATAGTGGTTGTGCTAGGTCACCACACAGTTTCAGCGGGAGGTGACCAAAATACTGCCGCCCTTTTTTGCTGCAGCGCGAGAGCTCATGTCATCTCCATGGTCATAGTACCCCGTGCAGGCAGCCATGATTTTTGGCTCTACAGAAATGGTTGATTCGGCTGTTCCCATTGGGCCTGGCCTAGGGGTGCTTTAACGTGCGCGTTGGCCCGTGGAGTGAGCCCAGTCAACCAATCACCCATTTTTTTCTCCCAGAGGCCTGGCTAGACTCCATCTGAGCTACCAATCATGCCCCATACGCCCATACGAGTAAACTACACAAATCTCCAATAATTGGGGTCATAGTTGCAAGAAACTACAACTATTGAGGGTAGTTGCAAGGAATTGCAACTTTTGGGTACATATGTTGCACATAGCACATAAAATTCAATTAACCTGCTTAACAACATATCACAGGACCTACAAATGGTACTATCTACATGAACTCATAACCATGCTCGCGTGGCATGATATACAGGCCTACAATGCAGGCATGCCTTTCTTCCCTAAGTATGAAGCCCTTGGTATGACTAGACAATGTTTGCTTCTCCTTATCTAGATCGGAGTTGAGGGAGCGGGGGCGGGAGCTGAGAGCGGGAAAAGTGGTGACCAAAGGCCGGTGGTGCACCGACAAGCTAGTCGCCGGAGATGAACCTCAACATATATTTGGCCCCTCGTCGTATGGTTCACACTTATATTACAATCATGGTATAAGCAACCGCAAGTCGGCAAGTGTTGATGATCAAAGCGTAGCGCTCCTTTGGGCTTGAAAATCACAATTTTTTCAAGATTTTGAAAATAAATAGTTCGTGCCACATCCGGCTAACGTGGTCAACTTTAGTCTACGTAGGCACCTAGGAACATATGAAATGGGTCCTATAATGGGCTAATAGAAAAATTGTGCTATGTGCAACATATGTACCTAAAAGTTATCTCTCTCGTTCCAAAATATAAGATGTTTTACCCTTTCATGAAACATATATATCCTGATACAATTTAGTATGTAGGTGCACTCATTTTACTCCTAACCTGCATACTGAAAGACGTCTAGATACATAGGCGTGCTCCAGTACAACCACTCTCCCAAACTCAACCATCCTCATGTCCAAACCCATATCCAAAAATTGCTATACCCACATATAGGCATACCATAATCTTCAACCTCCGTCTCACACGAGTTGTACAACCCCGATCCATACCACATACCTGCCGACACCGATCACCACCGTCGTTGGCCAAGCTCGCGATCACGGCCTCCGCCAGCCAATCTCGTGACCGTCGCGTTCGCAAGACAGTCCAACGCGACCGGCGTGGCCGCAAGACAGTTCAGACGGGCACCGCAAGATAGTCAAGATAGTCCGGCGTATGCATCGCAAGACGGTAAGGCGACTGTCGCGGCTATAAGACAGTTCGGCACGACTGTCGCGTCCGCAAGTCACTGTCCGCGACAACCGTGGCCACAAGACAGTCTGGCGCGACAGCGGCGGCCGCAAGACAGTCTGAGCGGGCACTGCACAGTTTGCTAGCCTCTTTCCCAACGCGCCAGACTTTCCGGTCAAATTTCTCCCAGACTGTCCGGCTGTTTATTGCGTCGTTGAGCCGCCGTCCAGCCCGCACGCTGCTGCCAACCCTGTCGGCACGCACCTTGTAGGGCCTCGTGGCTGGCCAGCACCACCTCGCAGGGCCGGCCAGCACCGCCTTGTTGTCCCTCCTACCCGTCGGCCACGGCCGCCACCGTGTGGAAGAGTCACCGCTGGTGAGCCGGTGCGTGTATATACTCGTATTCATGCGTATGCTAGATATCCATATAATTTAGTTAGACATTCGGGTTTTGTATAGGGCCACGTATACCGTTTAGTATTAATTACAAAGGGTATCAATCAATCTCGATCGTCCTTGTGTTTGAGTTTGCTCTGAGGGCCTGTACCGGAGCAAACGCCTTTAGAAAAAGGTTAAACGCCTGCCTTATAATTTGAAACCGAGGAAGTAGTTCTTTGCAATTAGATTTTAAGTTGTACTCACTCCGTTTCAAACTATAAGATGTTTTAGCATTTATGATACAAATGTATCTAGAAAGTGAACCACACACTAAAAGTCATCTAAATACATTCGTTTCACAAAAAATAAAACATCTCATACTATAAAAACGAGGGATAGTTTCTTGTAACTTCAACCCCAGTTGCTGGAGATTTGTGCAATTTACTCTGTCCATACATTCGTCGGGTGACAAGTACAGGGAAGTCAGTGGCCAATTAGTGGGAAATTGGCTGGGATCCTCTCTCTTGAGATACTCCTCCGCTAGCTAGATTGATTGGAGAAAGACACCGAAGTAAGAAAGCTGACTGAATTTTGGTTCGTGTTGGTTGGTTGGTCATGTCTGGCTGCCTCTGCCTGTCCTGTAAGCTAGATCATGACGACAGATTGCACTCGGAAACGAAAGAAAATCCGGTATCCCGTCGACACATCCGCCCGCCTATTTGCATGAACAGTTGGAGGTGGTGATGATACCCATCTTGAAACGCAAGCGATGGATGGAGGCAGAGGCCAGCAGGAAAAGATGCAGTGCAACTATGCAAGTGGCCGTGGGGTTGGAATCCATCAGATCAGGTATACGTATCCTCGCCGGATCCATCGGCATGATTGATCTGGAGAATGCACTCGTGCATTCTTTGCTTACATATGTAAACGTGCCAGCGCCGGTGTGATCACACTAGCTCGCGCTGCTCCGGAGCCAGAGATGACGCCGACGGCGACGACGACGGAATCGGCATGGGGTCTTTCTGCTCACACCTTGCTGTTGCCGGCAGCCATCGTCGGCATCACCTACCTCTTCCTACGCGCCCTACGCACTTCCCACCTCCAAGAGAAAAACAGGAGCCCACCGCCGGGAGGCATCGGCAGCTGGTGCCGCGGCTTCGCCGGGGCGGAGACGCTCTCCTTCCTGGCCGACAATAGCAGCGGCAGGGGCTTCTACCACTTCGTCCACACCCGTGCGCTCCGCTACGGCACCTGCTTCCGCACCACCCTCTTCGCCCGCACACACGTCTTCCTCCTCTCCTCCACCGCGCGCGCCGCCGCGTCCCACCTCCTCGCGGCCGACCCGCCCCACTTCGCCAAGCGCTACGTCCGCACCGTCGCCGACCTGCTCGGCCAGCACAGCCTCCTCTGCACCTCCCACGACACCCACCGCCGCATGCGCCGCGCCGTCGCGGGCCTCTTCGCCTCCGCGTCCACCGCCGCCTTCGTCGAAACCTTCGACCGCCTGATCACAACCCAGCTGCTCCTATCCAACGGTTGCAAGGACCAGGTCGTCGTGCTGAACGTCGCGCTGGACGTGACCTTCAGGGCCATCTGCGAGATGCTCATCGGGGCGCAGGAAGACGCGCGTAGGCTGGAGCGGCTGCAGAGCGACGTCATGGATGTAACGCAAGCCATGCTCGCCGTGCCACTCAGGCTTCCGGGAACAAGGTTCTACAAAGGCTTGCAGGTATACCTTTTTCTGCCTTTCTTTACGTTTTTACGGTGTTGCTATTTCAAATAGTATTGACTGTTTGTCAGTCGCTGCCGAGCACCGTCCGATCAAGATATGAGATCAATTCCCTGTCCATTGACCAGTAGTTGTTCCCAGGTTTAGAATAATCCCCAGAATTAGGGAATGGTTTCTAGCCAGCTCCTTGATGTCGAATTGTTGTTGGTGCTAGGCAAGGAAGAGGATCATGGATGCCCTGAGGCAAGAAATATCCACGAGGAGACAGAATGGCCTGAAACTAGATCATCGCGACGACTTTCTGCAGACCCTTCTTCTCAAGAGCCATACGGATTCGCCTGAAGATGCGCTCACGGATGAACAGATTTTGGACAACATTTTGACACTCGTAATTGCAGGTGCAGATATATGCCAAACCTAATTTTGTTGTTGATTACAATTTTTTGTTTCAGTCCAGGTGCATGATGTACTAAAGCCTTGTGTCTGCAAATTGTAACTGAGTGCAGGGCAAGTGACAACAGCAACAGCAATTACATGGATGGTCAAGTACCTGGGCGACAACACAGACCTCCAAGAGAAATTAAGAGTGAGTTTGTCAGGGAGGTGTATACAGAACCAATATATGAACTATGAAAACCATGTTACTTCAATTCTTGATTGTGATTCTCTATTTGTATATGTATTAGGGATGTAAATGGCACTTAAATGGCATCCGCAAGTCCCGTTTATTCAAAATCTTAGTTCTTTGTTTTAGAAAAAACAAACTTTGTTGAACTAGAATACAAATAAACGGTATTACGCGGGATTAAATGGTGTGCCACTTACATCCCTAATATGTATGTATATGCAGTCAGTTCAGCTGGATCTGGCATCCAAGCACCATGATTCAACTCTTACCCTCCAGCATCTGAATACCATGGACTACGCATACAAGACAGTCAAAGAATCCTTGAGGATGGCTACCATAGTTTCTTGGTTTCCAAGAGTGGCGCTCAAGGACTGCCAGGTTGCAGGTAACTAAACTTTGCTGATTCATTCTTTCTCATTGCTGCAATCACTACTAACAGAGCACAAGTAACAACAGGGTTCCACATTAAGAAGGATTGGATCGTAAATGTCGACGCAAGGTCTATACACTACGATCCGAATATCTATCAAAATCCAACGGTGTTTGATCCTTCCAGGTTCAATGTATGTATTGCAAACCAGAAGAAATTAGCACTACAGATACAATTTTGTGACATGGCTGATAGATTGTGCTGTGATGGACAGGATGATGTGAAGCCATACAGCTTCTTGGTATTTGGAGCAGGCAGCAGGACATGCCTGGGAATGAACCTTGCCAAGATTATGATGCTAATATTTCTTCATCGCCTCGTTACAAATTTCAGGTTTCAAATTTAAAGCCAAGTTCTTTTATTTGATAGAACTGGATAGTGACATCAAAACTTGTGGTGGTTTCAGATGGGAGATGGCAGACCACAACACAAGCCTTGAGAAATGGGCAATGTTTCCGAGGCTCAAGAATGGCTGCCCAATTCATCTCACACCGATACACAAGGAGATGCACTGACGTACTACTAGTAAATCTATCAGGATATGCATCAATTTATGAATTGTAAACAATGACTGTGAGCTAGCTATGTGTTTTTCCTCGGTTATTACATATACTACAGATGCAGACCGATAGACAGGTCAATTCTTGGTTCCTTTCTTTTGTCGGGTGCCAAGCTAAGACCAAGCTAGGTGATAGTTCCAAAATTAAGTCAAATAAAAGAAAGGGTCAATGAGGTGTTGCTATGCTTTGTGATATTTAATTGACATAAGCAATGCGATAACTCAATGCAAGTAGGGCAAACTTAACCCTATGGAATTCTCTCGGTGTTGAGATGAAGTAAAACCGATAAATCGTTAAAGTCTCAACTAATTCAGACATGAACTGAATCATCAACCCCTCTTCAACTGCATAAAACAAATGCAAACTGACAGAAAATGGAACAATCCAGCATCATTTCCCTCTCTTGTGCCAAGATGCTTGATGGAAAATAAGTTAAAATATGCCCTAGAGGCTATCATAGAAATGATCTTATTTCTTTTATATAAATGATTTATTGACTAATATTGCTTGAATAATCATTTATATTGACCAACAAGTATTTGACTTGTTTATTTTAACTCCATATGTATTTTTGTATAATTATCCTAAATTGGTCATCAGTCTGAATTCATATGAGGGCACAAACATGTTGTGTATGTACATACAGATATCAATCAAATTTTATGGGAAGACCATAAGTCAATTGGAGAACAATGTATTCTTATTTGCCAGTATGTCTTATGTTATACAATGTGTATGATATGTTAGACTTGAATCCATAACCTGTACCTAAGATATGACTGACTAAGGGGTTACACAAAGTCACAAACGCCACATAGTAATTGAGTACTACTTCCGTTTCAAAGCTTAAAGCTTATTTTATTTCCAAAAGTCAAACTATGTAAAGTTTGACCAAGTTTTTTGAAAAGAATATTAATATTTACAATACGAAATCCATATCCTTTGATACACCGTGAAACATATTTTCACATGGTATCTATATAATATCATAGGTTTTGATAGTTTTTTCTAAAAGTTTGATCCAACTTTCCATACCTTGACTTTAAAAAATATATATAAACTGGTAGTACTTGTAAAGGTAGCCTTCTTGTTTTTCATGACCCATGGTAAGAGAAATTTACCCTCACTTAAGTGATCGGATCCAGAAATACATGCCCATAGTTATCCAGCCAAGACTTCCGAGTCACATGATGCTTTTTGGTCAGGACCGTATTTTAAAATTTTCACCAACTACATGGGTGTTAGCACAGTAGTTTTTTATGTCCTCGAACATTTTTTTGCTTGAGAATATCTTTCCAATAGTACCTCATTTTCTCATATATCAACAACTTGCTAGGTTTTGGATCATATGTGCTCAAACAGTTTTCCCCAGGGTATCATTTCCTCAATTTCCATCAGCCCTGGTGGTGTTAACACAAGTGTTTTAATGTCGACTGTTATTCGCCCCGGCGGATTTCTCCGCTGAGACCTCCCATTTTAGATTTCACCAGTTCTGTGTGCGTTAGCACACATTTTTCTACCATTCGACAGTTTTTCGCTCATCAAGATTCTGCTACTTGGACACATTCTACGTAGATATAATTTACTCACATATAAATAATGGTTTTCTTAATGTAGTACTATGACGCTTGCAAAATCCCTAAACAAGAGAAATGAAGAAGATGCTAATTAATATGACATTACGGACAGCTGGGTCTACAGTTTGGCTTCAATTTCTTCCAGGGTGAGCCCTTTAGTTTCAGGCACAATGCAGAATATGAACGCAAGAGACGCCACCGCAATCACCCCGAACGAAGCGAAGAGAACCCCAGTACCAATCAAGTCCTACGGCACAATACAGAAATAACAGTCAACTAACTTGATAGTACATTCCATGGTGAAAGCCAGAAGGAAAGAACAGCAGGCTCATACCTCTAGTGGGGAGAAAGCAAAAGTGACCAGGGCATTGGAGGCGAAGTTCACTAGAACAGCAACACTCAGTCCACGGCCTCGCAGTTTCAGCGGGAAAACTTCCGAAATCATAAGCCAACCAATCGGACCAAATGATAACTGCAAAGCACCTCTTCACATTAGACAAACAAAGAGCCAAATATAAACTCACAGTAAAATTCAACTGCTGAAACTTTGGTGTGGATGTAACCAACTACTATTTTACAAAGCCAAGGCCAACTATATTCCTCACTGGAATCCTCTGTATTTGTTTTTCATGGAAAATAAAGGTAGGCTGACTCTGTAAGTACCTGGTAGCTGCCAACATACAGTAGAAGTGCTATTACAGCCACATAAGAAGCACCCGAAAAGAAGGTATAGTATGAAGACAGCAAGAATAGGGCAACAGCCTGCACGTAACAACCAAAAGATGAGTAAATATGTGCTGTAAAAAAAAGTTGGGCAAGTGTGGATACATCTCCATACTGAAATGCTTTATCATGATTAAAAAAGATCATCATGATAAAAAAGATCATCATGCTTCCTAGCCCTAGACTTTGAGATCTGGGCATATTAATGAGCACTTTGGTCATATTAAAATAAGAAATCTGCATGTTGAAGGCAGACTTACAATTCCACTAACACCACCAATGAGTAATGGTCTTCTGCCAAGTTTGTCAACCACAAGAACAGCTACTCCAGTCATAATCAACTACAGAGATGAAACCAGAATGTTAGCAATATTTTCTTGTTACTTCAACAGAAACAAGGTCATGTGCAATTTAGCAGAAAACATTTAAGGCTATTTTTTCTTATGCATTTGTCAGCACTGTATAAAAATTTAACTAGACATATACTGGCCTGAATTCAATTAAAAATAATATGGACCTACCGTGTGTAATAGTATGTTCAATTTCTGTCAAAGCATTTATAATTTTGGTGTGAGTATTATTATTAGTTTACCTAACCTTACGCAAAAGTATTGGCATGTACCTTCAGTACGCCAAGAAGAATTGACACACGGGTGGCATCAGATGCTCCAGAGAAACCAGCACTCTGCGTGCAAATAGTGACAGCTATAATTAATATCAGAAGAAAAGCAAATAACACATATGTTTGAAGGAAAGACTCCGCCAGTCCAGCTAGCCCTATAAGATTGGCAGCGCTTTGTAGCGTCGAATCCCTTGTAACATAAAAGGTGCTACCATTTGTTGAAGGAGATCCAACCTTACCACCAAGAAATGACAAACTTGAACTAAATAATTTCATATGCAAAATTATCAGTACCTGAAAGATTGTCGCAGCATAATATAACACACTTGGTTGACCAGTGACCTAGCAAATACATAGAGCACGACGAAAAGAAACGCCACATTATAATCATCCTGATGTCATAGAATGTATGAATAGAAAACTAGGAGCATACAACGGTCAAATAAAAAGAGTAGAGAGACTACCTGCTGAAAGAACACCAGGCCACATCCAATTATCATTGCTTTGAGACATTTTCCTTGAAAGATCTCACTGAAGCCGGCCCTTTTCTCTTCACCAACATATGACAGTTCATCCAGAATCAAATTAACCTGCTCTGAAACCAAATCAGGTGACGGTTGACCCCTCAATCGACATAAGCAACGTGTAGCGTTTTCTTTTGTGTCCCGCAGATCTCCTTTCCCTTGTGTGGCACATAACAGAAGCCACCTAGGCGAAGCAGGTAACCAGCACATTCCAATTCCCATGATTACACATATCGGAGTACTGGCGGCGTACATGTAGCGCCAACCAGAAAGAACTTCAACAAAGATACTACCTACTATATAGCCAAGCTGCAAAAGGAAATGGGAAATAAATAGGCTGGAAGATGATTGGGGGGGAGAAGAGGGAAAACAAATCTAATCTGCACTTACAAGCATCCCAAGAACAATAAAGAACTCCTTGAGAGAAATGAGCATGCCTCTAATCTGACTTGGAGCAGTCTCTGCGATATACATTGGAGCAGCATGCATAGCCTAACAAAATAGAGTCACATAAGCCTCATACAGAAACGTGTGTGCATAATCCGATAGTTTGCAATGTCAACTATGACATAAAGGAGAGTATTTTTCTAGTTTTATTACCAGTCCAATTCCTATGCCATATAAGAAGCGACCAACCACCATAATAAGGAAATTAGGAGCCGCCGCTGTGAGAAGAGCTCCAACCAAATACGAGACAGAAGCAACAACAAGCTCTCTCCGTCTTCCTGTGGCAAATAATAGGCACAAATCATATCAGAACACCAGACCAGATTGCACCGTGCAGCATGATTGAGAATACGAGGGCCACAGGGTGGACATACCAAGAAAATCTGCGATGGTAAACGCCATGGCCGATCCGATCAAAGCACCATAGAGTGAGCCGCTGACCTGCATCACGAACAATGGAATAGCAAGGCACACAGAACATTAGGTGAATCCAAACTTGGCGAGACGGTTATAGAAGTTTGATGTGATGTAGATCAAAGCATTACCACGAGGCCAGTTTGTACTGACGACAGGTTGTACCATGATGTACCACTGAACGCGGAGGACTGCAAAAGAGAGATAATTATAAGTTTATAACCAACTGTAAATTGTGGAAGACAGCGTAAGGAAGAAGTGATAACTGATACCTTGAGCGATATGGTAGCACCGGAAGTTGCCCCGATGTCATAGCCATAGAGAAGTCCACCCAAAGCTGGGAAGAAGAAGCTACAAGCAATTCACCGAAGCATTCAGACAAGTGTGCTAGGTATGTGTACATAAGATTGCAGAGTGAGTTGATGGTTTTGCAGGGTTGAATGAATGCGAAGCCCGATTAAATTTGAGAGAACTCGGGTAAACGAAGCAGAAGCAACATCATCAGTCGAAGCAGTACAGCAGTTAGTCGAAAAATAAAACTGAATCAATCAGTTCTTCAGTAAAGAGGAGAGAGGAGTGGGCATACGGGAGGATCGCGGCGGAGACGGAGTAGGCCTCGCAGGCGGCGGTCAGCAAGGGCCTGGTAGCTTCGCAGTCGTCGGGCGGCGGGGAGGAGACATGGATCTCCACATCCCTCTCGTCCTGCGCGCAGAATTGAACCGCCCGATTGAATTACGATCGGTCAGCCGACAGACACACTGGTGGAGCAGCTAGCTACAAGGGAAACCGGGTTGGGTGAAGAAGAAGAAGAGAACTGACCTTGGACGCCATTAATCTCGATGCTCTGCTGCCCTGCCCTGTTCCGTGCTAGTTCTGAACTTGCCCCCTTGGCTCGAGGCGAGGTGAGAGGGCGGGGCAGGAGGAAGAGGGTTGGTACGGAGTAGTACTTGGTAGGGGGAGCTGCCTGCCTTGCTGGAGTGTTAAACTAACCAAATCTCCACACGAAGAAGGCGCGGTTCTGTTCCGTACACGAGGAAGTAGAAGGCCTTGGAACAGTCACGTCGTCGTCCTCGGCTCCACACCTGCTCTTCTCCTCGATTCTTCTCCATAACCACACGTCTCTTTCTGCCAATTCTATTTTTATTTTACCTCTGCAAGCTGGCCAGCCAGATTGAGTTTCTGCCCGATCTTGACCTCTTTCTTGAGAAAAAAGTCAGCCATCGCCTTACACCGCTACTAGTACAAAAACTAGCAGTTGAAGTTATTCGTAGCAGTTATAATCAAATACATCCCAGTTTCTACATTTCACATTATCATAGATAATGTACTCCCTCAATATAAGACGTTTTAGCTTTGTGAATCAAATGTATCTAGACGTTTTTAGTGTAGAGGTTCAGAGTGAAACTATACATTAAAAAGCGTCCAGATACATTCATTTCACAAAGCTAAAATGTCTTATATTTCTGAACCAAGCGAGTACCAGAGCACTGGCAGTTGCAAAGCCACCGAATTACCAAAAGTATGGCCACCTTTCAGCACCTCAAGTTCTCAACATTCAACATCAATGCATCATTAACATCAGGAAAAGAAATATTCGATTCAAACACAGACGATCCATTCGCCACAACATTCTTTTTTGGCACATTCCCACAGGGATTGAAATTTGTTCAGTGCCCAGGACAGGTATTCAGTATCAGATACATTATTCAGGTCCGGTCCATGAAACCGAGCTGGCTGGCTAGCTGTTTCAGCTCCGTGACACCAAACCAAATGCGAAACGCAAAAGATGATTAATTCGGGTACCATTCAGATCAGGAGGTCTCCTCTTTCTTCGGTTCCCAAGGCTGGTACCTTGTCCAGTCCCTTTGCCCTGGGTTCAGAGCATGCCCCTTGGAGTGGTAGATCAGATCTTCACCCTGTCCGGTGTAGTTCTGTCTGTGCTCCATGATGTACTTTTTAGTCTTCTCCTCCAACAGCTGCCCCAAAAGAAAGAATCAATATCAGTATGAGCTAGCCAGTTTCGAGTCTCAAACAGTGTAAAACTAGTGCCTCAGAACATGATGAAGTACATCATCATGTTCAGCACCCTATTGCACAGTGAAGATAATAAGAACAGTTTAGGGGCTGTTTGGTTTCAAGCAACACTTTGCCCACACTTCGCCTTAGGAAGTGTGGCAGCCACCAAAAAAAGTGGTTGAGAAATTTGGGGGCCACAAAGGTAGCAGAAGTTGGCAATAAAGTTACTATATGACTGATAGGCCATAGCAATAATGAAGTGTGGCAACTCAGAAAGCGTGGCAAGAACCGAACACGTGGTGTGGCTGGGTACCAAACAGCCCCTTAGCATCTGCAATTATTCTAAAGCATCATACACAAGCCTAAATGCTAATTTATTTCTTATATACAGCTGTGGTAATCCATTCGTGCAGGAACCTTGCCTGTACAATGGTTAAATCATTTTGGTAAATTGTGACTCATACCAGAAGACCTGAGTTTGAAAATTTTGCAGGAAATAGCACAAGCAACAATAGAAGAACACTTGCCTTATCCCCAGTGCTGTCTGTAATGTGGTGCAGCCATCCATGCCATTCAGCAGGCACTTGGGATGCATTGTAACGACCCTTGTCCGCATACTCTACCCACCTGTGCCTTCCTGAAGATTTAACAATATTCAGTTTTCCACAACATTGTAGGCTATCCTCATCTTTGAATGATCACTAAACAACAAAGTTCCCAGTCTCGGGCGTTAGAGAAAAGAATAAGGAAACAAGAAACAGGATATCACAGTATTGTGGACGGTGAGTATAGAGTCTGATAGGTACTGCTCTTTTTAACATGACAATGTATATCATTTATTATGTGGTCAATATTTCTAATGTGGGCATGCAGTAGAATTCCAAAATAAGCATATTGTGTACTAGTACTAGATTAACTCGGTGGGAAGCTACTCACCATACTGAGTGTCATGTAGTTTCTCATAGTACTTGTTCCCAAAACTGTCAACTCCTACAAGGGTTGCGCCAATGTTGTGAATTTTGGTTTGCCTGAAAAAAGACAAGTCTGTTTTTAGACACACAGTCACATCTCCTGCAAAATTAAAGAAATTGGAGGGAGGGCTTACAATAAGTTCCCGTCCGGAAGGCATTTTCTGCAAATAACACCATGTTAGAACAAGAGAAGCATAAACAAAGCAACATGTGCAGAAATCAGCTTTTTTCCCAACTATGGAAAACTAGCATTTGTAGACCGCTGAAGTGATATAATATTAACAAGAGGACAGTGTACATGGTGACACCCCTTCGCCAAATAGCGGTTGAAGTGTAGCAATTCAGAAAATTGAAAAGAATTACAGTGCATCCTTTTAAAGAGGGGATTCCAACTGGAAACATTAAGTTGTAAGCAGTATTCATCACGGTGAACTATGTCACCTGATGAAGATACCTTAATGCGGGAGTTCCCAACTGGTTTGATAAGTTTCTAGGATGCTAAAGTGGCCACAGGAATTAAAGCCCTTCTGCTAATCCCCGAAGGAGAAGGAGAATGAATATGTGGAAGGTGAATTCACGAGGGCCAGGCAGTGCAAAAAACACCAACATCGAGTGGATTTTTCAGCGACTTGAACAAAAAATAGCATCCTAAACAATTGGATTGTAGTTTTCACAGGCTTCGGATTTTTTTGTGTGTCCACCTGCCCGCCATTGGGTATATGCAAAGTTTGCGGAGCAAATGAATACATGGGCCTACCAACGGTATGAAATTTCATATTTCATATATTCCTCCCGTATTCCTCACTTTCTTGTTATGTTGCGGTAACATATCGTAGCATATAATTATGATGTATGCAGGCATTTGTGTACTAGATGGTTCCGGCATATACTGCCTGGATCAACAAGAGCAGCTGTGTTTTCGGTTTCAGCAGAAATCATTTTGAAGGTATAAAATATGTTGAGTATTTTGGCATTAGAGGGGCATGTGCTATTGCTCACCATTTCGTTCCCCATTTGATATCATTATTTTTCGATGCGAAGGAAACTAGCGATCCAGCAAGCTGCAAAATGATACGCGAGCGTTCGGAATTGAAGAAAGGAACCCCGAGATAATCAGACAGGATTTTGCCCCCACAGCCACAGGAGAAGAAGCAGAGGCCAATCTCAGATCCAGGAGGAAGGGAGGGAGGGAGGAGATTCTTACAGGTATCCCTCGTCGCGGGCGTAGCGGAGAAAGTTTACGAGACCCTTCTCCCTGATGCCCTGCCACACGCTCCGAACCACCGCGGCCATGGATGATACCTTCGCCTCCTCCGCCGCTCTCCCTTCGTTTCCTCCCAATGGCCGATGCGATGCCTCAACTGTTGTCTCTCTCTCTCTCTCGAATGGAAGGTAGGAGAAGGTATGCGGAGCAAGATAGTGGGCCAGGCCCAACTGTATTCTTACTTAAGGCAGTGATGATGGGCTCACATCTTGTCAATAGGCCGACCCATATTATGCATACTTGCTAAAAAAAATATTACCCATCCCTCCTAAAATAAGTGACTTTTTTTAGAGAGACCCAAAATAAGTGACTTGGTTTGTCTAGATTTGTATATATCTACATGTACTAAAACATGTTTAGATACATCTAAATCTAGACAATCCTAAGTCACTTATTTTAGGATGAATGGAGTGTTATGCATACCATATTTTTTTGTTCTTCCTTCTTTTTCTAAGCATGTGTTCTTCTTCCTAGATGATTAAATGAAATTCTATAAATAAAAACTCAGATGAGTGTAGGTTTGGTTTTTTGTGTTTATTTTCTGCATACTTAATAGAAGTGTCTCCATGGTAAAGAAGGCACGTGGTGGAATAATGTTCTCTCGGCACCATCCATCTCTTTATTGGTGTGGCCTTCGTGGTGGATGTGTGAGTGAGCTAGTGATGTCTCGGTTTATCATGTTTCATTTTCATCAAGACATGTACAATGGTGTTATCTTAGCAAGACCATGTAGTATGATTGTTAAGTTGGAGAGGGTAGAACGAAAAAAGAGGTTTGTCTTCCTCTTAGTTAAGAGATGATCCCTTAATAAGAAAGATAAGACTATTATTATCTCTATTGTACGAGATTTTTTATCTTAGTTACATGTTCTCTACTATATTTTTAATCGTATCATAAAACAACAAGCCATTTTCTACAAGTATTCTCTATACGACATGTAATGTCTAAGATAAGACTGTCTTTTTTTTGTTGGTCTGGTGATGACGCAACATTTGACAACATCTCAGACATGGTGCGTTTAGTGGTCTAAGATTATCACTCCTTGTAGTGGGCGACTCATGCATCTATTCAAAACCATTGAGGTTAGTCGGGCTTGTGTAAAGTGTGACATTCTATGAATTCTTTACTGGGTATATGGAAGAACCCGAGATACGATTGGTGGAGTTGGAGATGACTAAGTTAAGAGTGCTTTAGTGTAACTTTAGAATTTCTCAATGTTCTTTGTTGCTTGATTTTGTTTGGGCTTCTTCGCTCTAATGTAACTTCTTCCCTTAATTGATAAATTCAAATCACTATTCTAAAGGGATGGTTAGAGGATAAACTGAGCACCAATTATGACACATGTTGTAGACCATAGCTTTCAACATTATGCATCAACATCTACAAAATTCTGTAGAATTGTATAGAATAAGAATCGATGACAATATTGTGGCAATTATAAGAGGTATATATGAGGGTCTAGGTGCACCGGCCTAGCCCTATAACAAACCGACTAGGACTCTTAAACCTAACAAGAGTTGTATTCTAACACCCCCCCCCCCCCCCGCAGTGTTAATGGTAGGCTCGGTGATGTTTAGACTGAAACGAATGTCTTAAAACGGAGTAGTCGCCAGACCTTTAGTAAAGATATCATCGAACTGAGCTAAAGTAGACACATGTAGAACACGAACTTGACCGAGAGCCACCTTCTCTCGAACAAAATAAATATCAATCTCTATATGCTTGGTACGACGGTGTTGAACCGGATTCCCCGACATGTAAACATGTGAAATATTATCACAATAAACAATAGTAGCTTGCTCAATAGGGCGATGCAGCTCTGACAGCAACTGACGCAACCAAACCGTATCAGCAACCGCATGAGCCACAGCGCGATACTCAGCTTCAGCTAACAAGCGAGAAACCGTAACCTGCCTTTCTGAAGACCAAGAAACCAAATTGTTACCAAGAAAAACACAAAATCCAGATATGGACCGTCGAGTATCGGGGCAACCAGCCTAGTATGCATCAGAGTAAGATGTCAACGAGGTAGGAAAGGATTTGTTTATATGAAGACCTAAATCTAATGTGCTTTTAGATACCGAAGAATACGTTTGACATGGTTGAAGTGAGGAACACGAGGATCATGCATGTAAAGGCAAGCTTGTTGGACAGAAAAAAATTCAGGACGAGTAAGAGTAAGATATTGGAGGGCGCCGATAAGACTACGATAAAGAGAAGGATCATAAAAGGGATCACCATCGGTAGAAAGTTTTGAACCTGTATCAGCAGGAGTACGAGACAATTGACAATCAAGCATACCAGCACGAGAAAGAAGATCTAGGGTGTACTGACGTTGAGATAAGAAAAGACCAGATGAGTCACGGATGAAAGCAATACCTAAGAAGTGATGAAGAAGACCTAGATTGGACATAGAAAATTCTTTGCGAAGAAGAGAGATAATATGATCTAAAAAGTGTTGTGAGGAAGCTGTGAGAATAATATCATCATCATAGAGAAGTAGATAAGTGGTGTCGGTATTATGATGAAAGGTGAAAAGAGAAGTGTTAGAACGAGAAGGAGTAAAGCCAATTGTTTGAGCATAAGTAAAAAAACGTTGAAACCAAACCCGTGGTGCTTGTTTTAGACCATAGAGAGATTTTTGAAGAAGACAAACATGATTAGGATAAGAGGAATTTTCGAAGCCAAAAGGTTGTTGACAATAAACTGTTTTTTGAAGAGAGCCATGGAGAAAAGCGTTTTTGACATCGAGTTGATGGATGGGCCAAAAAGAAGAAACGGTGATGCGAAGAACAGTACGAATAGTGCTGGGTTTGACAACTGGAGAGAAAGTCTCATCATAATCAATGCCGTGTTGCTGAGAGTAACCACGACATACCCATCGAGCTTTATAACGTGCAAGACTTCCATCGGAATTAAATTTGTGTCGAAAAACCCATTTGTCGGAAACTATATTAGTGTTTGATGGACGAGGAACTAATTGCCATGTATTATTTTAAATGAGAGCATCATATTCATCTTTCATGGCTGCAGCCCAATTAGGATCTAGGAGAGATGATTTGTAAGATTTGGGAATAGAGGAAGAAGATAGAGATGCATTGAGATTTAAACGATCTTTAGCGGGTAAACGAAAACCGGATTTGCCACGTGTGCGCATGGTATGATCATTAGTGGGAGCTGTGACGATAATAACATGAGGAGGAGGGACGGATGATGATGTGGAAGACACGCCCGGCACAGCAGAAGAAGCAGACGCGGGAGTCGGCGGTGGAGATGGCGGCGGCAGGAAGTCTGCCGCGGCAGAGTTTTCGGCGGTTTTGGCAGCCGCAGCAGAGATGGCGGCAGGAGAAGGCACGGCAGGATCGGCTGCCGCGGCAGAGAATTCGGGCGTTTTGTTGCCACGGTAGGAGCTACGGCAAGAGGTGGCTGATAAAAGAAGAGAAAATTATTTGGACGAGGGGGACTAGTAGATGGTGCCGATGTTTTAGGATCGAGAGATTGACGCTCAGAAAAGGGAAAAATATTTTCAGCAAAAGTTACATGACGAGAAACATGGCGCGACCACTAACAAGATGTAGACAACGATAGCCTTTGTGTTTGTCGGAAAAACCTAGATGGACGCATGGGATAGAACAGGGTGAAAGTTTGTTAGGAGAAGTAGAGTAGGAGTTAGGAAAACAAAGACATCCAAAGACACGAATGTCGGAGTAGTTTGGGTGAGAAAGAAATAAAGAGAAGTAGGGTGTGGTTTGAGGATTAATTTAGATGGTCGAATGTTAAGTAGATATGTGGCCGTGTGGAGAGTTTCAGCCCAGAACTTCTGAGGCATAGAAGATTGAATAAGAAGGGTGCAAGTGATGTCATTAAAAGTGCGAAGAGAACGCTCGGCCTTGCCGTTTTGAGGGGAGGTATAGGGACAGGAAAAACGTAGAAGAATTCCATGTTGGAGAAAGAAATTTCGGTTTTTAAAGTTGTCAAACTCACGACCATTATCGCATTGAATAAATCTTATAGGAAGGAAAAAATGGACTGAAACATTGCGCTGAAAATTAAGAAAAATATTGTGAATGTCGGATTTTTTGCGTAAGGGAAATGTACAAACATAGTGTGTAAAATCATCAAGAATAACATGATAATACTTAAAACCAGAAACACTTTCTATTGGTGACGTCCATAGATCAGAATGAAGTAACTCAAAAGTAAAAGTACTAGAGGATAGAGAGGAGCTAAAGGGGAGACGAACATGTTTGTCTAATTGACACGACTGACAAATAGAAGAATTATGAGAATCTCTATTACACGGTATTGAAAATTCACTAAGAAGAGTAGATAACACATTATTATTGAGATGGCCGAGAAGTTGGTGCTACAGATCAACAGAGGCCACCATAGACGATGGAGGGGCAGCGTTCGGAACACCATGGAGGGAATATAAATCACTGGAGCTATTGAACCGAGCGATCTCGGCCTTGGTCCGGTAATCATTCACAAAAAACCAAAGGGGTCAAATTCGACAGAAACGTGATTGTCATTGGTGAATTGGCGAACAGAAATCAGATTTTTAATTAGTGTAGGAGCTACAAGAACATCGCGAAGAAGCAAAGGTTTGATTGGGGATTGGATTTGGGCTTGACCAACAGAGTAAATAGGAATAGATGATCCGTCACCGAGAGTAATAGATGGAAAAGAAGACGGTATGCAAGAAGACATCAAATTACTTGATGCAGACATATGACTAGAAGCACCAGAATCGAAAATCCAATCCGTACATGAGTTTCCTTGTGCAGCAAAGTTGTTCATGGCTTGTAGAAAAGCATCTTGGTCCCAGCTCGGAGTCGAAGTAGAGGTCGGTGTAGACATGGGAGTTGGTAGGTGTGGTGGCGTCGGCAGTAGGGCCGGCATCAGCGTATAGATAGAGCCACCATCATTGTACTGCGACATATTGTACTGTGGCATGTAGGGTGGGGTTGTAGCGCCATATGAAGCATAAGGAGCAGTGTTGTAGATTGTTGGCGCGTAGGCAGGGGCGGCGTGATACGCGACCGTCGGCTATCGCGGCACGAGGATGGGAGCATCGGCGTGAGGGCGGGCACCGAGCTGCCAGCCACCAGGGTAGGCAGGCGGGGCACCATAGGGCGTCGGGGCAAACCAGGGCATAGGCCACGCCTAGACTAGCCCGGTCCACGGACGCCAGCCGGGGGGCGGCGGTGATGCGGTCAGTGGTGTAGACGGTGGAGCGGGGCCGAGGGCGAAGGAGGAGCAGGCGTCGTACGAAACTACGGCGGTTTAGGGTTTCGACCCCTGTAGTTGGGACTTGGACGCCATCCCGATGGTTGAGGAGGAGTCATTGGAGGAGGTGGAAGTGGTGGCGGTGGTGCAAGCGGTCGAGGAGCAGCAGTGAAGACCTAAGGACGGGAGTCCTTATTGTTTTGGGCACGATCGACCCATTGCAGCATCGAGCGAACCTCGGCAAAGGAGGGGCGCGGACGCATCATAGGGATGAAGGAGGCATGTTTCTCGAACCGCTCGCTGAGGCCGACGAGGAGGACGTTGATGAGCTGCCGATCATCGATCGGATCACCGAGTTCGCGGAGTTCATCCGCGATCGCCTTAAGGCGTTGGCAATAGACGCCGACGGGTGCATCACCTTGCACCGTGTTCCGAAGCTCGGTGTGGAGATTGTTGGCGTGAGCGTCGACGTTGTTCTGGAAGAGCTGACGAAGGGCTGCCCACAGATCGGCGGCGGAGGCACCATCACGGTGTACGAGATTGAAGATTTCTGTGGAGACTCGCATGTAGATCCATTGAATAATGGCGAGATCATCCTTGACCCATTGCGGATCATGAGGTTGAGGGCGAGCGTCGTCGGCGACGTGAGAGCGGAGGTTGCATCGCCCGAGGTGGACGTCGAAGAGGTGACGCCAATGGTAGTAGTTGTGAGCAGTGAGGTCTAGAGTTACGGGTATGTAGGGGCTAATATCGGATATGGTGTCGGTGAAGGAGATTGAAGGAGCTATTGGTGGAGGTAGAGCTAAAGTAGAGGTAGAGGTGGAGGGGGCCGTGGCCGCGGCGACCTTGGCAGCGACGATGGCGGCGCGCCGCTCGAAGTAGTCGGGCGGTGGCGGCAGCGGGAGGGTCGGCGGGTGAGCCATACCCTAGGATCGGAGGTCTGATATCATGTAGAATTGTATAGAATAATAATCGATGACAATATTGTAGCAATTACAAGAGGTATATATGAGGGTCTAGGTGTACCGGTCTAGCCCTATAACAAACCGACTAGGACTCTTAAACCTAACAAAAGTTGTATTCTAACAAATTCCCCTCATGTTTGGCGGCCTTCTCGTTGTTGAGAGGTAGAACCTTAGGGTTTTGTGCATGGAATTTGGATTTGATATTTTTCCTTGGCAGTACCATCTCGGTGATGGAGGTAGTGTGGTTTTGAATAATGGTCTCCCAACTCCATAACCGTCTCAGCGTTGCCTTTCTGGCGAACATCCGAGGCTAGTGGCATTTTTATTTCCCTCATCTTGCCCTGTTGTGATCATTGACTTCTCTTTCAATAGTCCGGTGTTAAAGTAGTGGCTCGACAATTGACCTTGTGAGAAGTGTGTTCCCAGCCACGGTATACATTCAGTGGTCTAGTATTCTCATCCACTCTCGTTGTGGAAGGCTCACACGACCATTCAAAACATTCAGGGTTTGTCAAACTTGTACATGTATTGTCTTCTGCAAGTTCTTTACTGCTACATGAAAACAAATATCAAGATGAAATTATGAGAGATAGAGATGGTAAGATATTAAATTTTGAGTTTGCCAACATTATCTATCGGTTGTGTTTGCTTTAGGTTTTTATCTGTTTTAATGCCTCCTCTGCCTTAATAAACTTAGAGACTCAATATCGGAAATAGAACTAATCGATTAGAAGTTTTTTTGAAATGGGGAAGCCTCGACATTTGCATTGATCAATGCGCAGAGTTATAATTGTTTCATTATTTCAGCTCACAGAAGTATAAGTTTCAAGGATCACATAAGGTCGATACACGAATCAATCATCTAAAAATAAGCAACATGACTAACCTTTACATCACCATGTGATCATGTTTGTGCAACCCTTTACAAATGGTTGCATCTAGAATCCATGGTCTATCGCTTCTCCACTCGATAGATGTAGAATCACATACGAATTTAGTGGGTAGCCAAAAGGAAGGGAGCTCTTGATTTGCTAAAGCGAAATCCTACATATATTACATATGGCTTAGAGGTAAAGCACAAAATCGCACATGAATTTAAACTTTATTTTTCTTATCATTTACATTCAACTGATTCCTAAACATCCATGATATTAGTTGGGGGTGGTGAGTTCAAATTCATATGGACAACACATCACATAAGTCTAGCAAAAGGGCATGAAATAAATAGATGTTTTATTGTTTCATCTGTATCACAAACTTTTTTTTTGTTTCTGTACCAATTCCTCTTGGCTAGGTTATCCTTTCCTTTATCATCAGAACTTTGTGGTGAAGGAACCATATGAAAATCTTTATTTTTAGTAGGAATTTTAGTTTTCAAATATATTTAGGTGGATTCTGGTATGACCTTCATTATGTCTTGATACATAGACTTGACCATAAATACACGAGATGATGTTTGGCTCCAATTGACATCCGGTTCGATAATACTTTGGCATCCGTCAAGCTTTGGACTAAATGTAACCAAATTTTCCATTGATTCCAAGTCAAGGCCCTTTTCAAAGCAATATTTAGCGGAGCTTCCGACATAACACTTGCCACAAAAATATCTTTTTGTTGTACAATGTTATAAAGAAATGAATATTGATAGTACTGTGGTGTGTCACCTAGCCATGAGTGCTCCGAGAAAGGAGTACTCGACTCATTCCTAACTAGAAAGGAGCCTCTACTAAAGAACTACTTTTAAACGCTCATTAAACCTTGACAAAAAGGAGATGCTCTTGATTTTTATTTGATTTGGGATAGGGTTTTAGAGTTTAAGTATTTGTTTAAACAACTAGTTGCCTGAGTAGATATTTATTTTGGATGCCTAAAACCTCAACTCCTAGAGCGCCTTGATATCTTGGTCTAGATGTTATGTTACATTTAGTCTACTTGAGAGGATCATTTAAACAAATCTATGTAGGGATGGATGTCATGGACATGAAGAACTAGAGATGCAAGCGGGTCAACATTAGAGTACCCTCTAACATCTTTAGTTCAATAAAATAAATTAACTTTTTTTATGACATCATTATTTTGAAAAAAGTTAGTTTATCTTTTCGAACTAAAGAACCTAACCGGTAAAGATGACCCACTTGCATCACTATTAGGAACTAGCTGGAGTAGATGGCAGTCTCCCTCTCATAGGAAAATTACATCATCATTTTGAAAGAAAAAAATTACTTTATTTTTTTGAATTATAGAGCGTAAATGGCACTATAAAGATGACCCACCTGCATCGCAATTAGGAACTAGCTAGATGGCAGTCTCCCTCTCATAGAATGAACTTCTGTTCGGCAATCCTACCATCCATAGCTAAGCTTAATTCAGGGTCACTCGATCGGCCACATGCAGCGTAGCTAGCAAGCTGCCCATCCATCGAACGATCATCCGGAAAAAGAGGAAATATGTATGGAGCAATCATTAGCTCCTAGTTCAGATTCTGTCTAGCTACTAGTACTAGCTAGGGGGCGTCGATCGAGTGAGTGTGCGCACGACCTCGACCTATCGTCCATGGATCGATGAGCCAAGGTGAGGTGAGGTGATGGATGGATTTGGGTGCAATTCCAGGCCAAGTGGTAAAAAAGCGAGAAGCGGCTGGCCGGCCTATGCCATCCAATCTTTTCTGTCGCTCGTAACGTCTCGTCGAATCCATTTTCGCCGCAAGCATACGCATCGTCGTCAACTAATCATGTGTCCGCAACACCGAGAGCTCTATCGATCAAGTCCATCTCAAATCATGCATGCACCTTCTGTGCTAACCACTGTGTAGCCAGTGCTGTCAATCTGAAATTAGCATGTTAATTTCTCAACAGTCGTGACCAGCTAGCTAGCTAGCTATACGGTGTAGTGGACCGTGATGGACTGACGGTCCATACGATTACGTACTGTGCTGAAATTGATAGTTAGGATGTGATAATAGGATCGATGAGTGCTGACGACCCTGATGGTTGACTAACCAGCTGCCAACTCTCTGGTCCCATAATAAAAGATTTTATTATATACAATCAATATACTTATATTGAAGTAAGTTGGGGATTTTTCTGAACGATTTCCAGCAGCTTCTTCTCTGTTCCTTACTCTGCATATATACATGTAGCTTTACAATCTGATCCTCACAACACACACACCTTTACACTTCAACCCATATAACACTCCTCCTCAAGATGAGGCAAATATTATCTATAGAGTTAAACTTGGTGGACTAGGCCTCTTGTGAGGCCACTTGCACGCGTGTTGTGGCTTTTTATGACCAGAACAAGCTGTAACTTTCTGTGAGGCTATCTGCCGACAAATCGAAGATGTGCTACTGTGATGTGGACCTAGCATTGACGCGTGGACCCGTCCAAGGCATGGAGGTAGCGAAGACCGAAAAATATTTCTCCTCTCACGCAAAGCTGCTCCTAGCCCTTAGGCTTTCGCCGCCATCCCAGTCTCTCTCCTCATCGACTGTAGTCGCTCACGCTTCCCATCGCTCGCTTTGAGTTCCAGGCCCTGTCCAACTCCTCCTCGATGTCCGCTTCTTAGCCCCCACCTCCACCTCCGCCTCTGTCCGAGAAAGTTGTCGTCGTCATCATCGTCCGCCTCGAGTAGCCAGTAGGAAGGAACAACGTTAGCGAGCATGCAAGAGGAAGGAACGGAGGGTACGCGCAGGGAGCACAGAAGAGGACAACGCGTGGTCGTGCCACCGCCAGCCGGAACGACTGCTGTGACGCTCCACGCCACATGCGTCGTCTCCTCCCCAACCTGCAAGGTAAGCGCGTTGTACATGTTCATCGTCTCTCTCTGTTGCATCACTCTCATGTCCATTGTCCCCTCATGTTTCTTTCTCCCCCATTTTTTATGCAGGAAATTAATGTGTTCGATGAAGGCATTACATTCATCCCAATTCGCGCCACCGCCGTCCGGAGTGACTTCCTAGGAGCTGGAAATATACACAAGTTAGTAGGATTGCTTTAGGTTCTGTATTTGCTCATGTGAAAGCGGTAAGCTTCTATGGTTTGAATCATTGAACATCTACTGATTTAAAGGGTAATATTTGTTGTCCAATTAATTCTGTTATAGCAATAGTTGCATGTTTGGAAATAGAGGTAATTAGAGATGACCATAGTAATGAACTTGTCCAGCCGAAATACTGTTATAACCCATACCCTTTGTCATTAACCTCCTCGGTGAAATTGACTCTTAAATAAAAGTAAGGTAGACATATTCTCCACAATATTGTTCACATGATCCATGTGTCCGTATCAAATTAGTAAATCCTGTAGCCCATCATGTAATGTAATTTCACTTAAACAAATTTAATAGTTTATATAATGTGAGTTTTACAACAATAATTAGATATATTAATGTTATTTTAATTGCAGTCAATATGTTCCATGAATAGGTTATACACTTATTTTGTCCTTTCTGTAACCTGGTAATCAACGTGCAAAAGATAGCCACGTGATATTTTATTCAATCAGATTCCACAAATATATAGGTTTGTATGGTCTTTTGGTGTATGTTCGTATGTTCGACCGTGAAGTTCCGGTCTATTTCCAGGTACTATAACTCTAATATAACTTTATAATATTTGCCTTGTTCATTTGAGTTTTAGCTGTAGACATCGTAGGAAATAGGGCTTCAAGTCTTGCTAAATCATACATAAGTATGTGAAGGGGATCGCAGCAGAAAATAAAAAATTTCCTACGATAGAACCCCAAAACTGCCTATGATCTATCTGTGTAGTAATGTGGTAACGGCCAATGCGTATAGAATACATACCCTTATAGACCGTACGCGGCTAACGTTCCGCGGGGAACGTGGTTGAAGTAGTCGTACTCATAGCCGACCTCAAGGTCGTGAAGCTCCTCGCAGGTCATCCCTTGCTCCTTCTTCATCTTCATCGTGCAGCAGCTCCGGCTCACGACATTTAAGCGCCCCAAGTGTTGCGCCTCGTGTCTTCGTACACATCCGGTGCACGATGAGACCTCCGGCTTCCCTATCCTGCCGAGAATGCGGAAGTTGATAACCGACTAGGAATCCCTGCAGCGCAACGGCGTACTGCAGGTGTGCCTTGATCGCATAGCCCAGACTTGGGGTCATGGTCACAAGGGCTAGAGAGAGAGGGAAGGAGGAAGTCAACCAAAGGACTTCTCCAAATATTGGGTGTGTTTAATCCCACCCATGGGCACCCCTTTATATAGGCGGAGGAGGTGTGCCCTCCCCATTGGGTTAGCCATGTGGGACTAATAGGCAAAGGAAAAACACAGAGATTTTCGTCCTGGCCGGATGGGCCGATTTCAGATCAGCCCAAAAGCTAAAGGGACAGTAGACAGCAGCCTGCACCACAGCTGGACGGGTGGGCTGGCCACCCGTGGCCAGCAGCAGCCAGCGTAGCAGCCCGGGTGGGCCGGTGCCCGCTAGCGGCCCAGCGGCGCAGCCCGCCAGCCGGCTCCCCGCGAGCTCCTCTTGGGCCGGGTTGAGCTGGTCTGGCACTTATTCCACTTCTTAGCAATATCTTTATAAGGTTCATGGTACTTATTCCACTTCTTTTTAGGCACTTCAATGTAGGAAGAAAAAGCCTTAAAGTAAGAAGTAATAGCTTGAGAGTCTAGACCATAAGTATTTTTAATATTTTGAAAGTCATCAGTTTCCATAAAAGATTCAATGCATTTATAATCATAATTTATACCTGACTTTCTACCTTTGTCATTCTCCCATGCTTCAGCATTGTCTTAAATACGGTCCAAAAGATCCCATTAAGCTTCTTCCATACGAGTGAATAATCCAGCACAAGAAGCATCCAATAAATCCTTGTCATGTAGAGGGAGCCTTGCATAAAAGTTGTTGATAATAATATTGTTGGGGAGCTCATGAATAGGACATTTGAGCATTAATAACTTCAATCTCCCCTAAGCTTGAGTTGTACTCTCTCCATCAAGAGGCCAAAAGTTGTATATTTGATTCCGATCTTTATGAATCTCAATAGGAGGATAAAACTTTGAATAAAAGAGAGGCACTATTTCCTCCCATTCCAGAGCTTGACCATTCTTCAGCAGCTTATACCATTCTTCAGCTCTTCCTTTTAGTGATAATGAGAATAATTTTTTCTTAACTTGATCTATAGTAATACCTGCACACTTGAACAACCCGCATAATTCGTGTATAAAGAGTAAATGATCACCGGGATGGACAGTTCCATCGCCAACATAGTAGTTATCCATAACACGATCAATAATTCGTGTAGGTATTTTAAAAACATCATTCTCAGCAGGTGGTGGCTTATCTACTACCTTAGCAGTGGTAGTAGCATTACCAAATAAGAAACTCAGCGAATTAGCCATAACGAAAATAAAGCAACTAGCACAAGTAAACAATACTCACAGTAGAAGTTTCCTTTACCAGTTTCACTCTCCAATAGCGAATTATCCTAGAAAAGTCTTTAATAAACCTTCTATAGAAACCAGCATGACCAAGGATACTACGAATACCTTTGATGTCTCTTGGGCATGGCATCTTCTCAATTGCCTCAACCTTAGCTCTATCAACTTTTATGCCTCTTTTAGAAACTTTATGCCCAAGGACAATCCCTTCATTAACCATGAAGTGGCATTTCTCCCAATTAAGAACAAGATTAGTTTCTTCACATCTCTGCAAAACTTTATCAAGGTTGTGCAGACAATTATCAAAAGAAGTTCCATAGACAGAAAAGTCATCCATGAACACTTCTACAATTTCCTCAAAAAAACCATGAAAGATAGCAGACATGCACCTTTGAAAAGTAGCAGGAGCATTACATAGACCAAAAGGCATACGTCTATAATCATAAGTTCCATAAGGGCAAGTAAAAGTAGTTTTTTCTTAATCTTGTTGTTTAACAGCAATTTGAGAGAAACCAGAATAACCATCAAGAAAACAAAAATGGGTCTTTTTAGACAACCTTTCCAACATTTGATCAATAAAAGGAAGCGGGTAGTGATCTTTCTTAGTAACTTTATTGACTTTTCTAAAACCCATGCACATCCTATAGCCTACTACTATTCTTTGAGGAATAAGCTCATCATTATCATTAGGAACAACAGTAATACCTCCCTTTTTAGGAACACAATGAACAGGACTAACCCATTCACTATCAGCAATAGGGTAAATAATACCAGCATCAAGGAGTTTCAATACCTCATTCCTTACCACTTCCTTCATCCTAGGATTTAAACGTCGTTGGTGCTATACTACCGGCTTTGCATCTGGTTCTATGTTGATAGAATGCTGACATATAGTAGGTGAAGTCCCTTTTAAATCATCCAGAGTATAGCCCATAGCTCCTCGGTGTTTCCTCAAAACCTCCAATAGCGTTTCTTCTTCCTTTCCTAAAAGTTTAGCGCTAATAATAACAGGATATATCTTTTTATCATCAATATAAGCATATTTAAGATCATCAGGGAGAGGTTTTAGATCGAAAACTGGATCCTTTTTAGGTGGTAGTGTGGTACCCAAGTCTTCTACGGGCAAGTTATGCTTAAGCATCTTAGGCTGATCACGGAGAATCCTGTCAATATCATTCCTTTCTTCCATGAAGATTTCACTTTCATGATCTTCCATAAATTGCTGCAAAGCATTGTTAGGAGCAAGAGAAATAGAAGCAAGTTGTTCAACTCTAAAATCCTCATTATGGGTTTCCTCTTCACAAGGTTCTTTAGCAAATTTCGAGAAATTAAACTCATAAGATTCCCCAGCAAACTTAGTCAAGATTTTCTCCCTTTTGCAATCTATAATGGCTCCACAAGTACTCAAGAAAGGTCTACCAAAAATAATAGGATAAGTTTTACTAGCAGCTGAACCGAGTACTAGAAAATCAGCAGGGTACTTAATCTTACCACAAAGAACTTCCACGTCTCATACAATACCAATTGGAGAGATGGTCTCTCTATTAGCAAGGTGAATAACCACATCAATCTCTTCCAACTCGCAAGGACTGATTTCATGCATAATTTATCTGTAAAGCTCATAAGGAATAGCACTAGAACTTGCACCAATATCACATAAACCATAATAGCAATGATCACCAATTCTAACAGAAAGCACAGGAACACTAGCCTTTTTAGTTCTATTAGGATGTGAAATAATATTAGAAGCATCCTCACAAAAGACTATGTGCCCATCTTCTATGCTTTTAGAGACAAGGGCTTTCACAATTGCTACCACAGGTTCAACGTTTATTTGTTTATTAGGTTCAACATCTTTATTCATACTTTCATCTACCATACTAGCTATCATAGAATGTTCCCTTATCTTAACTGGGAAAGGCATTTTCTCAATGTAAGGTTTAGGTAAAACATGATTAGCAGTATAAACTTCAGTATTTCTTGCAGGAATACTCTTAGCAATATCTTTATAAGGTTCATGATACTTATTCCACTTCTTTTTAGGCACTTCAATGTAGGAAGCAAAAGCCTTAAAGTAAGAAGCAATAGCTTGAGATTCTAGACCATAAGCATTTTTTATATTTTGAAAGTCATCAGTTCCCATAAAATATTCAATGCATTAATAATCATAATTTATACCTGACTTTCTACCTTTGTCATTCTCCCAGGCTTCAGCATTGTCTTGAATACGGTCCAGAAGATCCCATTTAACTTCTTCTTCCATACGAGTGAATGATCCAACACAAGAAGCATCCCATAAATCCTTGTCATGTAGAGGGAGCCTTGCATAAAAGTTGTTGATAATAATATTGTTGGGGAGCTCATGAATGGGACATTTGAGCATTAATAACTTCAATCTCCCCCAAGCTTGAGTTGTACTCTCTCCATCAAGAGGCTAAAAGTTGTATATTTGATTCCGATCTTTATGAATCTCACTAGGAGGATAAAACTTTGAATAAAAGAGAGGCACTATTTCCTCCCATTCCAGAGCTTGACCATTCTTCAGCAGCTTATACCATTCCTCAACTCTTCCTTTCAGTGATAATGAGAATAACTTCTTCTTAACTTGATCTGTAGTAATACCTGCACACTTGAACAACCCGCATAATTCGTGTATAAAGAGTAAATGATCACCGAGATGGACAGTTCCATCCCCAACATAGTAGTTATCCATAACACAATCAATAATTCATGTAGGTATTTTAAAAACATCATTCTTAGCAGGTGGTGGCTTATCTACTACCTTAGCAGTGGTAGTAGCATTACCAAATAAAAAACTCAACAAATTATCCATAAAGAAAATAAAGTAACTAGCAGAAGTAAACAATACTCACAGTAGAAGTTTCCTTTACCAGTTCCACTCTCCAATAGCGCTTCACTCCCCGGCAACGGCGCCAGAAAATAGTCTTGATGACCCACAAGTATAGGGGGTGTATCGCAGTATTTTCGATAAGTAAGAGTGTCGAACCCAACAGGGAGCAGAAGGTGCTGGCTAGTGGTATGAATCAGGAATTCTCTGCAAATACTTAGCAAACGGATTTTTAGGTTTTTTTTGATAAAGAAAGTAAACAAAGTACGAGTAAATAAAAGACAATAGGAATAAATGCAACAAGTGGCCCAATCCTTTATGCAGCAAAGTACAAGCCGGATGTATTACTTAAGATGACCAAACGTTCTCGAGGACACATGGGAAGACGGTCAAGTGCTTTCGCTTCATATAGTTGATTAATCTTCTCTAGCTTGCTAAGTGTTGTGTGGGTGAACCTATGCTAATGTACCGACCTTCCTAGGACTAATACATACTTGTGATTATACCCCTTGAAAACATCCGTAAGTATAATAAAGTAATTAAGGTAGAAACCTAACCACAGCTTTAAACTCTAAGACCCTTACGTCCCTTGTGCAATGGTTTCCTAACGGGGGTTCAGGTTTCTATCATTCCGGCAACCCCTACGATTAGTAGCCAAATACACAATGCATTCCCCTAGGCCCATATAGGTGAAGTGTCATGTAGTTGACGTTCACATGACACCACTAGAAGAAGTACACCACAACTTAAATAAGAAACTATTGAATATTTCTCAACACAACTCCACTACTAACAACATGACTTCTCCCATGTCCTCAAGAACAAACGAACTACTCATAAGACATCATATGGATCATGATCAGAGATGAAATAATGATGTATAACAATCTGAACATAAACAATAATTCAATGGTTCACTCAATAGCATCAACTACAAAGAGTAATCAACACTGGGAAAGTTTCCCCTATGAACTATGCAAGATTCAACCCAATTGTTACAGCAATATGGAGATGGTGATGAGGGTGCTGATGGTGATGATGGTGGTGATTATGATGATGATCCTAATGAAGTCCAGCTTGATGGTAGTGTTGATGGCGACGATCTCCCCTCTCCGGGAAGGAATTCCCCTGGCAGAAATCTGTCTGCCGGAGAGATCTTTCTCTCTCGGTGTTTTCCGCCCCTGCAGAGATAGCGGAATCTTTCTGTGGCTGCTCCCCAAGTCTTAGGGTTTCGGGAGGATGATATACGCTAAGGAGTGCTCGAGTGGGCAGGCGGCCACACCACTGTGGCGCTACTAGTCGCCAGCCAGGGTGGTGTGGGCCCCCTGTGTCCCATCTCCAGCCCCCCTTCTGGCTTCCTTCGTCTTCTGGAAAAATAGGATTTTCCGTATATTTTCCCAGATTTTCTGATCTTCGCGAATTTTTCCTCCAAACAGCACCTTTTCCATCAGAATCCTGACTGCAGCGGTCCATACTCCAAAAGTCATCAACCATGCAAAAATAGATGAAATAACATAAGTATCACCTCTCAATACGAAATATATCAATGAATAACAGTGAATTATGACATAGAATAGTGATGCAAAATGGACGTATCAACTCCCCTGCTTAGACTTCGCTTGTCCCTGCTAAACCGAGCTCAATAAACATGGCCTCAGGTTTATGGAGTGAAGAGTCGATAAAAGAATACGGACAAGAAGCATCACATTCATCAAATACATAGATCATAATAGAAGACAACTCACTATTATATAACTCAACTTGTAATGAGTAAAGGAAACACAATAAAGATACATAAAGTGAATCATAATTGGTAATGGCAAACTTAGCTCTTGGTCGAAGAATAGTTGATAATTTGCTGGAGTTCACAAATAACTGGTTTTCAATGATAGCTTTCAAAGTAGTAAACATCAAGATACGAGCAATGTGCAAAACAAGGAACATAAGACATGATTGAATAAATCATCATATGAATGAATGAAACACAACAACTCAAAATACTTACTGAGATAGAAGGGAATAGGTTTACTGACTCAACTAAAAAGTAAAAGAAAGGCCCTTCAAAGAGGGAAGCAGGGATTGCAAGTTTCATAAAGAGCTCCCAAAAATTATGATACTTACTAGCTTTCATCTCTCATTGCTCCTATCATAGGCATCTTTAGGTGATTAACGTTAAAGTGATCAAATATGAGGATATGCATTGACAAGCTGTAAATTGAGAATCTCATGTCCCTTGAATACGAGGGTCGCTCCTCATGCTACTCAAGTTTAGTCACCGGTAAGTTCTTGTCATCGTAAGCATATGTGTATCATAGAGAACCGCTAACGGGGTACCCCTTGCCCGATGATACGGAAGAATCCCCATATCAAAATGACAAGGCAAGCAGACAACAAGCATCTCAGCAATCTTCTTATTTACCATGGGAATATGGTGCTTTTTTCTCTCTTTGCTCTTTTCATAACATCTCTTTTTTCTCTTTTCTCTTTTTCTCAATCTCTATCTCTTTTTTTATAAGAAGAATGCTTCATAGATACTCGTTATGGTTATGCTGCAGGTTTCCACCATGTCAGCATGGATTAGACCAGCGACCCAGGCGTTTCTCTAACACATATGCATAACTCCATGGACTTACAAGCTCCCCTTTCATTTCACACCGATGACATCCATAGACAAAAGAACATGATATCAACTTGGTACAAAGTACGAGTGCAATGTTGAAAGCGTTCCCCATGATAGCATGGTTCTGCTAATTCACAACTTACAAAGCGCAAGCATATATGCAACATAGGTGAGCACAATGGTTCAAGTTTATTAAGTGCAAGAAAGTAAAGTGTGCCATCAAGTTCGTGAGAGCTTTAATCACTAATTTTCACATAACAAGTTTAATTTGGGAGGTAGATAAAACAAGAATTTACTTGGAATAGCACTAATGCTACTAGGTAGGTATGGTGGACACAAATGGCAGAGGTTTTGGTTTAGAGGAGTGGATGCACGAGAAGAATACCCTCTCAGTACAGGTTTTTGGCTAGCAAGGCTGGGTAGCAAGTATAAGAGTTGAAGGAAACAACCAAACATACAAATGATAAAGACAAACCTGCAATCTTCCTTGGAAGCACAAAAGATCTTAACTAGAGAATACTAGACTTATGAGCAAATCAAGAAAGAAATATGATGAAATTATTTTTCTCTAGAGTACTTCTATCTTTTTCATTCAACTCTCAAAAATAGTGTTGCTACTGACCAAGCCAGGTTTGCCAAAACCAACTAAATTAACTCAATGATCCCAAAGTGATACCAATACTAACAACAAGATCGATCATATAACTGCGAATTGAAAACTAATATAAGCTATGCAAAAGAGCGAATGATAGAACTTCTCATTAATATTCCATAACGGCAACTCACACCAAGGGATACATATCTAACGAGAGAGGGGAGACTTCCATAATGCAAACCATACTACATAATAACTCCTCTATTCATGATATGACTCTACTAATAAGGTAAAAAGATAGAAGATAGTGATGTGATACCGCAGCACTCCCCTAAGCTTGGAACAAACCAAGGGGATGCCAAACCTGATGACGAATTACTCCTTTGGTGGTGGTGGTATCCTCTCATCTTCGTCCGTCTTCCAGGGTAAGGGCTTCCCATCAACAAAGGACATCGTGGTTTCCAACATCCTGAAACTTGCAGCAGCACTTATGCGTTTAAATCTAGCCTCATACTCACAGATTTGATTTTGAACGTCATAGAACTGTGCTTGCAGTTCGTTGGTTGTTTGGCAGAGTGAGAGGACTTCGTCTTTGAGTTCAGCAGTCTCCTTTTGGTGCTCGGTGATGAGTTCGGAACAAATCTTATGGATGATATCCACTTCACGCTCCGCCATCTTCTTGTACCTAAAGACTTCTTGCTCCAGTGCTTCCATCCTGTCCTCCAGACTTCCTTCACCTTTAGGGCCTTGAACCTCTTTAATCTGGACCTCCCCACCTTCGAGCAACAACTCCTTGGGATGAATCTTCAACTCTCTCATGTATGGGTTGATGATCTCTTCTAAGGAATATCCCTCAGCTGATCCAGTGGAAGACATTGTGGCTACAAATCTGGGATTCTACCTGGCAGAAACAGATCGAAAGAAAAACACGACGAAAACACGATATACGAACCTCGGAAGATCCGGGGGGTTATATATTACGAAGTTTCATAACAAGAGGAAGGTACTGGGTGAAACGAAGTCGGAGGCAGTCGAGGTGGCCTCACCACTGGTGGCGCGGCCAAGGGTGGCCGCCACAGGTGGTGGTGGGCCACCCGCTCCTTCCCCTTTTCGCTTCAGAATTTCCTTATCGACTGAAAACTACAAAAATATAGTTGGATTGTATTTTCGCGGAACTTTTCTTACAAGAACTATTACCTATTTGAAAACAGACTCTGTAGGTCTCTGAATTTGGTCCTTGATGAATTTCTCTGGAGTTATAACTTGAAAGGCATCAACATCTTCATTGTAAGAATCTCTAGCAATATAGTGCTTGAGTCGCTGCCCATTCACTACTTGTGTAGTATTATCTTTTAAAGAAGAAATTTGTATTGCTCCTGAACGGTATACTTCTTCAATAATGAAAGGTCCTTCCCATTTTGACAGTAGCTTTCCTGCAAAAAATCTGAGACGAGACCTATACAATAGAACTTTCTCACCAACATGAAATTCTCTCTTAAGTATTTGCTTGTCATGCCATATTTTAACTTTTTCCTTAAAGATCCTAGCATTTTCATAGGCTTCACTCCTCCATTCATCTAAAGAACTTAAGTCAAATAATATTTTCTCACCAACGAGCTTACAATCTCTATTTAGTTCTTTAACTGCCTAGTAAGCTTTGTGTTCTAATTCTAAAGGTAGGTGACAAGCTTTCCCATAAACCATTTTATAAGGAGACATCCCCATAGGATTTTTGTAAGCAGTTCTATAAGCCCATAAAGCATCATTCATCTTTTTAGCCCAGTTTTTTCTAGATCTATTAACAGTCTTTTGCAAGATGGATTTAATTTCTCTATTTGATAACTCTACTTGCCCGCTAGTTTGGGGGTGATAGGCTGAAGCAATTCTATGATTAACATCATATTTAGAAAGGGTATTTCTAAAACCACCATGAATGAAATGAGAACCCCCATCAGTCATGAGATACCTAGGCACTCCAAACCTAGGAAAGATAACATCCTTAAGCATTTTTAGAGAGGTCTCCCCGTCAGCATTCTTTGTAGGAATGGCTTCTACCCACTTAGTAACATAATCAACGACAACAAGGATATGAGTGTAACCTTTCGAAGGAGGGAAAGGACCCATAAAGTCAAATCCCCAGCAATCAAAAGGTTCAATAACTAGAGAGTAGTTCATAGGCATTTCATTGCGTCTAGAAATATTACCAACACGCTGACATTCATCACAAGATAAAACAAATTTTCTTGCATCTTTAAAAAGGGTAGGCCAGTAGAAACCTGATTGTAGCACCTTTTGTGCAGTTCTATCTCCTGCATGATGTCCTCCATAAGCACTACCATGACATTTATGCAATATCTCCTTTTGTTCATATTCTGGAACACATCTTCGCATAATACCATCCACTCCTTCTTTGTATAAGTGTGGGTCATCCCAAAAATAATGCCTCAAATCATAGAAGAACTTCCTTCTTTGCTGAGCTGTAAAAGTTGGAGGCAAATACTTGGAGACAATAAAGTTAGCATAATCATCATACCAAGGGCTCCCTCGCGAGCTTACCCCTACTGCAGCTAACTGTTCATTTGGGAAACTATCATTAACAGGCATAGGGTCAAAAGAGATGTTTTCCAATCGAGATAAATTATCAGCTACAGGGTTTTCAACACCCTTCCTATCTACTATATGTAGATCAAACTCTTGTAAAAGTAGCACCCATCTAATAAGCCTAGGCTTAGCATCCTTCTTCGTCATAAGATATTTAATAGCAGCATGATCAGTATGAATGGTGACTTTTGAGTCTATAATGTAGGGCCTAAACTTATCACAAGCAAAAACAACAGCTAGAAATTCCTTTTTAGTAGTAGCATAGTTCCTTTGAGCAGCATCTAGAGACTTACTAGCATAATGGATAACGTTTAACTTTTTATCAATATGTTGCCCAAGGACAACACCTACAGCAAAATCACTAGCATCACACATTATTTCAAAGGGTAAACTCCAATCAGATGGTTGAACAATAGGGGCTATAGTTAAAGCCTTCTTAAGAGTTTCAAAAGCTTCCTTACAATCATCATCAAAAACGAAGGGTACATATTTTTGAAGAAGATTAGTAAGGGGTTTTGATATCCTAGAAAAGTCTTTAATAAACCTTCTATAGAAACCAGCATGACCAAGGATAGTACAAATACCTTTGATGTCTCTTGGGCATGGCATCTTCTCAATTGCCTCAACCTTAGCTCTATCAACTTTTATGCCTCGTTCAGAAACTTTATGCCCAAGGACAATCCCTTCATTAACCATGAAGTGGCATTTCTCCCAATTAAGAACAAGATTAGTTTCTTCACATCTCTGCAAAACTTTATCAAGGTTGTGCAGACAAGTATCACAAGAAGTTCCATAGACAGAAAAGTCATCCATGAACACTTCTACAATTTCATCACAAAAACCATGAAAGATAGCAGACATGCACCTTTGAAAAGTAGCAGGAGCATTACATAAACCAAAAGGCATACGTCTATAAGCATAAGTTCCATAAGGGTAAGTAAAAGTAGTTTTTTCTTGATCTTGTTGTTTAACATCAATTTGAGAGAAACCAGAATAACCATCAAGAAAACAAAAATGGGTCTTTTTAGACAACCTTTCCAACATTTGATCAATAAAAGGAAGCAGGTAGTGATCTTTCTTAGTAACTTTATTGACTTTTCTAAAACCCATGCACATCCTATAGCCTACTACTATTCTTTGAGGAATAAGCTCATCATTATCATTAGGAACAACAGTAATACCTCCCTTTTTAGGAACACAATGAACAGGACTAACCCATTCACTATCAGCAATAGGGTAAATAATACCAGCATCAAGGAGTTTCAATACCTCATTCCTTACCACTTCCTTCATCCTAGGATTTAAACGTCGTTGGTGCTATACTACCGGCTTTGCATCTGGTTCTATGTTGATAGAATGCTGACATATAGTAGGTGAAGTCCCTTTTAAATCATCCAGAGTATAGCCCATAGCTCCTCGGTGTT
Organism: Avena insularis; assembly: GCA_023614405.1. Classification (NCBI taxonomy): domain Eukaryota; kingdom Viridiplantae; phylum Streptophyta; class Magnoliopsida; order Poales; family Poaceae; genus Avena; species Avena insularis. The sequence continues at coordinate 408,395,820 of CM042684.1, read as the reverse complement.
TCCTCAAAACCTCCAATAGCGTTTCTTCTTCCTTTCCTAAAAGTTTAGCGCTAATAATAACAGGATATATCTTTTTATCATCAATATAATCATATTTAAGATCATCAGGGAGAGGTTTTAGATCGAAAACTGGATCCTTTTTAGGTGGTAGTGTGGTACCCAAGTCTTCTACGGGCAAGTTATGCTTAAGCATCTTAGGCTGATCACGGAGAATCCTGTCAATATCATTCCTTTCTTCCATGAAGATTTAACTTTCATGATCTTCCATAAATTGCTGCAAAGCATTGTTAGGAGCAAGAGAAATAGAAGCAAGTTGTTCAACTCTAAAATCCTCATTATGGGTTTCCTCTTCACAAGGTTCTTTAGCAAATTTCGAGAAATTAAACTCATAAGATTCCCCAGCAAACTTAGTCAAGATTTTCTCCCTTTTGCAATCTATAATGGCTCCACAAGTACTCAAGAAAGGTCTACCAAAAATAATAGGATAAGTTTTACTAGCAGCTGAACCGAGTACTAGAAAATCAGCAGGGTACTTAATCTTACCACAAAGAACTTCCACGTCTCGTACAATACCAATTGGAGAGATGGTCTCTCTATTATCAAGGTGAATAACCACATCAATCTCTTCCAACTCGCAAGGACTGATTTCATGCATAATTTATCTGTAAATCTCATAAGGAATAGCACTAGAACTTGCACCAATATCACATAAACCATAATAGCAATGATCACCAATTCTAATAGAAAGCACAGGAACACTAGCCTTTTTAGTTCTATTAGGATGTGAAACAATATTAGAAGCATCCTCACAAAAGACTATGTGCCCATCTTCTATGCTTTTAGAGACAAGGGCTTTCACAATTGCTACCACAGGTTCAACGTTTATTTGTTTATTAGGTTCAACATCTTTATTCATACTTTCATCTACCATACTAGCCATCATAGAATGTTCCCTTATCTTAACTGGGAAAGGCATTTTCTCAATATAAGGTTTAGGTAAAACATGATTAGCAGTATAAACTTCAGTATTTCTTGCAGGAACACTCTTAGCAATATCTTTATAAGGTTCATGATACTTATTCCACTTCTTTTTAGGCACTTCAATGTAGGAAGCAAAAGCCTTAAAGTAAGAAGCAATAGCTTGAGATTCTAGACCATAAGCATTTTTAATATTTTGAAAGTCATCAGTTCCCATAAAATATTCAATGCATTCATAATCATAATTTATACCTGACTTTCTACCTTTGTCATTCTCCCAGGCTTCAGCATTGTCTTGAATACGGTCCAGAAGATCCCATTTAACTTCTTCTTCCATACGAGTGAATGATCTAGCACAAGAAGCATCCAATAAATCCTTGTCATGTAGAGGGAGCCTTGCATAAAAGTTGTTGATAATAATATTGTTGGGGAGCTCATGAATGGGACATTTGAGCATTAATAACTTCAATCTCCCCAAAGCTTGAGCTGTAATCTCTCCATCAAGACGCTAAAAGTTGTATATTTGATTCCGATCTTTATGAATCTCACTAGGAGGATAAAACTTTGAATAAAAGAGAGGCACTATTTCCTCCCATTCCAGAGCTTGACCATTCTTCAGCAGCTTATACCATTCCTCAGCTCTTCCTTTCAGTGATAATGAGAATAAATTCTTCTTAACTTGATCTATAGTAATACCTGCAAGCTTGAACAACCCGCATAATTCGTGTATAAAGAGTAAATGATCACCGGGATGGACAGTTCCATCCCCAACATAGTAATTATCCATAACACGATCAATAATTCGTGTAGGTATTTTAAAAACATCATTCTCAGCAGGTGGTGGCTTATCTACTACCTTAGCAGTGGTAGTAGCATTACCAAATAAGAAACTCAGCGAATTATCCATAACGAAAATAAAGCATTTCATGAGTAAACAATACTCATAGTAGAAGTTTCCTTTACCGCCCACTCTACAATAGCGCTTCACTCGCAACAATACCTTAAAATAGTCTTGATGACCCACAAGTATAGAGGGTGTATCGTAGTATTTTCGATAAGTAAGAGTGTCGAACCCAACGAGGAGCAGAAGGTGCTGGCTAGTGGTATGGATCAGGAATTCTCTGCAAATACGTAGCAAACGGATTTTTAGGGGTTTTTGATAAAGCAAGTAAACAAAGTACGAGTAAATAAAAGACAGTAGGAATAAATGCAGCAAGTGGCCCAATCCTTTATGCAGCAAAGGACAAGCCGGATGTATTACTTAAGATGACCAAACGTTCTCGAGGACACATGGGAAGACGGTCAAGTGCTTTCGCTTCATATAGTTGATTAATATTCTCTAGCTTGCTAAGTATTGTGTGGGTGAACCTGTGCTAATGTACCGACCTTCCTAGGACTAATACATACTTTTGATTATACCCCTTGCAAACGTCTGTAAGTACAAGAAAGTAATTAAGGTAGAAACCTAACCACAGCTTTAAACTCTAAGACCCTTACGTTCCTTGTGCAATGGTTTCCTAACGGGGGTTCAGGTTTCTGTCACTCCGGCAACCCCTACGATTAGTAGCCAAATACACAATGCATTCCCCTAGGCCCATATAGGTGAAGTATCATGTAGTCGACGTTCACATGACACCACTAGAAGAAGTACACCACAACTTAAATAACAAACTATTGAATCTTTCTCAACACAACTCCACTACTAACAACATGACTTCACCCATGTCCTCAAGAACAAACGAACTACTCACAAGACATCATATGGATCATGATCAGAGATGGAATAATGTTGTACAACAATCTGAACATAAACAATAATTCAATGGTTCATGATACATGGCAAATGTATCTATAATTTTTGATGTTCCATGCTTGGTTTTATCCACTTTCTTGTGTTTTGTCCACACTTTGGAGTACTTTTCATATGATTTCTTGGACTAACCTATTAACAAGATCCACAGTGCCAGCTGCCTGTTTTCTGCTGTTTTTGGTTCCATGAAAGTCAGAAAATGAATAGTCTCAGAATTGGACGGGACAAAAGCCAAAGTGCCTATTTTTCCAGAAGTCATCAAGTGCCAGAATACGAGACGGAGAAGGGCCAGAGGCCAGCCACACCACCTAGCCGCGCGGCCAGGCTGGGCCCGCGCCAGGGGGTGGTGTGGTGGCCCCTGGCACCCCCTCGGTCTCCCCTTCCGACTATAAGATGCCCTCGGGACATAAACCCTAAGTACCCGATCAAAAATCCATGAAAGAGTCTGTAGCCGCCGTCATCTCCATCCCTAGATCGGGAGGGATCTGAAGCTCTTCCCGGCACCCTGCCGGAGAGGGGAATTCACCCTGGAGGCCTTCTTCATCACCATGCAAGCCTCCGATGTGATGCGTGAGTAGTTCATCCTTGGACTACGGATCCATGTTGTAGCTAGATGGCTGGTTCTCCTTCTTTGTGCTTTCATGTCTAGATCTTGTGAGCTCCGTTCATGATCAAGATCATCTATTTGTAATTCTGCATGTTGTGTTTGCGGGGATCCGATGGATATTGAGATGCTATTTCAGATTGATTATTGATTCTATCATGTCTTTGTTATTTGTGATCTTGCATGCTTTCCGTTGTTAGTAGTTATCTTTGCCAAGTAGATGCTAGCAACTCCAAGAGTTAGTATTTATGCTCGATAGTGGGTTCATGCCTCCGTAACTGGGAAGTGACAGAAATCTCTAAGGTACTAGATGTGTTGTTGCTACTAGGGAGAAAACAACAATCCTTTGTTCATAAAATAATCGTATTGTTTACTTTACACGCAGTTCGTAAAGCAATAATCTGTTGCTTGCAACTTAATACTGGAGGGGGTTTGGATGATAACCTGAAGGTGGATTATTAGTCATAGATGCAGTTGGATGGCGGTATATGTAAAATGTTGTAATGCCCAATCAAGTCCCAAAGGAGTCAAGATGATTAGTATATGCATGTATTGCTTTCTCGATGTTTGTCAATTGCCCCGTTGTAATTTGTTCACCCGTTGTAATTCGATATGTTTAATCCTTTGTTTACCGCAAAACACGGTGAGATTGACAACCTCATCGCAAGTTGGGGACAAAGTTCCGTGGTTGTGTTGTGCAGGTCTCCACGTTGCTACTAGAACCGGTAGTGCGCCCTGCCAAAGCTCAGCTAGTAACACATTTGGGGTGTTTCCTTGCTCCTACTGGTTCGATTAAACCTTGGTTTCATAACTGAGGGAAACTTGCTGCTGTGCTCATCATACCTTTCTCTTGGGGTTTCCAACGAGCTCTACATCAACCACGCACCAACACTTTTCTGGGTGCCATACACAGAGCTGATGACCCACAAGTATAGGGGGTGTATCGCAGTATTTTCGAGGGAAGTGAAACCCAATTTATTGATTTGACACAAGGGGAGCCAAAGAATATTTATAAGCCTTAACAACTGAGTTGTCAATTCTGCTGCACCTGGAAACAATCTTGCTCACAGCAGTTTATCAGTAGCAATAGTTTTGTAGTAGGAATAGTAAAGTAACAGCAGTAGTAAAGCAAAGACAGTAGTAACAAAAGCGAACAAAGGGATTCGAAACGGTAGGCATAGGGATGGATGGACGGGCATTGCATGGACAAGACAATTCAAATAACAATCAGAACATAGGCCAATTGCAGATAAATAAGATAAATCATCCAAGTACTATACAATCCTAGGCATGTGTTCCATATATAGTCATACGTGCTCGCAATGAGAACTTGCACAACATCTTTTGTCCCGCCAAATTGCTTGCAATGGGCCTCTAGGGAACTACTGGTAATTAAGGTTCTCCTTTTAATAGAGCACTGGAGCAAATCATTAACACTCCATGAACACATGTGATCCTCACATCAAAGCCATTCCCTTCCGGTTATCCCGATTTCTGTCACTTCGGGGCCATAGGTTCCGGACAACAACGTGTGTATACAACTTGCAGATAAGACCAAAAACAATACTATCATAATGAATCAATAACATGTTCAGATCTGAAATCATGGCACTCGGGCCCTAGTGACAAGCATTAAGCACAACAAGTCGCAACAAAGTCATAAAGCACTAATAAAAGATACTAGGCACCATGCCCTAACAATCTGATGCCATTACATGAACGATCTCATCCAATCCCTACCATCCCCATAGCCTATAGCGGGGGATTACTCACTCATAGATGGGGGAAACATGGATGGTCGATGGATAAGCGATGGTGATGATGATGGCGATGATCTCCTCCAATTCCTCGTCCCGGCAAGGTGCCAGAACGGAGTTTCGTGTCAAGTTGCGTGGAATCTGTGGTGGTGGCGTAGCGGAACTCCTTCGAAAACGTCGACCCCAAAGTTTTTAGGTCAAGGCTCTTATAGGCAAAGAGAGAGGCCGAGGGTTCTCGGGGCCTACACCACTTGGCGCCTGGCCTGCAGCGCCACTGGTGGTGTGGCCACCCAGCTCTTCTCCGTCTCGTATTCGGCTCCTGGAGTCTTGGTGAAATAGGATTTTGGCATATTTTCCGAATTTTTCACGATAGTTGATTTTCTGCACAAAAGTAGACACCAAGGCAATTCTGCTGAAATCGATCCGCATTAGTTGCATCCAAATCACATAAGTATAGAGAAGAAACAATAGCAAGTGTTGGAAAGTAGATACGTTTTGGACGATCAACTCCCCTAAGCTTAGCTTATTGCTTGTCCTCAAGCAATTCAGTTGAAAACTGAGTGCGATAAAAGAACTTTCACGAACACATTTGCTTCATATGATGTAAATATTCTCAGCAATGTGATCAACTACTCAGACAGTTCATAATAAAGAGTATGCAACTGACTCTACTTAATAGTCATTGCAAGCTATGAAGAGATTCCAACTCAAGAATAATAAGTAGCAAGAAGCACAAACATAAGCAACATTACAATGCTCATAAAAAGGTATGATAGAGTGGTATCTCGCTTGCCCTTTGATTATGAATATTAAGGCACCTCTGAAGTTCAAGTGATGACTAGAAGTAAAGATATCAAGGATACAAGCATCAAAGTCATAACACAAATAATCAAGTAATGGAACAAACACAAAGAATGACAACTATGCTCTCAAGAAGGTGCTCAAAGAATATGTGGAGACTCAACAAGTAAGGTAAAAGGTTTTGAATAATTTGAAAGGCTTCCAAATGCTGAAAGTATGGTACTCGTTAGCTTTGAGCTCTCATTGCCCCTATCATAAGCATCTTTAATGTGGTTAAGCTGAAAGTGAGGTCCAATCTGAGTTATATGCTTGACAGACTATAGACTTAAAATCCCAAGTCCCTTGAGTACGAGGGCCGCTCATCATGGTACTCAACTTTAGTTACCGGTAAGTTCTTGTCATCGTAAGTATGTGCGTATCATTGAGAACCGCCAACGGGGTACCCCTTGCCCGATGATACGGAAGAATCCCCATATCAAAATGACAAGGCAAACAGACAATGAGTATCTCGGCAATCTTCTTATTTACCATGGGAAAATGGTGCTTTTTTCTCTCTTTCCTCTTTTCATAAAACTCTTTTTTTTATTTTTCTCAATAGTTATCTCTCTCTTTTTTTATAAGAAGAATGCTTTATAGATATCATTATGGTTACGCTGCAGGTTTCTACCATGTCAGCATGGATTAGACCAACGGCCCAGGCGTTTCTCTAACACACATACATAACTCCATGGACTTACAAACTCCCCTTTTATTTCACACCGACGACATCCGTAAACAAAAGAGCAAGGTATCAACTGGGTATATATTTACAAGTGTTGAAAGCGTTCCCCGTGACAGCACGGTTCTGCTAATCCCCAGCCTACAATTAGCAAGCATATAACTTTCATGGAGAGTTTACAATGGTTCAGGTTTATTAAGTGTAGGAAATAAAGTGTGTCATCAAGTTCGTGAGAGCTTTACTAACTAACTTTCTCATAACAAGCAAACATTTTATTCGGAAGAAAACAAGGCATATTGAATATGCACGGAAGTAGCAAATGATGCTAATAGGTAGGTATGGTGGACACTTTGGCAATATTTGGTTTAAGGGAGTTGGAAACATGAGTAAAACACTCAGTGTAAGTGAAGGCTAGCAATAGTAAGGGAGCGACAAACGAGAGAGCAATAATGGCCATAATCATGCAGAGCGACAAAACATCATTGATCAAAGCATAAAGTGATACTACAAGTTGAAAACTAAAGGATAATAAAGTCTTATGGTGACTTGGGATAGTCATAACATGGTGTGAGCAAGTGCCAAGTCAACCCAAATAAAGCATCAAAGGAGAATACCACAATACTATGATTTAATATGCTAAAACAATGCATGATTCATCCAAGGCACATTAAGCAATATCAATTGTTTATAACAAGTTATGCTACAACAAAGAATACTAAGCATAAAGCCAAAACAATATCAAGCATGACATGACAAAGCATAGACCACAGTCAAAAACAAGCTCTCTTTACCACTTAAGCATGAGCTTTCCTACTCTTTTCCAATCCAAACCAGACTATTTGAACACCAATGTATGAAAGGGGAGGTCCAACCAGTTTATTCAGCAAACTAAGAAAACCACGCAAACTAAAAACCAAAACAAAAACAAAAAAAAGACGCTCCAAGAACAACACAACTATGCATGAAACAATAAAAATAAAGTGTTTGGAAGAAACCTGGGATTTTTATTGATGAAGAAGGGGATGCCTTGGGCATCCCCAAACTTTGACGCTTGTACTTCTTGGATATTTCTTGGGGTGACACGCGTGGCATCCCCAAGTTTGAGTTGTAGTCCATCCTCCATCTCATTACTCATTCCTTCCATACACCTGAAATTTCTCATTCATACAAAACTTCACACAATCTATATTAGCAACATTAGTGCACTCAAGATAAATAAGTCTTAAGGTTCAGTTATAACACCAAATAAACTTCCAATAAAACACTATCTACTGTAGCACTTCCCTCAAAAAGCTCAGTTCCCCAAAAGAACTCAAAAAGGAACCAACAAGAAGCAAATGCAAATAATGGCAGAAATCTGTCAAAACAGACCAGCAGGTAAAGAAGAATTTTTTCGAAGACCTTCTGTTGCTCAAATCGAAAAGTGTTGAACTAACTAAAGTTATATAAGAACCTGGGGCAGAAGCACAAAACTTCACACCTCAAAAAGACGTTCAGAGATTTTACACGAATTTTTACGGTGAAGCACAGAAATCTGTTTCGGGACAGCAACTTTCTCAATCATTACTTCTCTCTCATTAGAGGTTACTCTTGGCACAAAAAGCAAATAAAAAGGATAAGGAGCGGTTATTACTAATAACTTTCAAGACTCATCTAAAACTTTTGGGTTATCTCCCAATAAGTACTTTTCTTTAACGCCTTTAAGTTAGGCATAAGCAAAAACTAAAATGGATAGAATAGAAGTAAACGGAGATAATCATAGTGAAAACATTGTTTTGTTCAATGAAATCCTTTTGTTAACAAGGTTGATCAAGTCTTGCTACCAAAACAATTGCATATGAGACAAAACTTTGTACTCCACTAATGATTATGTTACCTCAACATTGATAGCAATGGTCCCAATCATAATAGTTTCAAATTTTTCTCTTGGTATGGGACAATATATTTCTCCAACTTGAATGCCTTCAACATTTTCAATTGAATTCAAACCATAAGTCCTTTCAATCTTCTTGGGGAAATAGACAGTATGTTCCTTGTCATTAACATTGAAAGTCACCTTTCCTTGATTACAATTAATAACAGCTCCTGCAGTATTAAGAAAAGGTCTCCCAAGAATAATAGACATATTATCATATTCGGGCATTTCAAGCACAAAAAAATCAGTTAATATCAAGCAATTGTGAGCCATCTGAACAGGTACATCCTCACATATACCCACAGGAATAGTGGTAGATTTATCAGCCATTTGCAAAGATATATCAGTTGGTATTAATTTTTCAAGTTGAAGCCTTTTATAGAGAGAGAAAGGCATAACACTAACTCCAGCTCCTAAATCACACAAAGCAGTTCTAACATAAATGTTCTTAATAGAGCAAGGGATAGTTGGAATCACTGGGTCTCCAAGTTTCTTAGGAACCTTACCATTAAAGGAATAATTAGCAAGCAAAGTAGAAATTTCTTCATTAGGGATCTTCCTTTTATTCGAGACAATGTCCTTCATATACTTTGAGTAAAGAGGCAATTTAATAGCATCAGTCAAAGGAATTTGCAGGAATAAAGGTTTCATCCACTCACAAAACTTATTATAGTGTTCATCTTCCTTTGACTTGTGTTTCTTATCAGGGAAAGGCATAGGTTTTTGGACCCAAGGTTCTCTTTCACTACCATGTTTCTTAGCAATAAAATATTCTTTGGTGTATTTAGTATTCTTAGTGTGGTTTTCAGGTTCTTCTTCAACTTTTTTTTCATTAGGAACAACATTTTCTTCATTACCACTTTTAGTTTCAGCATCAGAGATAGATATACTATTAGGATCTATAGCAGGTTCAGAGGGTTCTACAACAGTTTTATGTTTCTTTTTCCTTTTCTTACGAGTAGAACCACTATTTTCAGCTTGTTGAGAATCCTGCTCAATTCTTTTGGGATGCCCTCAGATATAGAGGATCCCGGTAGCAGCACCACTTCTAGTTCTAATTTCATAAGCATGTTTTTCTTTAGCAGCATTAACTAGCAAGTCGTTTTGCACTTTAACGAGTTGATCTATTTGAGTTTGAACCATTTGAAAGTGTTTAACAATCATTTTAACATCATTAGAGGTTCTTTCCACAATATTTTTCAACTCAAAAATAGCTCTAGTGTTTTCCATTAGATGATTTTGCACCCTTTTATTAAAGTTATCTTGCTTAACAATAAAGATATCGAATTCTTCTAAGCATTGATCAGGAGGTTTAGAGTAAGGGATATCACCTTCATCAAAGTGTTGGAGAGAGTGTACCTCAATAGTGGATGAGTAGGGAATAGGCTTACATAATTCTTCTATAGGAGGTAAATTCTTGACATCTGCAGCTTTAATTCCCTTCTCCTTAAGACATTTCTTAGCTTCCTTCATCACTTCATCATTTAATTCAATAACTCCCCTCTTCTTTGATGTTGGAATAGGCACAGGAATAGATGGTTTAGGTACAATTACTTCAGGTATAGCTTGTTTAGGAGGAGTCCAATCTTCATAATTCTTGCTTATTTTAGCCATTAATTCCCCAGCTTCCTTAGGAGTCCTATTCCTAAAAACACAATCAGCACAACTATCTAGGTATGTCCTAGATTCCTCTGTTAGTCCATTATAAAATATATCAAGAAGCTCATTCTTAGGTAATGGACTTCCAGCCTGTTCATGAATCAAAGCACAAAACCTTGCCCAAGATTCGGGCAATACCTCTTTTTCTCCCTGTTTAAAATCAAAAAGTTCCTACAAAATAGCATGTCTAGCACTAGGAGGGAAATATTTCTGCAGGAAAGTACTAATCAAGCACTCAGGGCTATCAATAGATCGAGGAGGTAAATTACTAAACCAAGTTTTAGCTTCTCCTTTCAGTGAAAAAGGGAAAATCTTAGCAACAAAGTAAGTATGCATCTTAATATCATCAGAAAACAAGCCACTCATGGTAGAAAGTTCATTCATATGTGCTACCGCACTTTCATTCTTAGTCCCACAAAAAGGTTCTTTCTCGACAATAACTATGTAAGATAGATCGAGAGAGAAATCATAATCTTCATCTATAATGTTTATGGGAGAAGCAGCAGACTTAGCAGCAGGATATAATTTGGGTCTAATAGTACGCCTCTCAAGGAGACTCTTAGCAGCGCTCCTATCATGGGTGTTCTTACATTCTTTAATAAACTCATCGGTCATCTCAACATAACCATCTTCAATATCATAACTCTCACTAGACTCAGGTGAGCTAACAGGTGTGGTAGTGTCTTCATTAGGAGTTTCGGTATTTCCAGCTATAGTTCTAGCAATCGTAGCATCTAGGAAAGGACCTAATGAACCACTCTTATCAAGCACAGTAGAAGCAACATCATAAGCATCAGAAGTTTCAGATTCAGCACTAGTAGCAGTGTGTGTAGCATGTGTATGTGGTGGTGTAAGGAACTTACTCAAAACAGACGGTGAATCAAGAGCAACAGAGGTGTTCAGAACCGTACCTCTTCTTGTAGTGGATGGTAAAATAGGAACCTTGCCATCACGAGACTTGCCCATGATGGATGGATAGTAGTGAACAATATAGAATCCAAGTGAACTTGATAAATAAAGCTATGCTCCCCGGCAACAGTGTCAGAAAATAATCTTGATGACCCACAAGTATAGGGGGTGTATCACAGTATTTTCGAGGGAAGTGAAACCCAATTTATTGATTCGACACAAGAGGAGCCAAAGAATATTTATAAGCCTTAACAACTGAGTTGTCAATTCAGCTGCACCTGGAAACAATCTTGTTCACAGCAGTTTATCAGTAGCAACGGTTTTGTAGTAGGAATAGTAAAGTAACATCAGTAGTAAAGCAAAGACAGTAGTAACAAAAGCAGTAAATAGTGGGATTCGAGTGTGGTAGGCATAGGGATGGATGGACGGGCGTTGCATGGACAAGACAATTCACATAACAATCAGAACATATGGCAATTGCAGATAAATAAGATAAATCATCCAAGTACTAGACAATCCTAGGCATGTGTTCCATATATAGTCATACGTGCTCGCAATGAGAACTTGCACAACATCTTTTGTCCTGCCAGCCCGTTTGCAGCGGGGCCTCTAGGGAACTACTGGCAATTAAGGTGCTCCTTTTAATAGAGCACCGGAGCAAAGCATTAACACTCCGTGAACACATGTGATCCTCACATCAAAGCCATTCCCTTCCGGTTATCCCAATTTCTGTCACTTCGGGGCCATAGGTTCCGGACAACAAGTGTGTATACAACTTGCAGATAAGACCAAAAACAATACTATCATAATGAATCAATAACATGCTTAGATCTAAAATCATGGCAGTCGGGCCCTAGTGACAAGCATTAAGCACAACAAGTCGCAACAAAGTCATAAAGCACTAATAAAAGATACTAGGCACCATGCCCTAACAATCTGATGCCATTACATGAACGATCTCATCCAATCCCTACCATCCTCATAGCCTACAGCGGGGGATTACTCACTCATAGAGGGGGGAAACATGGATGGTTGATGGAGAAGCGATGGTGATGATGATGGCGATGATCTCCTCCCATTCCCCGTCCCGGCAGGGTGCCAGAACGGAGTTTCGTGTCTTTTTCGTGGAATCTGGTGGTGGCGGGCGGAACTCCTTCCGAAAACGTCGACCCCCAAGTTTTTAGGTCAAGGCTCCTTATAGCGAAGAGAGAGGTCGGGGTGCACTGGGGCCCACACACCCCTGGCGCTGGCTGGCCGCGCCACCGGTGGTGTGGCCACCTGGCTCTTCTCCATCTCCAATTCCTGCTCTGAGTCTTCGGGTGAAATAGGATTTTTGGCATATTTTCCGGAATTTTTCCTGATAGTTGATTTTCTGCACAAAAAGTAGACACCAAGGCAATTCTGCTGAAAACAGCGTCAGTCCGCATTAGTTGCATCCAAATCACACAAGTATAGAGGAGAAACAATAGCAAAAGTGTTCGGGAAAGTAGATACGTTTTGGACGTATCAAGAGCCATCAAGCATTTTTCTGGCGCCGTTGCCGGGGAACAAAGAAAAAGAAGCTCCCATGTCAACTACACGCCATCAGTTCACTCAATAGCATCAACTACAAAGAGTAATCAATACCGGGAAAGTTTCCCCTATGAACTATGCAAGATTCAACCCAATTGTTACAACAATATGGAGATGGTGATGAGGGTGCTGATGGTGATGATGGTGGTGATGATGATGATGATCCTGATGAAGTCCATCTTGATGGTGGTGTTGATGGCGACGATCTCCCCTTTTCGGCAGGATTTCCCTCGGCAGAAATCTGTCTGCCGGAGAGATCTTTCTCTCTCGGTGTTTTTCGCCCCGCAGAGGCGGCGGAATCTTTCTGTGGTCGCTCCCCGAGTCTTAGGGTTTCGGGAGGATGATATCATGGGGAGTGCTGGAGGTGGGCGGCCACACCACTGGCCGCGGACCTAGGGTTGCCACGCCCGGTGGTGTGGGCCCATCTCCATCTCCCTTCTGCTTCGCGTCTTCGGAAAAATAGGATTTTCCGTATATTTTCCCAGATTTTCTGATCTTCAATTTTGCCTCCAAACAGACATTTTCCATCGACCGCAGCGGTCCATGCTCCAAAAGTCATCAACCATGCAAAAACAGATGAAATAACATAAGTATCACCTCTCAATACAAAATATATTAATGAATAACAGTGAATTATGACATAGAATAGTGATGCAAAATAGACGTATCACTTATTCACTTAAGTCCACAATTACCTAATGATTTCCACTACTTGTTGAAAATACGATACATCTTTATGTATAAGTTTCAACATTTCTTCGCATATCACCGTTTTACCAGAATGCGGAGTTTTAGTCATTCTGCCCAAGAGGCATGGTTTTGCAAAGTCTCTAGATTAAGCATCTAGGACCCCGACTTCATAAAGAACATGCAATAACCAAAATGACTTAAACTATAGTGTCATATCATTATTAAACTTTGGATATCTTTTAGCATTCTAATCCTTTTATAAATGTTTAAACTATTATCATTAACATAGTGATGAGAATAACTTGTTTGTAATCATAATGTGACCATAAGGTATTGTTCATAAGAATAGTACAAACTAGTTTGTAACTTGTTCATATGAATAATCGTCTCGCCAAAAGCAAGACACACAAACAGGGATTACAAATTTATATTCAAGTCCACTAATCCAAATGATAAACTTTGAGGGAAGAGGTGATGTCGGCCATCAACTGTCTTGCTTGCCGTCATCAAGTCATGTTGCCTCAAAACCAGCAATTCTCAAGCAGATCCTCCTGTTTTCACAAAACGGAACAAGTATCAAATACTTTGCAAACTGCAACGAGTTTTGCAAGAACCACATTTATAATTTGTATATCTTACATATACCTTTTCATCCATGACCTCCATTGCAAGCAAGCCCTTCCAAGAGTTCTTAACTCTCATGCAAGATCGCTAAGTGTTTTTCCAAACATTCTGAAGTCATCGAATTATATCCTAATGGTTATTGTATCAAGAAGAGAAGATCACCTTTTACGAGGATATCCCTCAGCGTGAGTATTAATCTATGAAGCTGGACCCCTTTGCTAAGTTCCAAATTAAGCAATATATTCCCATGGCCGCAAAGGACCTCAATAGGATAGGCTAAGATCTACTAAGATATTTGCAAACAGACATCTAGACTAAGTTCATAATAAGAGATCAATTTTTAATTGGTCTCCACTAAAATTGTCATCCCCTGGACGATTTCAGTGATCACATGATCCCTATCCTCTTCACATCCCCCGATCGTCACGGCTATCAGTGCATTGTCAAAGGTAGGCATTCAATAATGCCAATCACATCATCCATGTGACTCATGCTCGATCTTTCGATCTCTTGTGTTCTGAGGCCACGTCTCTCTAACGTGCTAGGCTCGCCAAATCTAACTTGTGTGTATTTGTTGTGTAACATGGCTTACACCCACTGTATGCGAACATAGATATGTCTGACCCCTACTCACCGCAGGGCGCCTCATACCGAAGAACTTTCTTGGTGGTGCACACACAAGGGGAACACGGAACATTGGAATTCAATAGGGATTATCTTATTTGCTATCGTTGAGTATCTAAATACTAGCACACAATAAGATGTAAAATAGGTATCAACATCATATGTATAATGTGATATGATATGGTATTTCTTGCGTCTTGATCTCCATCGAGTGCTCCGGCATGATCTCCATCTTGCCCTTGGTTTGACGCCAAGTCCACGACGCCTCCAGCAGGTCGTCCATTGGAACGATGACTATTACTATACTACTTAGTAACAGAAAAGTAAACTACTTTACCTTCGTAATGACCAATGCCATATCATAATCACATGCCCCCTGCAAAATAAAGTTAGACGTCTCTACTTTATCTATTGCAAGTTCTACGTGGTTGTTAGGGCTTTCGCAATAGAACCGTTTCTAAACTACGAACTTTCCAACCACAACACGGATCTAGCAGTTGTCTCTATTACACCCCTTTCGGGGCCCTCAGTTGTAAATGCTATATCAACTATCGGATGAGAGACAGACACCCGCTAGCCACTTATACGGTACAAGCCGTATGTTGAGCGTGGAACCAGTCTCGCGTACGAATACGCGTAAGGTCGCTCCGGGCCGCTTCATCAAACAATACCACGGTATAAACAAGTACATGTTAGAGGGTAACAACTAAGGGATCAATGCCCGCACAATACTTGTGCGTATTGGCCGTACAACACTCTTACGCATAGATCGGCTCTAATACCACTAAAGGGGATCGTAGCAGAAAACAAAAAAATTCCTACGATGGAACCCCAAAACTGCCTAGGATCTATCTATGCAGTAATGCAGTAACGGCCAATGCGTATAGAATACATACCCTTGTAGACCGTACGCGGTTAACATTCCGCGGAGAACGTGGTTGAAGTAGTCATACTCGTAGCCGACCTCAAGGTTGCGAAGCTCCTCACAGGTCACCCCTTTCTCCTTCTTCATCTTCATCGTGCAGCAGCTCCAGCTCACGACATTTAAGCGCCCCAAGTGTTGCGCCTCGTGTCTTCGTACACATCCGGTGCCCGATGAGACCTCCGGCTCCCGATCCCGCCGGGAGTGTGGAAGGTGATATCCGGCTAGGAATCCCTGCAGCGCAACGGCGTACTGCAGGTGTGCCTTGATCGCACAGCCCAGACTTAGGGCCATGGTCATAAGGGCTAGAGAGAGGGGAAAGGAGGAAGTCAACCAAAGGACTTCTCTAAATATTGGGTGTGTTTAATCCCACCCATGGACACCCTTTTATATAGGCGGAGGAGGTGTGCCCTCCCCATTGGGTTAGCCATGTGGGACTAGTAGGCAAAGGAAAAACACAGGGATTTTCGTCCTGGCCGGATGGGCCGATTTCAGATCAGCCCAAAATCCAAAGGGACAAGAGATGACAAATTGCCTGCACGCCCGGGCCTGGCCACTCGTGGCAGCTGCTCGCATGGCTGACCAGTAGTAATGCCGGGTGGGCGGTGCCGTCGTGGCCTGCAGCCATGACAACTCCCATGAGCTCCTCTTGGGCCGGGTTGAGCTGGCCTGGCAGCGGAAGCGGCCAGCTAGTGCCCGCCCTGTGTGGTGGCCTTCATCCGCGCCTGCCCACGAGCGTAGCCCAGCTGCGTGTCGGCTAGTGCGGTGGATATTATCCGCCGCCCACGTGGGCTGGGCTGTTTTCGTTTTCCCTTTTCTTTTCCTGCATATTTTCTCTTAGGCTAATTCCCTCCGGGGTTTTGGCCTAATATGAAAGTTGCTTTTATAAATCTTAATCTAAATATTATTTAGTATATATTAATTCATAATTAACATATAATAAATGTATATTTAAATTTCCATTTATCCGAAAACACTTTTCCAGTCTTTTCCTTTATTCTTTCTCCGAACAACTTCGGATCTCTCCGCGGAATAATTCCGGCTTTCTCTTTCTCTACTATGATTCCGTCTTACGAATGATCGCTCTCATTGTACCCTTAAGTGTATCCTCTCACGGCTCGGAAATGCTCTAGACATGATCTGTATCAATGATCAACAGAGGGACCAGGGATATCCATGTGACCCCTATGCATTCCTGATGACAATGTCGTTTGAACCGCTAAATGTAGCATCCTCTTCCGTTTGTTTCTCGATACAACTTATCCGAGATCCGATCATTGGTATTCCATACTTTGTTCAATCTCGTTCACAACAAGTTCTGTTTTCTTGTTACCGTGATATTACATCCACGTGACCGAGTCACATGTTGCAACATTTATGGATGTAATCTCACCAAGCCGGTCGTATGTGTCTTTACCCGTCATGTGGGTGAACAAATCCCGGTCTTGTAGTCACATGTCATCTACTGTTCCTTCGGAATACCCAACGTACATCTTTATAACCACTGTATTACCAAGTGGCGCTTGATGCAGTCTAAGCAGCCTCGGGAAATAGTGAGTAATATGAGCTCACGGTCTAAGGAAAAGGAGTCTAGGTATAGTTGTTGCAACAATGAACTATATGACTTGATCGTGTTGCAATCCTTCGAGGAATGTCCAATCACATCATTCTCTAATGATATGATCCTGTTGTCAATTGGTATAAATGCCCATGATCTCGAAACTCAGATCATCCTCATGATCAACGAACTAGTATGAATAGAGGCTACTAGGGACTTTGTTGTTTCATACCACACCTGTACCAATGTTTCTACTTGGCACAGTTATAACACAATATGAAACTATTATAAACTAATTGAGATATGGCAATAAAAACCTATTTATTATTTGCCTCTAGGGCATATCTCCTTCAGTATGTAGCAGTGTGTTACCAAATACTAGGTGATTGGCTCTTTCATGATAAATTTGCTGTAATTATCTTTAGATTAACAGTGAGATAGTGCTTATGTCAAAAATGAAAGTGGTTCTACTATAATTAGTTAGAAGCTTAAATATGAACATATGGACTTTGCATAGATTGAGTTGATCATGTGGAGTTCACTAGAAAATGATCCAGTTATATACCTCTCCTTCCAACCAACTCTTCTATTAATTCCATAATTTTTCATATCATTTCCCAATGTTGCAATCCAAGGGCTATAACTTTGTGGGTGTGCTAAGTTGGTGTAACTGAAAATTTTATTTGTTCATCCCATGTATCAAGAAAAAAGGTGTTAATGCAAGAGCCTTATAACCTGCGGATATGCAGGTTCATATTGGCACAAGATGATATTTTTAAACTGTATTTTTTAGATAGTTGAATGCATATAATTTTTTGTATTTATCTGCTGAGTTCTGCTCAGATAATTCAGAAAACTCAAATTCTATATACTTTTAGTTATGCATGAGAATACACACTTGATTTCTGATTTACCGTTGAGAGGCTCTTGTGTATGTGTTTCTAAATGGTTAATGACTTTGTTGCTTTGAGGAAGAATAATAGATACGTCTCGACTGTCTGCTCAACTACGTTTTTTTGTCTATTTTTAAATTGCCATTGCACAATATTTTCCTGTTATTTGCTAGAAGTTGGTGGCTGGTTGGGTCAGTGCTGACTATGCATCGCTTCTTATAGACCTTTAGATGTTCTGATTCAATCTGAACATTTTTGGATTGTATCTTTGTTTCACGAAATCCATGTGAAAGAAGATATTGATGGTGACAATGACTAGAATTTAACCACTAATGATAAGTTCCTATCCTTGTCCGAGAGTTAGATAAAAAAGCAAAATCTTAGTAGCTTTTGATCCTCCTTAGGCGTTATTCCGCCGTTACTTCATATCTGCTTCATGGTTTTAGATTGTAGGCATCAAGAAAGTTGTTTGGCATCGCACCGATGCACACAACCAAAAGGTCTGCTAACGCGTGCAAAAATTGTTTTAGATGCTAATTTGTCAATAAAACTGCATTGATATGTACATTGCATCATTCTCTTTGTGCTTTGGTGATACGTAGGATGAGAGTATGGCAGAATGACTAGGGATATGTACCTATAGGATACTAACTAGACAAACATGTTGTATAATTAGATTAAATTAATAACTATTTTTAGTTCATGTAGTGTAAAATCTATGCGTGTAATGTGTTTTCTCATTATTCTATGGTGGTATCTATCATATCGGTACACGAAGGACTTTCTTCCAGAGGTCAATAACCAACCAAATTGACTCCATCAAACACAATGTGTTGGTCTGAGCGTAACATACCTACATGTTACCGGAGTGCAAATACAAGGCTGAAAACATATATAAGCCTACCATACACCACATAGGGCAAAAATGCAATTTAGACAGCGAGGCAAAGCTCGCATGTTCATCTAGTATCAATGAGCCCCATCTTGCTACAAATTTCAGAAAAAAAAACTACAGCACTCACTCCTTTAGTCAAAATATCCGCTAACTAATCTACATACTTAACATAAGACACATGAAGCAATTCTTCATCTAGTTTTTCCTTTATAAAATATCAATTTCGATATGCTTAGTCCTATCATGTTGGACTGGGTTATGCACTAGGTTAATGGCTGCCTAATTATCACAATAGAGATTCAGAGGTCCACCACCAAACAACTGAAGTTCAGATAATAAAATTCTCAACCATATTAGTTCGAACAGACCTGAGGCCATAGCTCTAAATTCAGCTTCAGCTATGGATCTAGCAACCACACTCTGTTTTTTACTTCTCCAGCTAACAAGATTATCACCCACAAATGCACAATATCCAGATGTTGACTTTCTATCACTAAGCACCCTACCCAGTCCGCAACAGTATATCCCTCTATTCTCATATGTCCATGATTAGAAAACAAGATACCTTTCCCTAGACAACTCTTAAGATACCTTAGGATCCTATGAACCGCCTCCAGATGACCAGATTTGGGATTATGCATACATCTACTCACAATGCTAACAACATAAGCAATGTCTGGCCTTGTATGTGACAAGTAAATCAAGCAACCAACCAGCCTTTTACTGATGCTTGTCCACTGGATCACCTGATTCTACTAGAACACGGTGGTTCTACTCAATTGGAGTTGTCACTGGTCTACAATTTAGCATGCCAATTTGAGTGAGTAAATCCAATATATATTTACTTTGCGATAAGTAAATACCTTGTGATCCATACACAACCTTGATTCCCAGGAAATAATGAAGAAATCCTAGATCTTTGACTTCAAATGACTTGGCCAACATCTTCTTTAGGCATGCTATCCCATCATCATCATTACCTATGATCACAATGTCATCGACATACACAATAAGGATAACAATCTTGCCACTCTGGTGTTTAAAGAAAAGGGTGTGATCTACAATGCTTTCGATAACCCATAGAGTATATCTCTTTCCTAAATCGTCCAAGCCATGCTCTAGGTGACTATTTCAAACCATATAGAGATTTTTTTAGCCTACACACTTTACCCTCTGTCTCTTGTGTACCAAACCTGGGGGGATTTCCATATAAATTTCTTCCTGCAAATCTCCATGAAGAAAGGCATTTTTACGTCCATTTGAAACAATTTCCACTTATTATTTGCTGCTATAGAAATAAGTGTCCGAATAGTGTTCATCTTCACCACCGGTGCAAAAGTTTCATCATAATCGACCCCATAAGTTTGGCTATAACCCTTTGCCACTAATATAGCTTTGTATCTGTCTACCCTTCCTTCTGCATTTTGTTTCACGGTAAATACCCACTTACAACCAACAACCCTTTTATTAGGGGGAAGAGTAGTGAGGACCCAAGTGTTATTCTTATCAAGGGTTGTCATCTCCTCTATCATAGTAGCTCTCCACTATGGATATTGTTTTGCCTCCTGCCAATAATGTGGTATAGGTAGAGTGGAATCAAGTGCGGCTATAAATGACTTATACTAGGAACCCAATGATACATAAGACACATAATTTGAGACATCATATGGAGATAGCTTTGATGGTAGTTTCCCAATAGTAATGTGGGGCTGCTTCCTAAGAGCAATAGGAACATTTAGATCATCATGTTGATAAATAGGCATATCGTCACAAGAGTCTAAAGTGTGTGGGTCTGAACCATGTGTGCCTCCATGTTCTTGATCCTCCTCAATTCTCTGTCTCCGTGTATACACTCAAACTTCTCGTTCCTCATTTGGTTTTGGTGACTGAACAATATCATTTGACTTCTCGTGTTGATCCCCCGTACCACTTCTTGCCTTGCATCTATCACACCCACATCATCCATAGGTATAACACCAACTATCATCTTTTGTGAAGTTACATCACTATCTTTTTCTCCTTTATCTCCCCTTGTCTCGTTGTCCAAGTCTGTAACATCATTAACATACAAATCAGGGAAGACATTAGTTAAGTCTACTGGTTCACCACAAAATGGCTCATGTTCCCTGAATACTACATCCATACTCACAAACATCCTTCTCTCAGATGGACACCATCACTTATACCCTTTTTGTTTTCCCGAGTACCCTACAAACACACATTTGAGGGCCCTTGGATCTAGTTTGCCAACAGATGGCTTGTAATCCTTCACAAAACAGACACATCCAAAAACCTTTGGTGGAACCACATATGTTGTTTCGCCAGATAGACACTCTATTGGTGTATTGCAACCAAGTACCCTGGATGGCATTTTGTTTATCAAATAAGCAGCTGTCACCACAGCTTTAGACCAAAGAAAATTTGGAACATTCATAGTTGTCATGATGCAACGAGTGATTTCTAGTAGATGTCGGTTCTTCTGTTCTGCCAAACCATTCTGCTGAGACGTGTCTGGACATGTTGTCTGCTGAATAATCCCAAAACCAGACAAGTACTTATCAAATTCCTATTCACATACTCTGTGCCATTGTTAGTACCGAATATCTTCACACATGCATTATATTGTGTCTTGATCATATTATGAAAGTCAACAAAACATTCAAACACATCATCCTTGTTCCTTAACACATAAACCCAAGTGACTCTAGTGCAACAATCAATGAAGGTTACAAAAGAGAGGTAACCATTTAAAGCTGAAACTCCACTGGGACCCCACATATCAAAATGTATAACTTCAAGTGGTGTGTCACTTCGGTTATCAGATGACATATAAGAACTTCTAGTTTGTTTCCCAAATTGACAGGCATCACAGGACATAATTTCCTTTCTAACCTTATTGAACAGATCAGGATAGAGCTAACCCAAAGTGGCAAATGACATATAACCCAACCTGCGATGTTGTAGTAGGAATTATTCCAATGGTGAATAAGATAATACAGCTGCAATAGAAGGTGACACTTCCTTGTCCAGGTAATATAAACCATCATGCGTGCTCCCTATTCCAAGTTTTCCCCACTTCCAAGCTCTGAAATATGCATCCGTTTGGAAGAAAAATGGTAGCACAATTAAGCTCATGAGTAATACAATAGGTAGATAACAAATTAATGGGAAAGGAGGGAACATGTAGTACAGAAGGTAAGGAAATATCATGCATGTACATAACTGTCCCTGAACCCATAATACACTGAGTGGAACCATCAGCAAGCTTAACACTTTCTCCTTTTAAATCAGGGAAAAATTTCATGAAATCCTTGTATGAACCAGCCACATGTCGAGATGCACCCGAATCAATCAGCCATGGTGCCTCCTTGCATCTACGTTTAACAGAAGTTGAAATATTACCAAATTGACCATCAGAGACTACATCAACCTTGCAAGTTTTCTTCTCACCTTGTTTCATGCCCTTGAATTGGTACCATTTTTCCAAATCATTAATGGTCATCCTAACTGTAACGATTTGGGACCTTCCACCATCAACACCTATTTCACTAACACCTGTAGGGCGAGCAGCTCCACACAAATTATAGATAATCCGAAAGGCAAAGTTTACATTTCTACAACTCATATTTAGACATTGCGAATCACCATCTTGTTGCCAAGGTTTTACAGCACCATCACCGAGTCCTTTACCTCTACTTGATCCATTATCCAATACAATTCCATGCTTAATAAACCCACCAAACACAACTCGGGACTTTCCATCCATAGCTTACAACAGAACTTTGCATTTTTTTAGCTCCACGGACCAATTATGTCTCCAATTGCTTCAGCCTGCAAGCTCACAGTTGTTCTCCCCCTATGCTTGTCTCTCGTCGGGCTTCACCACACCAGCCTTCTCAGGTTCACTAGCGCCCGCCGCTGACACCAGATTACCACCCACAGACCTCTAGATCTTCAGACCAGCACCACTATTGCCGCAGCACCAAGAGCTACCCCACGACCTCCTCCACAGTCCAGGACCTCGCTACCCAGGTGCACACCCCTTCACCACCAGCATACCTCTCCTCTGCAGCCAAATCGAGCACCACCAGCAATACCAGGCACAGTCGTCGTGCACGCTGCCGGCCACAGCTCCCCACCACCACCAGTACACCATAACACCTCCGCCTAGCTGTTGGCCTTGCCTGTAGTTTTCCTCTGCCTTCACTGACGTCCCTGGCCGCCCGGAGCTCCGCTGTGAGCTACTAATTCACCGTCGACCGGGATCGATTTACCGTCGGCAAGGGCCGACCGGCGTCTCCTGCTCTGATACCATGAAGTAAGTTGGGGATTTTTCTGAATGTTTCCAGCAGCTTCTTCTATGTTCCTTACTTTGCATATATAGAGAAAATGACAAAAAACCACCACATTTGTGCACAAGGTG
This sequence comes from Avena insularis, assembly GCA_023614405.1. Taxonomy (NCBI): domain Eukaryota; kingdom Viridiplantae; phylum Streptophyta; class Magnoliopsida; order Poales; family Poaceae; genus Avena; species Avena insularis. The sequence continues at coordinate 408,372,468 of CM042684.1, read as the reverse complement.
ACACGAAACCACCACGTTTGGGTTTTTTGACACAAAAATGCCACTTTTGGGGCCAGGCTGCGACGCGGAGCACTGATTCTCTCTGTTTATCCGTCTAACCACTTTTCTAGCAGGTGGGACCCGCTGTCAGTGCGCACGTGGAAGGGGGCGGACGGGCAGATGAGACGGCCGTTAGGCGACGCGTTAGGGCACGGTTTTAACCGTTGCGCCACAGCTGCTCTCTCACTCCCATCCCTCTATTCTGACCGCGCCCGCCAGAGCCGCGTCATCGCCGCCTCGTCGCTGGAGAAGAAGCAGGACGCGCCGCCGTTCCGCCATGGTGTCGTGGTCCGATGGAGAAGAATCCTTGCTAGATCTGAGCTCGGACGGCGGAAGTGTAAGTTCTCGTGCACTGTTGGTGCCGGTTTTGGGGCTCATAGTGGTGATTTCTAGGGTTCGTGATGAATTTGTGATTTAGGTCAAACCCAGACTAATTTGCACTGCCATTTGCACTTCTTAGAGTATCAATGTCATTTATGATTCGGATTTCTGTGGATTAGCCGATGATGGGGATGAACCGGTGCTTTGTAAATGTGGCTATGTGGCGGGCAAATTTGTCGGATTTGAGGGCTACAACACTGGTAGGAGGTTCCTAAGTTGTGAAGGGCAGGTGTGTGATCTAAAAATGTTTGTTAAATCTGGCATTTTTTTAGTTAGTGGTTCTTTTAACTAAAATGTCACTGCTTTTTAGGATGGAGGGAAGTGTGACTTTCTGCAATTTGTTGATGAACTTCCTACTGATGCTATGATGAAAGCAGTGGGCAAGCTATGGGAAATGTATAGAGAAGCTAAGCAAGGCAAGACCACTGATGCCCTGAATTTCATGGAGCAAAAGTTTGAGTATCAAGACCAAATAAACAAGCTCCACGTAGATTTGAGGACTGCACAAGATGAGCTAGCTAAACAAGTGGCAGAGAAGCAGGTGACTTTAGCCCACAAGGCAGTAGCTGAACAAGCATTGATGGATGCTAGGGCTGCATTAGAAGAGAAAAGGATCACTGATGAAACAACTTGTAACATGCACAAATGCTTGCTGAAAAAGGCAGAGAAGGATAGGGATAAGTACAAGGAAGAGAAGAGGAAGTTGGAGTACATCATTTCTGACTTGCTAAAGCAGAAAGAAGGCTACAGGAGTAGGTTCAAGAAGATAAAGGATCTTTGTGATGTGTAATTGTATCTTGATCAAGTCATGTTCAATTAGTAGGTGTTGTTGAACTATGATGTCTGCTCTATGTTGTTGAACTATTTGTGAGTTGTAATAAGTACAATTATTGTCTGAATTATGGTGTGTTTGTTGAACTATGATCTGAGCTTCATCTATTTGAATTATTGATGGTTTTTCCTATTGAAGTTGTGATGTATTTGATAACAGTTTGGTCTATGTATCTTAATTTCCAAGTGTTTGATAAACTTGTGTTCACTTTAGAGTTACATCATTGATAGAAAAATAAGTGGCATTCACACACATCATCAGAGAAAAATAATGACAAAATAATGACAGCAAGGGGGTTCCAATTAAGTAGTTCAACACGATAGACATGTCACCATCTTGTTTTGGCACAACAAAATAACAGTTCAGGCATTAGGTAGCAAAATAAAAGGTTCAACATGACACCAATAGTTTTCGCATAGCAAAATAACAGGGTTTACATCACAAATTTTGCTCCCAGCAATTCAACCATCTAAAGGTCCATTATTTGCATCCCTACCAGCAGATGCATTTGCCCCAGCTGTGAAGTAGGACATGAATCCTCTCCCCTGCCTTGGTCACACTTGCTTGTGCAGCATTAGTTGATCTTGGAGGAACAAAAGAAGTTCTTGGTGGCATGGGCTCTGGCATACTAGATGATCTTTGTGCAGCAGCAGAGGAAGTAGAGCCTGCTCCATCACCACTTGGGCCTGCCCCATGAGGAATGGTCCTGTTTGACTGCAAATAATAGAGTTAATAACTAAAAATTAAATGAATTGCAGAAATCATTGCCACTTTTATAGTTTAGGTACCTTGTGCTGGCTTTTCCTAAGTGCAAGATCAGGTCTGAGTGGTTGTGCACAGCTTGTGTACTTGTGTCCTTGCAATTTGCAGTTGCTACAGGTGATAGTGGCCATCCTAGATGATTCCTTGGGTTTAGGGACCTCAAACTTCCCTTTTCTCCTCTTTTCTTGTCTCCTGCCCTTCTAGTGATCTTTAAAAGCAGGAGGCATTATGTCTTCAGTATCTGTTCTTGTCCAGCCATGTTGTTGTGGCATTGGATAGAACACAGGCCTATAGGATTTCAGGTAGTAGGGTTTTTTGTAGAAATCTGAGACAAAATCCTCTGGATATTTTCCTGCTTTATATATTGCACTAACTGCATGATTGCATGGAAACCCAGTTAAATCCCATTTTCTACAAGAACATGTTCTATTATCTAGATTTAACTCATATGTGTGATCACCACTTGCTACCTGCCATAGTCCTTCATCTGCTCTTTGTGGGATGCAATATCTAGCATATTTTTTCATCATTTCAAGCTTCTCAGCATAATGAGGTGTGATTTCCCACCTAGCTTTCCTACCACCATCTCTCTTATCATCAAACCTGACCATTTGCTTGTCATAGATCCCTACAAGCATTGTCATTATTGGTTTATTTCTTTCATCCAGGATATATCTATTGAATACTTCACTCAGATTATTGTTCACCAAATCTGTCTTGTAGTTTGAGTCAAAAGCCCACCTTGCCCATGTGTGCACTGGAATTTTTTAAAGCCACTGCCAAGCTTGCTCACATTGTTTTTTCATTTCATCCATTGCCTTGTCAAATCCATGCTTGGTGTAAGAATAGGCTGCCCTGTCCATGCACTTCTTCAGGTCCTCTCCTCTGAATCCTGCAGTCTGGAAGTTGGCATAAATGTGCCTAAGACAGAATCTCTGGGGTGAGTTTGGAAAGACAGTGGTCACAGCTTTTATGAGCCCTTTTTGCCTATCAGACATGATGGTGTATTGTCCAAACTGGCCTTCCTCTCCACCAAGTGCTTCCTTCAACTGCTCTAGAAACCACTGCCAGTTCTCGGTATCTTCTTTTGCAACAATTGCCCAAGCTATTGGATAGATGTTGTTATTGCCATCTCTGCCTGTAGCTGCAAGGATTTGAGCTCCAGTAGTCAGTTTTATGAAGCAGCCATCCAAACCTATGAAGGGCCTACATCCCTCAAGAAATCCAAGCCTAGCAACATTGACACAAAAGAAAAGGCCATGGAATCTTGGCTTGTCACTTATGAAAACCTGCTGCCCTCTCTTGATAGCTTCCTTCTCTTCCTCTGTTGGGCCAGTCTCAGTGGTGACAATGCATCTAGATCCTGGATTTTTGTCAATCACAGTCTGCAAATAATCCCTTACTCTGTAATATTGTTTCTTGTGATCTCCCATAACAATCTCTCTAGCCTTTGTCCTTACTCTGTATGCCATCCTCTTTGGCACATCTACACCAAAGTCCTTTCTAGCTTTGTCAACTAAAGATCTAATACCTGTGTTTGGATCTGATCTAAAATTGTCAACATAAGCGGTTTCGACCACTTCATCGTTAACTCTGGTGCTTGATGGTTCAGTAGGACAGCAGTGCTCCAAGTGCATCTTCTTTATGCAGAAGGTAGTTTCATGCTTTATCTTTGAAGTTGAAATGAAGAACTAGCAATTGTACTTCTCCTTTTTCTCTAGCTTGCACCACACAATGATCCTATCTCGGCAATTTCTGTGGTAATGAAAATTCCTAACCTGTACAATATGAAGTCTACATAGTGCCTGCCTAAACTGATACACATCCTTGAAACAAAGTTTTATCCTGAATTGTTGCTCTGCATTTTCCCTTGTCTCATCATACCACACCCTCTCTGTTTGCTTCTTTGCTCTACTCTTCCTCCCATTTGGCAACACAAATGGCATAGGATCAAACCCATCATCATCCTCTTCTCCAAGGAAACCAAGCTGCTCTTCAACATCAGAAGGAGCCCAATCTGTCATAACTGGCACTTCTGCATGAGAGTGTGATCTGGTTGTTTGACCCTGCCTCTTAACTGTCTTCTTCATTGGCTCCTCTGGAATATAAGTGTCAAAAATATCTTCTGGTTCCGACTCATCCTCATACAACTCCTCATCCACCCCTCTCTTCCTCTTAGCAATTCTTTCTTCATTTCATCTATTTCCTTCCTCCTCAACTGCTCTTGCTGAACTGGGTCAACACTGCAAGGATACATCCAACTGTCATCATCAGATGAATCTCCCACATCTGCATCTTCTTCTTCATCTACACCTACTTGTTCCTCTGCATCTTCTGCCCCCTCTGCTATTTTCTGCATATTTTCATCAGCTAGTGTGCATAGAGGCTGAAAATTACCACTGTTCTGAGTCTGCAAGTTATTATCCTGACACTGCTCTTCCCCCTCCAAATCATCTACAACGTGGCTAGGATATGACCTAGCATACAATATCTTTTTTCCCTTCTTGGTCTTGATAGGAGACACCACAATGGCTTGCTTTGCCTTGTCCCTCATCACTGTTAATACTAGTTTTCTTGACCTTTCATACTTTCTCACCATCTCTTCCACCTTAACATTGTTGTCCACTAATTCTAGGCCATTCAATCCCTCCCCTTCATCTTTCACATAATACATTGAATCACAAAGCCCATACCCTTCCTTCTCCATCAGTCCCAACAAGTTCAGAAATCTAATATCACACCGGCGCATGGTTGTTGCCACAAATTTGGCCCCATCGAATTGAATAAACAGTTCCCACGTCTCAGAATGTTCCCTAATAATAGGAAAAAAATAAGTACACCTCTGTTTACTGAACTACTGAAACCTAAAACGGCATTTTCCCCAATTTCAGAACATAGAACAGGGGAATGGAATTTGTTCTTACCCGTAGTCCGAGAGGTAGTGGCTGAGCGGGTCGTTGCTGCACTGGCTCGCCGCCGCCAGCTGCGAGGACCCCTCCTCCGCCGCCAGCTGCGAGGACCCCTCCTCCGGCGCACCATCTAGCTCTTGCTCCAGCGAGATGTCCGTCGACTCGCGGTCCTCGTCGATGTCCAAATCGACGGCGCCCATGTTGAAGCCCGGCCCGAACAACACCTGCTTGACGTATCGGTCGCGACCGCCTCCAATCCGACCGCCGCCGTGCCCTTCCGGCGAGCCGCCACCTCCTCCAGTCGCCATGGGAGCCGCGGGAGAGTAACTGACGAGAGTGAGAGAGCAGCACTGTGGCTTGGACCGTGCCCTAACGCGTCGCCTAACGGCCGTCTCATCTGCCCGTCCGCCCCCTGCCACGTGTGTACTGATAGCGGGTCCCACCTGCCAGAAAAGTGGTTAGACGGCTAAACAGAGAATCGGTGTTCGCGCCTGGCCCCGAAAGTGGCATTTATGTGTCAAAAAACCCAAACGTGATGGTTTCGTGTCACCTTGTGCGCAAATGTGGTGGTTTTTTTGTCATTTTCTCGCATATATACATGTAGCTTTACAATCTGATCCTCACAACACACACACCTTTACACTTCAACCCCTATAACATATATATTGATTGCTTTTGGCGTTGGCAATGAGTCCTTCCAGGTTGTATGTATGTGTGTGCCCAATGAATCGTCGACAGACTGATTGTGTACTGCTTATATATGTATACAGAAGGTGATGGGTTTAGCTTTCGATAATTAGGGTTAGTTCAGTTATGAAACGGAGAGAGTACCACATACATATCCTTTCAAAAAAAAAACCGCTTTTCTTTATCTAGCCCAGAAAGTGTATGTAACACAGTCCATGCACTCACTGACTCGACCCATCGTTCGTCATTATTTCTTGTTATCTGCTTAATTTTACTATTTATTCATTGTAGCTTGTCGTTTGTACATTGGAAATACTACTCTCTAGCTAGCCTCACTAGCTTTAAATCAAAGTTGTTTCTTTATGTTTCTTTCTTCCTTTTGCTACTATACATACTCGCTCCGTCATCAAATAATTGTACTGACCCAGAAATAAATCTGACTGGGGGCATTCCTTCTATGAAGTTATAGAATTTGAATAGTTTTCTTTCAAACTATGCACAAATACCAAGGGAATTCAAAACTTGAGTTGGGGCCTCGGGTGTACTTGGGTCCGCCCCTGCTTTTAAATCGGTAGCAAAATATATGATATAAAATCGATAATAATATGAAACTACATTTCAAGATAGATCGATACTAAGATATTTGATTTAATACAAGAGTTGGAAGTATACTTATTGAAGACGGGGGAGTAGTCAAGAATAATACATGGTCATCCGTTGCTATTCTTCATTTATTTAGTAGGGATTACGACGATATATTAGCACTATTAAAACGTTCGGAATCATGGTCATGTTTTATTTCCTTGGCATGATTCCCAAGGGTTTTTAATAGTGCTAATATGAACTTGTGGCGACGGTGTCGAGCACCCTCATGCCAAGAACTCGTGCTGACGATGCTTCTAGGGTTTGTGGAGGAGTTGGACAAGGGGACATGGGGGAGGGAAAGGACATGGCAGGAGGAGGGGAAGGGAGTGTCCGGCCGCCGCTGTCAGCAAAGATGGCCTCCTAGGATGGAGGTGGACGGGAGCGGTGGCGGGTGGGGTCAGGGCCCTCGAAACTTGCCCCTCGGAGCGACCCGGGAGGCTAATCAACTCTTTTTTCACTTAGCGAGTTGCTATTGCTTGCCAAAACCAATGAAATGATTATCAATGTAGATTGAAATCAGCCGGATACAAAAAGGCAAATGAAAAGATAAAAGCTAAAGGAGATGGATGGATCGTTCGCTGAAAATGATAGTAGCCATCGATTGATCGATGACCGACGGGTTTGTTGATTTGGACCGTGCAAGACACGACCACTATCTCTATCAATGAGCAGACCAATGCAGTTTATTTAACAATCGAGATTGTATATAGTGCTGCCACGAAATAGTCACGGTACGTGAATATTATCGATTCTAGGGAAAATATATGGCTCACTTTCTCACCTAGGCCGCGCCATCGTTCGTATTCTTTCAAAAAATGGTTTAGAGTAGAAAGTGACCCATACTAATATTTAGAAGGACAAAGTGGACTGGAGTCTATTCTGTTCTCTTTCCCTATAATTGCTACCACCACTTTCCATTTGCTTGGCTGACTCTTCTTTTAGTGTTTAATAAAGTCAGCCCCGGCTTTCCACTCTCTCATGCACATATATACAACAAGTGCCCACTCCCCTCGATAGTAGACAGATCATATACATGCATGGCAGATCACGGCGCTGTGCTTGCAGGCGCTAATTGATCAATACCGACGTCGGCCGCAGCGGCCAACCATCCATCATGTGTGACCTGTTTTGGGGCGAGCAAGGAGATCTCTCGGATGTCGTGAGGGCAAGCCTGCACCCGCCTCACCATCACCAACTGCCAGCAACCACTGCCTCCTCCTATCTTCAGCCAGAGGACGTGGAGGAGCACAGCTCGATGCTGCTGGAAGGAGGAGGAGGCGGCCATGTCGTCAGCCATGGCGATGATGAGCAGCTGGGGATGGTGGCGATGATGATGATGGGCGGCAATACTAGGCCAACGTCTGATCATCGTGTGGTCTCACTGCATTCACCGACGATGCCGACGTATCCACGTGCACAGGAGCCGCTGGCCAGGATGATTCGTCGGCCTGACGTCGAGAGGGAAAGGAAAGACGACGTTGTGGTGGCGCCGGAGATAGGTGACCGTCTCCAGCACATGTCGATAGTCCATCACCCTCGCGTGCCTGCCCTGATGAAGCCGAGGTAATTAGTAGTACTAGTATTATATCACATCGTCTACCCTGCCTTCAAGGATCGATAGTACTCCACCGTGTTAAAGATTCAAACATTAATTCATCCATGGATTATGCATGCAGGAAGAGCCAGTCGAAGAAGGTGGTGTGCATTCCAGCACCGACGGCAGCGCCAGGAGCGAGTGCCCGGCCGAGCACGACAGGCGAGGTGGTGCCCTCCGACCTGTGGGCGTGGAGGAAGTACGGGCAGAAGCCGATCAAAGGGTCGCCGTATCCGAGGGGCTACTACCGCTGCAGCAGCTCCAAGGGGTGTCCGGCGAGGAAGCAGGTGGAGCGCAGCCGCACCGACCCAAACATGCTCGTCATCACCTACACCTCCGACCACAACCACCCGTGGCCGACCCAGCGCAACGCCCTCGCCGGATCAACCCGCCCCGCCGCCAAGAACACAGTCTCATCTTCTTCCTTGGCGGCAACAGCTGCAGGACCAACTCGCAATAGTACCGGCACCAACACCGACTGTGCTAGCGTTCATCATCAGCTGAAGCAAGAGAGCGACTTAGACATGTTTGCTGACATGGACGGCCTTGATATCTTCACCTCCATCACCAAGATTCAGGAAGATGACAGCAAGGAGCGGCTGTTTGATCCATTCAGCTCCAGCTTCTCCGACTACGTCTAATCTGGAATTCACCTCCATCTACCGCTGAATACTAAGAATCAAGCAAGCAATCGACGCTTAGAACATACGACAATCTGATGTTACCTAGTGTCAGTAGATCTTTATTTGAATCCTGGCTTCTACTGATGTTACCTAGTTTACTGGAAGGAAAAGCCTGTTCCTATAGTTAGCACAGAACAAGGCCAGTTTCGTATGTACTTGTCGATGACAACTTGGTTAATTATACTACTAAAAGACCTGCTTATGGTAGCTGATCAATGCATGCTTACGCTTCTTGAAGCTAGCTAGATTGGCAACTGTTTCTGAATCTCCTGATCCATCACTTCAAGTTCCACCAATCCCCCTTTTTCATCATGATTGATGGCGAAATCCAGCCCAACTGCACTGTTAAAAAAGTTAGAAAGAAAGATAAAAAGGAACATGCTCAAAGGAAAACCTGAGTGCTCAGATAAAAGCTCAGACGACAACAAGAATCTCGTTACCACAATGCAGACCCTGTTGCCCATAGTCGCTGACGAGACTGGACAATGCAAGTCATGATATTCTGGTTTCATGGTTTCTAGATCAAATCCATCCAAAAATATAACTACACTATGGAAACACATTGTGCCTTTTATCCTCCGATACAAACCAATACTCAAAATTAATCTGCACTTATAGCCAATCTTGGCACGAAGCTGCCCGGTTACCAACAAATACAACATTCACCATCCAGCCAAAAGTTTCCCTTGCCAGAAGATCTGACATGTAAGACCTCTGAATCACAACCACGATATAACCAAAGCGATGGAGTACTCAATTTGAGAAAATAACAGCACAGAACAATGCCCTCTGAATTTCCTGCAACTAAACTCCATGTCGAAATATTGACATTTGCAGCTCACTGAACCTGAAGCATCGAAAAGGAAAATAGAGTTTCTTTACTGGCAGCAGGTATTGCCCATCATCACTATGGTCTATGGTGAGTCTTCTCTGTGTGCATAACAGATAACACAACACAGAAGAGCCTTTATCAACTAGACTAGATTGTGCAGAAAACAAACGGCTGGTATACCGCAAATTGCTCATCGGTATCGGTGAACAGATAAGAGCACAAATCTGATGGCAATGCATCAAACGACAAATGTAAGAAGACAGTTGGCAGTCAGTATTCATCGACCAGATTCATGTGCCAATCTTCATCCTGCGTTTCTCCATTTCCTAGCCGCAGAAGTTGAGCTTCTTTATAACTTTTGCGTAAGCCAAATGCACTAAGGCAGGCTTCCGAAGTCTTCTCTTTGCTGACTTGGACTGCAAATTGACAAGTAATGACATCAGAGGCACATTCGGTGTAAAAGTCCGACTGGATTCCTTTGTACAACACCAGAGCCTACTTGGATAAAAAAGATATGCTTATTTTTTATCCAGATATTGTTTGCTGAACTTTGCAACTGACTAGATTCAAATGAGTTAGTTCTGCATTATGCAGTACTACAACAAGAGAAAATATAGCTTAAGTAGCTTCACTGGAAAGACTAAGAGCATCTCCAAGGGGCCTCCCTAAATTTTGCCCGAAATTGTCCACTTTTGCCCATTTGGCGAGGGCGGCGGACTTGTGTCCACGTCGTGTCCACCCGCAGCACCCAACAGCATCCCCCAAACAGACAAACCCATATCCGGTTTTCGTCATTTTGCCTCATTTTCAACCTATTTTCATATGTAAAACTAGTATTTTTTTTAATAATTCATAACATCATAAATATTATAGCATAAGTTCATCTCGCGGCTTGGCGGCCTTCATCTCCTTCGTTACATGCTCGCTTTTTATGCCACCTGTCCGCTTCTTGCTCTGGATCTTGGTGAGCTCCTTCTTCGGCGCGAGCAGGGCCTCAATGGCTGTGGCGAGGGCAGATGAGAATGGGGGCAGCATGGCGTCCATGCCTGCAAGGGCAGCGGCAGGGTGACAGCGGGAATTGGGAGAGGAGGAAGGGAGAGGGAGAGAGGGAGGAGGAGAGGCTGACATCTGGGCCAGGGGCGGACAGAAAACAGACACGAACGGTGTCTGTTTGGCCCCAAGTTTGGGGCTAAACGGACTGTTCGGGCATCGTTTTTGTCCGCCAGGTCCAAACGGACAGATGGGGAGGTTTGGGGAGGCCCCTTGGAGATGCTCTAACAGGGGCTGTAGTTACTAAGTTATAGGGCAATGTAACTACTACCAATTTAAAGGTGATCAAATTTATTGATTTGACCTTGTCCCTTAACCTCAGTGGCGACTACATTATGCTACAGATCAAAAGCAACCGCAACCAGGCAAGAACATGGTACCTGCTATTCTATCATATAGTTTCATTTTGCGATTTGAGGGACATGATCCATCTTAACATCAGTTTTAGTTTGGAAGTTTTGGAAGGATCATGGTGCACATGCTTATGTTTGGAAGAATTGACATAGTTTGGCACAGTTATGAACTAACTATTTACACGGATCTAGATCATTTGCTTGAAATGTGAGTAGGTTGTGGAAAAATGAACTGCAGCACATGAAAAAGAGTTTGCACCTTTTGGTGTGCATTGTGGCGCTTGCCGGCGTGCCACCTGCGGATCTGGCCGTCATTCATCGTTCTGAAGCGGAACTTCATGGACCTGACACGCAACAGCAGCATAAGATTCAGAAATGCAGGCAAGATCTTACTACTAGCAGTGGAGGGGAGGAGCCTACGAGGGGGCCTTCATCTTGTATTTCTTGACTTTGGAGATGGTGGGCGTGATCGGCGCGCGGGACCTGCCCTTGACGGCGTAGTGGCGCACCTGCATCGCCATCAGCGGAGGCCGGACGATGGAAGCGGCTGCCGCGGAGTGGAACAGCGAGCCCATGACGGGCAGAGGCGCGTGGGAGTGGTGGAGGCGGAACGGGAGGGAGGGCACGGGTGGGAGGGCATGTGCAAGATCACGGGCATGGAGGACGGTGGAGGAGGAGGAGGGGGAGAGGAAGCGGCGGGCGAGGCCGGCGGCGGAGGAGCAGCACCACCGCCGCATCGTGGCGTGTTGTTGCGTGGCGGGCCTCAGCAGGCAGCTTAGGGTTTGCGTGTGGTTCTCAGCGCCATGACCATCCATTCATCTTGGGGCGAACTGAGAAGAAAGCCCAGCCCACCCTGGCGCCTACTCGTTAAGCCCAGCCCACGCTGCTACATACCCCTTCTGTCCAGCCCAGACCAGCCCATATGGTACTCCTCGTGTTCCTCGTGATTGCGTCCTAGCTGTCGGATGGACCTACCGAGTAGAGAAACAGGATGAGTGATGGATGTGGCAAATAATGGTGCGATTTGATCCAGATCCAAATCTTCATCACTTGATTTGACTCGATTAGATTAGCAGAAATGATTGGTGCAGTTGGATGTGGAGTAGATGGACAGCAGGCAAGACTGAAATAACCAATGATCCATGCTCCACATGCACATCAAAAGAAACCGAAGAAATAATGTTTTGATTTTTTTTCCCACGCAACCCACCCGAAGGGGGTCGAATTCTATTACTCACGGAATACACCGATCCAGGTTCAAGTGTCTCATGGCGCCATAGCAATAGCAAAAGAGCAAAACTAAATTAGAGATTGCAGAACAAGAAAATAAAATACCGCCTAATGCTAGCAACAGGACAGCTAAAGGTAAACATCCTGTGCCGAACGAGCCACACTCAGAGTCACTCGCGGCTAGAAACATCTCCAACGTTAGACAAAAATGGCAACACCAGACAACTTCCACTCGATGCATCATCTTCTTCCTCGTCAGGGATCCTTCCATCAGTAATCAACCTTGCCGAGGAGCCACCAGCAGCAGCATCTGGGGCAGCATTATCAGGCCTCCCAAGAACTACATTCATCAGAGAGAGAGAGCACCAGCACCAACACGTAAGAGCATCACGATCTTCAAAAGAATGAGCACATGCTCAATAGTTCATGAACACAGTAGAGTAACAAATTAGTTCAGCAGGAGAATTAATTAATTTTCCTTCAAAACAAGCTTCATTACGCATTTTCCAAATGGCCTAGCAAATGATCGCAATTCCAGCAATCTGGACATTCCTGGAAACTTGCATATGTCTGGGAAACCACCAGAAGAATTAGGAAAAAGAGGTTGGTCTATCCACAACTCCAATGGATTTTGCAACAACACACCATACATACTTAGCTGCAGGACATCGGAAGAAAATATGGTGAATAGTTTCATGAGCATCGCAGAACTGACATCTGGGGTTACTAACCCATTGTCTTTTAATCATATTATCCTTAGTAGCAATGGCATTGTGGCATATCAACCAGAGCCAAACTTTGATCTTCAGTGGAATTTTCGCTTTCCATAGATGTCTAAATGATCTATCAGGTCCAAAGCTGCTCATAAATTTGTACATTGATTTGACAGATAAACATCCCATTTTTTGACCATTTCCAGAAGGGTTTATCTTCCACATCAGAGAGATTAGTGTTGACAAGCAGGTTTATAATGCCCTTCATCTGTTCTTGCAACCCTGTTGGTAGCCACCTTCTAAAGGTAAATCTCCAACCTGATCTGGTCGCATTAGCAACTGAGTTGTGTTGTTCATTACAAAGGTCAAAGAGCTCAGGGAATTTTTCCTTCAAAGGACCATGACCACACCATGCATCGCCCCAAAAACTGGTTCTTTTTCCATTCCCAACAACCATTCTTCTGCCACATAGATACAATGCTCTCGCATGTAGCATATCTGCCCAAAAAGCAGAATCACCATGTCTATGTTTAGCCACAAAAACACCTTTATTACCAAGATATTTATTTTCATGAAATCTTGTCAGGATCCATCCCCATTTTCCAGTTTCCACCACCACTTGCACATAAGGCTCAAATTGAATCTGGTCAAGTCCTTTATCCCCATACCACCTTTTTCTCTAGGCCTACAAAATGTTCTTCCATTTCACCATATGATACTTCTTTTGTTTGCACTGTTAGCCTAGAAGAAAAATGTGATTGGTTTAACCAAGCTTTCAATATTAGTCGTATGCATAATGCACATTGACATAGGATAAACAACCACTCTAGTAAGATAGGCATTAATTTTAACCACCCTACCACCAATAGACATAGCACCACCCATCCAACCTCCTAATTTCTCGATCAACTTCTCTTTCAGGAACCCCATCTCTGCCACCGTAATTCTCTTGAGCAAACAGGAGTGCCCAAGTATTTGATAGGCCAGGATCCTTGTTGGCAATTAAATAAATCAGCATACATATTTTCTTTATCTTCATCAGCAAATACCAGCATAATTTCACTCTTCTCAAAGTTGTTTTTCAGGCCTGACATAGCTTCAAAAATATACAAGAGAATCTTCGGATTTCTGGCACCCTCAACATCATATTTTATCAGAAGGATTATATCATCTGCATACTGTAGAATGGAAATCCCCTGTGGAACAATATGATCCACCAGCCCAGCAAATAAACCATTTTGCAAGGCAGAAGCAATCATCTTAGCCAGGCTGTTAGCAGCCATGTTAAACATAAAAGGGGCAAAAGGATCCCCCGCCTCACACCTTTGTGACTTCAGAAATAGGGTCCCACTGTGTCATTAACTTTCACACTCAAAGTGCCTTGTGAAACTACCTCTTTGATCCATTTCATCCATCTATCACTACAACCTTTCTATATGCAGTAGTCAAACAAAAAGTCCCAGTTCACCTTATCATAGGCTTTTTCAAAATAAATCTTCAGAACCACACCTTACTATTTTTTGACCTTTGCTTCCCTCAGCACCTCATGCAATAGTGTAATCCCATCAACAATATATCTACTTTTATGAAAGCATTCTGACAAACATCAATCAACTTATGCATAACATATCCAGCCCTAATTGTAAGAGTTTTGGTAAAGATCTTAAACAAAACTTGCAGTAGACAAATGGGTCTGAACTTTTGGATACTATCTGCATCATCATTTTTAGGAATCAGAATAATCACTCCATAGTTGATACTAGCCAAATCAATTCTATGATTATAGAAATCATGAAATAGCAACATAATATCATTTTTGATCACATCCCAACACTTCTGAAAGAATTCCACTGGAATACCATCAGGGCTAGGTGCCTTGTTTTTCTCCATCAGATCAATAACAGTCTTGATCTCTTCTTTAGTGAAATCTCTGTCCATTTCTTCTCTATTAAAATCAGACAATATTTCACTTTCATCCAAAACATCATCATACAATCTTACATTAGTGGCATTGACAGGGAGAAACAACTCTTTGTAATAATTTGTAGCATGCCTTACTAATTCTGAGGTCCCCTGAATAATACCCAAGTCACTTTTCAAAGATAAAATAGAACTCTTCCTTTTTCTCCCATTGGCAATCCTGTGAAAAAATTTCGTGTTGTTGTCCCCCTGAGGTAGCCACTTTTCACTAGAGCATTGATGCCAATATGCATCCTCATCAGCAAAGATTCCTAGCATTGCTTCTTGAATGTTGCTTTTTCTTTTAGTTTGTTCAGAATTCAACATGCCATCCTCTTCTATTTTTTCTAGTTCTGCTAACTCATTCATCAGGTTTTTCTTCTTCTGGATGGATTGTCCTCTTAAATTCGCACCCCAACCTTTTAGATCATTCTTCACCTTCTTCCGCTTTTTCTGCACCAAGTCTAGACTATTTTTTGCCCTGATAGTTTGGACCCAGATTCTGGAAACTTTCAAAAGGGAAGTTTCCTCTTTCAACCATCTTTTATCAGATCGGAAACTTCTATATCTTCTCTCTCTTCCTTCCTTAGTATCTAGCACAATGGCATTATGATTAGATATATCTCCAGTTAACTTCTGAACAGTTGTCAAAGGAAACAACATCTCCTAATCATTGCTCATCAAGAATCTATCAAGTTTTTCCAAAGTTGGAACAACTTGATTATTAGACCAAGTGTACTTACCTCCAGACATACGAATCTCCCTCATCTCACAAGTATTTATGATAGAGTTGAAGATATCAGACCACTTACCAAGTTTGCCCCTTTATTCTTCTTTGTAGAAAATCTGAGAATATTGAAGTCCCCACAAACCAACAAAGATAGTTGTTGGTTCCTACAAATGTATCCTAATTTTACCAGGAAATCCTCCTTATCTTTATCTTGTGCGACACCATACATAATGACCAAGCTCCAATGGTCTTGAATTTTCAGATCAAACAGGTCAACTTTCACAAAGAATCTCCCTGTAATAGTATTGCAGATATTAAACCTTTCATTACTGAAACCTCCCAGTATGCCACCAGTTTTGCCAACAGAGGAAATCCATTTCCAGCAAAATCGATTCAAAGGATCAATTCTCCTGAAAAAGGCTTGAGAATAATCTTTCTTTATGGTTTCCTGCAGCCCCACAAAATCCAAGCACTCCTCCTTGATCAAATCAGTAAAAAAATCACTCATGCCTTTCTTACCCACACCTCTGTAGTTCAAACTGGCACCAATCATTGGAATTTTGTATTTTTTTCCTCACTCTGGTTCCAGTAACAATGCCACTCAAAGGGTGATCATTGTGTACTTTCACCGAGGCAGCACTGGATTAAGATTGTAATCCTCTAGAAGAAGCACCTGATTGAGATTGTAATCCTCTAGAAGAAGCACCTGATATATATAACAGGAGTAACCAAAAAGAATTGGTACTGTGTGAAAAGAGGCCTATTCTCAATAATGAACAAGATGATGCAGCTCTATTTGCTGGAGGCAGAGGACATGGACGCGGCATGAATAGATTCAAGGGGAGGACGTGAATCAAAAAGGCTATGAGGATTATCAAAATGGAGGTGGAGGGAGATTGTATAACTAAGGATCAAGTAGAGGAATACGTTAGTCTTTCAGTTGTAGATGATCATTACCGAAAAAGATGTACATTCATATGAAAAAAGAGTCACATTCTCCTTAATATTGGGATAGGATAAAAGGATTTTGAAGAAGGAAACTTGATAGAGGCGTTTGAGCCAGAAGCAGGTGGAATGTCAAACCCAAAAGGGTGACATGACACCGAATCAGCAAGAGTGAACTCATAAGAGTCACTTGATAAGAATGTCTGAGACGAACTCAAAAGAGTGAGGCGAGACCAACAAAGAAGGGACCCCATGGAGTGCCACCCACGGAGTGCCACACTCCATTCTATGGGCTTCTTTCGGTGGTCTCTTCACGCTCACTTTATGAGTGCAACTAAGTTCAATAAACTGTTCATGCTAATTCATAGACTATGCTAGTTTCTTGTGATTTTTGCTATGGTTAGTCATGATTACTAACCAGTTCTTTTTGGATTTTCACTTGCGGTTTCATTCTATACCCACTTAAAAAAGGTCAAGTGGACACCATCGGTATTGCCTTGTGAAGATATTTACTTGGAGAAATAGCACGAGTCCTATTTTGGATGTAAGGGATGTAGATCAAGAACCGAGGTAAGGAGGCCAAAGATAGAATAGATATGGATAGTGAGACATTCTATTGATTCGTGAAATGGCTTGTCGGTCCAAATGAATCATTCTTCTAGTCTCTCTCTACTCCGCCCCAAACATTCGAATGTACATCTTTTTCGGTAATGATCATCTACAACTGAAAGACTGACATCTTCCTCTACCCGATCCTTAGTTATACAATCTCCCTCCACCTCCATTTTGATGATCCTCATAGCCTTTTTGATTCGTGTCCTCCCCCTGGATCTATTCCTGTCACGTCCACGTCCTCAATCGAATCAAGTTTCCAAAATAGATGTGGAAGAGGCAAAGGGAAAAGCAGGGTTGCCGAATTGTTTCTCAGAGCCAGCAATAGTCCCTCGGACTCGAAAAATAATAATGAAAATGGCTAATCCAATAGCAGATTCCGCAGCTACCACTGTTGGAACTAATGAAGCTCGTCTTGATGCTGGCAGTCAAGAAGGCAAAGAGTTAGGGCGTTAGCGGGTTGATTTTCCTTCCTTTAGATACTCAGATGTTTCAGTTCGCTAAGTTTGAAAAGTCTAAAGAGCGCAGACTAGCCATGGAGCCTGGATACGGTTTTCTTAGCTCCTTAACATAGTTTCCTTCTTGAACCCTGGCTGGGAGCTGGGAGAGGTGTCCCACTACAGCTGTAAATAAACCATTTGACCTTTCGGGGGAAAGGAAACAAACCACTCAATAATTGGTAGAACGTCTTTATGGGCAACTAAATTGAGATAGTTAATCCTTGGAAATCTGAATGAATGATTTCTCTGACATCACTTTGTGATCAGATTGATAAAGGTTGTAGTCATTCAAATTTACTACTTTGTTAAATGATGGCTAGACAATGTCCTTAGTAATCAAGTATGTGACCTTCTTATAACCCATGACATCGGCATGATAGGTGTGCCTCATTTCTATATGTCCAAACTCAAATGAATACGGGTTTGGTGCCACGTGAAGAGCGGAACTACATGGCTCAAATGACAACTCTGGTCTGGTCCCTAGTTCCCTAAGTAGTTAGTGAAACTTCCAGCTGGACTCCAAACCGGAATGCTGATAAGTTTATTAGAAAAGGCTACTACGATGGGCATAGTGACATTTATATCCCATACGGGGAAATTTCTCTTTAGCGTTTATCCTTCTCTTCATCTTGCCCTATGTGCTCATGCTGCGAGTGTCGTAGGATGATTTAGTTCTGATCGAGAAAGATGAACCAAATGGAAACAACAACTAACTATGGCTCTTGGACCAGACAACATCCTAGGCGTAGGGGAGATCAAAACAAGAAGTCATGCCTTTCATTCCAGGTCGTCCATTTAGAAAGGGCACCTCCTAGGTTCTCATAGCATCTTGCTTTCCTGGTTCACTCTGCCAAGATGGACTCTTTCTTTGTTCAAAACAGTTCCTTGTTCCCATTAACAAAACATCCCCTTTTTCTTCACTCTTCCGGTATTGGTACAAAAATTGGTGCTTTTTCTACTTTTTAACATTAGCGACTACCCTGATTCGCGGGTTATTCTTATCGGGTCTAGTGATTGCTTCCCCCGGTCACAATGCACTATCCCCTTATTAACAACGAAAAAGGAACAAAGAGATTAAATAGAATCATTAGTCGTCCCAAGCTAAACCTGTTCATTCGAAGAATATCGCAGTCCGAGGTAGTCCAAGTCTCGGAAGCCGCTTAGGCAAGGCTTTGGCAACTCCTAGAATGGCTCTGATAACTACTTTCCTTATAATCATGCTAATTCTTGCGGAGAGTGGGGTTTCGGGAATCCATCCTATATGTTTTGCGTGTGTTAGCTTCCATCTATGCCCCTCGAAGGAAGCAGATAACTTGGATAAGGAATCCTTACATCTATTTCACTTTTCATGCACATTTCTTTGATTGTTTTCAGCCACGGAGAAAAGATAAAGGGCGGTCATCTGGTTCTCCAGCAGAAAGAAAGGGTGCGTGTGCTCAGGATAACTTCTTTCAAGTCCTAGAATGTGGGTCAGCGTAAAGAGGAAAATCATGGGACTGCATCGAGAATAGTAAGTAGGATTTTAGCTAGCCGATGCTTTACACCATCGAGTTTGACATGAGCTTATTCCTGCACTTCCAACGAAAAATAAGAATAAGTATGGTGATAAGGGATCACCTTGTCTAAGTCCTCTCGTCGGATTATGATGATTTCCAGCAAGGCCCTCAGCCCAGCCAATCAAAAGTTATCTATCTATGAGCAAGAGTTTTTGGCAAAAACCTTCCAAATCTTCATCCATCTCACCAAACTCCATCAAGACATATTTCTTAGCTTGTTCAAAGGCATTATCATAGAAGTTTTTTGTTTATTAGCTAGATTATGCGTAGCAATTTCTAAATCTTGCATGAGATTAACTTTTTATAAATCAAAAGAAGAGGGATCAACACCCATCTCAAGAGCTCTACTGAAAACATCATCAACATCTAAAACAGGAAAAGAATTATATGAGGTGAGGTTGGTACCTTCAAGGTTTCTAGCAGCATCTTGATTACCTACTCTCTGATCCATATGGTCCCCTGGTTGTGTAGCTAGTCTTGAGCTTGCTCTAGTGGGGATATCTTCAAAAACTAACACATTGTCTTCCATTTGTTCTTGAGTAGATTCAGCCTCTAGTAGAGATCCATCAACGGGTATCACCACAACTCTATGTTCTTGGGAAATAATTGGAGCAGCAATCCCTAGGACAGCTCTAGCAATGAAACCACTTTATTCCTCAGAACTAGATCCCCACTCTGAATTACTATCATCATATTCTACATGTTCCTCACTGTTTTCAACAGCCATATCTGCATTTCTGTCCACCACATCATCATCATTAATTTCCATTCCCTCTAGGATAGGATCTGTTGGGTTCGCAGCATAGAAAACAAAAAATTTCCTACGGTGTGAACTACACGCCAAGATCTATCTACTAGGTACAAAGTAACAGGTGGACATACATCCAACAAGAACTTACCCTCGTAGACAACGAGCTTTGCTAATGAGTAGGAACTCGTGGTTGATGTAGTCGTACACTTGCCGATCTCAAGATCGTGAGGAAGTCTGGCAAGAGCTAACTCAGCAACAGATCCGCACTTCACACATGTTCAAGCCACGGACAACCTCCACCTCCTCGCTCCAGCGATCCAGTGAGCAAAGAACTCCTTCAGACGAAATGCCACCGGGAACATGTATCTCGCTAATCCGAGACCATGGGGGAATAATTCTAGAGGGGGAGAGAGATCCTTCACAAGGAGGTGTGTGGATGAAGGAGGGAATGGGTGGACTTTTATAGGAGGAGGGGGGTGCCCCCTCTCTGCATGGCCGGCGCATGGGGGGGTGACCTCACCTCCCCATTCATGTGGTGGTAACCCCTCCACATTAAAATGCCTCTTCACATTCCCTTTTAAAGTCTCCACTTTAAATGCATTAAATTTCTCCAAATTTAATGCTCTCTCATTTAATAAAACTCTTTTTATTAAATTTATTCAGAATTTTTGTTAATTACTTTAATTAACAAACATTCACATATAGCCCCTTGCAATATTTCAATATCACATGCAGAACCACCTTCTGCAATTTCACCCGAAACAATTTCCGGTTTCTATCAAAACAATTCCTGCGCTTTGCAATTCTTTTGTCTGAAACATATGTACTCCAAAATGGTGTCCGGTAACTCTTAAGTGTGCCACCCTACGGTTTGCGAATAATGCAGACATGATCGAGACCCTTCTCCGATCAATAATCAGCAGCGGGACCTGGAGATCCGTACTAACTCCTACACATTCAACGATGACTCTTGTGATCGTGAGAACCTTTAACGCTTGTAACTAAATCCCTTTGTCTCTCGATATATTACATGTCCGAGATTCGATCAGCGGTATCTCCATACCTAGTTTGATCTCGTTACCGACATGCACTCTTTTCTTGTTCCCGTGATATAACATTCTAGTGATCACATCACTTGCTTGCAAGCTATCCTAATGTGATATCATCGAGAGGGCCCAAAGTATATCTATACGTCATCTGGATTGACAAATTCCACTCTTGATCCATGAGCCTCAACATAACACCTTCGTAGTACTGAACCCATCTTTATAGTCACCCTGTTACGGTGTGACGTTTGATGTTATCAAGATACTCTTCCGGTGTTAGCAATTAACATGATCTCATGGTCTAAGGATAAAGATTACTTCGTATGATGTTATAGCAATGTAAACATAATGACTTGATCGTAATGCTATACTTCGGATGAATGTTCATCACATCATTCCGCCAATGGTGTGACCTTGTTATTAACAACATCCAGTGTCCATGATCAGGAAACCTTGATCATCATGTTAATCAACAAGCTAGTCTATAAGAGATGCATGACTAGGAACCCTTTTTGTTTATTAAACACACATGTATTGATGTTTCCGAATCAATACATTTCTAGCATGTAAAATAAACATCTATCATGTATAAGGAATATATAATAACAACTTTATTATTGCCTCTCAGGGCATATTTCCTTCAGTCTCCCACTTGCACTAGAGACAATAATCTAGTTCACATAGTGATAAATCTAACACCCATGGAGTTACGTGTTGATCATGTTTTGCCCTAGGGAGAACTTTAGTCAACGGATCTGCTACATTTAGGTCCGTGTACTTTACAAATCTTTATATCTCCATCCTTGACATGCTCATGGATGGAGTGAAACCGGCTTAATATGTTTGGAATTCTTGTGAGACCTTGGTTCCTTTATGCGTTGGCTATGGCTCCATTGTTGTCACAATAGATCACCATCGGGTCCAACGACCGGGAACCACACCCGGTTCGTAATGAACTCTTTCATCCAAAGCGCTTCCGCTACGCTCAAGCAAGAACATATTCCGCCTCCGTTGTTGATCCAGCCACCACAGGTTGTTTGGAGCTCCTCCAACTAACCGCTGCTCCGTTCAAGAGAAATACGTATCCGGATTGAGACTTAGAGTCATCCGGATCGGTGTCAAAGCTAGCATCGACATAACACTTAGCGACTAGCTCTTCTTCACCTCCGTATATGAGAAACATATCCTTAGTTCTTCTCAAGTACTTGAGGATGTTCTTTACCGCTATCCAGGTGTTCAACATGGATCGATTGGTACCTACTAGTCAAACTAATAGCATGTGCCACATCCGGTCTTGTACATAGCATGGCATACATAATAGAGCCTATGGCCGAGGCATAGGGATCTTATCCA
Source organism: Avena insularis (assembly GCA_023614405.1). Classification (NCBI taxonomy): domain Eukaryota; kingdom Viridiplantae; phylum Streptophyta; class Magnoliopsida; order Poales; family Poaceae; genus Avena; species Avena insularis. The sequence goes on along the minus strand of CM042684.1, from coordinate 408,350,306 downwards.
TCATCTCTCTTTCTTCCAGTAGTCGGACTTTGAGTCTTACTCAATGTCTTGCCTTGCAACATAGGTAAGAACCCTTCTTACTTTCGTCCATATTAAACTTCTTTAATATCTTATCAAGGTATGTACTCTCGATAGCCCAATTAGGCCTTGATCAATCTCTATAGATTTTAATGCCTAATATATATGGCCTTCACCAAGGTCTTTCATCGAAAATTCTTTGTTTAGATAACTTTTAACATGTTTAAAAGATCTCAGATCATTTCCAATCAATAATATGTCATCCACATATAATATCGAAATGCCACATTGCTCCCACTCACTTTCTTGTAAATACAAGCCTCTCCATAAGTTTGGACAAATCCAAACTCTTTGATCACCTCATCAAAGCGGAGATTCCAACCGTGATGCTTGCTTGGTCCATAGATGGATCGCTGAAGTTTGCACACCTTATTAGCATCCTTAGGATCGACAAAATCCTTAGGTTGTATCATATACAACTCTTCTTCAATCTTACCATTGAGGAACGCAGTTTTGACATCCATCTGCTATATTTCATAATCAAAATATGCAGCAATTGCTAACATAATCCTAACCGATTTAAGCATCGCTACGGGAGAGAATGTCTCATCGTAGTCAACTCCTTGAATTTGTCGAAACCCCTTTGCGACAAGTCGAGCCTTATAGATGGTCACATTACCATCAACATCAGTTTTCCTTTTGAAAATCCATTTATTCTCAACGGCCTTTCGGTCGTGAGGTAAGTCCACCAAGTTCCAAACTTGGTTCTCGTACATGGATTCCATCTCGGATTTCATGGCTTCTAGCCATTTGTTGGAATCCGGGCTCATCATCGTTTCTTCATACATCGCAGGGTCATCCATTTCATCAACCATGAAATTCACAACAGGATTGCTATACGCTCAGGAGTCACGTGTCCCGCTTGACTGCGAGGTTCGGTAGTGTCCTCTTCGGAGTTTCATGATCATCATCATTAGCTCTCTCTTCATCAGGTGAAGTCAACTCCGAAACAACTTCCGGTGCTGCGCCACTCGCCATTCCATGAAGAGAAGGTTCAATAACCTCTTCGAGTTCTACCTTCCGACTACTCACACCTTTCGCGAGAAACTCCTTCTCAAGAAAGGATCCATTCTTGGCAAAAAAACCTTGCCCTCGGATCTGTGATAGAAGGTATACCCAATTGTTTCCTTAGGGTATCCTATGAAGACGCATTTTTCCGCTTTGGGTTCGAGTTTATCCGGTTGAAGTTTCTTCACATAAACATCGCATCCCCAAACCTTAAGAATGACGGCTTAGGTTTGTTTCAAACCATAATTCATACGGTGTCGTTTCAACGGATTTAGATGGTGCCCGATTTAAAGTGAATGCAGCTGTTTCCAGTGCATAACCCCAAAATGACAGAGGTAAGTTAGTCAGAGACATCATAGATCGAACCATATCGAATAAGGTACGATTACGACGTTCCAACACACCATTACGTTGTGGTGTTCCGGCAGGCGTGAGTTGTGAAACTATTCCACACTCTTTCATGTGTGTGCTAAACTCGTAACTTAGATACTCTCCTCCACGGTCAGACCGTAGAAACTTGATCTTTCTATTATGATGATTTTCCACTTCATTCTGAAATTCCTTGAACTTTTCAAAAGTTTCAGACTTGTGTTTCATCAAATAGATATACCCATATCTACTCAAATCATCCGTGAAAGTAACAAAATAACGATATCCACCTCGCGCCGACACACTCATTGGTCCACACACATCAGTATGTATGATTTCCAATAGATCTGTCACCCGTTCCATTGAACCGGAAAACGGCGTTCTAGTCATCTTGCCCATAAGGCATGGCTCACATGTATCAAATGATTCAAAATCAAGTGATTCCAAAAGTCCATCAGAATGGAGTTTCTTCATGCGTTTAACGCCAATATGACCTAGACGGCAATGCCACATATATGTAGACATATCATCATCAAGTTTAATCTTTTTAGCATTAACATTATGAATGTGCGTAATATTACTATCGAGATCCAATAGAAATAAACCATTCAACATAGTGCATGACCTAAAAGATATCATTCTTATAAATCGAACAACCATTGTTCTCAGATTTAAAGGAATGACCACTTTGCATCAAACACGATCCAGATACAATGTTCATGCTCAGTGCAGGCACCAAATAACAATTATTTAGGTTTATAACTAATCCCGATGGCAAATGGAGAGGTAGCGTCCCGACGGCGATCACATCAACTCTTGATCCATTGCCGACCCGCATCCTGACCTCATCCCTTGCTAGTTGTCGCTTGTTCCGTAGCCCCTGAACCGAGTTACATATATTATCAACCGATCTAGTATCAAATACCCAGGTGCTACTGCGAGTACTAGTCAAGTACACATCAATAACATGTATATCACATATACCTTTGTTTGCCTTGCTGGACTTCTTGTCCGCCAAATACTTAGGGCGATTATGCTTCAATGGCTATCCTTGCAATAGTAGCACTTGGTGTCGACTTAGGGCCAGCCCAGGGTTTTTTCAGGCGTGGCAACAGACTTGCCACCCTTCTTTCCCTTGTGCTTGCCTTTCTTGTCCTTCTTGAAACCGGTGGTCCTATTGATCATCAACACTTGATGTTCTTTCCTAATCTCCACTTCTGCAGTCTTAAGTATTGACAAAAGCTCGGGAAGAGACTTCTTCATGCCCTGCATATTATAGTTCATCACGAAGCTCTTGTAGCTAGGTGGCAGAGATTGGAGAACACGATGTATGCCTAAGTCAATGGGAATCGTTATTCCCAAGGACACAAGCTTATCGTGCACCGGACATTTTGAGTACGTGCTCACTAACGGAGCTGTTTTCCTCCATCATGCAGCTAAAGAACTTTTCTGTAGCATTATAACTCTCTATGGCAGCATGGGTATCGAAAATCATTTTCAATTCTCCCATGGTATCAAAGGCATTGCCATTTTCGAAACGCTTTCGAAGTTCTGGCTCTAGCCCATACAGTATGCCGCAATGAACTAAGTTGTGGTCCTCCTAACGAGTCACATAGACATTCTTTTCCTCGTCAGGGGCATCAGGAGCTGGTGGAGGGCCTAGCGGCGCATCTAGCACATATTGCTTTTGTGCAGCAGTGAGGAGAATCCTCAAATTCATAGCCCAGTTGGTGAAGTTGCTACCATTCGCAGCAAGTTTCTCTTTCTCCATGAACACATTGAAATTAAAAGCAGGTGGTGCCATCTACAACAGAATTTGTAAAGTTTATTTAGACTAAGTTTATGATAGATTGAGTTCAACTAATCCAAATTACTAATGAACTCCCACTCAAAAACGACACCCCTCGTGTCCTTTTGGTGATTACATGAACCAAATCCACTATACCAAGTCCGATCATCATGTGAGTTGATATAGCTTCAAAGGCGACCATCTATATGGGCATCATATCAACCATATGACTCATGCTTAACCTTTCGGTCCGTGTTCCGAGGCCATGTCTGTACATGCTAGGCTCGCCAAGTAAGAACCTTAGTATTCGCGTGTGTAAAACTGTCTTACACCCGTTCCTATGAAAGCGTAGATTCGAGTACACCCGATCATCACGTAATGTCTCGAAACACGATCCATAGAACGGTGCATGCTCAAGGAAGAACACATTTTTATCTTGATATCTAAATGAGGGATCATCTTATAATGCTACCAAACACGCCAAACTAGCAGTATAAGATGCTAACATCTAATGTGTAAAGTGAGATGATATGGTCCATGCATTTGATCTCTATCACTTGCATCGTGGTATGATCTCTATCATTCCTTTGTGTGTAAGGCCAAGGTCTATGGAACTTACATGTTGAGTGTGTTGTAAGAGTATCCACCATACATCTACTTACAACAATACCATATCAACACACTATCCTAGCAACGATCTAAACTAGACGTCTCTAATTTATCAATTGCAAGTTCTACGTGGCTTAGGGCTTTCGGAGATAGAACCGTTCTTACCTACGAACATGAACCACAATGAGGTTAACTAAGTTATTAGCAACTCGTTGTAAATCAGATATTGACTATAGTAGGAGAGATAGACACCTGCCAGCCACTTATGCAAAACAAGTTGCATGTCAGTCGTGGAACCGGTCTCATGTACGATGACATGTAAGGTTGGTCCGAGCCACTTCATCCCACTATGCCACCAATATCCAAAATGCATAGAAGATGCAATAACATGATCATCATCTCCCACATATCAACCATATGTGTACTACCCGTGCAAAGCACCTACGCATAGATCGTGCTCGATACCAGTTGGGTCCGCAGCATAGAAAACAAAATTTTTCCTACGGTGTGAACTACACGCCAAGATCTATCTACTAGGTACAAAGCAACGGGTGGACATACATCCAACGAGAACTTACCCTCGTAGACAACGAGCTTTGTTAACGAGTAGGAACTCGTGGTTGATGTAGTTGTACACTTGCCGATCTCAAGATCGTGAGGAAGTCCGAGCGCCGCAACTCAGCAGCGCATCCGCACTCGCACACACGTTCAAGCCACCATACAACCTCCACCTCCTCGCTCCAGCGATCCAGCAGAAGCAACAACTCCTTCCAGACAAAATGCCACCGGGAACATGTATCTCGCTAATCCGAGACCATGGGGGAATAATTCTAGAGGGGGAGAGAGATCCTTCACAAGGAGGTGTGTGGATGAAGGAGGGAATGGGTGGCCTTTTATAGGAGGAGGGGTGCCCTCTCTCCATGGATGCCAGCATGGGGTGACCCCTCACCTCCCCCATTCATGTGGTGGTAACCCCTTCACATTAAAATGCCTCTTCACATTCCCTTTTAAAGTCTCCACTTTAAATGCATTAAATTTCTCCAAATTTAATGCTCTCTCATTTAATAAAACTCTTTTTATTAAATTTATTCAGAATTTTTGTTAATTACTTTAATTAACAAACATTCACATATAGCCCCTTGCAATATTTCAATATCACATGCAGAACCACCTTCTGCAATTTCACCCGAAACAATTTCCGGTTTCTATTGAAACAATTCCTGCGCTTTGCAATTCTTTCGTCTGAAACATATGTGCTCCAAAATGGTGTCCGGTAACTCTTAAGTGTGCCACCCTACGGTTCACGAATAATGCAGACATGATCGAGACCCTTCTCCGATCAATAATCAGCAGGACACGGAGATCCGTACTGACTCCTACACATTCAACGATGACTCCTGTGATCGTGAGAACCTTTAACGCTTGTAACTAAATCCCTTTGTCTCTCGATATATTACATGTCCGAGATTCGATCATCGGTATCTCCATACCTAGTTTGATCTCGTTACCGACATGCACTCTTTTCTTGTTCCCGTGATATAACATTCTAGTGATCACATCACTTGCTTGCAAGCTATCCTAATGTGATATCACCGAGAGGGCCCAGAGTATATCTATCCGTCATATGGATTGAAAAATTCCACTCTTGATCCATGAGCCTCAATATAACACCTTCGTAGTAATCTTGAACCCATCTTTATAGTCACTGCATTACGGTGACGTTTGATGTTATCAAGATACTCTTCCGGTGTTAGCAATTAACATGATCTCATGGTCTAAGGATAAAGATTACTTCGTATGATGTTATAGCAATATAAACATAATGACTTGATCGTAATGTTATACTTCGGATGAATGTTCATCACATCATTCCACCAATGGTGTGACCTTGTTATTAACAACATCCAATGTCCATGATCAGGAAACCTTGATCATCCTGTTAATCAACAAGCTAGTCTATAAGAGAGGCATGACTAGGAACCCTTTTGTTTATTAAACACACATTTATTGATGTTCTGAATCAATACATTTCTAGCATGTAAAATAAACATCTATCATGTATAAGGAATATATAATAACAACTTTATTATTGCCTCTCAGGGCATATTTCCTTCAGGATCCAGCAAGTGTTTGTATTGCTTTCTAATCTCAAAAACTTTGTCACTGCTAGAGTTTGCCAGATTGTTAACAAATTCAGTGAAAACTAGGAACATACTTCTGCTCTCTCTGCATGCCAACATTAGCAATATTCTCCTAGGACAGGGAAGCAATCACTTCCTGATGGACCTCAAAGATATTTTATGTTGGACAAACCCCTGTTGATCAATGTCCATATTAGTACCACCCTCTTGACTACACCCTTGTCCAGCTTCTCCCAAAAAAGAAGCCATTCTAGCTTCAAAAGAAAAGGAGCCAGAGGAGATGTCAACAATCACTTCTGATGGACCTCGGAGAGATTTTGATGTTGGACAGACCCCTGTTGATCAATGTCCATATTAGTAACACCCTCTTGACTACACCCTTATCCAGCTTCTCCCAAAAAAGGAGCCATTCTAGCTTCAAAAGAAAAGGAGCCAAAGGAGATGTCGTCATATTGCACTATATTCTTTCCTTTGTTAACCTGACTACTGTTTCCAGATAAAAACCCAGCCCGTCGACCATCATTGCTCCTGTTATTTTCAGCTCTGGAAGGATTAGATCCATCACCACCACCACCTGCATTTCCTCATTAGCAGTTGGACTGTTTGTTCTTTGCCTTTTTGGAGTTCCCTGTTGCTCACCATTCACATCAGTAGCATCCAGTTGTGCAGCCTAATCTACAGGGGTAACATTTGGATCAAACAACTCCCTGGTGTATTGGAATCCATAAAACCTTTCTTGATCTCCCTAATCCTCGAGTTGGGCACCAGAGAGACATCTTGACATCCAATCTTGACTCTGATATAGCATAGTTCCTCAGAAAGTTTTTGTCCAGCATCAAGGGTTTACCAACCAGGCTAGCAACATAGAAAGCTATGGATTTGTTTCTGAACTTCATTGGGATCCCTTTAATTTTGAACCAAGCTTCTTCCATTACCGCAAAAGGCTCAATATCCCCAGTCCATTTTTGTAATTTGATCAAAGCTTTACACAAAGTCTTCATGTAGAAACGAGCAAAGTGGGACAGTTCATCAATGCATCTGGCATTGGGGAATCTTGTTCTAAATTTAGACGTTGAGACAGCCTTAACGAAGAAGCTCCATTTGATATTCACTGAATCAACCCACACCTGCAGCTCATGTTCAATGTCTCTGCAATTCACTTCTCCCACAATGATGTGGGCATAGTTTAACTGTTCCATTGGTTGAACGTCACTCTCACTTGCAGGGATGGAATAAAATCCTTGATCGAAATCTAAGCAACCAAAGAAAGGAACAACATAGTCCCACGGGTTCCTTATTTGGCAAATAGCAATTTGATGATCTCCTCTACAATTCTCACACCTAATATCATCGACATCAACTACCTCCCTCTCCAAATTCTGACGAGAAACCTCAACAGTTGGATCTGGTGGAGGTACAGAGGACCCCACTAGTACTAGACTCACCATCGTAATCGATCTAGAGGCAGAGGGGATCTGACTAGCACCTGCAACTTGTTGCTGGCATGATGGAGCACTTACCGGAATTGAAGCACTCGCCGGAACTGAAGGAGCAATGACATCTTGTATCACTACCACTGGAGCAACTGTGAAAGCACCTGCATCTTGATGATTTGAGGTAGCAGAAACACTCGATCCACCTTGCATATCCTGCCTGTGCGCCCATCGATCTATGTTTGTAGATCGAGCTTCTTCTTCCTTTCACCTGCGTTCGAGTAGCATCCTCACCCTTTCCAGCTTCTCAGAGGTGCGAAGGGTTTCATCACGATGGTTCTCCTCATCTTGCCGATGCCTCTCATTTGCACGACGCCTCTCCTCATCTAGCCGAGCATGTTCTTCCGATATGCGACGAGCTTCATCTGCCCGACGCCTATCATCCTCCCTACACCAATCTTCCTCTCTCCTCCGCTCTTCTGTCAATCTCCTTTCCTCTTCCCATCTTCTCTCCTCTTATCGACGATCAGCATTAGAGACGTAACGCCCACGCGAGTTGTAGAATTGGGGCGAACGATTGTTTCTAGGTGGGGATCTATGGTTGTTCTTGAATCTACGATTCATCCTCCTCTGTGGTGGTTCAGCAACCACCTGCATGGAAGATCTGAAGTCACCGGATCTCACCCCTCGCCACCTCGCCGGCATAGCCGCAGGTGGAGATGTGGATCTGGGTGTGGGAGGAGAGCTCATGAAATCAACACCACAGACCGTCGTCGATCTAGGGTTGATGCAAATTTGGGAGACAGGGAACCGCCGCAGGACAAAATAACTGATGGGGGCTAGAACAGTGCTGGGTCGACCCCCCTCATGTGGTCCCTCTGACACTGGGGCCGTCATTGGAGACCGACCGGTCGAGGATCCAAGCTCAACCGCGTCGCACACACGTGCCAAGGACGGTGCACGACGCGGTACACGGACCGTAGCGAGGGATCTCAACACGCCATCGGATCTTGGACCGATCAACGCCTTGTATCCCGAGAAAATCAGAATCATCCCATAGCAGATTGATCTATTGGCCACACATCTGTCAACCACACCATCCTTCTCATCGAGGAGAAGAATGGATCCCTGGGTGATCAAGATCGAGCCGGATCGCCCCTGATGTATACCACCCGATATCGTAGTATGATAGATCACGCGCCATCTATCCAGTGGCTCCGGGCATGGCCGCGGTGGTGGGCTCGACGTGGGAGGGTTCGGGTTTGGTGCGGTAGGAGCGTGGCGTGGAGGAGACGCCATCGATGTCATTAAGGGGACCACCACTATAGCAGAAATAATATTTTGATGAACTGGACATGACGAGGGAACACACCTTGTAATCTACTCCCTATGTCCCGGTTTACTGGGCTCATGAGAATATGCATCGAGACCAAGTCAAAACTCTATTGGACAGGAGAATTTGTGGTTTTCTATTCCACTCTCCAATCAGCTGTCGATCCATTTAATTAGGCTGAACAAAGTCTCCCTTTCACATTGCATGCAACGACATGCATGGCCAAGGCTAAACTCAACATCTTCACATCCGGCCATGCATACTAATGGAGAGTAGTAATTAGAGGAGTTACTATTATTAATTAAATACATGCAGGTCTTAGAGAGAAAGTATTTTGAAACAAACTAGTAAAAATGCACGCGCATTACGCGTCTCATCCATAGACAAAACATTCACGACTACGATATTCTCATAATTCATAATTAAAATGACGAATGAAGTTAAATTATGTGCATTTTCTATTATAGTAATGGTGGATTTTACAATAGCTACAATTTTTCGCATTTTAGTCTATTTCTCGTTATGTACCTTGTACAATGCAACCCTAAGAATTGCTCCATTTACCCTAGTTATTTGCTTGCAAAAAGAGGGGGTCTCTTCAAGGCCTCATATGCACCGAGAAAATTACCGCCGAATCATCTCAAACTGAATGAACCTAAGGAGGTGTTGGGCACGAATTTGTGTAATCTCACTTGTTCAGTATATGTCGCCTGCTGAGGTTCCGGCCTTGACAGCATCGGTGCTAAAATTTTGCAGACCCTTCTAGATAAACAAATTATCAAAAGAAGATAAATTTGAACAAAAACAAACATTAGTGACCATTGAATATGACAGGCAAGTAAGCACCCTCTCGCAGACAATGAGAATAGCAATTAAGTGCAACCCTTTGTTTTTGGACCGACAATACTCTTATTTTTTATCTAAAAGAACATTGTTCATACTTCTTACGATACATGTACATCTATGCAAAAATACTGATATCGTTTCCTATTTTATGGTTTCAAAGGATGTAAATTATTTGCAAAGGGAATCCTTATTTTACAAGTGAAGCCTTCTCAAGTGAGGAATCATCAAAAGCCTAGGGTACATTGCCCAACGCCAGGAAAAAAGCATGTTGCAGAAGAAGGAAAAATGAACTTCCGGACAATATAGCTGGACAGATTAGGGCATGTACAGTAGTATACACTCAGCTGTCTGTAAGGTTTGCCACGTGAGAAATTTGTTGACGTGTAAAAAAAACTGACAAGAAAACAAGTGAGTATGTCGGTAGAATTGCAGACGGTCTGTTGCCGTGAAATTTGGAGCCTACCGACGGCCTTCTTCCCATTGTACGGGTTGTCGTAGGAAGCGGGCTTAGGAATGATTTTTTTTACGGCAAAGACGTGGTCCGATTCCTAACTACAGGTAGTTTCTATAGACAGACTAAAACAGACACCGCATTATACCACAAGTCTTTAACGCTATCTAGAGATGAGGTGAAGGAGCAGTGCAGACGGTAGGTGTCTATACTATTATACATGCCCTTATCGAGGTATGATCTTGCCCTCGTGGAAGTGGTTGATTGTGAGCTCCGACATGTAGCTGCCTGGAGTGCATGTGACTGCAGCTTCTTTCTCTCCTCCGTCTTGTTTTGCTAGGGTTTTATATGAACATGACTTCAGAAATCAAGCCAATTTTGGTGGCGTTGTATCATGAAATTGATGGGTTAGATATAAGAATAGAAAAATTGGAATCTAGAATGTCATTTTAGTTGAGGTGAGTGACAAATGATGGATTAACCTCTCCAAGAGCGTCCATGCCGTGAGAGCGCCGCTGCTCGAGTCCCCGATGTATCCACTCAGTGGGCTCACAGACGGCGTCCATGGCCTGATCTTCTTCAGACTACCCTCAATAGGATGTGGGCAGGAGTCTGGCCGACACCGAATTGGAGTAGAGATTAATTGGACGGGACGTGGCGGCAGGATTGGCGTCGCCAGGGATCAGGCGTGGCGGCGGGATTGGACGGGACGGTGGCAGCCGAGCAGTGGAAAACGGAAGGAGAGCGCCAGATCGATACGGTGACGGGATCGATTCACGTGTGATTTGCATTAACACAGATTGATTTTGACCGGATATGCTGATTGTAGGGGTCAAAACCAGTTTCTTTGTTTAACGTCTCGCGTGATTGCAGGGGCCGCGAGTCAAGATCAGTTTCCTGGTTTCACGTCTTGTGTGATTTTGCAAGCGCCGTGGACGTGGGGCGGGATAAGTAGAGTCCGTCGAAATTAATCACTATGTGCACCAAAGAAAAAAATTAGGCTAACGCCGTTAGATGGTGCTTAGTGAGCTAGATCGTGTGGCTTTAGTAGGTCCACATATGTTTTATGGGGTACGTTTAGCGAAATTCATATTCGCTCCTTTATAAATACGGATTTGCTATTTCTCATGCGCATGAGAAATTCTATTTCTCAGTCACCTCTACATCCGTTAGATCTAGCTCCACGATTCGTACAGATGGATGGCGTGTGCGCTGTTTTTTTTTTATGGCTGTTGCTTGTTGGTCTGTTCCAGGTTTTGTTGTGGGCTTTTTTTTCTGTTGGTCTGTTACGGTTTTTGTACTGAGGGTTTTTTTTACGGGCTGCATGGGATCTTTAGGAGAGTTTGTTCTCTGGTGAGGTAGAGAGAATGGCACGTTGTTTGATCTCTGGCCTGCCGAATGTTTTTTATTTTTGTTTGAATGATGTGGATCATTTAACCGGTTGGATTTTTCATTCTTTTTTGTCACATTGACTTTTTTTTGAATTGTTAAACTGTCTTTGGATGAATAGCCAGCAACAGCTGTAACTATTTGATGAATCTTCATATAAGTTTATTACCTCTGACCCAAATTAGTTGGCACCCATTTGTCTAGATACGGATGTATCTAGATGTGTTTTAATGCTAAATACAGCCGTATTTAAACAAATGGGGGCCAACTAATTTGGATCGGAGGAAGTATTTTTTTTGTTCGATTAGGGATGGACCTAAATCTGTGTCTTGTACGTGGACAGTCTGCTTCGAACTGTTTTTACTCGAACCAAGCTAAGAGAGTTGCAAGTTGCTTGTAACTAGCCCTCCAACCGAGCCAGTTGCAAGTTCATTGTAATTGTCACCCCGAAGTAAGCCAGTTTGGCAAGTTGCATGTAACTGGCCCTCGAACCAAGCCAGTTGCAAGTTGCTTGTAACTGGCTCCCGAACCAAGCCAGTTGCAAGTTTCTTGTAATTGTCCCACCGAAGTGAGCCAGTTTGGCAAGTTGCTTGTAACTGGCCCTCAAATTGATCTAGTTGCAAGTTAATTGTAACTGGCCCCCGAACCAAGCCAGTTCAAGTTCCTCGTAGTTGTCCCCCTGAAGTAAGCCAGTTTGGCAAGTTGCTTTTAACATGCCCTAAACCGGGGAGGCCAAATTTTTTGCTGATCCAGTTGCAAGTAGTTTGCAGCCGACCATCGAACCGAGACAACTAACCAGTTGCAAGTTGCTTGTAACTATTTTTTTAAATCTGAGCCAGTCACAAGCCGGTTGTAATTAAGTTTTTTATAACCAAGCCAGTCGCAAGATGGTTATAAGTGGCCCTCTAACCAAGCCAGTTGCAAGTTGCTTGAAAATGGCCCCTAACCAAGCCAGTTGCAAGTTGCTTGTAACCTACCCCTAAAGCGAGTCAGTTGGCAAGTTGCTTGTAACTGGCCCTATAGATCGGGGAAACCATCTTTTTTGCTTATCTAGTTGCAAGTAGCTTGTGACTGACTCCCGAACCGAGCCAACTAGCTAGTTGTAAGTTGCATTCCGAGCCAATCGTGGACCGGTTACAAGCTGCTTTGCAACGGACCATTTTTTAAATCGGAGTCGGTCGCTAGTTGGTTTGCCGTTGACCATTTTTGAAATCTGAGTCAGTCTTAAACTGCTTGTAACTAACCATTTTCTAAATTCAAGCTAGTCATAATCTGCTTGTAACTGGCCATTTTTTGAAATCCGAGGCGGTGCCGTCTAGCAGCATTAGCGGTACTATTTTCAGAATAAAAGAAACAGTGGACATCATTCACGTTGAATCAAAAGAAGCCCATGAATCGAAAGGCCCAACGAACCGTACAAACAGTGGAAACGGGCCTGAACTCAAGGCTATGCGCAACATTCACCTGGGAAAAGAAAAATGCACGCGCGGACAGGCCAACTGATCCTACGGGAAAAAAATAAATCATTTAAATTAAAGTGCTGACGTAAGCGACTGAGAAATTCTTATTTCTTAGGCCGTGAAATCTAATTCTTGCCTAGGCACTTTCTGGCTCCATGTGCCGGTCACATTCACGTGAAGGAGTCCTATCCAAGGGAGAGGCCCACATGGCATTACATGGTGAAGACTAGCAACCACGCATTGTGTCGATGTCATTCATCGTCCTAGTGACTTTCTTTCCCCATCTCCATTTGCTTCCTCTTCCCTCTCAATCCCACGGACAAACACTCATACACGACTGAAACGAGCCAGTGCAAAGCGATGCGAGAATAGGAGGAGCAGGTCGTGCGTTCGCCCTCGGCAAACCACCTCTTGTTGCAGCGGCGAGAGGAGATCTCTTGCGGGGGGCAGGGTTGATGGGAGGAGAAAGGGGAGGAGCTCGATCTGTGTTCTTGGCATAGGTCCAAGCAGCAACACGGGCAGTTGTAGGCTTGGGCGGTCGAGGCGCATCCGAATCGCCAGGATCCTGCGGCCGGCGGCGCCACCGTTTCCGGATTCCTCTCTGTGCTCATCCTGTCCCCATGGTAGGCATGTCCATAGATGCGGCTAGGAAGGCCAAAGCAGAGGCGGTGGAAGGCTTGCCGCCGGCTCGCCACGGACAGTTTTCTTCGGCAACGCACAAAGGTGAGTGACGTGAACAAATCCAACAAACTTAGCTTCTTGCTACTCTGTACAATTTGGTACCAGCAGTTAATACTACTTGCAACTTGTGTAATAACAGCTAAAGCTGTCAATTTTGCATTGGATCTATGTATCCACGAAAATTCCTGATTCCTACGAGTGTGTTGCAGGTCTCTTGCAACAAATTATAAATGTGTAACCTAGGCTACTACCTCTTGCTTATGGACTGTAACTTTTTTATCTAGCCTGTAACTTTTTGCATATGAACGGTATGAAATGCATATGGAAAACTTTTTATACATATAGACCGTAATTAGCAAGTAACTTTTTGCATATGGATAGTATCTAGACTATAACTTTTTGTATATGGATAGTATCTCAGCTGTACCTTTACTGTATTAAATGCATATGGACTGTAACTTTTATATATAGCCTGTAACTTTTTATATATAGACTATAACTTTTGGCATATCTATAGTTTCATGCTTAAAATATATAGCCTGTAACTTTTTATATATAGACTGTAACTTTTTGCATATGTATAGTTTCATGCTTAAAATATACAGCCTATAAAATTTTATATATAGACTGTAACTTTCTATACCTCACTTGGGATGTATACATTCATGCTTAAAATATATACATCATGAGTTAAAGATGGGCAGTTGGTCAGTTGGATGTATATTTTACACATGAACCTTTAGATTTTATTATATCAGTGGGTAGGTTATTGTACTATCATAGGATGGAAATTTCTGATCAAATATACATCCTGTGCTAAGAAGTTTGTCTGGTTTTACCTGATCTAATGTATATTTTTACACCTATAGTTTTAAAATATTTTATACAGTGGCAGGTTACTATAGGATGCAAGTTTTTTTTTATCATTTGTACATCCTGTTAAGATGGGTTTACTGAAATAATCATGAGATGTATAATTTTGACAATAGATACAACCTATTCAAATGGTTACAGTATTTTCTTTCTACAAATCTAGATGTATTTCATGTATGTAATAAACCGATAAATCACTAGTACTAGATACACTTTCTCGCAAATAATTAGTATGTGCAGCTAGTTAGATAAGTAATTTCATTAGGGCCCACACCTAGTATCTGGATGTAGTTTTGGTTCAACTATAGCTATATTTGTTACATCAATGGCATATATGGTTTTTGTATAAAGGATACAAATTTTGAATGCTCAAATCAGCACTACGGTGGAGAGAAATTACCATGCATCATTATTTTTTGGTCTTTCCAAATACATGCAGTTTATACCTTTTCCTTTTCATTGCCATAAACACTTCCTTTTCATTGCCATAAACACCAGCATATAAACTACTTGTTTGTTTAATTTTTGTACATGCAGTTACCTACAATAGGAGGAGAAACTACTAACTGCAAAGAGGATACACAAGTACTGGTTTCAACACCAGTTACTATCTCTGTAAATATTGCTGCTTTGCGATCCCAAGATTTTATTCACCGGAAAGGGAACTACTAGTTGCGACCTGTGGGTGTCGAGGTACATGGGGTGGTGGACGTTGTGACTTCCAACATGCAACTTCTAGGCGCCACTTCTATTTACGGATTAAGAAACAA
The DNA here is from genome assembly GCA_023614405.1 of Avena insularis. Lineage (NCBI taxonomy): Eukaryota > Viridiplantae > Streptophyta > Magnoliopsida > Poales > Poaceae > Avena > Avena insularis. Next base: position 408,335,076 of record CM042684.1, on the reverse strand, counting down.
TATTGTTACAACCTGATTCTCGGTTCACTCAAAAACCACGTGCACAAGGATTAAAGCATTGGTGAGATGATACTTGGTTGACAACAATATCATGGACATCTAACTACAAATTTTGGCCGTGGTGTGGTGTGCGTCGACGCTGCTTGTGTGTTAGTCTTACTTGTTACATTCTTCCACTGTTTCCTTTTTTTTCCCATTCTTCATTCTTCTGGGAAAAAAACCAAAGTGCTGCTTGTTGATACATGCACAATTCTTGTTCAAATATCCAACTTAACTGTATCTTATTTCTAGTGCAAATATATTCTTGTTATTTCTGAACTATCAATCACATGGATATTTCAGGTTTACATGAAAATCTAACGAGTTACATACAGGCTTCATAGATCTTTTTCCTAAGCAAGTTCTATGTTTAAGTCATACGGATGTTGCTGTTAACAGGGTTTATACATCTGTTTTTTTTCCATGAGCACAAGATGGGGATATAAAGATAGTCACATCTGAGAAGGGCTATTTGGATCAGAAGTTACATAATATGTGGTCATGAGCCTGGTGGATGATAAAGGATGCATTTTGTTGTAGTACCTGAAGAATTACATCTTGAAGAGAAAAAAAGCTAGAACCAGAGCATCACCTAGGGGATCAGATGGAGCAGAGAAGATACCAAACTGACGAAAAACTCATCAGCATGTAACAAATCCTCTGTCACCGGACCGGGGCCATAGAGCCTAGGATTTGGGGGATTTGGGACCTAGGGCTTTATTATCAGGTGAAGACAAAATACTAGGGGCATTGTGCACGGACCACCTGGGCCCTTTTTTCCATTTTGGGAATGTGTTACTTTCCGACAGGGGGAGCACCGCGTAGTGCAGAAACGAGCGTGCGCACTCCCTAGCAGCGTCCTTCTCAGGCGCCTGTGCCATAGACGCTCCCATACTTAGTATAGATATAGATATGTTTTGAGATCGAGACCTATAAACTGGGACAGAGAGAGTAATTATTTTCCGGGAAACAGAAAGGACATGTCCAACCGAGGCCAACCAATTTGATTAGTACTCCAACACGCTGTCTCCGCCATCAATAGCTTTGCCCCACCACACTACATTAAGATACACACGACTCTAAAATATCCAAGTGCCACTAGTATTTGGGGAGTTTAGTTTCGATAAATAAAAGTACTTGTACAGTATTTTGCTTTTGCGTGGCTAGGCTGAGGACCTGAGGTGAGCTCATGGACACAAGTAAACAAGAAAAACGAGCGGACCACATGCAGGCACAGAACGGGCGGAACGCGGATGCTCCCAAATCGCTCGAAACTCACCACATGTAGCGATGGAGAGTTGGAGAAAACGAAACAAGTAAGGTCGTGGTCAACACGACGAGTTTTGATGAGAGCGAGGGGGATTGTGCACATGTGACCCCTTCGCAAATAATCCTCATTCCCGACTAATAATGCTCAATAGTACTAGTAGGGTTGAAAATTGAGAGGGAGAGCGCAGAGAGGAAATAAAAGTCAGTGAAGAACTCCCCCTCTGCTGCCTAGTCACTGCTGCAGGCTGCTACGTGCCAAGGACCAACGCCGAACATCTCGGGAGGAGGGAGGGATCCCAGCCAGGTCCGGCAAGCCTCCGTCGGCGTCTACGGCATGGACGCCGAGAGCGGGGAGACGCCCCTCCTCCTCCATCAGCACAACCCCAACCAGGTTCAGGTAACCCACCTACCCACCTTAGCTGCAGCTGTTTCTGTTCGCCTCTGCTTCAGAATCAACTAACTAGGAATTGATTCTCTACTACTATCACTTGTATCTCTCGCATCGCAAGCATCCAGAGATTTAGAATTAGCCGCACTGCTAATACAAGCTACACGATTCAGATTCATCTCTGGGTTCGTCAGATATGGTTGGTCAATTTTAGACGGATGTTCTCATCATGGGTGCTCCGTGCTCGCTCAGTCAGTTATAGATCTGTTGCTCGCTAACTCGCTTGCTGCAGTCCACCCACACATTTCAGTGTCAACTCAATCACAACAAAATTTCACCGTAGATGTACACTCGTCTAACGCACTTGCTATCTGCTTCAGGCTAACTAGTCATACATAATTTCAGCCAAGTTTTACCTTCCATACTTACTAGCAATCTCATCTCTGCTCCCACCATTATTCAACCAACTAGTCATACTCACATTGCGGGCTGTTGTGCATCTTCTTGGTTCAGAGGCCGGGAGTAATAAGATTTCCCCCTTTTTTTTAAAGAAAATGAAAGTTCACAATATGGTCGCTTTTAAGCTTGATTAATCCGTTTCTGTCGTACATTTCTTACAAGATAATGCTGTTTCTGCATGCATACAGGTCTCCTCATCAAGCATCAAACCCTTCAACTGGAAGGCTCCTGCTATTATTCTGGGTCAGCACCTCCTATTTCTTACCAATCTCATGGATGCAAAAACACACACCTACTATATTATGAACATTTATTTTACTTGCAAACGAATTAACACCCATTTGTGCTGTAGCATTTGAGTTCTTGGAGAGCATTGCCTACTCTGGTATTGCACTCAACTTGGTCGTGTATCTCGGAACGGTCCTTCATGGAACTACTGCTTCAAACGCCGCAACTGTTGATACATGGAACGGCACCACATTCCTTACGCCCGTTCTTGGAGCCTTTCTCGCTGATACATACTGGGGAAAGTACAAGACCGTTGGTATCTCCATAATATTCTATCTTACTGTGAGTACACGCATTGCCCTCTTTTATCCTGATATGTTACACGCTTATCTGCGTGGTTTTTAATTCCTCGATTTTATCAACAAATAGGGAATGCTCATCATCACTGCGTCAGCGATCATTCCATCTTTACAACCAGCCGCATGTGAAGGAAGTTCATGCCCTGCTGCCACAGGGTTTCAGTATTTTGTCTTGTTTGCATCACTATACCTTATCTCTGTTGGGACTGGAGGGGTTAAATCAGCTTTACTTCCCCTCGGAGCAGATCAATATGATGATTCAAACATTGAACAGAGTAAACAGAAGCAATTTTTCTTCAGTTGGTTTTTCATGGCCATTAATATTGGAGTCTTCTTCTCGGGGACTGTTGTTGTATGGGTACAGCAAAATGTTGCCTGGTCTCTTGGATTTGGCATTTCATCAGTGTGCCTCATTGTTGCCACAGTTGCCTTCTTGGTAGGAACACCAATCTACAGGGTTCATCTTCCTACGGGAAGCCCACTGAAGAGTCTTATAGCGGTGTTTGTCGCATCATTTAAGAAGAGGAAAGTGGAGGTTCCTGCTGATAGCACGATACTGTTTGAAGGAGATGATGCAGACTTAACCAGTGAAGGACAAAACAAATTGGCACATACTGATGGATTCAGGTATTTTTTATCACATTCTGATGAAATCCAGGGCTGCTAGCATAGCTGGACAAGTTAGTTTGTATTTAGTTGTTGAACAAAAGGAAGTTACCTCACATGTGTTATAGAATTCCCCACTAGCTGCAAATAGACATCTTGAAGATGTAACATTAATTTTCCTTAACATTATTTTTATGAAAACAAGTCAAAACAATATCTATGAAATTAGCAGTGTTCTTATATATTCTTATAAAAAATGATATTTTAAGAGCTATTAGAGAATGTGATATCTATATCAAAATTTTGCATTTCAAGTGAACACTCTGACGTACACATGTGGTCTTGATCTGCTCGTGTGAATCTTTACAACAAGAAATAAAGCTCAGTTAATTCTTATATTGTGCGTACTCTTCGTCAACCACGACCTCCAATAGTAAAAACTTTCAGTTTAGTCAGAGCAATTTGCATTGAAACTAGGATGATGTAGGCGTCCTAATCAGCCCCATCTCTTCTAGCAGGTAGAGCTAAATTGTCTCTTGCAACATTTTGGATGGCATTTTGTGAGTCATGTTATGCATTATATAAAGATCAAAAGCTAGAATTTTTCCACGAGTAATCGCTCTAAAACCACAACTTCAATTGGTATAGTGCTTTAGTTATAATCATGAAGTCATGGCGAAGATTTTTTTTTTTTTTGCAACTTGAATCTTCTTTGTTACTCCCTCCGATCCATATTACTTGTCATTAGATTGGATGTATCTAGCACTAAAACATGTCTAAATACATCCATTTCTACGACAAGTAATATGGATCGGAGGGAGTATCTTTTAGTTGGATATGTTGTCTGACACTTTTGATATTTGAACTCATTCAGGTGCTTAGATAAGGCTGCTGTAGTTGTAGGGGAGCAAGAGATAAAGGATAGCAATTCGGGGCGTCCATGGCTACTATGTACTGTCACTCAAGTGGAGGAAGTGAAGATTCTTGTTCGGATGCTTCCGATATGGATCACCTGTGTGTTCTATGCAGCTTCGATGTGCCAAACAGCTACCACTTTTATCCAACAGGGGATGGCAATGGACACCAAGATTGGATCCTTCTCTGTCCCTGCTGCTTCCATGAACTCTGCTTCGGTGGTCTTTATGATGATCTGGGTTGTGTTCCAGGACAGCATTGTGATCCCGATAGCCAGGAGATACACTGGAAATGTTGCGGGGCTTACACAGCTGCAGCGGATGGGTGTTGGTCGGTTTCTAGCAGTTCCAGCATTGGCTGCCGCTGCACTGATTGAAATGTGGAGATTGCGCAGCATCAGGGCTGGCCACAATTTGAGCATAGCATGGCAAGTCCCCCAGTTTATGATCATTGCCTGCTCTGACGTGTTCTGCGGCATAGCCCAGCTTGAGTTCTTCTACTCGGAGGCCCCCGCGTCGATGCGGAGCTTGTGCTCGGCATTCGCGTTCCTTGCAATGTCACTTGGGTTCTACCTGAACTCGATGGTCATCTCGGCTGTCGCTGCTCTGACGAAGAACAAGGACGGGCAGGGCTGGCTTCCTATCAATCTGAATGACGGTCATCTCGACTACTATTTCTGGCTGTGGGCAGGAATTGCTGCGGTGAACTTTGTCGTGTACACGGCATTCACGAAGAATTACACGGTGAAGAAAGTCGGGCCACGGGCTTAGTAAGCTATCTATGTTCTGTATCCTTTCACAGTATCTTTTGTCGACAAATTCACATTGATTAAGCGAGGTGTAACTAAAAGTCGCTGGAATTCCTTTATTTGTGTTCATTTGAATAAAAAGTGCCTTTAGAACAGAAATGGTTCATTTTGATATGTACTAGTATAGTACATCGAGGGATGTTTTCGATCATATGCTAATGTAAAGATTGATGCTGGGACTGGATCATCACTTGTGTTATCCCTGTTGACTAGAACATTTGCACAGCATACGTCATTTAGAGTGTTGTTTATTATTTAGTACTGATTTGTTGGGTGTCATGAGAGTCACATGGCGAGGTTCCCTGTCGCCAGCAGTTCCAGGGAACCAAGTAGCCAGCCAAGTTGTAAGGTGAGCTGGATTAGTATTAGATTATAGTAACCGTGGATGTGAATGCACGCAAGGCTCGGTCATTGGGCTGGCTGCTAGTTTTATCTTGTCGAGCTAGCTAATCGGCTAATCGTGCAGCTTAATTAAGTACGAACTGCATGCCTAGTGGCTGATGAATGGTTGACCATAAGTAGAGACAAGTCTTATAGTCCACTTTTAGCTCGTCGAGCTAGCTAATCGGCTAATCGTGCAGCTTAATTAAGTAGGAACTGCATGCCTAGTGGCTGATGAAGGGTTGACCATAAGTAGAGACAAGTCTTATAATCCCCTCACTGATACTCGCCCTCCTGTCAGTCTCGTCCACCAGGCGGCAAATCTCTAGTCACAAATCTTCCAGGGACGAGTCCTAAGTCGCCATGCCAGCTAGAATGACGGAGAGAGCTCGACCTCGTCGTATTTAGGTGTAAGTTCAGTTTCTCTCAATTTCTTCAAAGGCTTAGAGTTCGCTGCCGATTTGGGAATTTCCGCTTTGGCGTCGGTTAAACTCGATTCCGCTGCATTGTCATGTTCATTAGGATTTCACGGACATGGACTACGCTCTTGACTGCATCTAAAACCTCACCTTTCGCGTCATAGCCGTAGATTGTCTCGAGGTGTGCCGCATCCATAATCTTGAGCCTGTCGAGCTTGTTGCATTTGAAAGAAGCAACACTGGACACAGATTCTATCTCCCAGGTGCAGGGTGTAAGTTCTCCAAATTTCTCACTTGCTAGCTCATCCAGTAGCTGTGATCATGAACTCTAGATTAGAGTCCTCACTTGCTAGCTCATCCTTTAGATGTGACAATGAACTCCCGATCTGTAGGAGGTCACAAACTGTGGATTTGTGGGTTGGTTGGATAAGGAATGGCCAGAAACTGCAAAAAATGCATTAGGAATACTTTGAGGAATGTATCATGGCAGCAATAGTGCAAGAATCGACGAGAGGATTGAGAATGCTAAGTTGGTGAAGGAACTAGCTGATGAGAAGAACAAGATTGAGAAGTACTCAAGTCGGTTACTTGATGTGAACAAATTCATGGATAAAACTGAGAAAAGGGTGGCAGAGGAGGACTTGTCCAGGATGAAGAACAACACTCCAAAAGTTGAGGAATGAGTGGAGAAGTACAAGGCGATGGATTTGTAGATGACTAAAGCATTCAAGAATGGACTGGATGTGATGAAGCAGGTGCAGAAATCTCAAGCAGAGATAATGAAGGTAAGGGAGAAGAAATGAGATGATGAAAGGGAGAGTTTGAAGGAGGAAAAGAAGAAGTTAGAGTACATGCTCTTTGATATGCGCAGAACTAGCGAGGCTAACAACTAGTGAGGCTAACAAGGATAAGGTGAAGAAGATTAAGGAAACCTATCATGGTTGACTTCTTATTCTAGTTTTGTTGTATCTATGTCCTAAAAACTTGTTATGGTCGAATCTTGTCATGATGTGGCATATATAAACCCTCATGTGATTGGTTGTGGCGCGACGACTGAGAGAGCATTCCATGATCTCTAGCGTTTTGCGTGTTAGAAACAATACCAAGGATATTTTAATTGTGCGTTGAGTGATATAGATAATTCCCCCAAAAGAGCTCCTAGTCAAATGAAGCATGAGAAGGAATCTAGGCCAGGTTATTCGCCCCTAGCTAGGCCAGATAATCCGTCCCTGGCTAAATCGACCAAGGACCAGGCGTGCAACGCTGTGTGGGGGCATATTTTGAGATGGATATTTGGCACTGGGCTAGATTATCCGGCCCATGTTGCACCTAGATTATTCGCCCCTCCTAAGAATCGACTAAGGACCAAGTCATCGCATGAAGTGAGCCACGGATATTTGGTCAGAGCCAAAGCTTTTGCCCTGACAGGATAATACGCCCCTTCCAAGGGCCGAATTATCCGCCCCCAGGGATTTTCACTAAGGACCAGCGACATGTCATGCAATAAGGGTGCGGATGTTTGGCCCGAATTGTTTGCTCCTAGCCGGATTTTCCCCTGGCCGGATTATCCGTTTTCCACTTAGGCTGAATTATCCTGCCCTAGTTGACTCCAAACAGCTCCATTCTAGGAGGGGTACCCTCCCCATCTTCAACCTGGGGCCTCTCGGATCTGACGAAAAATTATTGTACTATTTGAACTCCATTTTCACAAGATCTCCACTTTTAACCATTCGAAGGTCTTTGACCTTTGGAGAAACAAAGGAGGAGGCCTTGATCTACATCATCGGCGAATAGATCTTCAATTCCCTCCTCATTCATTTGAGGGGACATCAATCTAGATTTTCTTTTAAATTTCTAGATCTTGGTTTCATATCTTCATAGACTTGTTTATTGTGGCAGCTTGTTGTCATCTCAGGAGCCTCCAATTTATTTGTGGATGCGTGCCCTGATCTCATTGTAAAGGCTCATGTTCCTGCCTCGAAGGGTACCGTATAGTGGAAAGGTGGACCAGGCCAGTTGTGGCGAGATCCATCAGAGAACAGGGTGAGGCCTATTTGTGGCGTGGTGGTCTTAGTACCGCTCACCCCTCCAACGCAGATATACTTTACGGGGTTCATTGCATGGAAAACAAAAAAAATCCTATGGTTGTCACTACCAAGATCATATCTAGGAGATACTTGTAACAGTTTCACATGGACTCACCCTTGAAGACCGTAACACGGATAACATTCCCGCAAACAAACGTGGTTGTTGTAGAGTGTACACGACCATCCTCAAGGACGTGATGACCAAATGCCACAAGTGTAGCGCCTCCGTAATAGGTCATATGTACAGTGTGCCGACGACTTCTGTCCCTCGCTCCAGCGCGGTACCGTAAGTAGTGGATCCCCGGGAACTCCGCCAACACTATGACATGGTGGTGGTGGAGGTGGAGAAGATCTTGAGCAGGGCTTTGCCTAAGCTCCATGCTCGTGAAAATGGACAAGGCTAGAAGGGGGAGGAAGATGCCAACCAAAGGGCATATGAGAGGAGAGGGATGAGTGTGTGAGAGAGAGGAGCTCCACCCCACCTTTTATAGGGGGAGGGGAAGCCCCTCCCATGGCCGGCGGCCAAAGAGGTGCCCCCACCACTTTCCTCATTTATGTGGGTGGAGGCTCCACTCACCCAAAATTCATCTCCACTTTTTCATGATTAATCTCCAGTCAAAATCAAGAGTCATGCAATTAAAACTCTCTTTTAATTAACTTTATTTAATGCCACTCATTCAATGAACACTTCATTTAATGAGTACTTCATTTAATGAACACTTAATTTAATGAACACATTGATAATCCAATCCCCGATAATATTCTGATACACCAAAACTATTTCGGCAGATTTATCAGAACAATTTCTACACTATCTAGTATTTTCTCTAGTGTTTCCTATCCACTCAAATGCATCGACTATCCTTAAGTGTGTCTCCCTACGGGTTCATGAGCTGAGTGGAAATGATTGAGACACTCTCCGGTCAATAATCATCAGTGGGACCTAGAGATCCACAATGACTCCCACCAGCTCAAATGATAAACTAGTGATCGCATGAACCTTTATTCGTAGTAACCAATTCCTTTTGTCTCGCGATATTTTACTTGTCCGGGATCCAATCATTTGGTATCATCCATACCTAGTTCGATCCCTTTACTGACAAGTACTCTTTTCTCATTCCCGTGGTATAACATTCTTAGTGATCATTATCACTTGCTTGCAAGCTATGTTAATGTGATATCACCGAGAGGGCCCTGCGTATATCTCTCCGTCATCAGGATGGACAAATCCCACTCTTGATCCACGAGCCTCAACTGACACTTTCCAAGTATCAAGTGACACCTTTATAATCACCATGTTACGAAGTGACATTTGATGTAATCAAAATACTCTTCCCGAGTCAGCGATTGATGTGATCTCATGGTCTAAGGATTAGGGTTACTTTGAGTGACGTTATACTAGTGTAAACACAATGGCATGATCATATTACTATACTTTTGGGAGTTTGTTCATCACATCATTCTACCAATGTTGTGACCTTGTTATTAACAACATACAATGTCATGATCAAGAAACCTGGATCATCTGTTAATCAACAAACTAGTGTAATGAGAGGCATCAGTAGGAACCTTCTATTTGTTTATTAAACACACATATATTAACGTTTCCTTTTAATACAATTATAGCATGATAAATAAACATATATTATAAACCTGGAATAACATAATAACCATTTATTATTGCCTCTTGGGCATATTCCTTTCAGTCTCCCACTTGCACTAGAGTCAATAATCTAGTTTTACATAGTTATGAATCTATCACCCATAGAGTTCTAGTGCTGGTCATGTTTTGCTTTTGGGAGAGCTTTAGTCAATGGATCCGCAATGTTGAAATCCGTGTCTACTTTGCAAATCTCTATATCGCCATCCTAGAAATGTTCCCGGATGGAGTGATAACGACGCTTGATATGCTTGGAATTCTTGTGAGACCTTGGTTCCTTAGCATTGTCTATGGCACCATTATTGTCACAGTAGATAACCATTGGATCCAAAGCACTTGGAACCACACCTAGTTCGGAAATGAACTCCTTCATCCAAACTGCTTCCACCACTGCTTCTGAAGCAGAGATATACTCCACCTCCATTGAAGATATTGCCACCATAGGTTGCTTGGAACTCCTCCAACTCACCGCTTCTCCATTCATAAGAAATACATATCCAGATTGTGACTTAGAGTCATCCGGATCGGTGTCGAAGCTAGCATCAACGTAACACTTTGCGATGAGCTCTTCTTCACCGCCATAGATGAGAAATATGTCTTTAGTTCTTCTTAAGTACTTAAAGACATTCTTGACTGCTTTCCAGTGTTGTACACCTAGATCATATTGGTACCTGCTAGTCAAACTAACAACATGTGCCACATACGGTCTTGTACAAAACATAGCATACATAAGAGAGACTATGGTTGAGGGATAGGGGACATTGACAATCAATTCTCTATCTTTTGCTGAAGCTGGACTTTGAGTCTTACTCAAAATCATACCTTGCACCGTAGGTAAGAGACCTTTCTTACTATCTTGCATGTTGAACTTATTCAAAATCTTGTCAAGGTGTGTACTTTGTGATAGTCCAATTAAGCGTCTTGATCTATCTCTATATATATTGATGCTTAAAATATAGGCAGCTTCACCAAGGCCCTTCATCGAAAACTTACTATTTAAGTAATCCTTTACGTTATTCAAAAGATCTACACCATTTCCAATTAACAATATGTCATCCACATATAATATCAGAAAGTCTATAGAGCTCCCACTCACTTTCTTGTAAATACAAGCCTCTCCTATAGTTTGGACAAATCCAAACCCTTTGATCACTTCATCAAAGTGGATATTCCAACTTTGGGATACTTGCTTCAGTCCATAGATGGAACGCTAAAGTTTTCATACCTTGTCAGCATCCTTAGGATCGACAAAACCTTTGGGTTGCATCATATACAACTCTTCCTTAATCTTTCCATTTAGGAATGTTGTTTTGACATCCATCTGTCAGATTTCATAATAAAAAAATGCAGCAATTGCTAACATAATCCTAATTGAATTTAGCATCGCTACAGGAGAGAAAGTCTCCTCGTAGTAAACTCCTTGAATTTGTCGGAACCCTTTTGCGACAAGTCGAGCTTTATAGACGGTTACATTACCAGCAACGTCAGTTTTCCTTTTAAAATCCATTTATTCTCAATGGCCTTGCAGTCGTGAGGTAAGTCCACCAAAGTCCAAACTTGGTTTTCATACATGGATCCCATCTCGGATTGCATGGCTTTAAGCCATTTGTTGGAATCTGGGCTCATCATTGCTTTCTCATATGTCATAGGGTCATCACTTCCATCTACCATGAAATTCAAGACTAGATTACCGTACAGTTTAGGAGCTGCACGTATCCTGCTTGACCTGCGAGGTAAGATAGTAGTCTCTTCTGGAGTTTCATGATGAGTCTCATGATCCTCATCATTAGTTCCCTCTTCATTCGGTGGAGTCACCACTGGAACACTTTCCGGTGCTGCGCTACTCGCCACTTCAGGAAAAGAAGGTTCGATAACCTCGTCGAGTTCTACCTTCCTACTACTCACACCTTTCGTGTGAAACTCCTTCTCCACAAAGGATCCATTCTTGGCAATGAAAACCTTGCCTTTAGATCGGTGATAGAAGGTGTACCAATTGTTTCTTTTGGGTACCCTATGAAGACACATTTTTCCGTTTTGGGTTCGAGCTTATCACGCTGAAGTTTCTTCACATAAGCATTGCAGCCCCAAACTTTTAGAAATGACAACTTAGGTTTGTGACCAAACCATAATTCATACATCGTCGTTTCAATGGATTTTGATGGTACCCTATTTAAAGTGAATGCAGCCGTATCTAATGCATGACCCCAAAATGACAGTGGCAAACTGGTAAGGGACATCATAGATTGTACCATATCTAATAAAGTTCGATTACGACATTCAAATACACCATTTCTTTGTGGTGTTCTGGCGGGGGTGAGTTTTGAAACAATTCCACATTGTCTCATGTGCATGCCAAACTCGTAACTAAGATACTCACCTCCACGATCGGATCAAAGAAATTTGATCTTTCTATTACGATGATTTTCTACTTCACTCTGAGTTTTTTTGAACTTTTCAAATGTTTCAGATTTGTGTTTCATTAAGTAAATATACCCGTATCTACTTAAATCATCCTTGAAGGTTACAAAATAACAATATCCACCACACGTAGACACACTCATTGGACCACATACATTGGTATGTATTATTTCCAATAAGTCGGTCACTCATTCCATTGTTCCAAAAAATGGAGTTCTAGTCATCTTGGCCATAAGGCATGGCTCACATGTCTCACATGATTCATAATCAAGTGATTCTAGTAGTCCATCAGAATGGAGCTTCTTCATGCGTTTAACACCAATATGACATAAATGGCAATGCCACATATATGCAACAATATCATCACTCAACTTGATTTTGTTGGCATTCACATTATGAATATTTGTACTACTAATATCAAGATTCAAATCAAATAAACCATTCAACATAGGTGCATGGCCATAAAAGATATTATTCATATAGAAGGAACAACCATTGTTCTCAGATACAAATGAATAACCGTCTTGCATTAAACATGATCCAGTGATGTTCATGCTTAACGCAGGCACCGGATAATAATTATTTATGTTTATTGTCAATCCTGACGGCAGATGAAGTGGCAGTGTCCCAACGGTGACCACATCCACCCTTGATCCATTGCTTATGCACATTGTCACTTCATCCTTTGCCAGCGGTTGGCTACTCCTTAGCCCCTATTTCGAGTGACATATGTTAGCAACCGAACCGGTATCAAATACCCAGGTGCTACTTCGACTACTAGTAAGGTACACATCAATAACATGTATATCACAAATACATTTGTTCATGTTCCCGACCTTCTTATCTGCCAAGTACTTCGGGCAGTTCCGCTTCCAGTAACCAGTTCCCTAGTAGTGGAAACACTCAGTGTCGGGCTTAGGGCCTCCTTTGGTCTTCTTCTTAGGCTTAGAAACATATTTGCCATCCTTCTTGAAGTTACCCTTGGATTTTTCTTTCTTGCCCCTTTTCTTAAAATTGGTGTCCTTGTTGACTAACAACACTTGGTGCTCTTTCTTAATGTCTACTTCGGCAGTCTTCAGCATGGCTGCGAGTTCAGCGAGTGACTTGTTTGCACCACTCATCTTGTAGTTTAGCACAAACCCTTTGTAGCTAGGTGGGAGCGACTGCAAGACTCTATCCATCGTGAGATTAGGTGGAATCTCACATCCCAGTGTCGCAAGATGTTGAGCGTAGCCTGTCATCTTAATGACGTGCTCGTTTATAGAGCTATGATCCTCCATCTTAGCGCTAAAGAACTTACCAGAGATCTCATATCTCTCAAAATAGATTTGGTCCCCAAACATAGTTTTGAGTTCCTCCACCATGAGATGAACATCAGTAAGTTCAAAGCGCTTTTGGAGTTCAGGCTCCAGCGACTAGATGATCGCACACCACACAAGAGTGTAGTCATCAAATTTCACGTCATACGCGTCACGCTCTTCCTGAGTTGTGCTAGCTACAGGGGTATCACCTAATGGATTTTCCAATGCCCATGAGGATAATCCTCATGTTGTGGTGCTAGTTGGTGAAGTTAGACCCATTACCTTGTAGCTTTTCTCTATCTAGAAATGCATTGAAATTGAACGCAGGGGGTGCCATGATTTACAATATATTTGCAAAGACTATTTTAGACTAGGTTTATAAAAGATAGAGTTCAAGTTAATTCAAAATTACTATGAGAACTCCCACTCAAAAACGACATCCCTCTAGTCATTTTTAGTGATTACACGAACCAAATTCACTACACCACGACCGATCATTATGAGTGGTGGTGCATCTCCAAGGGCGAGCATCATATGGATATCAGATCATTCATATGACTCGTGTTTTACCTTTCGATACATGTTCCGAGGCCATATATGTACATGCTAGGCTTGCCAAATAAGAACCTTAGCACTCGCGTGTGTAAAACTATCTTACACCTGTTGTATGCGAACGTAGATTCTATCACACCCAATCATCACATGATGCTTCGAAACGACAAACTTTATTAACAGTGCATACTAAGGAAGAATATATTATTATCTTGATATTAGTGAGAGGGATCATCTTATAATGCTACCGCCAAGAACTAAGCAAGACAGAAGCAAAATAAGATGCATAAAAGGGGTACACATCACATGCATATAAAATGAGATACGATATGGTCCTTTCTTGTACTTGATCTCCATCGTATGCTCCATGATATGATCTCCGCTATTCCACCAGCGTGGCTCCAAGGTCCATGGCGCCACCATCATGGCCGTCTCTACCATTACAATATATCTCTTGGATATACATGAATAGCACGCAGGCCATAAAAGATAAAGACAACCATATGACTCCTCCCGGTTGTTTAACTTACAATAAATCTCATGGCATACAACAATTTTTGTAACAATGACCATATCACATCGCATTCCCTACGAAAACAAGTTAGATGTCTTCTAATTTATTTTTGCATATTTTACGTGGATTTGGGATTTCTAGGAGAGAATCACTCTACCTACAAATTTCAGCCACAACGTTGATAATCAAGTTATTAACAAACCGTTGTAAATTAGATCATGACTATTGTCGCGGTGGTGTCACGGCAGATGCCATGGATAGGCTAAAGGTGGGGACTATCCAGGGAGGGATAGTAGAGTGATTCTCTACACAGAAGCTTTGTATTGATATTCAATCTCCAAGATTACAAGTGCTCCTCGAGCTGTATTGACAAGAGGAGGAAGAAGAAACTCTCTTACTCTTGCCTTCTATCTAGCCCAAGAACCCTAGGTCCACTAGTGCTCAACCCACTAGAATTCTCCCAACTCTGTATCAGAAAAAACCCAACCCCCTTACCAGAACCCTAACCCTCCCTTATATAGAGGTGGTTCGGTCCTGGCCTAGGGCATACGTGGAGGCATATTCCTAAGAATATGCCCCCTCCCAAAGTAGTAACCCGACAGGGGTGCTTTTCTCCCGCGTCACACTTGCTTTAGCGACGTAGCCTCTGCGGCGCCCGCGTCAGCCGACATGAGCGTCGTCATCCTTGTCGGCCACGATCCGGTGGTCCTGCCCTTGCTTTATTCGCTCATCCAGTACGCACCGGACCTTCTTTTTTGACCAGAGAGATTCCTTCTTTCTCCTAGAAGCCAAGCGAGGATCCGGATCACAGTTGATCCGGCCATACCTGTTCCTGCATATAAGCTAGACAAACATTTCTGACTTACTCCTTAAGTCGGACGCGACAATGTTAGGCGACCCCCTGGTCCGGGTTACTCCGTGATCCGGCCTGCCTTGAGGTGACTTGGCCAGCATCCGCTTTGACCTTGCCGACCCTTGGCTAACTCGGCCCTTATACCCTGGAGTGACCCTACCCGGGGTTATCCCCCCAACAACTATGTTGGGAGAGATAGACGCCCGGTGAGCCACTTATGCAATATGAGTTGCATGTCAAGCGTGGGACAAGTCTCATGTGCGAGGACATATAAAGTTAGTCTGGGCCGCTTAATCCCAACATGCCACCATGATCAAAATTTATGCAAGTATGAAACGACAAGCCTATTAACGCCGACATATCTATGTGTTCTAACCGTACAAAGCATCTACACATGTGGTCTTGATCATCTGTTAATCAACAAACTAGTGTAATGAGAGGCATCACTCGGAACCTTCTATTTGTTTATTATACACACATGTATTACGTTTACTTTTAATACAATTATAGCATGATAAATAAACATCTATTATAAACCTAGAATAACATAATAACCATTTATTATTGCCTCTCGGGCATATTCTTTTTAGTACTTCCCTTAACAAGGAAGGAACTACGGTAAAAAAAATCATGTTTCTCCGCATACTCCACTCTCGGTTACCTCGTTTCTATCACCCCCTTTACTCGTTTAGTAGCTAGGTTGACATATAGGTAAATTCACCGTAGTTGCATATCTAGAGAATTTACCTTTTGTGTCAATCCTAAATTGAAGAAGTATTAAAATTTGAAGTAGCACCTATTCACCCCCTTTAGGTTCCCATACAATTCATTTCAACTGGTATCAGAGCCTCGACTCATTTTTGGGATTTACCGACTAAGAGAGTATGGGTACTAGACCGAAGGGTGAAGCTAGTGTTCCGGTTACCATGGAAGATCTCGAGGGATTGAAAAATTCCTTGACCTCTACCATGGAAAACCAAATGCAAGATATGCGTGAAATGATAGTGCGACTTATGCCACCTAGTAAGCCCGCATCTCCCACTCCTCCGGAGAGCACACCTTCTAAATCAAAGGATAATGCTTTGGCTAAATACAATGAGTTGTAGGTGGGGTATGGTAGCAAGGATAGTGGATCCTCCTCCAAAAAGTAAAGTTGGAAGGAGAACTATAGTGAGGTTCCTCACTTGTAGTCTCCCGAACCACCAATTCCTAACCCTCATATAAACAATAGGGGTGATCCACCCAAGCTAAGTATAGATTTAATTAATGGCAATTTTTGATGAAATCTCATATATACAGTTATTCTATCGAGTTGTGGAAGATTATCATGGGTGGACACCATGTTGTTGATCCATCCAATATGACAAGAAGAGAAGTGGTGGATACTCAACTAAGTGCCACCACTTTACACATGATACAACTTGGTGTGGGTCCCAAGGACATGCGCACATTGAACATCTCAACACCCCCAAGGAAGCTTGGGATGCCCTCAACAAGTTGATCATTGGAAATGAGAGCATGAGAAGAAATCGGTATGATGCCTTGAGAAATCAAGCTAAAGGTTTTTACATGATGGGTGGTGAGGACCATGAAGACATGTATCGAAGACTCAAGTCCATTGCCACCACATTCAGAAATCATGGTGCTTCCCATGTTGATAACGCTTGGATCAAGAGGAAGTATGTGAGTTCTCTTATGCCATTTAAACCTACACAATCTGAAGATCCTACAAGGAAGACACGATTACGACCTCATGACTTCCAATGAATTTATATGCAAGAGATGGCCGCCTTCAAGGTTGCGTCCAAAAACGATGTGCATGGGCAATAGGCATGCAAATGGGTGTTAATCTTGCCTTGAAGGCCAATGTGATTGAGCATGAAGAGGAAGAAAGGAACAATCATGTAATTGCCATGAGCTGTCCTGAGGATGTCAAACTTGCTCATGGTGAGTACATGGCGTTCTATGCTAGAAACTTCTGGAAAGATCCCACCAAGGAAAAATCCGAGCTTGAATGGAGAAATGGGTCAAGTGGAAGAAAGGAAAATGGTCCAAAACTGAGGTCTTGCTACAATTGTGGTGACCGTTTTCACTTTGTTGCCAAATGCCCCTATCAAAGAGATCATGGTTGTAGACTTGTGCTCGAGGACAAATCAAAGGCTCCTCGCAAGAAGCCTTTCTCTAAAAAGAGAATCACATACAAGCAGCAAACGGATATTGTTTTGGTGGCACAAGAGGAGTACTTGTCCGGAAGTGAAGACGAAGAGGAACAAGAAAGCACAAGAGAAGTGGCAGCCATAGCCACTACATCTACACCAACCACTTCGCTCTTCAATTCTACGAATAAGAACATCCCCAACAATGATGTCAATGAAAGGAATATGCCTGAGAGGCAATAATAAAGTGATTATTATCTTATTCCATGTTTATGATAAATGTTATTTCTCATGCTATAATTGTGTTAACCGGAAACGTTAATACATGTGTGTTTAATTAACAAAGAAAAGGTTCCTAGTAATGCCTCTCATTACACTAGCTTGTTGATTAACAAATGATCAAGGTTTCCTAATCATGGCATTGGATGTTATTAATAATGAGGTCACAACATTGGTGCAATTATGTGATGAACATTATCCCAAAGTATAGTAATATGATCATGTCCTCAAGTTTATATTGCTATATCATTTGAAGTAATTCTAATCCTTAGACCATGAGATCACGTCAGTCACTAACTCTAGAAGAGTACTTTGATTCCATCAAACGTCACACCATAAAAGGGTGATTATAAAGATGTTGATGAGTACATGGAAAGTCTTAGTTGAGGCTCGTGGATCAAGAGTGGAATTTGTCCATCCTGATGACGGAGAGGCATACTTAGGGCCCTCTCGGTGATATCACATTGACATAGCTTGCAAGCAAGTGATAAGATCACTAAGAATGTTATATCACGGGAACGAGAAAATAGTACTTGGCGGTAACGAGATCGAACTAGGTATGGATGATACCAAATGATTGGATCTCGGGCAAGTAAAATATCGCGAGAAAAAAGGAATTGGTTACTGCGTATAAGGTTCACGCGATCATTAGTTCATCATTGAATTAGTGGGAGTCATTATGGATCTCCAGGCCCCGCTAATGATTATTGATAGGAGAGATTCTATATCATGTCCACTTAGTTCATGAGCCTGTAGGGAGACACACTTAAGGGTATTCGATGCATTTGAGTGGATAGGGGATGCAGGAGAAAATACTGGACATCGTAGAAACCGTTTTGATAAAAACTACCGGAATAGTTTCAGTGTATCAAAATAATGCAAGCACTACAAGAAAAGTTGGCTTTTACAACAAACGATTTTCGTGGTTGAAGGCCCATTTTTCGTGGCTAAAAAGTCTTCTACGACGGATGTCCATCGTGGTAAAAGCCCCATCACAAAAGAGTCTACAACGTTTTTTTCCTAACCGTGGCAGATTGCAACCTTCAGCCACGAAAACTTGTTTTGTCATAGATCTGTTCGCCACCCGCGTTGACTACTGACGTCATGCAAACTGCCACGTGGCAACCGCCATTAGCAGCCAGTTACCGCCATTAACGGCCATAGAAACCGTGGCAGAAGCCAGGCCTAGCCAAGGCCTGCTAAATTCTAACTAGGCCGGCCCATTAGGGGAGCCTAATAAGAAGATGGCCCGTTACTGTTTTGTCCTGTACTATTTGAATTGGGCCCAAAGTTGCAGCCGACAGCGACCCACGAACTTTCAGGCCCAATACTGTTTCGGCCTAAAGAAGGCCCATGATGGTCCAACACTCTACGGCCCATTAACAGCCTGCGCCAAGTCGCTCCTGTACATTTAAGGACTGTGGGCAACCCATCACTGTTTATCGCAGCCCATCGTGGGTGGCCTACTGACGACCCTTGTCTGAGATGGCCCGTTACTGTTCAGGCCTATTACTGTCCTGGGCTTTCATTGTTTCGGGCTTTACCTGTTCAGGCCCACAAGCGGTCCTTTACTGTTCTAGTCTGGTAAATGTGTCAGCCTGTTACTTCCCTCGCCTAGTAATTTCTCGGGCCGTTACTGTTCTGGATTGTCACTATTCTGGCCTTTCACTATTGCGGTAAGCTCGCTTTTGTCCTCATCGTTCTAGGATTTCACGCTTTCTTGCTATTCTTGCTATGGGTTGTTTTTGTTATGGCCTCGCCATCGTTAAGACTGTTACATTAAGGCTTCATTGTTATGACATGTTACGCTTATGGCACATATGCTTATGACCTATTACCATTACGGCCTGTTACTGTTACGTCTAGTTACAACTTGTAGGTCGGCCCATTATGTTTACGGCCTTTTACAGTTTTGGCCTTTTCTGAAGCCCATGCCAATATCATAAAACGTTTATATAATCCAACATTTTTTACTGTTCATCATCGGCCGAATACACGACGGGCCAATAACAAAGCACGGTAATGTTCCCTAATTGACCTACCTGGCATACTTACCGTAACAACTACCGCATATGTGGATGACATCAACTAAATGCATACATGGCCTACGCGAGTTATCGAGATATTACATCAGCTGCAAACTTCTTAAATTATTACATATTATCAAATCAAGGGAAATAAAAATCGGCATTTTAGTTGACAATCAAGTTTATAGAAGAGTCCTCAATTGATCACCTGCATCTTCCTTTGAGTGTGACAGCTACATTGGAGGAGACATGATCTTGCAGCCCCCTCTTTGGTGGCAATAGCAATAATTGCACCCTGAAACTAAGTAATAGCAAGTTAATAAATCAAACTAGACAAACTACTCATTTGACTGATATGATAGGAGCTATGATCTAGAGTTTACAACTGGTCAATGGTTGAATTATTTACCAACACGTCAAACAAACAGGACAAGCAAACATGCATTAAACAAGTGTGCCTACCGTGAAACGAGCAATCAAAAAATGTGTGTGTGTGGCTTAGAATTTCAGCAAAAATAAACTAGCCAGGTCATTTCAACAAATATATATGGAAGCAGTTCTATACCCTAAAATGCAAGAGATGTCGGGTGACTTGGAATTTGCACTGAGACACAAAATGGTATGCAGTTACTGTCATAGCGAAGAATGAACCAGATATAAATTATAACCGCATCATACGAGAACTTGTAGAGCAGGAATGCAAACCACGAATGAACTATATATTGTAGAGGATAGTTATGTCCCGACTTAGGACGAACCAGACCTAGAACCAGATGCAAGATATAATGGCGTCGCTCGTGAACCTGTAGAGCAGGAAAAACAAGCATTAGACAAGTGTGCCTAGAATGAAATGAGCAATCAAACAAAGTGTTTCTTAGAATTTCAGCAAATATAAACAAGCGAGGTCATTTCAGCAAATATATATGGAAGCAGTGGCATCTCCTGGAATGCATAGTCGTTGGGTGACTCAGAATTTGCGGTGAGCTACACGATGGCATGTAGTTACTGTCATAGCTAAGAATCAACCAGACAGAAATTATAATGACATCATAAGAGAACGTCTAGAGCAGGAATGCAAACCACGAGTGAACTACATAGTAGAGGACAGTTATGCCATTGATTAGGATGAACCAACACCAAATAAGGAAATAATGGTGTCGCTTGTGAACCTGTAGAAGAGGCTATGGAAACCATCATGTTCATTGTTCCATTCTGGGCTCTATGCAAGAAAAAGAATATAGTTAGTGTTGCAGCTTTTGAAGAACCAGATGACAACAACAAAATTATAATCGAATTAGTATGAAGAGTCAAAACGGGTACTACCGGACAGCATAATGATGCCAAGGAGGAAACAATAATAGGAACTTATCTCAGGACGAACCAGATAGATTTAGTAACTGTGGAGCAGGGAATCCAAACTAATATTTTCCACTGATTTTACATTTTGCAAGAACTGCACGATAGCAGGAAGTTACTCTTGTTCGGAGTAGCTAAGAACATGTGCATGACTTCAAAATTTGTAGAACAGCGAATGCAAACCAACATGTCTAGTGACCTACTCCGTAGTATCTAGCACGAAGAACAAAGCGGCGCTTTGACCGGTGTACAAATGATTAGAAAATGCAGTTCATCGTGATGTGCTTGAACTCATTCATCACGACAAAACAAAAAAAGAGTTGGTGATTTGGTTACCATGGTCGGATAGGCTTCTAATCATCATCCGTACCGGCGCGGGTGACATCCTTGTCACCCAGGGTGCTTCGGTTGCGCCGGCTGTTTGCGCGGGGAAGTAGATCTTGGGCACTCGATGCCAGCTTGACCGCGGTGGACGAGGTTGAATCGGTGCACCGCACGGCGGTTCAGGTATGGTACAGGTAGGGAGGATGCCACCGATGTTGATGCAGATCTTGGGCAGTCATTGATGGATTCGGCGCCGTGGAGGGGAAGTGGGAAAAGGAAATCAGGTGCAGTGGACGATGACCGACTAGGTGACCAAGGTCGGGTGCGGTGGACGTCGGTGAAGCGTCAATGATGCTTTGGATGATACCGCATCTGATTGAGATCCGGTATACTGTTGGCTGAGGAGTGCATGGTGTCGAGTTCCGGCGGGCAAAGCCAGCCGCGGAGAAGTGCTGCGGGAGGTTCCGAGCGCGAGAAATTTCGTAGTGTTTGAAATGGAGGGGCGCGAGGGAGTAGGGACCACGTGATTTTGGTATCGTTTGAAATGGAGGGGCGTGAGAAATTTCGCAGTGTTTGAAATGGAGGGGTGCGAGTGAGTGGGGACCACGTGATTTTGGTATCGTTTGAAATATAGGGGCGCCAAAAATTTCTCAGTGTTTGAAATGGAGGGGCGTGAGGGAGTGGGGACCACGTGATTTTGGTATCATTTGAAATGGAGGGGCACCAGAAATTTTGCAGTGTTTGAAATGGAGGGGCGCGAGGGAGTGGGGACCACGTGATTTTGGCCATCTAGCAATCTTGTCCGTCCATCCCAAATCAACGGGCCATAGGGGATACCTTCCCTTCGAAGGCTCTGGCACGGACGCCTATGCAAGCAATCGCTGGGTGTCCTAGAGTAGACTATAGGGGTAGATGTGTAGGTTACTGTAGTAGTAGACCATTAATCGGGCTAGCTGGCGCGATGTCATTTTGGCGCTCCACGAGTTCAAACTTTTTTACTTATGGTGTTCAGGAGTGAATGCATGCAGCTCAAAAAAATGTATTGTACTTACGTGACTAGTAAACTATACGTGCTTCGCACGACTATTTTATTGCGTGCACTCCAATAACTTACTCCCTCCGACCCATATTACTTGACTTGGATTTATGGGTCAAGACATTCGAATGTGAGCATTTTACCAGCTCACATTTAATGGTATATGTGAGCACAATTGATTGAGTGGTAAACCTTTTTTTGTGCGGTCGAGCCCCCCGTACGCTGATGAACCTCGCTAATCAACACAGCTCACATATAAGTGTATTTTTACATAGTAGTAGTAGAAACATCATCCAGGGAGACAGAGTTCAGCGTCTAGCAATCTTGACCGTCCAATCCGAAATCAACGGGTCAAAGCGGATACCTTCCCTGCGAAGGCTCTGACAGGAATGCCTATGCAAGGAATCCTTGGCTATCCGTGGGTAGACTATAGGGGTAGCTGTGCTTGTGACCCAAAGTACTACCTCTGTTTGGGATTGTTAGTCCTAAGAGCTTTTTTATATTGTGTGAGATTATAAGGGCTATCTCATTTATTAGTCTGTCTTGTCCAATGCATGTTCTCATTTTCCTCTCACTTCTCTCATGCATGTAAAACTATTGGTGCATGCATATATTAATGAGAGAGAGTTATGGAGTGTCTTGGTATTAGCAACTTGGCCTTTAGGACTAATAATCCCAAACAGAGGTGCATTTTCTTTTCTAGACAATAGCTGGGTGTCCCGGATGCTGACGGTGCATTTTCTTTTCTAGACACTGGATTCGGATCCCTACACATCTAACAAAGTAGAAAGTATGACCAAATTTAAAGATCACTCATTGACGATTTAATTATTTTTGATTTATCAGACATACTCTCCCTCCAGCCTATTTTTTCTGAAAATTCCCTCCAACCTAATTAAAAAGGATGTCACATATTTGACTAAATTTGAATGTAATATTTACACTAAACAGTGACTACTATACGGCAAGTAAATCGTTACAAAAGCTCCACAGAGCGCATTCGAACGCTAAAGTGTGCAATATAATTATGCGCAGACGGATGAGAAAAAAACGATCCATGCACCCAAAAGAAAGAAAAAGGAGGGCCACGTAGGCAAGTCCTCCCCTTTCCTAGTTCCTACTCCAAGATTCGGCGATTGCAACACCGTGGCCGCCCTGCGGAGGTAGGGCCTCGACGACCTCCGCAATGGTTGCGACCTCGACGGCCAATATGAGATGGATTCTCTCTTCCTACTTAGTGGGGCGTGACTTGGACGATCTTCGCAATGGTAGCCGCTGACAGCGGAACACCGTGACTTCTTTCTTCAATTTTTCACACTCAGCGCGAAGCGTGGAGGAGTCACGCTCATAAGATCGTGCGATCTTTATTTGAAAAGCCAAATCGTCTCGGAGGCGATCACACTCTAGGTTGAGCTCGAAGTTTTTCTGAAGAATGTTGATGTTATGGCTATAGATTTCATCTACTTTCACCAAGATTCTCGCCCTGACTTCCTGCATGGAAAATGCATCATCACTAAGAGAGCATGGAGTGCATGTAGAGAAGAACAAAAATGTCAATACATGTATAGTGACTACAGTACCTCTCTTCTTCGACCGAGAGCAGGCATGAGGGCATCGTACACGTCAGAGATATCCGTCGTGCTATCGACCCGTGGGGTGGAAAATTCGACGCTCGAGCCGCCTGCCCTGGAAGATGTACATAGACGGTTCAATAGTAGGAGCAGACAGCCAAAGAATCAACGGAAGTACAAACCTACCCGGACTCTTGGTCCCCATGATAGCCGCTCTTCGCATACATGCGCGAAGACGAGCCCTCGCCCCATGGCTGGTCTCCTTTCTCGATCCGAGCCTACAGGTCACCCTGCCGGCGGGATTTCTCCATGGCTCTAACCATCACCATCTTGCTATTCTTCCGACGAGATAGGATATTTTGTGACATCGCTGGATGAAGAAGTAGAGAAGAAAGGGAGGAGTGGAAGAAATGAGCCATGAGCGAAGTGAGGTAGTACTAGTAGGAGGAGAGAGGAGAGTGAATAGTGGAAGCAAAACGTCAAGTACTAGGTCTCGCTTGTTCAAAAAAAAGTATCGGGTCTCGTCGCCGGCCTTCGAGCAATATCGTTGGTCCATCAAGCGAGCGAGCTTACTAGCTGCAAATATTGTGCAGTGTTCTAAGGCTTGGGCATGAGCTAAGAAAATAACTTAGACGTGAGTCTAGCAAAATCAAAACTGCTCCACCGTTTAGGTCTCTTGTGTGGGTCCCATGTAGCAACTTTTTTTCACCTTTTCTCTCTAAACTACTAGTGCTCTGGCCAATGAAAATGCCTCAAAGTATTATGCCAAATATTTTAATCAACTAGCCTCTGGGTCTTGTACTAGACACAAGTCCAAGAATATTTTAATCAAAACTGCTCCACCGTTTAGGTCTCTTGCTCATAGTAGTAGTACTCCCTCCCATCCATATTTACTCGTCGCTGAATTGGACGTATCTAGCAATGAATCGAAGGGAGTAGTAGTAGTAGTCACATTGAATATACTTAGGGCTTGACGCATAAGCATCACAGACGGTCGCCAAAAGATCGAACGACAAACTTAAAGATAACTTTGGGCTTCTTTGGATAACAGGATTTAAAAACACCGGAATTTGACTCGGTCACAGGTACAAAACAATGGATTGCAAAACAGAGGAAATAGCTTTCTTTGGATCACAGAATTTCAAAACACGGGATAACAGGGTCGGAGGTACAAATCTGCTGGCTTAAAGTCATTTCAATGAAACACAGTAAACGCGTAGGAAAATTGCCTCAATCCTACGCGAATGAGTGTAAAAAAGTGGATGTTGAAATTCCTATGGGATTGGGGTGTAGAAATGCAATCTATATGAATTTTGGAGGTATGATTCCTTTCATCCAAAGGGCTTCCTTATGAGAAAAAATACTATGGGTCGAATTCCTCCAAAATTCCTTTGAAAATCCTTCGATCCAAATTGGCACTTAAACAAGATGTGCATGCTCATGACAAACGAACACCTTCCGGCAGGAGGTTATGCGGTCGTCGATTTTCATCTTGAACCCGTCTGCGGTGACCTTGAACATAAGGCAGTCACCCTCCTTCAACCCATGGAAAGAAGCAAAGGTAGCGCACTCTTTGTCTAGGACGATTGGTCTTTGTTGCGGTTGGCATGGACAACTCACTCGCATTCCTCGCATGCTTGGACCACCACTAGTTGTGGGTAGGGGTGTCCCTTCAAGTAAGGATTGAAGTAAGTCGGGATGATAAGCATATACAAGTCATGCTGGACTAACTGGATGTAGAAGCGCCTAGGACGATTCGCCATGGCATGGTGTCCAACCGACCTAGGGCGTCTTCTCGGTTTGGCAGAACTAGCGACCGACCTGGCCGCACTTGCCCTTGCCAAGGCCTCCACTCTCCTGCCCAGTAGCTTCAACTCCCTTGGTATGATGGGGAGAGCATCTTCATAGCCACCTGGAGCTGGAGTAGTCCGGTCAAGAATGTAGTCTAAGTTCGGCATTACAACTGGGTCGTCCTACATGAAAATTACCATTGCGTCAGTCCTTTGGAATTACCAAAACATCACAATGCATTGTATAAATTGACTAAAGATCACAATGAGTCATTTCACCATCAAAATTACATAAACAACACAAGGTATCAGGTAAATTAAATTGTCTACACAGCACAATGCATCATCAGAATGACCTAACCCGATGGGTCCTCAAAATTATCTGAACAGCTACTAGAATGCATAACATTTAATTAGATTGATTAAACAGCACAATGCATATCCCCCACAAAAAAATAGCACAATGCATAATCTGAAAGTCTAAAACAGCACAATGCATTATCTGGATAGACAAAACAGCATATATGCAGTGCATCATCAAAAATACCAAAACAGCAAAAGGTATTATGTAATTAAATTTAATAAACAGTGTCTGCACAATCAAAATTATCTAAACTGATGGGTCAGTGAAATAATCTGAACAGATAGAAGGCATATTATTTAATCCTAAACAGCAGAACGCAGATCAACATGGACGAAACAACACAATGAGGAGACATGATACAATGCATCATACAAAAAAATACCAAAACAACACAGCGCGTCATGGAAAATTCCTAAACAGCACAATGCATCATCTAAGTACCAAAACAGAACCCTGCATCATCATCATCAAGAATATTCCATAACTAAGCAGAACAACACAAAATACAAATATAGATACATTCAAATCTAGGCAAAGTCAAGTCAGTTATTTCTGGATGGAGGGAGTATAAAGAATATCACAAAAGACAATTATCAAGAATATGACATACAACTAAGCAGTTCAACAAAGGACCTATAGTACACATTGCAAAAATCTGACTAGATGCACGTCGGATTTGGGTTAAAGCCCCAATCCTCCAGATCTAACCTCGTTACAGTTGGGGGGGGGGGCGTGAACTTGCACAGGGGTCAATGGGTTGAGCAGATGAACAAGGCACCACTGAAGAAGAACCAACCACATACACCGAAGAAGCATAGACAATCGCTGATGAAGGGGGCGCCATCGATAGGGGTTTCACCGCGTACACACTGAAATTTGGCACATTGGGAATGAGAGTCCAACCTATAGACGAAAAGGACGCGTTCTCTGCTGCACGAGCATTCGTTCCCAACGCACGCGGCGCCGGAGGCTTGGACGACCGCTCGGCGGGCGATGAGGGTTTCGGCGCGACCGGCCGAAACCCTAAGGGCGACGGACGCCTCACCTTGGGCATGACCTGCACACATGCGAAAGGCGAAGGACGCTTCAGAGAGGGCGCTAAGGCCGTCGGAATCGAACAAGCCACCTGCAGCTCTGAAACAGAGCTTGATGAGGACCCCAGCTCAACCACAGACAAAGGTTTTGACATTAGTTTCATCGAGACAACGGCTAGGTTAATGACTGAGAGTCATGAGGTGAGTGCGGGAATGTGATAACGAGAGAGGGAATGGTGGGGGAGGAGTTATTAGAGAATGGGAGTGGGTAACCCTCTATCAGCTTTAGTAGTACCGTACTACAAAAAAACTACATTTCACATATCATCACTTTTTGACGAACCAGTTCATTTCTTTGAAGTGACTAAAATAGTGGGTATCCTTTAGGTTTCAAACTTCCATCTGGTACCTGTTTTGCTAGTAGTAAGTACAATACAATACTTTGTATTACCCTCCATCCCAAAATATAAGGCGCCTGTGGATTAGTCAAAAGTCAACATTTTTTAAGTTTGACCATGATTATACACAAAAAATATAAAATTTATAATACTAAATTAATATCAATAGATTCACCATAAAGTATATTTTCTTAATATGTCCATTCAATATTGTAGATGTAGATATTTTTTCTAAATATTTGGTCAAAGTTAGAAAGGTTTGACTTTTGACCATTCCTTGGACGCCTTATATTTTGGGACGGAGGAAGTAGTATAAAACATTTTTTCAGATAGAGGAAATTGCACGATCCACCATCTTTTCATCGCACTTTTGCACAAAGCACTTGGTGGGCGCCATTTTTGCATATTTTAACAGTTTTTAGCGTAATATGCACAAATTTGGCTAGTTAGTCCTGTAATGACCGATTTATCCTCATTGGTAGCAAACAAGTGGTCCCTGAATGCCATTGCTCCCATTCACACACAAAGATTTGAATGATGCTAAAAACTAGATACTAACGATATTTATCACCCGCAATACTTTTTGAATGCATCTAGCTGGTATGTAAGAGACTTATTTCATATGAAACGTCAATGTTTATACAAAGGTACCAACATAACAGTCCGTCGCACATTGAATTTGTGAAGGCTTTATTTGGTCGTAATAAACTTGTTTTTGAACACAACTTGTTTGTACATAAGATTTGACGTTTCATTCACATATCCAAATGTCCATCGAAGAGTTTCTTTTAAAGTGTAGGACTAACGATATATGTCTATTTATTACACCTCACACAAAAAACACCCCGATTGATCATAAAATTTAAGCAGATTATTATTTTCCCGGGATTTATTTTCCTGAGAGCAAGCACGGTGAATATGCCTCGGAATGCCATAAGCCTAGTTTCCTGACAAAGTTTATACATGTTTCACTTACGATTACGAACTTTTTTGAGTTCTCAAGGTTTCCTAGTGAACTTCACATTATTAAACTAATTTAAGCTGATTTATCAATGTTAGATAAAATTTGAACTATGAGTAAGTAGTAGACTGCTCTTAAAGTTATACAAGTATATTTTGAAGGTACCCACACCCAGACTATCAATATATCGGAAACCAATGAATTTTTTGGATTCAACTTCTTGCTAAGCATTTGCATGTACAAAATTTGTCTTTTATTTGAAAACAATAAAAAACATTACACGGTGACCTCTAACTTGTCCTACTTGCTGTGAAAAATGATTATTATCAAGAGAGTTCGCATATAAAAAACAATGTAATTGAAAATATGGCCTGCCATGTATGAACATATCCTTAGGTTTCAGGCCGAAAGACAAGCTAAATGGCCTTATATATATGTACAACATACTTTATGGTAATGTTCCCATATTTGGTAGATGAGTATATCTTGGCATGGTGAACAATAATGCTACCAGTACTGGGAGTTTCCAAAATTTAGGAATAAAAAATCATTTTCAAATTCGAACTACAAGTAAACATGATAGAATGCTCTTAAAAAGTTACAAACATCCTTTGAGTCTTTATGGTACCGAGGCGGTCAATTCTTCAAAAACCAATGAGAGTTTTGTAGGAATATTAAAATTCTTGCTACGTATATGCATGTTGACAATTTGATCCTCACTAGCTATGAACAAAAATAATGAAAACCTAAAAATGAAGCCTTCTTCATGGCGTCCTCTTGCGTGTACTACTATTTGCACTGAAATATAATTAATAACCGTGAGTCATCATAAATTACAAAAAAATAGTTACACAATATATATGGCCCACGGTGTATGAACACTCTTGGGTTTCAAGCCGAACAACAAAGGTAACAACCATATGCACATCGTATTGTATTGTAATGTTCCCATATTTGGTAGATGTGTGCATCGTGGCAAGGTGAAAATAGTGGCAACCACGGGTTCCAACTTATAGTAACAATGAAACTGAAAGCGACAAGATTTTTTCTGTAAGCAAGTACGAAGAAAAATGGCTCAAAGTACCACAACAACAACCCTAGTTTTCAGACAAAGCGTGGACCTTGATACACTTACGATTGATTACTAAGTTTTATGAGTTCAAAAGCTTCCCAGTCAACTGTTTTCCTTGCTTAATTTTAGGGTGCTTCATGCTAAATTTATGGACATCAATGTAATTTTACCTTTTTAGGTCCTTGATGTAAAATGTGAAGGGGATCCGCAGCAGAAAACAAAAATTTTCCTACGTTGGAACCCCAAATATGCCTAGGATCTATCTATGTAGTAATGCGGTAATGGCCAATGCATAGAGAATACATACCCTTGTAGACCATACGCGGTTAACATTCCGAGGGGAACGTGGTTGATGTAGTCGTACTTGTAGCCGACCTGAAGGTCGTGAAGCTCCTCGCAGGTCACCCCTTGCTCCTTCTTCATCGTGCAACATCTCCGGCTCACGACATTTAAGCGCCCCAAGTGTTGCGCCTCGTGTCTTTGTACACATCCGGTGCACGATGAGACCTCCAGCTCCCCGATCCCACCGGGAGTGCGGAAGTTGATATCCGGCTAGGAATCCCTACAATGCAATGGCGTACTGCAGGTGTGCCTTGCTCGCACAGTCCAGACTTGGGGCCATGGTCACAAGGGCTAGAGAGAGAGGGAAGGAGGAAGTCAACCAAAGGACTTCTCCAATTGATGGTGTGTCTCATCCCACCCATGGGCACCGCTTTATATAGGGGTAGGGGTGTGCCCTCCCCTTTGGGTTTCCCATGTGGGACTATTCAAGGGCGAGGGGGGAGGCGCATGAGCCCTTAGGGCACCATGGGCCGGCCGGCCAGGGGTGGGCCCCACCCTGCGCACAACCCTAGGCTGGCTGGGTGGGCCCCCTTTAGGTGCCTAGGCCTTGGCCCTTTGTCCCTTGGCCCTTCCCTCCTTCGGTTTTCCCTCATGGGCCCTTTTTAACAAGGAAGTTTTGCCCATTAGTGGAATACCCCTTCAAATTAGATTTTAATATTATATTTAATATTAATTACACTAATTAATATGTAAATACATATTACAAAACCTGATTCAACCCGAAACACCTTTCGGTTCCCCTTTCTATATCCTCCGAACAACTTCGGAATTCCCGGAATGATTCCGGTCCTTTATTCTTTCTTCGAACAGCTTCGGATTTCTCCGTGGAACGATTCCGGCTTTCTCTTTCTCTATTGTGATTCCGTCTTATGAATGATCGCTCTCATCGTACCCTTAAGTGTATCCTCTCACGGCTCGGGAATGCTCTAGACATGATCTGTATCAATGATCAACAGAGGGACCAGGGATATCCATGTGACCCCTATGCATTCCTGATGACAATGTCGTTTGAACCGCTAAATGTAGCATCCAATTCCTTTTGTTTCGTGATACGACTTGTCCGAGATTCGATCATTGGTATCTGATACATTGCAAATGTATCTATAATTTTTGATGTTCCATGCTTGGTTTTATCTACTTTCTTATGTTTTGTCCACACTTTGGAGTACTTTTCATATGATTTCTTGGACTAACCTATTAACAAGAGCCACAAAGGCAGCTTGCCTGTTTTCTGCTGTTTTGGTTCTCTAAAGTCGAAAATGAATATTCTCGAATTGACGGACAAAAGCCAAAGTCATTATTTTACCGGGGACACTGAGCCGAATACGAGACGGAGAAGGGCCGAGGGCGGCCACACCACCGGCCGCACAGGCTGCTTGACCTGCCGAGGGTGGTGTGGCCCTAGGCACCCCTCGGCCTCTCCTTCCGCCTATATATTGCCTCGTCTGGAAGCCCTAAGTACGATCAAAATTCCATGAAAGAGTCAGCGCTCATCTCCATCCCTAGATCGGGAGGATCTGAAGCTCTTCGGCACCACGGAGGGGAATTCACCCTAGAGGCCTTCTTCATCGTCATGCAAGCCTCCGGTGTGATGCGTGAGTAGTTCATCTCTAGACTACGGGTCCATGTAGTAGCTAGATGGCTGGTTCTCCTCCTTTGTGCTTTCATGTCTAGATCTTGTGAGCTCCGTTCATGATCAAGATCATCTATTTGTAATTCTGCATGTTGTGTTTGCGGGGATCCGATGGATATTGAGATGCTATTTCAGATTGATTATTGATTCTAGCATGTCTATGTTATTTGTGATCTTGCATGCTTTCCGTTGTTAGTAGCTATCTTGGCCAAGTAGATGCTAGCAACTCCAAGAGTTAGTATGTATGCTCGATAGTGGGTTCATGCCTCTGGTAATCTAGGGAAGTGACAGAAATCTCTAAGGTACTAGATGTGCCGTTGCTACTAGGGAGAAAACAACAATCCTTTGTTCATAGAACAATCGTATTGTTTACATTACAGGCAATTCGTAATGCAATTATCCGTTGCTTGCAACTTAATACTAGAGGGGGTTCAGATGATAACCTGAAGGTGGATTATTAGTCATAGATGCAGTTGGATGGTGGTCTATGTATAATGTTGTAATGCCCAATCGAATCTCAAAGGAGTCAAGATGAGTAGTATATGCTTGTATGCTTTCTCGATGTTTGTCAATTGCCCTGCTGTAATTTGTTCACCTAGCATGTTATCTATCTTAAGGAGAGCCACCTCTAGTGAACTATGGACCCCGGTCCTTTCTTTTACCATCAATCTATAATCAACTGTTTACTGCTTTGTGTTTACTTTCTGCAAACTATTACTTCCTTCCATTCGATACGTTTAATCCTTCGTTTTCCGCAAAACCGGTGAGATTGACAACCTCATCGCAAGTTGGGGACAGAGTTCTATGGTTGTGTTGTGCAGGTCTCCACGTTGCTGCTGGCACCAGAAGTGCGCCCTGCCAAAGTTCAGCTAGCTTCAGCTTTGGGGTGTTTCCTTGCTCCTACTGGATTGATAACCTTGGTTTCATTAACCGAGGGAAACTTACTGCTGTGCTCATCATACCTTTCTCTTGGGGTTCCCCTACGAGCTCGTTAGTACACGAGTCAACAAGTATTTTTCTGGCACCATTGCCGGGGAACGAAGAGGAAGAAGCTCCCACGTTAACCACGCACCATCAAAAGTATTTTTCTGGCACCATTGCCGGGGAGTCAAGGACATCTTCACAAGGGGAGTCCCTTATAACCAATCTCTTTACTTTGTTATTTTTGTTTTGCTTAGTTTACTTTTGCTTTGTTTGCTTGTTTCTTTATCAAAAACACACAAAAAAATAGTTTTACAATTTTGTTTTCTTTATCAAAAACAAGAAAAATGACTACTCTTGAAAATACTAAGTTGTGTGACTTCACTAGCACCAACAACAATGATTTTATGAGCACACCTATTGCTCCACCTGTTCCTGAAGCTACTTTCTTTGAAATAAAACCTGCTTTAGTCAATCTTGTTATGAGAGAACAATTTTCTAGTATTGGTAATGAAGATGCTGCTGCTCATATAAATAACTTTGTTGAACTTTGTGAGATGCAAAAGCATAAGGATATAGATGGAGATATTATTAAGCTTAAATTGTTTCCTTTCTCTTTGAGAGGAAAAGCTAAAGAATGGTTGATTTCCTTAACTAGGAATAGTATTGATTCTTGGACTAAATGCAAAGATGCTTTCATTGGAAAATACTATCCTCCTGCTAAGATTATATCTATGAGAAGTGAAATAATGAAGTTTAAACAATCTGATAATGAACATGTTGCTCAAGCTTGGGAAAGAATGAAATCTTTGGTAAAGAATTGTCCCACTCATGGACTGACTGCTTGGATGATCATCCAAACTTTTTATGCAGGATTGAACTATTCCTCAAGGAACCTATTGGATTCTGCTGCTGGAGGTACCTTTATGACCATTACTTTGGGTGCTGCAACAAAGCTTCTAGATAATATGATGGTTAACTACTCCGAATGGCATACTGAAAGAGCTCCACAAGGTAAGAAGGTAAATTCTGTTGAGGAAAGCTCCTCCTTGAGTGATAAGATTGATATTATTATGTCTATGCTTGTTAATGGGAAAGCCCATATTGATCCAAATAATGTTCCCTTAGCCTCTTTGGTTGCTTAAGAAGAGCAACTTGATGTGAACTTTATAAGAAATAACAATTTTAGCAACAATGCCTATAGGAAATTTTTTGGTAACAACAATTATAAGCCATATCCTCCCAACAATGGTAATGCTTATGGAAATTCCTACAACAATAATAGGAGTGCACCCTCTGAACTTGAAGTTATGCTTAAGGACTTTATTAGTAAACAAACTTCTTTCAATAAAACTATTGAGGAAAAACTCTCTAATGCTGAAAGAAATATAGCATCACTGGATAAAGCTCAATCTTCTTTGAATAAAATGGCTGCTAAACCTGGAACTATTGATAATACCTTTGCAGCTACTAATGCCATACACGTAAGAATTGGTGAAAATGTTAGACTATTAGCTGAATTGCATGCTAAGTGGGAAAGAGAAGATGAAATTGCTAGAAACATTAGTGTTTCTACTATCACTACCACTAGTGTTGAGGCTAGTAATAGCACTACTACCTTAGATGATAATTATAATTTTGATCTTGATGATTGCAATATCTCTGAAGTTATTAAGTTCCTACAAAATCTTGCTAAAAGTCCTAATGCTAGTGCTATGAACATGGCCTTTACAAAACTCATTACTGATGCTCTCATAAAGATTAAAGAAGAAAAGATGAAACATAAAGCTTCTATTCCTATAAAACAAGAAGATGGTTGTGAACCCATCATTAATATGAAAGTGAATGATTTTGATTTCAAAGCTTTATGTGATCTTGATAGTAGTGTTTCTATTATGCCTAGAAGGATTTATGATATGCTTGATTTGCCACCACTTGAAGATTGTTATTTGAATGTCCCACTTGATGATAATGCTAAAAATAAACTCATGGGGAGTATTAATGATGTTCTTATTATGGTTAACAATGCCTATGTCCCTGTTGATTTCTATGTTTTGGATGTTGAATGCAATGCTTCTTGTCCTATTACTTTGGGAAGACCTTTTCTTAGAACTGTTGGTGCCATTATTGATATGAAAGAAGGCACCATTAAATATCAACTCTCACTCAAGAAAGGTATAGAACACTTCCCTAAGAATAGAGAGAAGATTTCTTTTGCATCTCCTATGAATTTTTTTGCTCTTAATGCTTCTTCATTCGAGAACACTTGATTCTTTCTTGCTTCTTATGCAATTATCCGTTGCTTGCAACTTAATACTGGAGGGGGTTCGGATGATAACCTGAAGGTGGATTATTAGTCATAGATGCAGTTGGATGGCGGTCTATGTATAATGTTGTAATGCCCAATCGAATCTCAAAGGAGTCAAGATGAGTAGTATATGCTTGTATGCTTTCTCGATGTTTGTCAATTGCTCCGCTGTAATTTGTTCACCCAGCATGTTATCTATTTTAAGGAGAGCCACCTCTAGTGAACTATGGACCCCGGTCCTTTCTTTTACCATCAATCTACAATCAACTGTTTACTGCTTTGTGTTTACTTTCTGCAAACTATTACTTCCTTCCATTCGATACGTTTAATCCTTTGTTTTCAGCAAAACCGGTGAGACTGATAACCTCATCGCAAGTTGGGGACAATATTCTATGGTTGTGTTGTGCAGGTCTCCGTGTTGCTGCTAGCATCAGTAGTGCGCCCTGCCAAAGTTCAGCTAGCTTCACCTTTGGGGTGTTTCCTTGCTCCTACTGGATTGATAACCTTGGTTTCAGATCGAGGAAAACTTGTCATTGTGCTCATCATACCTTCCTCTTGGGGTTTCCCAACGAGCTCGATATATTTTGGGCCATCAAGCATTTTTCTGGCGCCATTGCCGGGGAGTCAAGGACATCTTCACAAGGGGAGTCCCTCATAACCAATCTCTTTACTTTGTTATTTTTGTTTTGCTTAGTCTACTTTTGTTTTGTTTGCTTGTTTTGTTATCAAAAACACAAAAAAATTAGTTTTACTAGTTTGCTTTCTTTATCAAAAACCCAAAAAAATTAAGTCTCCTTTAGTTGTTGCCTCTTCCTTAGCTCACCATGTTGATCCCTAAATTCACGCTGAAAGATCTTTCAATTGGTAGTGGTTCTATAATTGGGAAAGATAATGTTGAAGAATTCTTTAATCATGTTAGTAAAGATGAGGATACCGAGGATAGATCCCTTGCAGAACTTGCTCCAAACTATGAGATTGCTGCAGCTTCTTTAATTCACATGTTAGAAGCTAGGTTTGTTAACCTCAACCCCTTAATGCAAGTAATGTTTCTTAAGCTTAAAGAAATTAAGGACCCTGAAAAGAGGGATTTTATTCTAGAAACTTTGTTTAAGGAGTTCTATGATGTTGCCAAGGAAGCTAGAAAAGTCTTTGAACATTTCAATATGCTAGGCTCATGTGTAGATGTTGTTTGTAGTGGTGGTGTCACGGCAGATGCCATGGATAGGCTAAAGGTGGGGACTAATACACGCTAGGGGAATCCAGGGAGGGATAGTGGAGTGATTCTCCACACAGAAGTTTGTATTGCTTTCCTTTCAAGATTACAAGTGCTCCTAGAGCTGTATTGGCGAGAGGAGGAAGAAGGAGCTCTCTTACTCTTGCCTACCGTTTTTCCCTAGAACCTTAGATCAACTAGTCACTATGGAATCATAAAACCAACTAGCGCTCAACAACCCCTTCTACTGGAACCCTAGCCCCCCTTATATAGAGGAGGCTCGGTCCCTGCCTAGGGCATACGTGGAGGCATATTCCTCCCAAAGTGGTAACCCGACCGGGGTGCTTTTCCCTCGCGTCATACATGCTTTAGCTACGTAAGCCTCTACGGCGCCTGCGTCAGCCGACACGGGCGTCGTCACCCTTGTCGGCCACGACCCGGTGGTCCTGCCCTTGCTTGCTTCGCTCATGCAGTGCGTATCGGACCTTCCTTTTGACCAGAGAGATTCCTTCCTTCTCCCAGAAGCTAAGCAGGGACCCGGATCATAGTAGATCCGGCCACACCTGTTCCTGCATATAAGTTAGACAAGCACTTCCGACTTACTCCTTAAGTCGGCTGAGACAATGTT
This sequence comes from Avena insularis, assembly GCA_023614405.1. NCBI lineage: Eukaryota > Viridiplantae > Streptophyta > Magnoliopsida > Poales > Poaceae > Avena > Avena insularis. Next base: position 408,298,407 of record CM042684.1, on the reverse strand, counting down.
AGGCGACCCCCTGGTCCGGGTTACTCCGTGATCCGGCCTGCCTTGAGGTGACCCGGCCAGCATCCGCTTTGACCCTGCCGAACCTCGGCTAACTCGGCCCTTATACCCCGGAGTGACCCTACCCGGGGGTATCCCCCCAACATTAGTCCCCGAAGCTGGTGCGGTCTTAGCTGCCTTGGCCGCTAAGGCCACATCAGGTTCATTTATGTTCGAGCCTTGGATGTTATTTCTGAGTTAGCTCTTTATCTCGGATTATATGGATTTATGTTCCCTTTGCATGTTCCAAGTTTTCACTTGCCGGCCGGGTTACCACTATGACTCGGATCTCATGGTTTTACTTTCCCTCTGCACATTCTAAGTTTTTACTTGCGGTCCGGGTTACCATGGTTTGATCCGGGCCATGCTACCTTCTCTCGTACGCCAGCCCATGCGGAGGCTAATCATCACGTTGTCTTATTTTAAGGGCCTGCACAGTAACGGCCGCAGTAATTGTCAGTTATCACTGTGCGAGGGTCACGTCATGCCTGCCTCCTTGTTTACCGCATCAGTGCATCACGTCACGGGATTGCTTCTGCTCTGTGGCTCTCTGTGTGGCTCCTCTACGATTGGCTGTGGTGTGCGATACACAGCCACACCATGTGGCTTGTTGGTGCAGCGCGATCCCACTCACCCATCTCAGGGGGTGGTTAAGTAGCGGAGGGGCGCACCCCTTAGCATTTTTCCCACTTCTGCGCCCCTCTGCTCATTGCCCTTCTCCTTTGTCTTCCTAGCGACCGCGTCGCCGCCAGTGCTTCTAGCAGCAGCGCCGCCGCCGTGATTTTCCCCGTGCCTCTGCGTCGCAGCCACCGCTGCGTGACTTCCTTGCCACGGGTCCTCGCCAATCCAGACCTCAGATCCACGCCGCCGCTAGCGCCAGTGAGGGTAGTGAATACAAGATGACGGAGGAGGAGCTCGTCATCGCCGAGCAGGAAATGGAGGAGGACGCCGCCGCGGCGGACCGCGATGCGTGGGCTGGATCATGGGTCTGTCAAGATGACCTTGACTGGCTCTACCGGACCAGGCGCATTCCTGCCGGCGTCGCCGCTCGTCTCCCCTCCGCTGAACTGGCCCCCTCACCCAATCCGGGTGAGTTCATCGTGTTCCTGTCCCACTTCCAACGGGGATTTGGTCTGTCGATGAGCGATTTCTTCCGGGATTGGCTCAGCACCTACCACTTGCAGCCACACCATCTCCCAGCCAACGCTATCACCTCTCTCTGCCTTTGCTTCTACGATCGAAGGCTACACCGGACTATGGCCCACGAAGGAGCTATGGATCCGGTTTTTTGGCCTTCGTCGCAACGTCATCCCCAACATCCAAGTAGAGTCGGAGGATAAGCAGCTCACCCAATTCGGAGCTGCCTCCATCTCGCCCCGGAGACTTTCCGTTATCCCCGTGTTCTGGGCTTGACTCACAAAGGATGGGCCCGGACCTTCTTCTATGTCCGGAATGAGGGCACTGAAGATTTGATTCGGTTGCTGCCCTATGCTCCGGGTCCACCTGACCCGGAATTCTAGGAGGAGGTCTCCAAGAAACCCACGGCTCTGGCCAATCAAGTTAACAAGAGGTTCACGGAACTGAAGAAACTCGGATTGCGCAACGAGGATGCTATGATCACGTTAAATGCGCGAATCTCTCCCCTCGTGGCGCCCACAAGTTGTGCCACATGAGTTTTAGCGACCTCAGCGGACCTCCTTCGCCGAGTTGAGCAACACGGAGATTTTTCGCCGGGTTAAGGCTCTTTTCACCACCCACAGGGATTTCTCCACCGAATGGACGTGGGGAATTGAGCACTACTGTCGTGACAGGCTCCCTCCCGCTGTAAGCTTTGCGGGGCAAACTTATTTCGGATCAAATATGTGTCAGTTTTTGTTGTATTTTTGACTCTGTTCTTCATGCTTTTTCTCAGCTGTTCCTTCAGCAAACTCTCGAGGATGGTACAGATCCGACCCTTAAGTGGGCGCCGGACCGAGAAATCCCGGATGAGGAGGAGCCAGACCAGGAGATGTTCCTCCCTATGACCGATGCTACCAGACGACCCAACGGTAAATTCTCTTCTCTTAGAGATTGGCCCGATGATGAGGATGACTCGGATGTCGACGTGATTGAACCTGTTGAGGCTGTCCCTCTTTGTTTTGCCTTTCTGGCATCAGCTAACCCCGGTGGGCATATCCACGAGGATCCTCCGCTTGCTACGGGCGAGCCGGTTCCGGTGGCGTCGAAGAAGAAGCACGGAGCCGCATCAAGTTCTTCCTCCGAACCTTCTCAGCCCACAAAAAGGCAAAAGAAGGCCGGAGACAAGACTGCCTCCAAGCGGGCAGGCAAAGCCCCGGCACGAAGGGCTCGGAAACCCAAGGAGGCCGAAACCTCGGATGCGTAAGTCATTTTTCGTTGCGTAACTTACTTCTCCTTGCATTGTGGCAATTTCTCTTCTGACATTATTCTCTTCTTCAGGGATCCGGTGGAGGTCCCTCAGAGCGGATCAAGCATCTCTTCACCACTTTGATCTGGCCCTTCTCCTCCTCGTGACGACGAGTCACGTCCGCTGAGCCCTATTCCAGAGGGTTCTGCGGCTGCTCTGGGTTCCGCACTACCTCGCCGAGAGGAATGCGACCTTGGAGCGGGAGAGGTCGGTCCGGCCGAGGCGACGGTGTCCACCACCTCAGGATCGCCGCAACCAGTAGCCACCGAGTCTATCTCACCACCAGCACCAGCGGTAGTTCCAGTACCAGTGACCGAACCAGCTCCAGCACCTGTTCCGGCACCAAGAAAACCAACAACAACTCCAAGTCCAGCTACAAGAGCTCCAGTGCCAAGTTCTTCCGCCTCGTCCGAGTCATCTCAACCTTGGCGAGGAACTACTCCAGCAGCTTCTAAGGGGAAATCCATTGCAGTTACTTCTTCCCAGCAAGCTAAGGGCAAAAAGGCTCCGGATATTACCAAGTCAGCATCCGTCGAGGCTGGGCAGCGAACCCTATCGTCGATCCTTCCCAAGAAAACTCCAGCAGCGAAGGATGTTCCTACCGAGCCAACTGACGCGCAGCAGATGGTTCTGCATACCAGCCCAACCCTTGCCTTGGTTGAGAGGAAAGAAGTGCACGCAAAGGGCTTGGTGGCACCCCATATGCCCACCGGTGAGCGGTACCCTCCGAGTCTTATTGAGTTCGTCATGAACTGGAATAAGGCAGAGTTCGTCCACAACGATGATCTCCCGGAAAAGTTCGGCCCCACAGAATTTTCCACCCAGATGAATACCGCCGCTAAGGCAATTAACCTTGTGGGGCGAATGATGGAGGTATGTCGTTTCTCCTTTACATGCTGTAGATAATAACCATTAGTCTCCGAGCCTCCGGTGGAGTAGCTTGTTACTCGGCCGGATGCTCATTAGAAAACTAACGTAGCTCCATGTGAACTTCGAATATGCACACACCTAGAGCCGGGTTAAGTTCCACTTGGCCCGGATCTTGTACACTTCGAATATGCACACACCTAGAGCCGGGTTAAGTTCCACTTGGCCGGATTTTGTACTCGAATATGCACACACCTAGAGCCGGGTTAAGTTCCACTTGGCCCGGATCTTGTACACTTCGAATATGCACACACCTAGAGCCGGGTTAAGTTCCACTTGGCCCGGATCTTGTACACTTTGAATATGCACACACCTAGAGCCGGGTTAAGTTCCACTTGGCCCGGATCTTGTACACTTCAAATATGCACACACCTAGAGCCGGGTTAAGTTCCACTTGGCCCGGATTTTGTACACTTCGAATATGCACAAACCTAGAGAAGGGTTAAGTTACACTTGGCCCGGATCTTGTACACTTTCAATATGCACACCTAGAGCCGGGTTAAGTTCCACTTGGCCCGGATTTTGTACACTTAATATGCACACACCTAGAGCGGGTTAAGTTCCACTTGGCTGGATCTTGTACACTTCGAATATGCACACACCTAGAGCCGGGTTAAGTTCCACTTGGCCCGGATTTTGTACACTTCGAATATGCACACACCTAGAGCCGGGTTAAGTTCCACTTGGCCCGGATCTTGTACACTTCGAATATGTACCAAGCTAATTTTACACTTCTGTACTTTTTTCAGGTAACCACCAATCACCGGAGCGTTGAATTCCAATACCTGCTGGATACCCACAAGATGTTACGCGCAAAACATGTTGCACTTATCGCAGAACATGAAAAGAGGGGTAATTTTCTCCCTCGGCACTTCTCCGTTTTTCTTCACCTTCTTCTGCCGAACTAATCTCCTCATTTGGTTTCTGCAGCTAGGGTGGATGCTGAGAACAAGATCATGCGGAAGAACTTGGAGGAAATCCGGGGTATATCCTCTTTTGTCCGACCTCGTAGTGTTTTCCATTTCCTCTTCTCCTTGGCTCGGCAAACATTCACTCCTCGGCTCTGCCGGGTCAACGTACTATTTCAGCATCGCTTGAGGATAGTGTGCCCATGCCTGATATGATGCTGCATTTTCTCGAACAAGCAGGACAGCATCAAGCCGAGCTGAAGAAAAAGGATGATGAGCTTGCTCTCCTCCGGACTAAGGACAACGAGATTGCCAAGCTCAAGGCTGAGATGGAGAAGATGAAGGCCCAACACCAAACCGAGCTCCAAAATGTTGGCCAGAACTTCACAGAAGAGCGTGAGCGCCTTACTCTCTAGATCTCCAAGGATCAGGACCTACTTAAAGAATCCGACGTCCAGCTTGAGTCGGCAACCGCTGAGCTTGAGCAGCTTCGCAAGAGACGCGATGACTGCATCAAGGAGTTAACCCTGATCCTTAGCCACATATCACGTAAGTTCCTTCCGACCTACTTTTCCGGGTTGTTCCATATGTCTTCTCTTTACCTTCTTCCCTTATCTGGCTTCCAGGCAAATTTCCTAAGAGCATCACTATTGCAAGTGCAGCAGTTGCGGATTTTCGCTAAGCGAGGGGTACTCCTGCCGCTCCTGCTGGTGAGGAGGTTCCTTACGACATGGAGGACCTGTTGGTCAGCTTGTCATCTCGCGTGGAGATCATCAAGAATTACGGCAAGGATATCCTCGACGTTGCAGTTCGCATTTTCAACACGTTCTGGCCCGGAGAGAGTAGCCCGGAGACCACCACGACTCTCGTCGAGAAGCTAATGGAGACTGAGACCCAGCTCGATCTCTGGAGAGAATCCGCTGGGCGCGCCGCAGCTGATACTATCCTTCACCATATTCTCACATGGTATGAGAAGATCGACCTCAGCCTCCTTACACGCAGGCGCACCGGATCCAGATGGACCGATGATCCGGAGTGGGTAGCTCGGCGCCAGGCTTGCGCCTACAGCCTCATCGAATATTCTCCTATCCATGACTGGGTTGAAGGACCAAGCTTCTTGGAATCCGCTGGGGACGAGCATGTTGAGAACGTTGAAGATGGGTCGGATGAGGATGGAGAAGATGATGCTTCAGATATTGAAGACAGCGACGACGACGCCGAACTTCCTCCTCCTCCTGCTCCTTAGTTCAAAAAACTTGAAAATTTATCAGATCCCCGGTATGCCGGGTGCAACTGTATGCTGTATATGTGATATTTTGCTACTACGTGTCTATGCCGGATTAACTTGGGCGTAGTCCCCGAGTTTCATTTTCTTGTTCGTCCAATCTTCTGGCTCGGTCCGTGGCTACCTTGATTCGGTTTTACGACTTACGAATCCGAGCTTCAAAAAGTGTTTTAACAATACTTAGAAACTTTTAGGCTTAGCTCAAAATAATTCAGTATAATAACTTGAAAATAAATATAGGGTTAGTCCGAAAAACAAATGTTAGCTCGAATAAATTCGTTTCCTTAGTCATTTTTCATGTGCTACGCAATTCCAAACTTGTTCTCTTGCTTGCCATGAAGCCAATTCTTGTTGGACAGCAGCAAGTCGAAGAGTTGGGTTTTTGGTGCTCACACATTACTAATCCGGGTTAAGTAAAACAACTTATTCCAGCTACCACATAAGAAGTAACAACAAACATTATTAAGGCAGTCCCAGAATTCTTTGCTCGGCAATCGCTATTTCATTGATAATCTCATTGCCGACATACATACCGACATATGAGACGACTCGGATACATACACTTCTTAGCTAAGTGTAGAAGGGACGAAGTAGTGCTACATTCCACGGTCGCTTAGATTCCTCTCCGGACCTGTCTGCCTTGTTCTTTTCCCGTGGCTTTGCATCTATAAGATAGTAAGAATCATTGTGCAATGCTTTGCTCACAATGAATGGCCCTTCCCATGGGGGGGATAATTTATGCATGCCAGTAGTATGTTGTACCAACCGGAGCACCAGATCTCCTTCCCGAAAGACCCGGGGGCACACTTTCCGGCTATGGTAGCGTCGGAGATTTTGCTGATATATGGCGGATCTGGACAGTGCCAGTTCTCTCGCTTCTTCCAGCAGATCAACATCATTTTGCCGGGCTTCTTGCACTTCGGCTTCTGTGTATTGGGTGACCCTAGGCGAATCATGCTCTATGTCGGCCGGTAATACAGCTTCTGCCCCATATACCAGAAAAAATGGCGTATAGCCTGTTGATCGATTCGGAGTTGTTCTTAAAAACCACAGTACCGCTGGTAGTTCTTCTATCCAGCACCCCGCTGATCTTTGCAGCGGCTCAATGAGCCGGGGTTTTATCTCGGATAATACTAATCCGTTGGATCTTTCCACTTGTCCGTTCGATGCGGGGTGGGCTACCGAGGCTACATCGAGTCGGATCTTCTTGTCTCGGCAAAAGCGCGCAAATGCTCCTTCCGCAAAATTTGTTCCATTATCAGTTATAATACTGTGTGGATAACCGTATCTCAAGATGATGTCTTTGAGAAATGTCACGGCCGTAGCTCCATCACATTTTCTTATAGGTTTCACTTCAATCCATTTCGTAAACTTGTCCACCATGACCAAAATGTGTGTCATGTTTCCTCTTGCTGGTTTGAACGGGCCAACCATATCCAAGCACCATACAGCAAATGGCCACGTAATTGGTATGGTCTTGAGTTCTGACATAGGCATATGTGTCTTGGTGGCGTACCTTTGACAACCATTGCATTTTCTCACCAGATCTTCTGCTTGTTCTAAGGCACTTGGCCAGTAGAATCCATGCCGGAACGCTTTTGCCACCAAGGCTCTGGATGAGGCATGATGCCCGCATTCTCCTTGGTGTATGTCTCGGAGGATGTCAAGCCCTTCTTCCGGGTCAACGCATCGCTGGAGGACATTGGTTACACTCCGTTTGTACAACTCGGAATTGATGATTGTGTATGCTTTTGCTCTCCTCTGAGTTTGCCTGGCTAATACCTCCTCAGTGGGTAACGTTCCATCTTTCAGGAATTGGAATATAGGCTGTGCCCAAGCTGGAATTGCTCATGCAGGGAATACCTCCTCATCAATTTCCATCTGATCTATTGGCATAACTTCAGCCAGATCACGCTGAGCATTCCCTGGGTCAAGCGAGGTAGTCCCCGGGTTTCGAGGCAAATCCCGGGTTCTTGATCTGATCCCTGGGTTTTGCGTACTACCTCCCGTGTCAATGTCCATGGGCTCAGCTCCGGATTCCGTATTTTCCGGGACATAGATTGAGTCGGTTCCTAGGGACGGCCTGATAGATGGTTTTCTGAGGTGTTCCAATGCTACACCCGGTGGAATTGCCTGTCGGGTCGATCCGAGCTTCGACAACATGTCGGCAGCCTCGTTTTCCACTTGGGGTACATGGTGAAATTCACACCCCTCGAAGTAACCAGATATCTTCTACACGTGAAATTTGTATAGTGGCATGTTTGGATCCAGGGCGTCCCACACTCCGGACACTTGCTGCACCACCAGATCCGAGTCGCCAAAGCATATTATCCGACGTATGCCAATCTCCATTGCCACTTTGAGCCCATGCACAAGAGCCTCGTACTCAGCGACATTATTCGATGCCGCGAAATGGATCTGCAATACGTATTTTAGCCGGTCCTTCTTTGGCGAGGTAAGCACAAGCCCGGCGCCTAATCCGGTTTTGGTTTTTGACCCGTCAAAGTGCATCCTCCAGTAGTTCGGATCAGGTGGCGGTGGTTCGTATTGTACCTCGGTCCAATCTACAAAAAAGTCCGCCACAGCCTGAGACTTGATCGCTTCTCTTCAGCCGTATTAGGCTATAAGGGCTAACTCAATTGCCCATTTTGCAATTCTGCCACTCGCATCCTTGTTACCCACTATCTCGGATATGGGAGCTTCACATATTACTTTGATGGGGTGCTCCTCAAAGTAATGCTTTAATTTCTTTGCCGCCATATAGACACCATATGCCACCTTTTGAAAGTGCGGGTAGTTCTGTTTTGAGGCAGACAATACCTCGCTCAAGTAATATACTGGCCTCTGCACTGACTTACCCTCTTCATTGCGCTCCACTACAACCACTGCACTTACAACTCGGTTGGTTGCGGCTATGTAGAGCAACATTGGCTCCTTTGATAGTGGAGAGGCTAACACTGGCGCAGTGGCCAACATCTTTTTTAAGTGGGCAAAGGCTTCATCAGCCTGTGGTGTCCAAACGAACTTATCCGACTTTTTCATGAGTTGGTAGAGAGGCAGTGCCTTTTCTCCCAACCGACATACAAACCGACTTAATGATGCCAGGCACCCAGTGAACTTCTGGACATCATTAAGACACTTCAGCAGCTCCATTCGTTCGATGGCTCGGATCTTAGTTGGATTAACTTCGATACCTCAGCTGGAGACAAGAAATCCGAGTAATTTTCCGGCCGGGACACCGAAGGTACATTTTTCCGGGTTAAGCTTCATCCGGAACCTTCTCAAGTTCGCGAATGTTTGCCTTATATCGTCAAGGAGCATTTTGCTTTCCTTGGTCTTGATAACCACATCATCCACGTATACTTGTACATTTTGACCTATTTGGTCGTGCAAACATTTTTGCATACATCTTTGGTACGTTTGACCTGCATTACGTAAACCGAACGGCATAGTGCAATAGCAATAAGCCCCGTACGGGGTAATAAACACAGTCTTTATTTGATCATCCGGGTTCAGAGGTATCTGATGGAAACCAGAATATGCATCAATGAACGACAACAATTTGCATCCCGCGGTTGAGTCTATGACCTGATCTATCCGCGGCAGTGGAAATGGATCTTTTGGACACGCCTTATTCAGGTTCGTGTAATCGATGCACATACGCCAAACCACTGCCACGTTCGGATCATCCTTCTTCTTTTCTACCAGCACCGGATAAGAGAGCCAATCCGGATATAGTACTTCCATGATAAATCCTGCTGCTAGCAATCGAGCTATCTCGTCTCCAATGACCTTTCTCCTATCCTCGGCGAAGCGGCGGAGAGGTTGCTTCACCAGCCTTGCTTCGGGCCTTACGTTCAAAGAGTGCTCGGCCAACTCCCTCAGAACACCTTGCAAGTCCTGTGTAGACCAAGCAAAAATATCCCGATTCTCACGGAGGAAGTTGACGAGCTCGCTTTCCTATTTGTCAGTTAACCCGGCACCAATTGTTACGGTGCGCTCCGAGAACATGTCATCAACTGGAACCTTCATGGTGTCCTTTGCGGCTTGGAATGAAACGCTGCCATGCGGGTTACTCAACACCGACATATATTGCTGCGCGGACTGAGCTAATGCCGCCACCTCTTGGATTTTTCTTTTCTCTTGCGTAATCACGAGTGACTCGGCTAGGTTAGACCCGGCTAAAGCACACTCAATGGAACGTCGGAAATCTCCAGCAATGGTAATCACTCCATTTGGTCCGGGCAACTTCATCTTCAGATAACTGATGTGGCAGCTTGCCATGAACTTATTCAATGCTGGTCTTCCGAGTAATGCGTGATACTCACTTTCCAAGTTCACCACCTCAAACTCCAGATTTTCAGTTCGGCAGTTATCCCTTGTGCCGAATATCACGTCGACCCGGACTTTGCCTATGGGCTCACAAGAAATGCCTGGTACAATGCCATGGAAAGTTGTTCTCGTAGCCTGGAGCATGTTCTCCGAGATGCCCAACTTGTGCATTGTATCCGCATACATGATGTTAATGCTACTGCCATTGTTAATCAATACCTTGGAGAACCTCACATTGATGTTCGGTCCAATGAATGTCGGATCTAGCACTAGCGCATACGAACCTGGACTCGGCATGAGCTTAGGATGATCTTTGATGTTCCAGGTGATTTCCTGGTCCGACCAAGGCATGTACCTCGTCACTGCTGGCATTACCGCATTGACTTCCATATGTCGGCGCTGCAAGCTTTTCCTATCCGTTTCCTCAGTTGTGAACACACAATAGCTCTGGTGATGTTCTCTGTACTCATTCCTTCCCTCATTTCCGGGGTACCTCTGATCCGGTTGTTTCTGATTTTCCACCTGATGCACTGCATCCCTTCTCTCGTTGTTGTCATACCTCGGCGGAGGGGGAGGCAACATTAGCTGCTGCGTGTTTGCTCCGGAGAGCAATTGCTGCCGAGGTAACTCCTACCGAGGTTGATCATTCCGGGGTGCCTGAGCATTCCTCGAACCACCTTGTTCTATCTTACACATCCACTCACATTGCCTCGTCGTGTGACCCGCCGGGCTATTCGGATTTGGCATGTGAAATTTACACGGCTGGTCCAACATCGACTCATAGGTATACCTCGGACGGTCTTTCTTTTCTTGCCATTGTTTCTTTTGCTCCGGAGTCCATGTTTTCTTGCCATCATTTCTTGGAGTCCATTGCCCTCCCGTTCTCTGGCGTTGGTTTCTCCCTGCTCCGGGTTGATCTTGACTCACAGCTGCAACTTGTTGCGAACCATAGCGATGATCCGGTCTATCATCTCTTCTTTTTCCTCTGTAATCGTTCCTCCGAGATGACCCGACTCCATCCCTATGATAGTACTCCTCGTTTAACTCATTTGACGTGATCCTAGGTTGAGTCGGATCACCCAAAGCATACGAATCTGCAATCCGGATCATCTCTGCCAACGTAATTGGCATTTTCCTTTGTAACTTCATCCACAACTCGCTGCCATATCTGCATCCTTGTGCAAACCATGCTATGGCCTGTGACTCTATGACACCCTCACACGAGTTTCTCACGGTACACCACCGGGTCAAGAATTCACGGTCCGTCTCATTAGGTCTTTGCTTGCACATTGCAAGGGTCTGCAGCCTATTCGGCCTCTGATATGTACTTGAGAAGTTGCTGATAAACATTTCTTCAAAATCTATCCAGCAGTTCATGCTTCCGGGTGGTAATTTGTTCAGCCATACTCTGGCCGGACCTTCCAACATCCGGGTAATGACGACAGCCCATCTCAAGTTGCCAGTGGCAATTTTCACAGCCGTAGCGTAGTTTATCAGCCAATCCTCCGGCTTGGTACTGCCGTCATACGTCTTCGTGCCTCTGGGCAGCTGGAAGTTGGGTACTGGTGGCTCCTTCATGATCCGGGGTCCAAAGCACGCTGGACCCGGGGGACCTTGACATTCGATCTGTTCCGACCTATACAGGCGATCCAGTTTCAACCTGGCGTCATCCGGCATTAAATCCATGCTTCCCAATCTCGACCCTATCACATGATAGTCCGGTCTCGGGTATCCCGCGTTCGCCATCTCCGAATCACCATCATTGTATCGGTTTTTCTCTCGTTGCGCACCTTTCTGTTGCATACCTCGGCCGGTGCTTTGCTCTTGCCTTGGTATATTCCGCTGCTGCGGTTGTCCTGCTCCTGCGGAGTTTCGCTGTCCGGCATTGCCGTTGGCAGCGTTTCCTTGACCGGCATTTCCTTGGTCGTGGTTACCTCGGCCAGCTTCACCTCGGCTCACACTCCATCGATCATCATTTTTCCGCGTTTCTTTTTCTTTTCCCGCACGCGTCGGGTCGTATGGTACGATCTGTTTGTTCCGTCTGGCCGAGGTTACTACCTCTTCTCTCCTTGGACCACCATGAGGCGACGATGCGGCTCCAGCGGATTTCTCCGGGTTACCCATCGCCGAATGGACGATTTTGGAAGCTCCAGCTCTTTCCGGGTTAACTCTCAGTAGCTCTTCATTCTGTCTGTTCGCGATCCGAACCAGCTCGTTAACGCTATCTTGCTGTCTTTGACGGGCCTCACCCGTCAGACCCTCTAACTCGGATGCAGCCGCATCTGCTGCTCTGAGGTTCTTCACCGGGGTACTATACCTTGGCAACCCCACAGACAAATAGTTCTCCAACCCCTCGGCTCCATCATCACCTTCTCTGTTCATCTCGCTCATGAGATTTCTCCCTTTTACTTTTACCATATCAACTTTGTTTGCCTTTGCATACTCACGCAGCGTCATGTTCAGCGACTGCTGATCCGTGGCTATTTTCTTTGCGCCCTCTAGTATCTTTTGCCTAGTTTCCTCTAGCTCGGCCTGTGCCTGAGCCGGATCTACCACTGCTGCTACCGGGTTAGCCAAGCTATCCATAGCTTCTCTCGGTACGTTCTCAGGCCTCTCTAGTGGAGGTCCTCTACCTTTCCTCGGTGCCTTAGGTGTTACCTCCGGGTCCGGTGCTGGATCCTTGCTTGCGCCTGCACCTGGCGCAGTCATCATCACCTCCGCATGGTCCGGGGAGCGAGCGATATGCGCCCCGTGAGCCACAGTGAGGGGTGGTTCCCCCGCATCGACGACACGGCGCGGATGAACGCATGATACGTCCACCGCAACGTAGACCTTGTGCGCACCGAGCTTGACGAAGAGGCTGTTGCGCGGAAGTGGGCGTGTGCCGAAGCAACCAGCGTTGTCGCTGACGAAGTCCAGCGCTCCAAAGCGCTGAACGAGCCCGGAGAGGATGCGTTCGCCGGTGCCGATGAGGTTTCCCGTCCGGATCTTCACCCCTGCTAGCGCCGCTAGCCCCACGGTGCGCACCAACTGTCGTGGTGGTGTCACGGCAGATGCCATGGATAGGCTAAAGGTGGGGACTAATACACGCTAGGGGAATCCAGGGAGGGATAGTGGAGTGATTCTCCACACAAAAGTTTGTATTGCTTTCCTTTCAAGATTACAAGTGCTCCTAGAGCTGTATTGGCGAGAGGAGGAAGAAGGAGCTCTCTTACTCTTGCCTACCGTTTTTCCCTAGAACCTTAGATCAACTAGTCACTATGGAATCATAAAACCAACTAGCGCTCAACCAACCCCTTCTACTGGAACCCTAGCCCCCCTTATATAGAGGAGGCTCGGTCCCTGCCTAGGGCATACGTGGAGGCGTATTCCTAAGAATATGCGTCCTCCCAAAGTGGTAACCCGACCGGGGTGCTTTTCCCCCGCATCATACATGCTTTAGCTACGTAAGCCTCTACGGCGCCTGTGTTAGCCGACACGAGCGTCGTCACCCTTGTCGGCCACGACCCGGTGGTCCTGCCCTTGCTTGCTTCGCTCATGCAGTGTGTACCGGACCTTCCTTTTGACCTGAGAGATTCCTTCCTTCTCCCAGAAGCTAAGCGGGGACCCGGATCATAGTAGATCCGGCCACACCTGTTCCTGCATATAAGTTAGACAAGCACTTCCGACTTACTCCTTAAGTCGGCTGAGACAATGTTAGGCGACCCCCCTAGTCCGGGTTACTCCGTGATCCGGCCTGCCTTGAGGTGACCCGGCCAGCATCCGCTTTGACCCTGCCGAACCTCGGCTAACTCGGCCCTTATACCCCGGAGTGACCCTACCCGGGGGTATCCCCCCAACATTGTTGGTACACGAGAAAAGATGAACAAAACCGAACCGAATGGGGAGGAACCTAAGATACCAATACCCTTTAAACTGGTAGCAATACATGAAGCCATCAAAAAGAATCTTGATTGGATTGTTCCTGAAAACCCTTTTGATGAAAATAGTGAACCTAAGAGCATTGAGAGAGGATCCTCTTGAACTTATTTGGATGATATACCTTGCCTTGTTGAAGATATTTTTGGTATTAATCTTAATGCTTCTTCATTTGAGAACACTTGATTCTTTTTCTTGCTTCTTATGCCTAACTTAAAGGCGTTAAAGAAAAGTACTTATTGGGAGATAACCCAAAAGTTTTAGATGAGTCTTGGAAGTTATTACTTTAGTAATAACCGCTCCTTATCCTTTTTATTTGCTTTTTTTGTGCCAAGAGTAACCTCTAATGAGAGAGAAGTAATGATTGGGAAAGTTGCTGTCCCAAAACAGATTTCTATGCTTCACCGTAAAAATTCGTGTAATATCTCTGAACGTCTTTTTAGGCGTGAATTTTTGTGCTTCTGCCCCAGGTTGTTATCTAACTTTCGTTAGTTCAACACTTTTTGATTTGAGCAACAGAAGGTCTTCGAAAAAATTCGTCTTTACCTGCTGGTCTATTTTGATAGATTTCTGCCATTCTCTGCATTTGCTTCTTGTTGGTTCCTTTTTGAGTTCTTTTGGGGAATTGAGCTTTTTGAGGGAAGTGCTTCAGTAGCTAGTGTTATAATGGAAGTTTATTTGGTGTTAGAACTGAACCTTAAGACTTATTTATCTTGAGTGCACTAATGTTGCTAATAAAGATTGTGTGAAGTTTTGTATGAAGAAAAAATTTCAGGTGTATGGAAGGAATGAGTAATGAGATGAAGGATGGACTAAAGCTCAAGCTTGGGGATTCCACGTGTGTCACCCCAAGAAATATCCAAGAAGTATAAGCGTCAAAGCTTGGGGATGCCCAAGGCATCCCCTTCTTCTTCAATAAAAATCCCAGGTTTCTTCCAAACGCTTCATTTTTATTGTTTCATGAACAATTGTGTTATTCTTGAAGCGTCTTCTTTTTCATTTTCGTTTTGGTTTTTGTTTTCTTTTGTTTGCTTAGTTTTCTGAATAAATTGGTTGGACCCCCTCTTTCATACATTGGTTTGCAAATAGTTTGGTTTGGTTTGGTTTGGAAAAGAGTAGGAAAGTTCATGCTTATGTGGTAAAGAGAGTTTGTTTTTGACTGTGGCCTATGATTTGTCATGCCATGCTTGATATTGTTTTGGCTTTATGCTTAGTATTCTTTGCTGTAGCATGACTAGTTATAAACAATTAAGATTGTTTAATGTGCCTTGGATGAATCATGCGTTGTTTTAGCATATTAAAGCATAGTATAGTGGTATTCTCCTTTGATGCTTTATTTGGGTTGACTTGGCGCATGCTCACACTATGTTATGACTATATCAAGTCACCATAGCCTTTATGATCCTTTAGTTTTCAAATTGTAGTATCATTTTATGCTTAGATCAATAATGTTTTGTCACTCTGCATGATTATGGCCATTATTGCTCTCTTAGTTTGTCGCTCCCAGTCATTTGCTAGCCTCCACAATCAAGTATGAGTTCCGCTCATGCATGCAACTCCCTAAACTAAGTTATTCCAAAGAGTCCACCATACCTACCTACTAGATTATGCTATTCCAAGTATATTCATGCTTTTGTTTACCTTCCAAATTAAACTTGTTATGAGAAAACTAGTGATTAAAGCTCTCACGAACTTGATGGCACACTTTACTTTTCTTGACCTTAATAAACTTGAACCATTGGGTCCTTCTTTGTTGCGTATATGCTTGCACTTTATAAGTTGAAATTAGCAGAACCATGTATCATGGGGAACGCTTTCAACATTGCACTCGTACTTTGTACCCCGTTGATATCATGTTCTTTTGCTTATGGATCCCGGCGGTGTGAAATAAAAGTGGAACTTGTAAGATCATGGAGTTTGTATGTGTGTTAGAGAAACGCCTGGGCCGCTAGCCTAAGCCATGCCTAATCATGGTGGAAACTTGCAGCATCACCATAATGAGCACTCTATGAAGCATCCTCAATAAAAACCTATGCAAATAGCAAATAAAAAGATCGCTGAGATGCTCATTGTCCGCTTGCCTTGTCATTTTGATTATGGGATAGCTCCTATATCATGTGTAAGGGGTACCCCGTTGGCGGTTCTTTATGATACACATGTACTTACAATGACAAGAGCTTACTTGTGACTAAAGTTGAGTAGCATGAGGTTCGGTCTTTGTAAGTAAGGGGCATGAGATTTTGGTTTATATCTTGTCAAGCATATCCTCTTAGTTGTGTCACTTTAACCTTAATCACCTTAAAGATTCTTATGATAGGGGCAATGAGAGCTGAAAGCTATAAGTACCATAATTTTTGGAAGCTCTTTATGAGACTTGAATCCCTACTTCCTTTTATAAAGGCCTTTCTTCCACCATTATATTGAGTCTCCACCTTCTATCTTTATGCACCTACTTTGAGAGCATAGTGGCCATTCTTAGTTCTATGTGCATTGTCCCAAGACTAGTTGATTGATGCATATCTTGATATTGCTTTTTTTAAACTATTTGTATCTAGTCACTCTTATGAACTTTGAAGGTGTCCTATGCATTTATATTTGCTACTCTATGAGGGACAAGCTGAATACTATTATGCTATGTTTTCTTTATGTGAAACAAACAAACGTATTGCAAAGCATTGTTATTCATGAATCTTTTGTTTGTGCCTTTTCATGTTGCATCATAGTTTCTTTGTCTTATTGCTAGAACTTTGTCTTTCATGTTTTGATTGAAGTACTATGATCCCAGCTTTGAATATTATACAAATACTTTGATCAAGTCTTTGATGGTGCATGTCACCTCAAAAATTATTCTTTCTTTTTATCACTTACCTACTCGAGGACGAGCAGGAGTTAAGCTTGGGGATGTTGATACATTGCAAATGTATCTATAATTTTTGTTGTTCCATGCTTGATTTTATCCACTTTCTTGTGTTTTGCCCACACTTTGGAGTACTTTTCATATGATTTCTTGGACTAACCTATTAACAAGAGCCACAGTGCCAGCTGCCTGTTTTCTGCTGTTTTTGGTTCCAGGAAAGTCAGAAAATGAATATTCTCGGAATTGGATGGGACAAAAGCCAAAGTGCCTATTTTTCCTAAGTCATCGATGCCGTATTTAGACGGAGAGGGCTAGGGGCGGCCACACCACCTGCCACGGCCAGGCTGGCCCGCCAGGTGGTCCCGCCGACCCCTCGGCGTCTCCTTTCACCTATAAGATGCCCTCGAGATGAAAACCCTAAGTACCCGATCAAAAATCCACGAAAGAGTCTATAGCCACCGTCATCTCCATCCCTAGATCGGGAGGGATCTGAAGCTCTTCCTGGCACCCTGCCGGAGAGGGGAATTCACCCTGGAGGCTTTCTTCATCATCATGCAAGCCTCCGGTGTGATGCGTGAGTAGTTCATCCTTGGACTACGGATCCATGTAGTAGCTAGATGGCTGGTTCTCCTCCTTTGTCCTTTCATGTCTAGATCTTGTGAGCTCCGTTCATGATCAAGATCATCTATTTGTAATTTTGCATGTTGTGTTTGCGGGGATCCGATGGATATTGAGATGCTATTTCAGATTGATTATTGATTCTATCATGTCTTTGTTATTTGTGATCTTGCATGATTTCCATTGTTAGTAGCTATCTTGGCCAAGTAGATGCTAGCAACTCCAAGAGTTAGTATTTATGCTCGATAGTGGGTTCATGCCTCTACTAATCTGGGGAAGTGACAGAAATCTCTAAGGTACTAGATGTGCTGTTGCTACTAGGGAGAAAACAACAATCCTTTGTTCATAGAACAATCGTATTGTTTACATTACACACAATTCAGAAGCAATAACTGCTGTTGCAACTTAATACTGGAGGGGGGTCGGATGATAACCTGAAGGTGGATTATTAGTCATAGATGCAGTTGGATGGCGGTCTATATATAATGTTGTAATGCCCAATCAAGTCTCAAAGGAGTCAAGATGATTAGTATATGCTTGTATGCTTTCTCAATGTTTGTCAATTGCCCCGCTGTAATTTGTTCACCCAGCATGTTATCTATCTTAAGGAGAGCCACCTCTAGTGAACTATGGATCCCGGTCCTTTTCTTTTACATACAATCTACAAACTGTTTACTGCTTTGTGTTTACTTTCTGCAAACTATTACTTCCTTCCATTCGATACGTTTAATCCTTTGTTTTCAGCAAAACACGGTGAGATTGACAACCTCATCGCAAGTTGGGGACAAAGTTCTGTGGTTGTGTTGTGCAGGCCTCCACGTTGCTACTAGCACCGGTAGTGCGCCCTGCCAACGCTCAGCTAGCAACACATTTGGGGTGTTTCCTTGCTCCTACTGGATTGATAACCTTGGTTTCATACTGAGGGAAAACTTGTTGCTGTGCTCATCATACCTTCCTCTTGGGGTTCCCCAACGAGCTCGATATATTTTGGGCCATCAGGTTATATGGAAGAACCTATGACTGAGGCATAGGAGATGCAACGCATCTCTTTCTTTCAACCATAGTTGCAATACTAACTCAATGCTTCATATAGTAAGAAGTTCTTTCTTACCTTGTTCCATTCTGAGCTTCTTCAGAATCTTGCTTAGGACATTCTGAACATCTTTCAGAACCAAGTCCAGGAAGCATTCGACATTCAGTGTTTATTAAACTTACCAATCTATCTTAGATCTTTTTGTTTAATAACTTCAACTTCATCCTTATTTATCTAAATTAAATATTATTAACACCAATCACACCATTCACATATGTTTTCCATATATCCCAGAATGATTTCACGCTCCCACTCAAATATGACATTCATGTTTGAGATCCAGGGATTTCACTTAGCTCCCACTCACACCATTCACATATGTTGTCCTTATTTATCTAACTTAAATATTATTAACACCAATCACACCATTCACATATGTTAGCTACATATTATGATTTAGCCAAGCTGATTTTCTCCCACTAAAATCTAGGTCCTCTCGATAATCTTAGACATTCCAAAATTCTTTGATCATCATCAATTTGAGAATTCCAATTACGAGAATTCAATATCCATATATTTCTAGTGTAAATCCAAAAGACTTAAGCATCACTATTGTTGTAGTCAACTCCTTGAATTTGTCCAAACTTGTGACAAATCGAGCTTTTTGTCATTCATTAAGTTTCATTTCCTTCTTATGACTTTGTAGTCATTCAGAAATATCAAGTAAATTTCTTTACTTTAATAAGATCAAGTAACATGTTACTTTGCAATCTTAAATGTAACTTAATATAGGATTTTATGACTCCTAGTCATTTCTCGCACTCAGGTCCATCACGCTTCTTTGTAATTTGTAGGTATGTCTTATTCAAAACATGACAAGTGAATCAACAATATAATTCCACAAACTTGTAGAATATATAGTTGAATCCTACCTTCTTTAGTAAAAGTATTCCCTAAAACTTTATGGTCATTATCATTGGTTTCTCCTCTATTTGCAGAGTTTGGATTCACGGAACAAATTCCGCTGCACCACTCAACAATCCGGAGGTAAGGTCAAATACCTTGTTTGATATTTTACTTTCTTCCACATGTATCTTCATCAAGACACGTCAACTTTGGACAACCACATGTTTCCCCTTTTGTGGAAGATGCATTCATAGATCCCTAAGAATGCTTTACAAAGACTTGTTTATTCGCCACGACTTCGACTTATTGAAACCTCCAGAAACTCGAACTTGCCATAACACTTATGGTGTTGTTTCCACAAATCTTTTAGATGTTCCTTTGTATTTCAAATGAGTGTTTTGCTTATTTCGATCTCTAACTCTAAACGACAACTATAACCCTATAAGAGATAATATTATACCATATGTATCTTAATACATAATGATTATGATGTTTAGACATTTCAACATAGTTTGAATTCATCTAATTATCATAATTTGTGAAACATGTTTCACGAGTACCTTTTATGCTAAACTTAACTTGAATACTTTTGTCATGTCGATCAAATAAAAGAGACTTGTCAATTCAACATCCTCCTTTGTTGTGAACTCATTTGAACAATTCAAATCATTAACTTCATGTTTCATTAAGTAAATACGCTTATTCACTTAAGTCCACAACTAACAAATGATTTCCACTTCTTGTTGAAAATACGATACATCACTATGTATAAGATTCAACATTTCTTCGCATATCATCGTTTTACCAGGATGCGGAGTTTTAGTCATTCTGCCCAAGAGGCATGGTTTTGCAAAGTCTCTAGATTAAGCATCTAGGACCCCGATCTTCATAAAGAACATGCAATAACCAAAATGACTTAAACTATAGTGTCATCTCATTATTAAACTTTCGATATCTTTTAGCATTCTAATCCTTTATAAATGTTTAAACTATTATCATTAACATAGTGATGTGAATAACTTATTTATAATCGTAATGTGACCATAACAGTATTGTTCATAAGAATAGTACAAACTGGCTTATAACTTGTTCATATGAATAATCGTCTCGCCAAAAGCAAGACACACAAACAAGGATTACAAATTTATATTCAAGTCCACTAATCCAAATGACAAACTTTGAGGGAAGAGGTGATGTCGGCCATCAACTATTTTGCTTGCCGTCATCAAGTCATGTTGCCTCAAAACCAGCAATTATCAAGCAGATCCTCCTGTTTTCACAAAACGGGACAAGTATCAAATACTTTGCAAACTACAACGAGTTTTGCAAGAACCACTCTTATAATTTGTATATCTTACATATACCTTTTCATCCATGACCTCCATTGCAATCAAGCCCTTCCAAGAGTTCTCAACTCTAATGCAAGATCACTAAGTGTTTCTCCAAACATTCTCTTTTCATCCATGATGGAGGAAAACCCATCCAATGGCTAATACTTTGTGTGCCTCATTCTGTAGAATACAAAATGCAGCCCAACTCTCTATCGAATGGATAATGGCTTATTGGATGATTATGGAGAAAACACAAAATTCTGGAGTCATCGAATTATCTCCTAATGGTTATTGTATTAAGAAGAGAAGATCACCTTTTACGAGGATATCCCTTAGGCATGGGCATTAATGTATGAAGTTGGACCCTTTTGCTAAGTTCCAAACTAAGAAATATATTCCCATGGTCGCAAAGGACCTCAATGGGATAGGCCAAGATCTACTAAGATATTTGCAAACAGACATCTAGACTAAGTTCATAATAAGAGATCAATTTATAATTGGTCTCCACTAAAATTGTCATCCCCTGGACGATCTTAGTGATCACATGATCCCTATCCTCTGCACCTCCCCCGATCATCACGGCCATTAGTGCAGTATCAAAGGTAGACATTCACTAATGTCAATCACATCATCCATGTGACTCATGCTCGATCTTTCGATCTCTTGTGTTCCGAGGCCATGTCTGCACATGCTAGGCTCGCCAAATCTAACTGGTATGTATTCGCTGTGCAACATGGCTTACATCCACTGTATGCGAACGTACATATGTATGACCCCTACTCACCGGAGGGCGCCTCATACGGAAAAACTTTCTTAGTGGTGCACACACAAGGGGAACACATAACATTGGAATTAAATAGGAATTATCTTATTTGCTACCGTTGAGTATCTAATACTAGCACACAATAAGATGTAAAACAGATATCAACATCGTATGTATATTGTGAAATGATATGGTCCTTCTTGCACCTTGATCTCCATCTTGCCCTTGGTTTTACGCCAAGTCCACGACGCCTCCACCAGGTCGTTCATCGAAACGATGACTATTACTATACTACTTAGTAACAGAAAAGTAAACTACTTTACCTTCATAACGACCAATACCATATCATAATCACATGCCCCCTGCAAAATAAAGTTAGACGCCTCTACTTTATCTATTGCAAGTTTTACGTGGTTGTTAGGGCTTTCGCAATAGAACCGCTTCTAATCTACAAACTTTCCAACCACAACATGGATCCAACAGTTGTCTCTATTTGATGAGGGTTTAACTCATCGATGCCCATTGTTATGGACTTGGGTTTTGGAGAAGGAGGGAGCGCTAGAAGCATCTATCGGCTAGCAAACAAGCACACAGGGAATCGAGGTTTACCCAGGTTCAGGCCTCGTAGAGGTCCCTACTCCTGCTTGTCTGCTCTTGTTCGGAGGAATCGAAGATTACAGGGGCGCGCAGATGCAATCTAGCGAGAGTTGTGGAAACTAGGGTTACGTGTGTCCTCCTCGCTGCCCCCTCCTGGCCTTTATATAGATAGGCCAGGTCTCGGGTAGCAGGTCGAGTTGGTTACAGATTAGGATTTTCCGTTTAAACTTTCTATCTTTAAGCTTCTTCTTGTCTCGCAAGTCATCGAGAGTTTGTGGGCCACTCGAAGTCTTCATTGGGCCGTGACAACGCCGTGGGCTTCCACCGTACCTGGACCGTATATACCAAACTTGAGTACCTGCAGGGTATACCCATGTCAGTAGCCCCCGAGTGTCCAGTGGAATCGTAGATTCGACTGGGGACTTTATGATGCCTTTCGAGTGCATGACTGAGTATTTTTTTGAGTGTTTATCTATATCATAGGGATTGTTGATATGCGTGCCTGATTTAACCGATGCATCAGTATCAGTTAACTGCCTTAGGGAAAAACAACACAATCTACTCGAGTCCCCGGACCTCGAATTAAAAATCTTGTGTAATTTGACTCAAGCCGCGGAGGTCTTACAGGAGTCGAATTCCAGTATAAGGGTGTGAGCACTCGACGGTCTGTCAAGGCATGTTCATCGTACCTGTAGGCACGGATATATTTCTGGTAGTGCACAAAAAGTGTGTTGCCAGGCCTTATTCAGGTCTTATCTTCACGCTACAAGCGCGACATCCGAATTTTTTATCATCGCGGAGATGATTCGGGCGACCCAGGAGACACAGTCTCTTTGTAGGGAAAATATGAGGCGGTGTCGCCATAGACTTCAAGTGTGGATGTTATCAACACACATTATGACGTACAAATAATCATAGGATGCGCGACCAGTGCTCCTATGGGAGTAGCTCCCGAGTGCCTGCTTGAGCCGAAGACTCAGGCAGGGACTAAAAAACTTTCGTGACTGCTGTCGTCTTTTGTTTGCTTATTTCAGTCGAATTTGTTTCCAGCGCTCCCTATGGGAGTAACCCATGATCCATCGTCGAATCATAGATTCGAGTTATTGGGTAAGCTTTGAATGTCCATATTCCTGCATAAAAAGAAAATCGTAGGGCGCGCGACCAGCGCTCCCTATGGGAATAGCCCCCGAGTGCTTGGTGGAGTCGAAGACTCGAGCAAGGACTAAAGTAGGAGAAGTCATCTAGTGCTCAACTTGATGACATCAGTGCTGATGATGTGATGACCTCAGTTACCCGCGTGAGCAGTTTTGACGGGACGTGACGAGCGGTGGGTCCCACTTTTTGACTTTGATTTGACCGGGCGTGCGTAATTCTTTCGTTTTAACTGCGCTCCTCGATCTCCGCGCGTAATGGAGATAGTGGGGGATGGTTCGTGCTTCGGCCTCTCCACATGTCGATCGCGATGTGCACCATGTGTCCAATAGGGTTTTTGCTGGCCGTTGGATTACATCCGCGAGGGGGTTAAGTAGCAGCACAGCTGTGGTAATTTTCCCATCTACCCTTTCTCTGCTTATTCCTCCATCGCCATTGCCGTGGCTCTTTGCTTCCTAGAGCTTGTTCGCTTTGTGGCGCTGGACCAACTCCGCGTGTTCCCGAGGTACTTCCTCCGCTCACACCGCCATCACAAGATGGGGAAAAGGAAGGGAGGCGCCGCCGCTAAGTCCGCCACCGCCATTGCTGCTGCCAAGAAGAAGGGAGGCTCCGCCGCAGTGGGCACCAGGGCCGCCGGTGCTAGGAAGAAGAAGGGCGCGGGTACCCGCGTCACCAATGGTGCGTGGCGCGCGTCCATCATCAAGTCATCCGAGCTTCGTCTTCTACGTCAAGATGGAGTTCTGTCTCCCGTGGTCGGTGACTCGCGAGTGCCAGGTAGCAAGGTAACTCCTTGTCCTCCTGCTGGTTTTCGAGTGATGTTCCTAGCGTTCATCATTTGCGGTCTGTCTCTGCCCCTGCATCCTTTCCTCAGGGGCCTCCTTTGCTTCTACGAGATCCAGCTGCATCAGCTATCCCCCAACTCTATTCTCCACATCGCCTGCTATATTACACTTTGCGAGTGCTGGCTCGGAGTCGAGCCACACTTCAGTCTCTTCAAACGGCTTTTAAAGTTGAAGCGTCAGTCGGCATCTGGTTCCGTAGTTTACGACGTAGGAGGCTGCGTGATCCATGTCGACTCCTCTGTCACATACTTCGATATCAAGCTCATGGCGTCCGTCCAAGGGTGGAGGGACAAGTGGTTCTACATCCGCGACCAGAAGGCCGACGGAGAGCACTACTGACTCGCGCCCTTCGATCCTGCGACACCGTGCAGGAGGAGGCTGATGACCCACAAGTATAGGGGGTGTATCACAGTATTTTTGATAAGTAAGAGTGTCGAACCCAACGAGGAGCAGAAGGTGCTGGCTAGTGGTATGGATTAGGAATTCTCTGCAAATACTTAGCAAACGGATTTTTAGGGGTTTTCGATAAAGCAAGCAAACAAAGTACGAGTAAATAAAAGACAGTAGGAATAAATGCAACAAGTGGCCCAATTCTTTATGCAGCAAAGTACAAGCCGGTTGTATTACTTAAGATGACCAAACGTTCTCGAGGACACATGGGAAGACTGTCAAGTGCTTTCGCTTCATATAGTTGATTAATCTTCTTTAGCTTGCTAAGTGTTGTGTGGGTGAACCTGTGCTAATGTACCGCCCCATCCAAGACTAATACATACTTGTGATTATACCCCTTGCAAACATCCGTAAGTACAAGAAAGTAATTAAGGTAGAAACCTAACCACAACTTTAAACTCTAAGACCCTTACGTCCCTTGTGCAATGGTTTCCTAACGGGGTTCAGGTTTCACACTCCGCAACCCCTACGATTAGTAGCCAAATACACAATGCATTCCCCTAGGCCCATATAGGTGAAGTGTCATGTAGTCGACGTTCACATGACACCACTAGAAGAAGTACAGCACAACTTAAATAACAATCTATTGAATCTTTCTCAACACAACTCCACTACTAACAACAAGACTTCTCCCATGTCCTCAAGAACAAAACGAACTACTCACAAGACATCATATGGATCATGATCAGAGATGGAATAATGATGTATAACAATCTAAACATAAACAACAATTCAATGGTTCACTCAATAGCATCAACTACAAAGAGTAATCAACACCGGGAAAGTTTCCCCTATGAACTAATGCAAGATTCAACGCAATTGTTACAGAAATATGGAGATGGTGATGAGGGTGCTGATGGTGATGATGGTGGTGGTGATGATGATGATGATTCCGATGAAGTCCAGCTTGATGGTAACGATCTCCCCTCTCCGGGAAGGAATTCCCCTGGCAGAAATCTATCTGCCGGAGAGATCTTTCTCTCTCGGTGTTTTCCGTCCCGCAGAGGCGGCGGAATCTTTATGTGGTCGCTCCCCGAGTCTTAGGGTTTCGGGAGGATGATATACGCTAGAGGGGAGAGGCTAGAGTGGGCCAGGGTGGCCACACCACCTCCTGGCGCGGCCTAGGGTCGCCTGCCATGGGGTGGTGGTGTGGGCCCCAGGCCCACTCCACTCCGCCTTCTGGCATCCTTAGTCTCGAAAATAGGATTTTCCATATTTTCCTGGATTTTCTGATCTTCGCGAATTTTGCCAAACAGCACCTTTTCCATCGAATCTCGATCAGAAGCGGTCCATGCTCCAAAAGTCATCAACCATGCAAAAACAGATGAAATAACATAAGTATCACCTCTCAATACGAAATATATCAATGAATAATAGTGATATAAGACATAGAATAGTGATGCAAAATGGACGTATCAACTCCCCCAAGCTTAGACTTCGCTTGTCCCCAAGCGAAACTGAGCTCAATAAACATGGCCTCAGGTTTATGGAGTGAAGAGTCGATAAAAGAATACGGACAAGAAGCATCACATTCATCAAATACATAGATCATAAGAGAAGACAACTCACTATTATATAACTCAACTTGTAATAAGTAAAGGAAACACAATAAAGATACATAAAGTGAATCAGAATTGGTAATGGCAAACTGAGCTCTTGGTCGAAGAATAGTTTATAATTTGCTGGAGTTCACAAATAGCTGGTTTTTCAATGATAGCTTTCAAAGTAGTAAACATCAGGATAAGAGCAATGTGCAAAACAAGGAACATAAGAAACATGATTGAATAAATCAACATATGAATGAATGAAACACAACAACTCAAAATACTTGCTGAGATAGAAGGGAGTAGGTTTACTGACTCAACTACAAAGTAAAAGAAAGGCCCTTCAAAGAGGGAAGCAGGGATTGCAAGTCTCATAAAGAGCTCCCAAAATTTATGATACTTACTAGCTTTCAGCTCTCATTGCCCCTATCATAGGCATCTTTAGGTGATTAAGGTTAAAGTGACACAACTAAGAGGATATGCTTGACAAGTTATAAGTTGAAATCTCATGCCCCTTACTTATGAGTACCGACCCTCGTGCTACTCAACTTTAGTCACGAGCAAGCTCTTGTCATTGTAAATACATGCGTATCATTGAGAACTGCCAATGGGGTACCCCTTGCACATGACATAGGAGCTATCCCATAATCAAAATAACAAGGAAAGAAGACAGTGAGCATCTCAGCGATCTTTTTATTTGCTATTTGCATAGGTTTTTATTGAGGATGCTTCATAGAATGCTCACTATAGTTATGCTGCAAGTTTCCACCATGATTAGGCATGGCTTAGGCTAGCGGCCCAGGTGTTTCTCTAACACACATATAAACTCCATGATCTTACAAGTTCCACTTTTATTTCACACCGCCGAGATCCATAAGCAAAAGAACATGATATCAACTAGGTACAAAGTACCAAATGAAGTGTTGAAAGCGGTCCCCATGATACATGGTTCGACTAACTTCAACTCATAAAGTGCAAGCATATACGCAACAAAGAAGTACCCAATGGTTCAAGTTTATTAAATGCAAGAAAGTAAAGTGTGCCATCAAGTTCGTGAGAGCTTTAATCACTAATTTTCACATAACAAGTTTAATTTGGGAGGTAGATAAAACAAGAGTTTACTTGGAATAGCAATAATGCTAATAGGTAGGTATGGTGGACACAAATGGCAAAGGTTTTGGTTTAAAGGAGGTGGATGCACGAGAAGAATACCCTCTCAGTACAGGTTTTTGGCTAGCAAGGCTGGGTAGCAAGTATAAGAGTTGAAGGAAACAAACAAACATACAAGTGATAAAAACAAACATGCAATCTTCCTTGGAAGCACAAAAGATCTTAACTAGAGAATACTAAACTTATGAGCAAATCAAGAAAGAAAGATGATGAAATTATTTTTCTTTAAAGGTACCTTTATCTTTTTCATTCAACTCTCAAAAATAGTGTTGCTACTAACCAAGCCAGGTTTGCCAAAACCAACTAAATTAACTCAATGATCCCAAAGTGATACCAATACTAACAACAAGATCAATCATATAACCACGAATTGAAAACTAATATAAGCTATGCAAAAGAATGAATGATAGAACTTCTCATTAATATTCCATAACAGCAACTCACACCAAGGGATACATATCTAACGAGAGAGGAGACACTTCCATAATGCAAACCATACTACATAATAACTTCTCTATTCATGATATGACTCTACTAATAAGGTAAAAAGATAGAAGATAGTGATGTGATACCGCGGCACTCCCCCAAGCTTGGAACAAACCAAGGGGATGCCAAACCTGATGACGAATTACTCCTTTGGTGGTGGTGGTATCCTCTCATCTTCGTCCGTCTTCCAAGGTAAAGGCTTCCCATCAACAAAGGACATCGTGGTTTCCAACATCCTGAAACTTGCAGCAGCACTTATGAGTTTAAATCTAGCCTCATACTCACAGTTTTGATTTTGAACGTCATAGAACTGTGCTTGCAGTTCATTGGTTGTTTGGCGGAGTGAGAGGACTTTGTTTTTGAGTTCAACAGTCTCCTTTTGGTTCTTGGTGATGAGTTCGGAACAAATCTTATGGATGATATCCACTTCGCGCTCCGCCATCTTCTTGTACCTAAAGACTTCTTGTTCCAATGCTTCCATCCTGTCGTCCAGACTTCCTTCACCTTTAGGGCCTTGAACCTCTTTAATCCGAACCTCCCCACCTTCGAGCAATAACTCCTTGGGATGAATCTTCAATTCTCTCATGTATGGGTTGATGATATCTTCCAAGGAATCTCCCTTAACTGATCCAGTGGAAGACATTGAGGCTACAAATCTGAGATTTTACCTGGCAGAAACAGATCGAAACAAAAACACGACGAAAACACGATATACGGACCTCGGGGGATCCGGGGGGTTATATATTACGAAGTTTCATATCAAAAGGAAGGTACTGGGTGAAAACGGGTCGGAGGCGGAGTCTGGGGTGGCCTCACCACCTGGTGGCGCGGCCAGGGGTGGGCCCGCGCCACAGGGTGGTGTGGGCTACCCCGGCTCCGGTTCCGTCCCTTTTTCGCTTCGTAACTTTCCTTATCGACTGAAAACTGCAAAAATATAGTTGTATTGTATTTTCATGGAACTTTTCTTACCAGAACTATTACCTATTTGAAAACAGACTCTGCATGTCTCTGAATTTGGTCCTCGATGAATTTCTCCGGAGTTATAACTTGAAAGGCATCAACATCTTCATTGTAAGAATCTCCAGCAATATAGTGTTTGAGTCGCTGTCCATTCACTACTTGTGTAGTATTATCTTTTAGAGAAGAAATTTTTATTGCTCCTGAACGGTATACTTCTTCAATGACGAAAGGTCCTTCCCATTTTGATAGTAGCTTACCTGTAAAAAAATCTGAGACGAGACCTATAAAATAGAACTTTCTCACCAACATGAAATTCTCTCTTAAGTATTCGCTTATCATGCCATCTTTTAACTTTTTCCTTAAAGAGCCTAGCATTCTCATAGGCTTCACTCCTCCATTCATCTAAAGAACTTAAGTCAAATAATATTTTATCACCAGCGAGCTTACAATCTCTATTTAGTTCTTTCAAAGAAGCTTTGTGTTCTAATTCTAAGGGTAGGTGGCAAGCTTTCCCATAAACCATTTTATAAGGAGACATTCCCATAGGATTTTTGTAAGCAGTTCTATAAGCCCATAAAGCATCATTCAACTTCTTAGCCCAGTTTTTTCTAGACCTATTAACAGTCTTTTGCAAGATAGATTTAATTTCTCTATTTGATAACTCTACTTGCTTGCTAGTCTGGGGGTGATAAGCTGAAGCAATTCTATGATTAACATCATATTTAGCAAGGGTCTTCCTAAAACCACCATGAATGAAATGAGAACCCCCATCAGTCATGAGATACCTAGGCACCCCAAACCTAGGAAAGATAATATCCTTAAGCATTTTTAGAGAAGTCTCCCCGTCAGCACTCTTTGTAGGAATGGCTTCTACCCACTTAGTAACATAATCAACGGCAACAAGAATATGAGTGTAGCCTTTCGAAGGAGGGAAAGGACCCATAAAGTCAAATCCCCAACAATCAAAAGGTTCAATAACTAGAGAGTAGTTCATAGGCATTTCATTGCGTCTAGAAATATTACCAACACGCTGACATTCATCACAAGATAAAACAAATTTTCTTGCATCTTTAAAAAGGGTAGCCAAGAGAAACCTGATTGTAGTACCTTTTGTGCAGTTCTATCTCCTGCATGATGTCCTCCATAGGCACTACCATGACATTTATGCAATATATCCTTTTGTTCATATTCTGGAACACATCTTCGCATAATACCATCCACTCCTTCTTTGTATAAGTGTGGGTCATCCCAAAAATAATGCCTCAAATCATAGAAGAACTTTCTTCTTTGCTGAGCTGTAAAAGTTGGAGGCAAATACTTGGAGACAATAAAGTTAGCATAATCAGCATACCAAGGGCTTCCTCGCGAGCTCACCCCTCATCGCAGCTAACTGCTCATTTGGGAAACTATCATTAACAGTGAATAGGGTCAAAAGAGATGTTTTCCAAACGAGATAAATTATCACCATGTGGTTTTCAGCACCCTTCCTATCTACTATATGTAGATCAAACTCTTGTAAAAGCAGTACCCATCTAATAAGCCTAGGCTTAGCGTCCTTCTTTGTCATAAGATATTTAATAGCAGCATGATCAGTATGAATGGTTACTTTTGAATCCACAATATAGGGCCTAAACTTATCACAGGCAAAAACAACAGCTAGAAATTCCTTTTCAGTAGTGGCATAATTCCTTTGAGAAGCGTCTAGAGTCTTACTAGCATAATGGATAACGTTTAACTTTTTATCAATACGTTGCCCAAGGACAGCCCCTACAGCAAAATCACTAGCATCACACATTATTTCAAAGGGTAAACTCCAATCAGGTGGTTGAACAATAGGGGCTGTAGTTAAAGCCTTCTTAAGAGTTTCAGCTTCCCTACAATCATCATAAAAAATGAAGGGTACATATTTTTGAAGAAGATTAGTGAGAGGTTTTGATATCCTAGATAAGTCTTTAATAAACCTCCTATAGAAACCAACATGACCAAAGATACTATTAATACCTTTGATGTCTCTTGGACATGGCATCTTCTCAATTGCCTCAACCTTAGTTCTATCAACTTCTATGCCTCTTTTAGAAACTTTATGCCCAAGAACAATCCCTTCATTAACCATGAAGTGGCATTTCTCCCAATTAAGAACAAGATTAGTTTCTTCACATCTCTGCAAAACTTTATCAAGGTTGTGCAAACAATTATCAAAAGAAGTTCCATAGACAGAAAAGTCATCCATGAACACTTCTACAATTTCCTCACAAGAACCATG
This sequence comes from Avena insularis, assembly GCA_023614405.1. Classification (NCBI taxonomy): domain Eukaryota; kingdom Viridiplantae; phylum Streptophyta; class Magnoliopsida; order Poales; family Poaceae; genus Avena; species Avena insularis. The sequence goes on along the minus strand of CM042684.1, from coordinate 408,267,604 downwards.
AAAGATAGCAGACATGCACCTTTGGAAAGTAGCAGGAGCATTACATAAACCAAAAGGCATACGTCTATAAGCATAAGTTCCATAAGGGAAAGTAAAAGTAGTTTTTTCTTGATCTTGTTGTTTAACAACAATTTGAGAGAAACCAGAATAACCATCAAGAAAACAAAAATGGGTCTTTTTAGACAACCTTTCCAACATTTGATCAATAAAAGGAAGCGGGTAGTGATATTTCTTAGTAACTTTATTGACTTTCCTAAAATCGATGCACATCCTATAGCCTACCACTATTCTTTGAGGAATAAGCTCATCATTATCATTAGGGACAACGGTAATACGTCCCTTTTTAGGAACACAATGAACAGGACTAACCCATTCACTATCAGCAATAGGGTAAATAATACCAGCATCAAGGAGTTTCAATACCTCATTCCTTACCAATTCCTTCATCCTAGGATTTAAACATCGTTGGTGCTCCACTACTGGCTTCGCATCTGGTTCTATGTTGATAGAATGCTGACATATAGTAGGTGAAATCCCCTTTAAATCATCCAGAGTATAGCCCATAGCTCCTCGATGTTTCCTCAAAACTTCCAATAACCTTTCTTCTTCCTTCCCTGAAAGTTTAGCGCTAACAATAACAAGATATATCTTTTTATCATCAATATAAGCATATTTAAGATCATCAGGGAGAGGTTTTAGATCAAAAACCGGATCCTTTTTAGGTGGCATCGTGGTACCCAAGTCTTCTACAGGCAAGTCATGCTTAAGCCTCATAGGTTGATCACGGAGAATCCTGTCAATCTCATTCCTTTCTTCCATGAAGATTTCACTTTCATGATCTTCCATAAATTGCTGCAAAGCATTGTTAGGAGCAAGAGAAATAGAAGCAAGTTGTTCAACCCTAAAATCCTCATTATGGGTTTCCTCTTCGCAAGGTTCTTTAGCAAATTTTGAAAAATTAAACTCATAAGATTCCCCATCAAACTTAGTCAAGATTTTCTCCCTCTTGCAATCAATAATAGCTCCACAAGTACTCAAGAAAGGTCTACCAAAAATGATAGGGTAGGTTTTACTAGCAGCCGAACCAAGTACTAGAAAATCAGTAGGGTACTTAATCTTACCACAAAGAACTTCCACGTCTCGTACAATACCAATTGGAGAGATGGTCTCTCTATTAGCAAGGTGAATAACCACATCAATCTCTTCCAACTCGCAAGGACTGATTTCATGCATAATTTCTCTGTAAAGCTCATAAGGAATAGCACTAGAACTTGCACCAATATCACATAAACCATAATAGCAATGATCACCAATTCTAACAGAAAGCATAGGAACACTAGACTTTTTAGTTCTATTGGGATGTGAAACAATATTAGAAGCATCCTCACAAAAGACTATGTGCCCATCTTCTACGCTTTTAGTGACAAGGTCTTTCACAATTGCTACCATAGGTTCAATGTTTATTTGTTCATCAGGTTTTACAGTTCTTTTTTCACTTTTGGTGATTACATTAGTTATCATAGGATGGTCCTTTACCTTTTCGGGGAAGGGAATCTTCTCGATATAAGGTTCGAGTAAGATGGGGTCAATAATGCAATACTCAGCACTTCCAATAGGAGCATAGTCAACAATATCTTTGTAAGGTGCATGGTATTTGTTCCATCCCCTTTTTGGAATTTCGATATAGGAAGCAAAAGCTCTAATGCAATTCGTAATAACTTGCAAATCAAGACCATAAATATTACTAATATTTTGAAAGTCATCGGTTCCCATAAAAGATTCAATGCATTCATAATCATAATTTATACCTGACTTTCTACCTTTGTCATTCTCCCAAGCTTCAGCGTTGTCTTGAATACAGTCCAGAAGATCCCATTTAGCTTCTTCTTCCATGCGAGTGAATGATCCAGCACAAGAAGCATCCAATAAATCTTTATCATGTAGAGGGAGCCTTGCATAAAAGTTATTGATAATAATATTGTTGGGGAGCTCATGAATGGGACATTTTAGCATTAGTAACTTCAATCTCCCCCAAGCTTGAGCTGTACTCTCTCCATCAAGAGGCCAAAAGTTGTATATTTGATTCCGATCTTTATGAATCTCACTAGGAGGATAAAACTTTGAAGAAAAGAGAGGCACTATTTCCTCCCATTCCAGAGCTTGACCATTCTTCAGCAGCTTATACCATTCCTCAGCTCTTCCTTTCAGTGATAATGAGAATAATTTCTTCTTAACTTGATCTGTAGTAATACCTGCACACTTGAACAACCCGCATAATTCGTGTATAAAGAGTAAATGATCACCGGGACGGACAGTTCCATCCCCAACATAGTAGTTATCCATAATACGATCAATAATTCTTGTAGGTATTTTGAAAACATCATTCTCAGCAGGTGGTGGTTTATCTACTACCTTAGCAGTGGTAGTAGCATTACCAAATAAGAAACTCAACGAATTATCCATAACGAAAATAAAGCAACTAACAGAAGTAAACAATACTCACAGTAGAAGTTTCCTTTACCAGTTCCACTCTCCAATAGCGCTTCACTCCCCGACAACGGCGCTAGAAAATAGTCTTGATGACCCACAAGTATAGGGGGTGTATCACAGTATTTTCGATAAGTAAGAGTGTCAAACCCAACAAGGAGCAGAAGGTGCTGGCTAGTGGTATGGATCAGGAATTCTCTGCAAATACTTAGCAAACGGATTTTTAGGGGTTTTCGATAAAGCAAGCAAACAAAGTACGAGTAAATAAAAGATGAGGAATAAATGCAGCAAGTGGCCCAATCCTTTATGCAGCAAAGGACAAGCCGGTTGTATTACTTAAGATGACCAAACGTTCTCGAGGACACATGGGAAGACTGTCAAGTGCTTTCGCTTCATATAGTTGATTAATCTTCTTTAGCTTGCTAAGTGTTGTGTGGGTGAACCTGTGCTAATGTACCGCCCCATCCAAGACTATTACATACTTGTGATTATACCCCTTGCAAACATCCGTAAGTACAAGAAAGTAATTAAGGTAGAAACCTAACCACAACTTTAAACTCTAAGACCCTTACGTCCCTTATGCAATGGTTTCCTAACGGGGGTTCAGGTTTCTGTCACTCCGGCAACCCCTACGATTAGTAGCCAAATACGCAATGCATTCCCCTAGGCCCATATAGGTGAAGTGTCATGTAGTCGACGTTCACATGACACCACTAGAAGAAGTACACCACAACTTAAATAACAATCTATTGAATCTTTCTCAACACAACTCCACTACTAACAACAAGACTTCTCCCATGTCCTCAAGAACAAAACGAACTACTCACAAGACATCATATGGATCATGATCAGAGATGGAATAATGATGTATAACAAGCTGAACATAAACAATAATTCAATGGTTCACTCAATAGCATCAACTACAAAGAGTAATCAACACCGGGAAAGTTTCCCCTATGAACTAATGCAAGATTCAACGCAATTAGTACAACAATATGGAGATGGTGATGAGGGTACTGATGGTGGTGATGATGATGATGATCCCGATGAAGTCCAGCTTGATGGTGGTGTTGATGGCGATCTCCCTCTCCGAAGGAATTCCAGAGAAATCTGTCTACCGGAGATATCTTTCTCTCTCGGTGTTTTCCGCCCCGCAGAGGCGGCGGAATCTTTCTGTGGTCGCTCCCCGAGTCTTAGGGTTTCGGGAGGATGATATACGCCAGAGGGGAGAGGCTGGAGTGGGCCAGGGTGGCCACACCACCTCCTGGCGCGGCCTAGGGCTGCCCGCACCATGGGGTGGTGTGGGCCCCCTATGGCCCATCTCCACTCCGTATTCTGGCATCCTTAGTCTTCTGGAAAAAAAGATTCTCCGTATATTTTCCCGGACTTCGCGAATTTTGCCTCCAAACAACACCTTTTCCATCAGAATCCTGACTACAGCGGTCCATGCTCCAAGAGTCATCAACCATGCAAAAACACATGAAATAACATAAGTATCACCTCTCAATACGAAATATATCAATGAATAATAGTGAATTAAGACATAGAATAGTGATGCAAAATGGACGTATCAGAGGCGTTCTTGGAAGAACGTGGTGATGCCTGGCGAGTCTGAGGAGACATAAGTGCTATACGAGCGTGTCTGCGACCTCGAGAATCGCATGGGTAAAGAAGAGGGAGGCGCCGCCCTCATTCGCACATGGTTGCGCTGTCGCATCCAGCCTCTGCAGGCCAGAGTCCACCCCATGTTCCAATGGGCTGGTGTAGACGATGTCACTCGCGTATCCGCCGATGGCATTTCCGCTGGTGAAGTAGATAAGAGGGTGCGACTGTTGACCAAATACACCACCAAGGATGTCCTGTGAACCAGTCGTGCCTCCATTTGATGCCTCTAACCCTCCTCCTGAGGTATGATTATGCTACGAAGTAGCTTTATTTGTCGGGTGCTTCTGATTTCTTGACGTATGCTGACTTGTTTTCTATATGCAGGATTGGAAAGTGTCTCCCAGTTTCTCCCTCTTCTTGAGAGGGTTATTCCTCGTGAAGTAGATAAAGAGGACGAGTCGGAATCGATCGTCCCACTTGAAGAGGAGGAGGAAGCCCCCGAGTCCAGCGGTCCAGACACTCGCAAGTGTTCACGCAGCGAAGATTCAGATGCGTCGTCTCCTTTGACTCCAGAAGGCCCAGCTATTGGTGCGGAGTCGCCGATTCCTGCTGTTCCTGTGAGCTCCATGGCGCCATCTGCTCGCAAGAAGATGTGGTTGCCGAAAGAGTCATCGGAGTCGGAGGACCAAACCTTTGATTTTGATAAATTTGACTGGTAAGTCTACAATTCTCATCTTGGTTCCTTTTGGAGTTGCATTTCCTGATGCTGGTTTTTGTTCTATAGTCAATCAGCCTCGTCGTCTTCTGGCGACGTCCAATTTTTGAAGGAATCTGGATTCGCGGACTCCAAGGCCAAGGAAGTGGCTGAGCAATCTTCTTCTCCTCCATTGGCGGCCCACTCCGGGCACAATTCATCGAGTTCTCCACACGCTGTGGAGCACCAGATGGTTGTTCGGACAACTGCGCGGCAATCGACTTCGGAGTCTCTGGAGGAGCATGTATGTGTGATGTTGCTTTTTGCAGTCGAATTTGTCGTCCATGCTATCTGCTGATCCTTTTATTTTTCTTCTGTGGCAGCTTATTGTGAAGGAAGCTGCTCATCTGGCGGAGCAGGTACTCGCAATGGGTCGACATCACGCATTGCTGGACAATCGCCATCGCGTGGTTGAAAGTTAGTATTTTTGCTTCTTCTTCTTTATCCTTGTGATGTTTTTATACATTCGACTGACGATCCATCTTGTATTTTTGCAGCTGAGCATAACGAACTTCTTCGCGAAGCTTCTTCTCTTGAAAAGACGCTCGCTGCAGCGGTGAAGAGTCGCGATGAGGCAGTCGCTGCGCTGGATGAATCGAGGAAACGCGAAGAGGATTTGCGCACCTCCATCGCTGCGAGGGAAAAGGTGTTCGAAGAACAACTCTTCTTGATTGCCAAGTCTTTTTTAGGTTTTCTTTCATCTGGATTCTAATTGTTTCTTTGTTTGATATCTTGCTATTGTGCTAACACTTTGCTCTGTCTAGATGCTAGTGGTCTGAGCTTCGACGCCCAGGTGCTTCGTCGCGATGATGCTTTGGCAGGCGCCGTCGCGGTAGTCCAAGACCACAGCGCTTCCATTCAGGGAACGCTGACCAAGGCTAAGGGTGTACTCAATCGTATCCGCGAGGAGCTGGCACCCAAGGCTAAGCTGATTGAGAACTTGGATGACCTTGTGGAGTCTCTCTCTAGAGGTATCCCCTCGGACTTCAGGAAATCGCACCGTGTGGTCGGCGCCTCGATGGCACTCGCCATGGTGCAAGCCCATGGAGTGGAGATGGATCCAGCCGCGGTCTCCAAGGCGATGCCCATCGGTGCAGATGGTCAACAGGTAGTTTTTTGCTCCCTTTGCAATTGTGTGCCACTACCAGGAAAATGGCTATAGGTAATCTGCACATCCGTGGCGCACGTGCTAGTGGTGCCCCACGGCTAAAATAGGCGTGGCGCACTGGCCAAAGGTGCCCTACGGCTATCTACCGTAATCGTGGCGCACATGCGGATGGTGCGCCATGGTTGTGTGTGGGCCAGGGCACTATCGGCCGTAGACCACATAGCCATAGCGCACCCGTTTGAAGTGCGCTACAGGTGTGGCCGGTAGTCGTGGCGCACATGGCCACCATGCGCTACAGGCAAGATCGGGCCACCCTGCTGTGTAACTGGGAAAACAGGTCTGTGGCGCACGGCTGGTATGTGCGCCACGGATGTGCTTTATTCCTATGGCGCACTGCTCCATGTGCGCCACGGATGTGCGTTATGCTACTACTTTTTGGCAGATACCTTTGCACATTTGACTAGATCTCACCATCTCCCACTTCACTTTCCCCTCCTTCCTCCTTGGATCTTGCCCCCTCCTCCTTCCACCTCAATTTCTCCACTCTTTCACCATTTGTAGCATGTAAAACTTACCTTGGATGCTACATACATAATAGAGGAAAGCTCTCCTTCCGGCACCATCGTCTCGGTCTCTTACCTCTCCTTCGAGATCTTCTTGATCTCTCATCTCGGTAAGTTGTCTATGTAAGATGATGTGTGTATGTGTATGGATGATATGGTCACATATCTATGGAGAGGATCGATGCTCTCATGTGTTTGGAGAGCATGCATTGCATGCTCTCTCATATATTGGCATTGTTTTGCCAAAATGTTGATTCATTTCCATTTTGGCAAGACTTTGGCATTTCGCAAAGGTCCTAATTTTAGGATAGGTCATGCCGAAATTTTCCATCGACCATTGCATGCATGCATTGGTTGTGTGGTTGTAATAACTTCTAATTCTACCTTGTACACCGCGTAGGCAACCATGGTCCGCATAATGAGCGAAGGCATTGTGGCTAGATTTTTGAAATGCGCGACGGCCGACATGATACGAAATAACATGACGGAGATAAGATGTCCGTGCAGAAGATGCAAACTCAATTGGTTGATCGACCCAGATTCTGGAAATCTGCAGGCGCACCTGCTCCGCCATGGTTTCATGGATGGCTACACTCGGTGGATAAGTGATGACGAAGACGATGAGGCCGTAAATGGGGCGGCGGAAAATGAGGAAGGCGGGCAACATGATCATGATCACGGCGAGGATGGGCGAGATGAAGAAGAGTCTCCTGGAGATGGTGAAGGTGCGGAAGCAGATCAGGATGATGATGATCTAGATGCCGGAGCAGACGATGGAACAACGTCAGGCTAGGTGCGGGACCCTTATGTTCAAGAACTGCTTCTCAAGCAGATGAGTAACGCCAGGGCTGCCGCTACAGAGAAAGCCAAGCTTGCGCAACTTGAGAAAGACGCGGTTACTCCATTGTATGAAGGATGCAAGCCCGATGATACCCGGTTGAATGTAACGATCAAGGCTATGGAGATGAAGGCAAAACATAAATGGATCGACGCAAGCTTCGACGATATGATGGCATTCTGGCACGATCGTCTCCCGGAGGGGAACATGTGTCCAACTAGTATCGAGGACGCCAAGAAAATCGTGTGTCCTCTTGATCTACCGCACATTAGATACCACGTCCGCATCAACGATTGCATCATTTATCCGGGCGAGGACGCGGAGAAAACCACATGCCCGGTGTGCGGCGTTAGTCGATACAAGAAAGGGAAGAAAGCTCCTCGAAAAGTGGTATGGTACTTTCCTATCACTCCTCGTCTGCAACACTATTTCGCAGACCCTAAGGAAGCAAATCTCATGCGCTGGCATGCGGAAAGAAAGAAGCCAGGAGATGACGATGACCCTGAAAAGGACGAGCTGCTGACGCACCCTTCAGATGGTAGCCAGTGGAAAGCATTAGATCTCGAATTCCCAGAATTTGGTGGAGATTCGAGGAACATCAGGCTAGTTGCAAGAACCGATGGACTCAATCCGTTCAGTATCCAGAGCAGCACGCACAACACTTGGCTCGTGTTTGTATGGATGTACAACCTCTCTCCCTGGTTGTGCATGAAAAAGAAGTACATACAAATGAGTATGCTAATTCAAGGGCCAAAACAACCTGGTACCGACATCAATCTATATCTCGGGCTGTTGAAAGAGGAGCTAGCCATGTTATGGGAATTTGGAGCCAATACGTATGACGCTGTCGCACAAGATTATTTCACTATGAGAGCCGCGTTGGTCACTACGGTGCAAGACTATCCAGGTTGCGGATATTTCTCGGGGCAGGTTATCCAAGGGTTCTACGCATGCGTTAGGTGCATGGATAACACGACCTATCTCCAACTAGAGAAAGATCCAGGGTCTTTGAAAACCGTGTTCATGGGGCACCGAACGTGGCTTGGAAAGAATGATGCATGGAGAAAACGTGGAGATCTGTTCAATGGAAAATCCGAGACCCGAGGAATCCCAGAGCGGAGGAGCAGCGAAGAAGTGGATGAATTGCTGAAAAACTGGAAAGAGTGTCCTAAACCGGGAAAGAAGTGAAAGAGGTAGCAAGACAAGCCGTTGATGAAGGTATGGAAAACAAGGTCTGTTTTCTGGCAGTTGCCATACTGGAAGTTTCTCTGCATGCCTCATAGCCTTGACATCATGCATATCACGAAGAACGTGTGCGAGAGTCTGGTCGCCACCCTAATCAACATGCCAGATAGGACGAAAGATGGTCCTAAAGCAAGGAACGACTTGATATTCATGGGCATCCGAAAGGATCTTCACGGAGGACGCCCTACTCCTGATGATCAGGAAGATGACGATGATCATCAGCCGGAGGCGACACAAGGTCGTCGAAAGGGTAAAAAGGTCAAGAAGAACGAATATTACTGCCCCCCTTCGTGCTTCACACTAAGCCAGGATGAGATCAAATAGTTTTTCAAGTGCCTTCTAGGAGTCAAATTTCCTTACGGCTATGCGGGCAAGATAAGCAGGTACCTAGATGAGGCTAAGCAGAGGTTTAGTGGGATGAAGTCTCACGACTATGCCGTGCTAATGACGCAGATACTTCCGGTTGCACTACGAGGTATAATGGACGAGCATGTCCGAGAAACATTGTTTGGGCTCTGCAAGTTTTTTGACGTCGTCTCTCGAAAGTCAATTGGTGTGAAACAGCTCGGGAGGCTACAAGAGGAGATCGTGGTGATACTATGCGAGCTTGAGATCTACTTCCCGCCCGCATTCTTCGACATTATGGTGCATCTGCTGGTCCATATCATGGAGGATATCATCCAACTCGGGCCGATGTTCCTCCATAGCATGATGCCGTTCGAAAGGATGAACGGACACATCAAAGGATATGTTCGCAACAGGTCCCGTCCAGATGGAAGCTAGCCAAGGGCTTTCTGGCCGAAGAGTGCATCTCTTTCTGCACGAATTATCTAGGCACCGAGAACCCTGTCGGTCTTCCCGTTAATAGGCACCTTGGCAAGCTCGACGGATCGGGTCACCGAGAGGGTCGTCGCGTACTGCATGTAGACTATGATTGTCGACGCACAAAATTTGATAGAGCAAACCTGGTCGTGCTACAACATTTAGAACTGGTCGGTCCTTGGGTACAAAAGCACAAAAGGTCAATCGAGAAGAAGTACAATGATCGGGGAATACATAGGACGCAGGGAGAAATAATCAAAGAGCACAACTCAAATTTCACGCGTTGGTTTAGGCAGACGCTCCTAGATAATTCCCCGCAATCGCATTCTGTGGAGGAAAACATCATATTCACCTTGTCACAGGGACCCATGCACAACCTGGTGGCCTATCAGGAGTATGATATCAACGGCTACACATTCTACACGGAGGAAAAGGACAACAAGTGTGACTATCAGAACTCAGGCATAACATCGGAATTCTACACCGATGACAACATGAAGGAAAGATTTTACGGAAGGATCGAGGAGATCTTGGAGCTCGACTACTGTGGAGAAAAGGTGTCGATGTTCCGTGTCAGATGGGCCAAGAGCGTCGAAAGAGAAGACCGATATTTCACAACCATGTTAATAGCCAAAGCAGCCAAATCCAAGGCCGCCGGTGCGCACATCGCCACGAAAAATGAACCGTGGGTACTGGCTAGCAAAATGGACCAATGTTTTTTTATTACCGACCCAACAAAGCCTAGTCACGTTATCGTGAGGAGAGGAAAAAGAAACATCATCGGAATGGATGAAGTCGCCAACGAGCAAGACTTCGACCAGTACGGCGATCCAAAGATTGAAGATGACGACAACTACGATGAAGAAACATACATCACAAGAAGAAAAAGGACAACCTTACCCAAAAAAGGTAGCCCGTTCGAGCGAAGAAACATAAAAGTGCCAGGGCTAAATTATTCAACCGCGACAAAGAAGGGAAAAATATTATAAAACGCTAGCTCACAAAAGATTGTAAAACGCATGCTCAAAAAAGATTGTATTGATGCATATGGATGGCATATGGATGGCATTATGGATGGCATATTATTAATGGACACATTATTAATGGACACTTTGAATCACTTTTGTACCACTTTTGTACCACTTTTATAATATATATGTACCACTTTTGTCATATAAAACATATAAAAGATATTTTATACAGTTTACATAGTTTTTGGGATATTTTTTAACATTTTAAAGTAGTTTTAAAATAAAAACAAAAAAAGGGGGCACCAGGGTTCGAACCTGGGTGCTCTCGGTTTAGCCAGCGTAGGGCAGAACCAGTGGGATACGATAGTGTTAGTGTAAACTACAGGGGCGACCGCCCTCTTATTTGACCTGACACAACACTTAGCCGTAGCGCACTAGGTAACGGTGCGCTACGGCTAAGTGCCATGACAGGTCAACTGTCGAGCACGGACCCGTCCCTCTCCCCATCCTCAGACCTAGATCGCCCCCGAGCCGAGAGACGCGCCGCCGCCGCCACCGCTCGATCTGATCCGCTCGCCTGCTGCCTGCCGTCGCACTTGCCGCATCCGAGGAGGAGGAGGAGAGGAGGCCGCCGAGTCCGCGGACGAGGAGAGGAGGCTGTCGTGCGTCCTAGGAGGAGGAATCCATGGAGGAGCGCGTCCGAGGAGTCCATGGAGGAGCGCGTCCTAGGAGGAGGAGGCCGTGGAGGAGCCCCACCAGTCCACGCCGCACCACTGCACCGATGCCTCCGTGAGACGCCGCCTCTGGCGCCGCCTCCACTGCTCCACCCCGCCTGTGACACTGCCGCGGCGACCACGACCGGGTAAGTACCGTCGAGTCCCACATCACCTGATTTCTTCTTACCTCATGGACATGATATTCTCCATCTAAATCTGATGTATTCATGTAATTTAGGAATTTGGTTACTCTGTCATAGCCATATCATTTTGCTGCATTTAGGGATTTAGGACCTTTCGTATGTAATTCTCCAATACTGAATTTCAGGTTAGTCTCTATTAGTATAGTCTGAATCATCTAGCACCTTAAAAAACCTTAATGTCCATAGAATAACACGGGGGAGACTGATCAATATAATTCTTAAAGAATGTAAGGAATATATACATACCTGAAAGCACCTAGGAAGAAACTTTAGGCATGCAGAAGAGATGCATCTATTTTAAGGTGCATTTACATTGTCGGGTAGAGGATGTTTTTGTTTGCCGTATGTAGAATTCCAGATATAACATACTTATCTGAAAGATTTTATAACATACTTATCTACCTATATGCTAAGTTCTTAGTTCGCTTGCTATAAATCTCAATTGGCACATGTAAAGACAGAGTGACATGTTCAGATTGAAGAGAATAGTAGACATTCAGTTCCTTCTACATGGTTCCTGAGTCAGATATAAAAGAAATAAAAATTCCTTTTTTATGACCATAGGATAGTAAAAAATTAATAGTCGGTAATTTGGCATTTGTCCTTCTCAGCGAAAAAATTTCTTTTACATGACCGATAATACAAGTTAATAGTGGGTAATTTGTTCTTGCATGGCATTATCCTCTTATAATCAGATATTTGTTTTACATGACCGCAAGCTATATAATGGAAATATAACCTGTCCGGGATAGAAGGTATTTAACCTATACCGTGGAGCTTAAATAAAGGGGAAAAGGGAGAAGTACTCTGTAGGAACAAATGTTAATTTGACTATATGAAGCACTTGTATAATACTATATGAAGCACTTTGTTATGATCTGCAACACTTGTAGCACTTGAAATTGTGCTTGTGCTTGTATGAAGCACTTTATTATGTCGTGTATGCAGGTGCTTGTATGAAATGAGTCCCGATTTTCACCGAAATGTTGATTAACTTCCGTTTCGGCAGAAATCGGGCACTCCTAGTTTAACAAAAATAAACAAAGGTCATGCCAGATTTTTCCGCGCACTTTACTAACCATTATTTGCCTTTTATTAGTGCAAACATGTGTGACAACGACGAGGCTGGCTCTTCTCAGCGTATCAACACTGAAGGAGAAGTGAGACCTCAAAACAGACCCTTGTCATTCTGGGAGGAGGTCGAGCGGCTAGAAAGAATGACAGAGGGCGATGAAGAATACAACCCTTCTGAGAGCGACGACGATGAGATGGAAGACGCGGAGGAAGAAGAAGCGGCCGAAGGAACGGCAGATGATGAAACCACCGATGGCGGCGAGGGCACAACAAGTGGCAGTAATCCACCTAAGAAGAAGAAGGAAGGCGCCCGAACACGGTCGGCACTGTCAGAGAGGAAATTACCAAAGTGAGCCCAATAGGGGTTCCTTTGGCGCCCGACCATGTCGTCAAAGGGTGTGGTGGGCAAGTGGCGGCTATCACCTGGACCGCCATCTCGATCAACACCGAGAATATCCGGCATAAAGATAATGGCCATTTGCGCACACTCCTCTTCGAGAAGCTGCACGCAAGATACAAGTTCCCCCTTCAGTATCAGAACACAGATTATCATGGGAATGAAGTAAATAAATCCGCCCTCACGAGGATGAGCACCGCCCTGGCCAGCTGGAGAACCCGGATAAAGAAGAAGATATTTAAGGAAGGGAAAGTCTCAAGGAGATCCAGAAGATTGACCCGCAGATCACCGAAGATCAATTCCAGGAGTTCAAGGCCAAGTGCAAATCCGAAGCAGCCAAGGGCTTGAGTAGGTGGGGAAAGGAATTGCAGGCGATGAATATAGTTCACCACCATCTCGGATCTGGTGGTTACAGAGCTGCGGAGCCCAAATGGGATAAGGAGGACGACGAGTATGGAGCTAAGGGGATACCTAACCCCTTTTTGAAATTCGAAAACAAGCAGCTTCGTAACTTTATCAGGGCTCGTTACCATGTGGACCCCAAACCAAAGAACTCACCGCAGAAACTAAGGTGAAGGACTTCGAGGTTCTTGTGGTAAGTAATTTAATTACCGCGGATCAAGTCGATTACATTCTAATCGATCAAGTAGAATTTCTAAACGGTTCATGTTACTTCTTCTGCAGGAGCAGGAAATTGCTAGTTAGAGATCCCATGGTTCCTCATCCCACGGGTCGATGGCGGCCACCCGGTGGGATAACCCTTTTAACAGGGTGATGAACCGGGCCAAGAAAATCATGCCGGTTACAAAGAAGCCATCATCGGCTGGCCATCTGGCCGGCTTCGGGGCTAAGAATTGGGTGGATCATTTTGGTCCACCCCCGAGGACGCGTGTGGAGGGAAGGAGCGACGAGGAAAACCGCGAGGTTCAGGAACTTAAGGAACAAGTGGCGCAAATCCCGCAGATCATCCAAGACAACCTGGCAATCACCCTCACCTCCATCCTGCCTACCTTGGTGGAGTCAATAGCAAACTGGAGTGCGGGTGGTCGACAAGGGCCGTGCCCGATTCCAAGCATGGTCAGTAGCCACTCAAACAATGCGGCGCCGACGAACCCGGTGAATTATGTGTTTGTGACTCCACCCGCTAGCACGGCGGTGCTGGAAGCATAGGTGACTCTACCCGCTAGCACGGCGGTGTCGGAAGCATTGGTGACTCCCCCTGCCATCACCGCGACACCGGAGCTTAATGTAACTGATAGGGAGAATACACCGGCGGCCGGCACCACGCCATCAAGCAGCCCCTCCGTCTCTTGCACGCCCGTCGTCGTATGCGGTGCCTTGACATTAGCCGAGCTCGACGCCATCACGGTAAACCAAATACTTTACCGCCTTGCCATTTATTACTCTTATGGCATCTTTTTAATGCCATACATGTTTTTCGCAGACGGATGTTCCATGCACTCTCTTAAGCTTCGTGAACAACGAGTTGATGGATGTTGCCAAGGGTACCATCATTCAACCCTTGCACCACACGTTCCACTCAAAGCCGATGCCAGATAGTGTGCATAGGGTTAAAATTATCCGGGTGCTAAGGGGCTGCGACGACCTGGAACCTCCCATTCAACCCCAGGAGCGGATGAAGAAGAGCCGTTTGTCCTCAGAAGTTGCTTCGGCTTATTCCTGCTATGGCCAAAGAGCATGATTCATTTGGGGACAGTCGGGGCCATCACCCCACAGACAACAACACCGCCTGTCGTGCCAGCGCCAAGCCATGGCAAGACCCCCACACCGCTACCGACGTCACCTCCACGCGATTGTTCGGCTGGTCATATTGACATGACCATGGCGCAGGATCCGAACAAGGATGACGAAGATTACTTCGATGATTTCATCAACACTAATCTTTTCCCCGACGACCTAAACGAAGACCCAGCTGGTGTCCCCGCAGAGAAAGCCACATGCAACAAACGTCTCTTTGGTTCTCAGGAGACGCCTCCAGCTTGCACCTTCACCGAGCCAGCGGATACATCCAACCGACCCTTTGTTCTAAGCCCTGACACACTAGATAGGGCGATCGATGCTTAGATTGCGGTGCCTACCCACTTCCCAAAAGTCAAGAAGACCTAGAAAAGAAAATCTCGCAGCTCGAGCTAGCCAGTGGCGTCAACTGCAAATCCGATCAGGTTTCAGGATGGGCCACCAAGACCCAAGGGTATTATGTGGAGGATGCATGTGGCAGGTGAGCCCATGCTAACTAAGAAATTGCTCAGGCTCGCCACTTCAGAAATGAGGAGTGTGCATGACGGTGTACTGACGATAGAGAGACGCCTTCTTGCGGAGAAAGATCCCTCGCACCCGGTATTCGTGGTTAAGGTGCCACGAGGCTTGGGCTTCATCGATAATATCCCTGCGGATCTGTTCTTCCTGCGGTTTGATGACATCTTCAATATGTTTCACCTGTATCCGCTGCACTATACCATGGTATGCCTGTTTTCTCTCAGCCTGGTCATTCAGATCATTAGAGAGAACACCCCGGGCATCGCTATAGTGGACCCCTACTACATGCGTGATGGCTGCTTGGGAAGCGCCATTGAACGGCGATTTGTGGCCTCGTACCTCCAAGGCATCTTGGTGGCGAACAAGACAAAGGAATACATTCTCGTGCCTTTCTTTCCCGAGTAAGTCATTATTCACTCACCGCCATAACATGCTTTATTAGATTTTCATCATTCTTTTTCCAACACATTCCATTTGAATTGTTTTGCGAAGAGATCAACACTGCACACCCATCTGCTTGTCGCCGAAACATTCGCAAGCCACGTATTTCGACTCAAGGAGTCAAGAAAAGAAGAAAAACTACGATAAGATCAAGGAAGTTCTGGATGATGCTCTCACCGGCTATGCCTCAGCGGAAGGCGCCACCTTTGTGCGTAAGAAGCTCAAGTTTGGCAGGCACGTCTTCACCCATGTGATGGAATTCCCCTACGTGAAACAGCCGGCAGTCAGTCAGAAGGAAGCCTACTATGCACTCCATCACATGAGGGTGTTCCTACTAGAGCAACAGAATTCTATGCTGCCAGATCATCTCAAACGGTGGGCCGAAGCCAAGGCCAGGATCAATGATTCAGATATTAGACAAGAGATGTATCGCATCCAGCAATAGTTTGGGGCAATCATCAGCCGTGATGTCATGACTTCAGGGGGGTCTTCTACGGAGGCAATCCCCCGAATAACCGTGATGTAGTAGATCGCCTAAAGATGCAGGGTGACTATAGGGCGTTCATGAGGAAACAAGGCATCCTCCCGTTCCTTGAGCCGAGCTAGAAGTCTTGATGTGTTGGTCTAGTTGTAGTTCTTTATCCCCACAAGTACTTGTGTGTGTCGACATGTACATGCTACTACTTGGTATTTTTTGCTTACTTTGTTACCTTATTTGATAAGTATATCTTTATATGAGACTTTTACTTGTTTTTTCACCCACCATTTAATTATTATTGCCAACTTTTAGATGACGTGGTATGTCATGTACAAGGGACGGGTTCCCGAAGTTTACGATGATTGGGAAGACTGTCGGAGACAGGTGCACCGTTTCAGCGGCAATAGCTATAAAGGGTACAACACTATGGCGGAGGCGGAATCTAGATACGCGCGCTATCTAGCGGGAGTTAGGACGAGGAACCGGATGAAGACCTACACCTCCATTGCGGTGATGGTTATCATCCTTGGTTGTCTGTCCTGCATGTTCCTACTTTAGATGTCTAGGCGAGCTTCCGCGAGCTCTAACTTGGTTGAGACATGTATTCATGTCATCACTAGCTACTTTGTAACTTGATTGAAATAATGTAACTTATACTGTGTATTTATGTATGTAACTTATCTATATGTATTTGTTTCTATCTTGTCTGTGTATTTATTTCTGTATTGTATATCTGTGTATTTATTTCTGTACTGTATATCAGTGTATATCAGCTGTATTGTATATAATCTGTATTGAATATCATCTGTATTGAGTATTTCTTTTTTTTGAAAATCTCAGCCATGGCGCACAAATACTAGTGGCGCACGTTGTCAAATACTAGTAGCACACTATGTCATGCGCCACAGGAAAAACAGTAGTGGTGCACAAGGCAGTGCGCTACCACTAACTCGAGATACCTGTAGCGCACCTGGCACTGCGCTACGGGCACTTTTTAGCCGTAGCGCAGAAGTCGTGGCGCACCCCTAGTGTGCTACGGAAGGGGAAAACAGGTGCGTCACAGACGTGCGTTTTCCTAGTAGTGTGCGGCAAGTACGGGCCGCAACTCATCAACACAGTTGCCAAGTATTCTGAGGAGCTACAGCGAGCCAAGAAGGCGGCGAAGGCTCGACGTCAGGGGCCGGCGGGAAGTCTGTGGCGTCTGATACTGCCACAGACTTGATGAGGCCCCCGAAGCCGAAGGCCAAGTCAAAGAAGCAAGTTGCTCCTCAGTAGTTATATTTGTAATAGTTAATAGCTCGACTCCTTTTGTTGAAAACATGCCGCTGGCTGAGTGTCTCTGTTGATACTTTTGCTATGTTTGAATGCACTTGAGTTTTTGTCCATGTGTTGCTTGGTCCCTTATTTTCTCTTGCTTGGCTTGTGATAGGGTACATCGAGTGGTCCTTAGAGTGAGCCTCGGGATCTGCCATCCGCTGGTGATACCTTAGCGCAGTCGCACTCAAGGGTGGATGAGCTGTCCCTGCTTTCGTGACTGCGCAATCGTGTTAAACAACTGGAACGCGAACTGCCCGTCCTCCACGGCAACACGGATGTATGGAAGTCGAGGGCGGAGAAGGCCACCGCCCGAGAGCAATATCTACTAGAGGAAGTGTTAGCTTTCTGACCCCTTATCTTTTCTTGTAGTCAGTTGCGGTAGTTCATTGTCTTCATACTTTTGCCTCTTGCTTGGTGTAGTTGTTAGCGCACGTCATCCATAGGATGAGAAAGACAGGATCGCCATTCGCATGAACGACCTGACCCAGGAACAACTTCAGGCAAGTGGGTACTTCTGGGTAGATCATGATCGTGCAATCGCACTTGCGACCCTGCAGGATCGTGCCTCGTGAGTGCTCCACTTTCTGAAGAAATCATAGTCGTGCCTGAGGAATATCTACCAAATGATGTTTCCGCTGGACGCCATCCCTTCGAGATTGTTGGCTCTCCTGGCTAAGGTTCAGGATTTGAGTGCAGTTCACGAGTGTGTGCGGCAACAGTTAGTGGCTGGTGCCAAGGCTGCATTATCGCTGGTGCGACTGCATATGCCTGATGTGGATGTTGCAGCTGTTGCTACTGGTCCGCTGATTCCGCCCGCAGGTTCGACATGGAATATGGTTCATCATTACTAGGCGGTGGATCGCCCAGCAGAGGAAATTGTTGACTTGTTCGAGGAACAGACAAACGTTCTTCTGTTGCAACAGTAGTTTGACTTGTATCCTGCACATAAATGTACCAGTGTTGTAAAGTTCGTGTATGTATGATGTATATAGTTGATTGATATTGATGTGTAAAGAGCTTGCTAGCTCGTATGTTTTGCAAGTGTATTTGTACTCTACAGTTCCTTTTCATTAGCCTGACTTATTTTATATCAGCGTCTTGCCAACCTGTCAGGTGCGTTGCAACTGGGTTGGTGTATCAAGGGTTCGATTATTGTTGCGTCAGCTACTCGGGATACTACGTATTGTTCGTAGAACCAGGGTGTAAAGGGTGGCATAGCCCCCGAATGATATAATTGCTAGAAAACACAGAGTTTCGGGGCACTTAGCTTTATTTATTCGCAGAATCAGTACGATGTACAATGTGTGGCTGAGTAGCCTGGCTGAATAGCCTTATTTGTAGTGTAAGAGAAAAAAAAGGACGACTAAGGGTAGAAGCACCGCAGCTGCGCGATGTTCCAGGGGTTGGAGTATGCAACTCCTGTCTCGAAATCTTTGAGGCGATAGGCGCCACCTAGGATTACTTCTGTAATCACGTATGGTCCTTCCCAAGGGGACTAGAGCTTGAGGTGCCCTTGCTGCTTCAATCGCAGGACCATGTCTCCTTCGACGAAGGATCTGGGGCATAGCCTTCTGATGTGGTAGTTGCGCAGGTACTGCTGGTAGGTTGTCGATCTTTCTGCTGTGATGTCCCGTGCCTCGTCAAGTTGATCGACGGAGTCTTCGAGTGCAAGAGTTGAATCCTGCTTGCTGTAAGCGACCACCCGTGGGGCTTTGTAGCGTACTTCTGCGGGTAGTACCGCTTCAGCACCATGCACCATGAAGAATAGAGTGTATCCCGTGGCACTGTTTGGAGTTGTGCGTAAGCTCTAGAGTACGGATTGAAGCTCGTCTGGCCAGCATCTGGCGGCTTGTTCGAGTGGCCGGATGAGTCGCTTCTTGATTCCACCGCAGACGAGGCCGTTGGCCTTTTTGACTTGACCGTTGGTCTATGGATGAGCTACATAGGCATAGCTTATGTTGATTCCTAGGTTTTCACAGAAACACTAGAACTCCTTAGAGGTGAAGTTCGTTTCATTGTCCGTGATGATGCTGTGTGGCACTCCGAAGCGATAGACAATGAACTCGAAGAACTTGACAGCACTGGCTCCCGACTGGTTTGTCACCGGCATGGCCTCTATCCACTTGGTGAATTTGTCGACTGCGACCAAGAGGTAGACGTAGCCTCCTCATGAGGACTTTGGGAGCTTGCCGACCATGTCGAGTCCCCATTGCGCGAAGGGCCAAGCCAGTGGTATTGGCCGGAGTTCCACGCCAGGTGCGTGCGGTTTGTCCGCGAATCGCTGACAAGCGTTGCATCTCTGGACTATGTCCTTGGCGTCACGCATGGCTGTGGGCCAGTAGAATCCAGCTCGTAGAGCTTTGGTGATGAGGGCGCGACTGCCGACATGGTGTCCGCAAGTCCCTTCATGTATGTTGAGGAGGACGGCCTTGACGTCCATGTTGGAGACGCACCTTGGAGTACTCCTATGATGCTGCACTTGTATAGTTCGCCGTTGATGATGGTGAATGCCTTGGATCGCCGTGCGATGTGTCCCGCGTCAGTCGGGTCATCAGGCAGCCTCTTGCTGAGAAGATATGTGATGTAGGTTGAGTCCAAGATGGTTCGATCATCATGACCCCCATTGGTCCCTCGAGTCCTGTGTCAAGCTCCATGTCGTCGAGTTCCATTGGCTCATTGGGTGGCGTAGCCCCCGAGTCTGTTCTTGCGCTTATTTTCTTCTCTGCGGCCTTTGGCTTGATGGAGCGTTCGCAGATACGCTCGAGAAATACCCCAGGTGGTATGGGGGCGCAGGTGGAGCCAATGTTGGCGAGTGCGTCCGCCTCTTCATTGCTTTCGCGGCCTACGTGCCGTAGCTTACAGCCGTCGAAGTCCCCTTCGAGTGTATTGTAGAGGTCACGTAAGCGATCATATTGTCGTTCAGTGCGTCGCACTCGTGCATTGTCTGGTTGACGACCAGCTTGGAGTCGACGTAGATGATGAGCCTCTTGGCGCCACAGGCTTTTGCCATCCGCATCCCGTGCAGCAGGGCCTCATATTCATCTTCGTTGTTAGAGGCGGTGAATTGCATTCGCAGAATGTATTTCAACTTGTCTCCTTGGGGCGATGTCAGTGTGACACCTGCGCCAGCCCCGTCCTTACGCTTTGATCCATCGAAGTGCATTGTCTAGAGGTAGGACATATCTAGTTTTTCGGGGAGCTGATTCTCCATCCTGTGCACGAGGAAATCAGGGAGGACTTGTGACTTGATCGCGTCGCGCTTTTCATATGTGATGTCTCGTGGAGACAGCTCGATTCCCCAAAGCGCGACTCGTCCAGTGGCATCGGGGTTGTTGAGGATATGCCCAAGCGGGGCGTCGTTGACCACCACGATTGGATGCTCTTGGAAGTAGTGACGCAGTCGTCTGGCTATCATGAAGACGCTGTATGCCAGCTTCTGGTAGTGCGGGTACCGCTGCTTTGTTGGTGTGAGCACCTCGCTGAGGTAGTAGACTGGGCGCTACACCCCGTGGACTTTGTTTTCTTTGGCTTGTTCCACCACGAGTATTTTGATGACCACCTGGTTGGTGGCAGAGATGTACAGCAGCAATGGTTCCCTTTCGCGTGGAGTCACCAGTACTGGTGAGGTAGACAGTAGACGCTTGAGGTCTTCGAATGCTTCCTACGCCTCGTCGGTCCACTCAAACTTGTCAGTTTTACGGAGAAGTTGGTAGAAGGGCAATGCCTTTTCGCCCATACGACTGATGAATCGACTGAGCTCTGCGATTCGCCCGGCTAGTTGTTGAACACCTCTTATATTCTTCGGCTTCTCCATGGCCAGTATGGCTTTTATTTTCTTCGGGTTCGCCTCAATTCCCCTCGCGGAGATGAGATACCCGAGTAACTGCCCAGATGGTACGGTGAAGGCACACTTGTCCGGATTAAGCTCGATCTGGTAGTGGTCGAGATTGGCGAAGGTTTCGCATAAATCGTCGATTAGCGAGGCTTCCTCCTTTGTTTTGATGACGATGTCGTTGATGTAGACTTGGATATTGCGGCCAAGTTGATCCTTGAGGCAAGCCTGCATGCACCGTTGATAGGTAGCTCCTGCGTTTTTAAGCCCGAAGGGCATTGTGTTGTAGCAGAATACACCAAAAGTCGTTGTAAACGCCATTTTCTCTTGATCTTCCTCCTTCATTCGAATCTGATTATAGCCTAAGTAGGCATCGAGGAAGCAGATATGCTCACATCCCGTGGTGGAGTCAATGATTTGGTCGATTCGCGACAGCGGGAAGTGATCCTTTGGGCGGTGCTTGTTAAGGGAGGTAAAGTCCATGCACATCCATAGGATATCCATATCTTTTTTAGGTACCAGCATCGTGTTGGCGAGCCAAGTGCTTTCCTTGATCTCGCGTATGAACTTGGCGTCGAGGAGTCTGTTGATCGTCATTCCGACCGCCTTTTCCCTTGGTTCGGACAGTCGCCAAATTGTCTGTTTGACTGGCCTTGTGTCTGGGTTGACATTGAGTGCGTGCTCGGCGAATTCCCTAGGAACCCCTAGCATGTCTGCTGGACACCAGGCAAAGATTTCCCAGTGCTCACAGAGGAATTCGATGAGCGTGAGCTCCTATGCAGAACTCAAGTTGTTGGCGATGAGGGCCGTCTTGGTCAGGTCCGATGGGTGGACCTGGAATTTCTTCGTGTGCACCGACGAGTTAAAGAACAGGTCAGGTGAACTTGGCCGGCTTAGGGGAGGCAGACTATTGTCTGTCGACTCCTTCAATCTTGCGAGCTCCTCCTGCATGCCAAAGGACTGGGAGATTCTGTTGAATTCCCTGTCGCAGCTGTCGAACCTTTCGAAGCTCCCGTTGATTGTGATGACGCCGTTTGGACCTGGAATTTTCATCTGCAGGTAGGCATAGTGCAACACTGCCATGAACCTAGCGAACACGACGCGTCCGAGGATGCAGTGGTACTGTGAGTGCCAGTCGACGACCTCGAAGTCGATGCGTTCGCGTCAAAAGTTTTGTGGCGTGCCGAAGATGGCATCGAGGTTGATTTTACCTAGAGGATATATGCCCTTCCCTGGGATGATGCCGTGGAACATCGTGTCCGAGACTTCTAGACACGTCATAGGGATCCTCATTACTCGCAAGGTACTTGCGAACGTGAGGTTAATGCCGCTTCCACCATCCATGAAGACGCGACTCATGTCGAAGCCTCCAATCTGTGCCTTGAGTATGAGGGGACTGATACATTGCAAATGTATCTATAATTTTTTATGTTCCATGCTTGGTTTTATCTACTTTCTTATGTTTCATCAACACTTTGGAGTACTTTCTATACAATTTCTTGGACTACCTATTAACAAAGAGCCACATTGCCAGTTGCCTGTTTTCTGCTGTTTTTGGTTCTAGGAAAGTTAGAAAATCAATATTCTCGGAATTGGACCAGACAAAAGCCAAAGTCGATATTTTCTCGGAAGATTCACGGAGCCAGAAGGAGAGCCGGAGAGGAGCCACAGGGTGGCCACACCACCCCATGGCACGGGTCCACCTAGGCCGCGCCAGGGCATGGTGTGGGCCCCCTGGCCGCCCACCGACCTTGCCCTCTGGCCTATAAGAAGCCTCCCGAAGCCAAAACCTTAAATCATCAATCAGAAATCCACGAAAAGTTCTGTAGTGCCGCCGCCACCGAAGGGGAGATTCGGGGGACAGAAAGTCTCTGTTCCGGCACCCTTCCTAGACGGGGAAGTGCCCCCGGAGCCATATCCATCGATCTCCACCGCCATCTCCATCACCATTGCTGATTCCCATGATGAGGAGGGAGTAGTTCTCTCTCGAGGCTAAGGGTTCTACCGGTAGCTATGTGTTCATCTCTCTCTCTCTCTCTATGCATGATCTTATTGAGATCATGAGCTTATAATCTATAGATCTACCTTGCTACTCAAGTGCTTTAATAGATTTCTGCTCTCCCCATGTGTGTGAAAGTGACAACGTGCACATCATGGTGGCACTTAGGCTAGAGATTACAAATACTTGTTATGAGTTATATTTGGAGTTGGATGTCTTTATGAAATTGTGGTGTTTGTTGGACTCATCTAGTACTCAAGGTGACAGTGTGGGGTTTTCTAGATGGGAAAGGCTTACTTTGAGGAGTGCTGTTATAGCCCTACCAACGATTAGAGTGTCCAACCAGAGAGTAGTATCATAAAGAGAAGATATTTATATGAGAGTGTTCACTAGTGAAAGTATGATCCCTAGGCCTTGTTTCTAAGCACTGAAACACCGTTTGCTACTAGATCTGTTGCATGTTTGCTTGCTTCCTTCTTTATTTCAGTTTGCCTTTAGTCTTTTCCACGCCATCAAGTTATTTTCTACCACCATACCACTTGTATTTCACTATCTCTTCGCCGAACTAGTGCACCTATACACCTGACAAGTGTATTGGGTGTGTTGGGCACACAAGAGACTTCTTGTATCTTGATTGCAGGGTTGCTTAAGAGGGGATACCTTTGACCACTTCCTCCTTGAGTTCGATAAACCTTGGGTGATCCACTTAAGGGAAAACTTGCTGCTGTTCTACAAACCTCTGCACTTGGAGGCCCAACAACTGTCTACAAGAATAGAAGTGCATAGACATCAAGCTATTTTCTGGCGCCGTTGCCGGGGAGGTAAGGTAAAAGGTACTCACATCCTCCGGTGTGAGTGCTCGAAGTTATTTCCTTTAGATTTTGCAGTTTTGTCTTTTTGTTTCTTGTTTTCACTAGTTAGGCTTAATGGAAAACAACAAAAAAATTAGAGAGCTTTATAGTATTTATCTTGAGTTAGGACATGAAGTGTTTGAAGAGAAAATTAAAAAACCTATGGAACTTTATTTGCGTGCTGATAGCAATGTTATTAGTATGAATTCTTTGAACACCATTATTGCTAATGCTATGGAAACGTCTAAGCTTGGGGAAGTTGGTTCTTATGAAAATGATCTTTTTACTTCCCCAGTTTTAAAGAAGAAAATTTGCTTTGATGATACTTTATCTCCCATATGTGGTAATTCTAATGATAATTTTAAGATACCTACAAGAATTATTGATCATGTTATGGATAACTACTATTTTGGAGATGGAACTGTCCATCCCGGTGATCATTTGTTCTTTATACACGAATTATGTGGGTTGTTCAAGTGTGCAGGTATTACAACAAATCACGTCAAGAAGAAGTTATTCTCTTTATCACTTAAGGACAAAGCAAGGGAGTGGTATGAGCTACTAGATGATCCTCATCATTTGGAGTGGAAGGAACTTGAATCTCTCTTTTACTCTAAATTTTATCCTCCTCATGAAATTCATAAAGATAGGAATTATATTTATAATTTTCATCCTCATGATGGAGAAAGTATTTCCCAAGCATGGGGGATATTGAAGTCACTAATGCTCAAATGTCCCATTCATGAGCTCCCCTGGAATATTGTTATTAATAATTTCTATGCAAGGCTTTCAGGACATTACAAGGACTATCTAGATACTTGTTTAGAGTGATCCTTCACGAGTAAGGAGGTCAAAGCTAAGTGGGATCTTCTTGAAACAATTCAAAGCAATACCGAAGATTGGGATAACAACAAAGGTAAAGAACCAGGTATAAACTATGAGTATGATTGCATTAAGTCTTTCGCTGAAACGGCTGATTTTCAAGAGCTTAGTGCTAAATATGGTCTTGATCCTCAAATTCTTATTGATTGTTTTAAAACCTTTGCTTCTCATATTAATGCTCCTAAAGAAAAGTGGGACATGTATCATGAGCCTTTTAAAGGCACTTGCATGGAAAATGAAATTGTTGTTAATGATAACAATAAACACGCTCAAACCTCTGAAAGTACTATTTCTTATAAGCATGTTAATTTTTGTGGAATACATAGACCTTGTGAGAATAATCAAATTGAAGAAGAATATTGTATCACCCACAAGAATGAAAAAACTAGAATGTGGTATAGGGCTTTAAATGATCTTGGTAAAAAAGTTTGTGCCCTTTATCCTTTTATTTGTGAACTATGCTTTGAAGTGGGTCATTTCAATTTTCAATGCTCAGACCATAATAATAGCCCTTCTAATCCAATGAGTACTACAAGTTTGTATTGTGATGACATGATCACTCCTAATCAGCATGATGAACTTACATTATTTTTGGGATGTGAAGAGTTATCAAGAAAAACCTCTTTGGTAGATTTGAGTGCTTTTGATATGAAGAATGTCCTGCATGGTTGTCATCTTTATTGTGTTGATAATTTCCACACAAATAGTTACATACAAAATATTATAGAAGATGAGACTTTACCAAAATATGATAGGACTAATATGTGTTTTGATCTTATTAATGAAAAGAAGGAATCCTCCAAAGTTTCTTCTATTGTCTCTAATAATAAACCAGGGTATATGGAGAAGCTTCCTTTCAAGCCTCTCCCCCCTAAAGAGAATAAGATAAAGAAGAAAAGGAGGAGTAAAAGGAGGGAGGAAACGGTATTTTCCCTTAAGCATGTAGCTCCTATTATAGTTTTTGATGAGTCTGAACTCGATGATGTTCCTATGCCTGTTACCTATAGTAGTGATCATGATTGGGAAAAACACACTTCTTTTGATATTGAAAATCTCTTTGGTACCAATTCTGAAAATGATGATATTAATAATTGCTGTACTATTAGTGCTATCCATGATCCTTCCAATGATGATATGTTTACAAATGAACACACCTGGGAAGATAACTATTCTATTGCTTATGATGAAGCTGTACCTCCAATATATGATGATTGCAATGATGAATATGATATTTTAGTCCACCTACTATTGAGGAGGAAATTAATTATTATTACAATATGCCTCCTATATTTGATGATTATGGTGATGAAAATAATAATGATAGCTATTTTGTTGAATTTTCTCCCACTACAATCAATAAGAATGACTATGTTTATGTGGGGAGTATTAATTCTTTTATGCATGTGGCTCATGATAAGAATGTTTCTTGTGATAGTTATATTGTTACTTTTATTCATGATGCTACTGAAAGTTATTATGAGAGAGGTAAACATGGTCTTATGTATCTCAATAATATTAAGTTTCCCCTCTTTATGTTGAAAGTCTTGAAGTTGCACTTGTTTTGCTTTCCTATGCTTGTTGCTTTGTGCTTTCATGACTTGTTTCTTTACAAGATTCCTATGCATAGGAAGTGGGTTAGACTTAAATGTGCTTTGAATTTGCTTCTTGATGCTCTCTTTTACTTCAATTCATATTTCTTATGTGAGCATCTTCTCAAACTATCATGCCTAACTTAAAGGCGTTAAAGAAAAGTACTTGTTGGGAGATAACCCAAGAGTTTTAGATGAGTCTTGGAAGTTATTACTTCAGTAATAACCGCTCCTTATCCTTTTTATTTGCTTTTTGTGCCAAGAGTAACCTCTAATGAGAGTGAAGTAATGATTGAGAAAGTTGCTGTCCCGAAACAGATTTTTGTACTTCACCGTAAAGATTCGTGAGAGATCTCTGTATGTCGGATTGAGCTGTAATTGTTTGTGCTTGTGCCCCAGGTTGTTATCTAACTTTCGTTAGTTCAACACTTTTTGATTTGAGCAACATAAGCTCTTCGAAAAAATTCGTCTTTACCTGCTGGTCTGTTTTGACAGATTTCTGCCATTTTCTGTATTTGCTTCTTGTTGGTTCCTT
Source organism: Avena insularis (assembly GCA_023614405.1). Lineage (NCBI taxonomy): Eukaryota > Viridiplantae > Streptophyta > Magnoliopsida > Poales > Poaceae > Avena > Avena insularis. The sequence continues at coordinate 408,240,620 of CM042684.1, read as the reverse complement.
CTTGAGTTCTTTTGGGGAATTGAGCTTTTTGAGGGAAGTGCTACAGTAGCTAGTGTTCTAATGGAAGTTTATTTGGTGTTAGAACTGAACCTTCAGACTTATTTATTTTGAGTGCACTAATGTTGCTAATAAAGATTGTGTGAAGTTTTGTATGAAGGAAAAATTTCAGGTGTATGGAAGGAATGAGTAATGAGATGAAGGATGGACTAAAGCTCAAACTTAGGGATTCCACGCGTGTCACCCCAAAAAATATCCAAGAAGTACAAGCGTAAAAGATTGGGGATGCCCAAGGCATCCCCTTCTTCATCAATAAAAATCCCAGGTTTCTTCCAAACGCTTCATTTTTATTGTTTCATGCACAGTTGTGTTGTTCTTGGAGCGTCTTATTTTTCGTTTTTGTTTTGGTTTTTAGTTTGCTTGGTTTGCTTAGTTTTATGAATAAATTGGTTGGACCCCCTCTTTCATACATTGGTTTGCAAATGGTTTGGTTTGGTTTCGAAAAGAGTAGGAAAGTTCATGCTTATGTGGTAAAAAGAGCTTGTTTTTGACTGTGGCTATGCTTTGTCATGCCATGCTTGATATTGTTTTGGCTTTATGCTTAGTATTCTTTGCTGTAGCATGACTTGTTATAAACAATTGAGATTGCTTATTGTGCCTTGGATGAATCATGCATTTTTTTAGCATATTAAAGCATATTATAGTGGCATTCTCCTTTGATGCTTTATTTGGGTTGACTTGGCACATGCTCACACCATGTTATGACTATCTCAAGTCACCATAGCCTTTATTATCCTTTAGTTTTCAACTTGTAGTATCACTTTATGCTTTGATCAATGATGTTTTGTCGCTCTGCATGATTATGGCCATTATTGCTCTCTTCGTTTGTCGCTCCCAGTCTTTTTGCTAGCCTCCACCACCAAGTATGAGTTCCACTCATGCATCCAACTCCTTAAACCAAGTTATTCCAAAGATTCCACCATGCCTACCTACTAGCTTATGCTATTCCAAGTATATTCATGCTTTTGTTTACCTTCCACTTGTTATGAGAAAACTAGTGATTAAATCTCTCACGAACTTGATGGCACACTTTACTTTACTTGCCCGTAATAAAATTGAACCATTGTGTCGTCTATGTTGTATATGCTTGCACTTATTTGTTGGGAATTAGCAGAACCATGCTTTCATGGGGAACGATTTCAACATTGCACTTGGTACTTGTACCTAGTTGATATCATGCTCTTTTGTATATGGATGTCGTCGGTGTGAAATGAAAGGGGAGCTTGTAAGTCCATGGAGTTATGTATATGTGTTAGAGAAACGCCTGGGCCGCTGGTCTAATCCATGCTGACATGGTGGAAACCTGCAGCGTAACCATAATGAGCTGTCTATGAAGCATTCTTCTTATAAAAAAAAGAGTCCTATATTGAGAAAAAAGAGAAAAAAAGAGATACTATGAAAAGAGGAAAGAGAGAAAAAAGCACCATATGCCCATGGTAAATAAGAAGAATGCTGAGATGCTCGTTGTCTGCTTACCTTGTCATTTTGATATGGGGATTCTTCCGTATCATCGGGCAAGGGTACCTGTTAATGACTCTCAATGATACACATGTACTTACAATGACAAGAACTTACCGGTGACTAAACTTGAGTAGCATGAGGAGCGGCCCTCGTATACAAGGGACATGAGATTTCTGATTTATACTTCGTCAAGCATGTACACCATAGTTTGTTCACTTTAACCTTAATCACTTCAAGATGCTTATGATAGGGGCAATGAGAGCTGAAAGCTATTAAGTACCATAATTTTTGGAAGCTCTTTATGAGACTTGAATCCCTACTTCCTTTTAGAAAAGGTCTTTCTTCCACCATTATATTGAGTCTCCACCTTCTATCTTTATGCACCTACTTTGAGAGCATAGTGGCCATTCTTAGTTCTATGTGTATTGTCCCAAGACTAGTTGATTGATGCATAGCTTGATATTGCTTGTTTTAAACTATTTGTATCTAGTCACTCTTATGAACTTTGAAGGTGTCCTATGCATTTATATTTGCTACTCTATGAGGGACAAGCTGAATACTATTATGCTATGTTTTCTTTATGTGAAACAAACAAACGTCTTGCAAAGCATTGTTATTCATGAATCTTTTGTTTGTGTCTTTTCATGTTGCATCATAGTTTCTTTGTCTTATTGCTAGAACCTTGTCTTTCATGTTATGATTGAAGTACTATGATCCCAGCTTTGAAAGTTTTACAAATACTTTGATCAAGTCTTTGATGGTGCATGTCACCTCAAAAATTATTCTTTCTTTTTATCACTTACCTACTCGAGGACGAGCAGGAGTTAAGCTTGGGGATGTTGATACATTGCAAATGTATCTATAATTTTTGATGTTCCATGCTTGGTTTTATATACTTTCGTATGTTTCGTCCACACTTTGGAGTACTTTCTATACAATTTCTTGGACTAACCTATTAACAAAGAGCCATAGTGCCAGTTGCCTGTTTTCTGCTGTTTTTGGTTCCAGGAAAGTCAGAAAATCAATATTCTCGGAATTGGACCGGACAAAAGCCAAAGTCGATATTTTCCCGGAAGATTCACGGAGCCAGAAGGAGAGCCGGAGAGGGGCCATAGGGTGGCCGCACCACCCCATGGCGCGGGTCCACCTAGGACGCGCCAGGGCATGGTGTGGGCCCCCTGGACGCCCACCGACCTTGCCCTCTGGCCTATAAGAAGCCTCCCGAAGCCAAAACCCTAAATCATCAATCAGAAATCCACGAAAAGTTCCGCAGCACCGCCGCCACCGAAGGGGAGATTCAGGGGACAGAAAGTCTCTGTTCCGGCACCCTGTCGGGCGTGGGAAGTGCCCCCGGAGCCATCTCCATCGATCTCCACCGCCATCTCCATCACCATTGCTGATTCCCATGATGAGGAGGGAGTAGTTCTCTCTCGAGGCTAAGGGTTCTGCCGGTAGCTATGTGTTCATATCTCTCTCTATGCATGATCTTATTGAGATCATGAGCTTGTAATCTATAGATCTACCTTGCTACTCAAGTGCTTTAATAGATCTCTGCTCTCCCCATGTGTGTGAAAGTGACAGCGTGCACACCATGGTGGCACTTAGGCTAGAGATTACAAATACTTGTTATGAGTTATATTTGGATTTGGATGTCTTTATGAAATTGTGGTGTTTGTTGGACTCATCTAGTACTCAAGGTGACAGTGTGGGGTTTTCTAGATGGGAAAGGCTTACTTTGAGGAGTGCTGTTATAGCCCTACCAACGATTAGAGTGTCCAACCAGAGAGTAGTTAAGTGTAGTATCATAAAGAGAAGATATTTATATGAGAGTGTTCACTAGTGAAGTATGATCCCTAGGCCTTGTTTCTAAGCACTGAAACACCGTTTGCTACTAGATCTATTGCATGTTTGCTTGCTTCCTTCTTTATTTCAGTTTGCCTTTAGTCTTTTCCACGCCATCAAGTTATTTTCTACCACCATACCACTTGTATTTCACTATCTCTTCGCCGAATTAGTGCACCTATACACATGACAAGTGTATTGGGTGTGTTGGGGACACAAGAGACTTCTTGTATCTTGATTGCAGGGTTGCTTGAGAGGGAATACCTTTGACCACTTCCTCCCTGAGTTCGATAAACCTTGGGTAATCCACTTAAGGGAAAACTTGCTGCTGTTCTACAAACCTCTGCACTTGGAGGCCCAACAACTGTCTACAAGAATAGAAGTGCGTAGACATCAGGGACAGTGGCCTGAACGAGGGACTTGGCGCGGGTGGTCGCGTTTGTCGAAAGTGATGCAGGAGTCGCTTCCACCGAGGTACTCAGTGGTGGAGGGCGGAGAGTTTGTCACCAAGTTGACTTGGCGAGTGATGGCTTTGTGTACCCGATTTGAGGGGCGCCCCTTTTGGATCATCATGTTGCCCACGACCCATGGGTATGGCTTGCCGCCTTGATTCTGGACCGGTGCGGCCATGGGTGGTGGTACTCCAGGTGGTGGTGGAGGAGCTCCATGTGCTGGCCAGCGCTGAGACTCAAGTGATGACCGCGTTACGATTCATCCGAGCCAGGCCCTCATGGAGTTTGAGAAACTCGCGGCAGTCCTTGAGAAGGTGGCTGGATTTTTTCTTGCCATCATGCTTGTCGATGTAGAAGTGCATGTTGCACGGACCGGACAATTTGTCCTTAATTGTTGTTGCGGGTGCCTCTTCGCGAGTGCGGCGTTGCCATACCTGCATGGTTTTCCTGGAGTCGCGGTATCCACCGCTGTGGTAGCCGCTGTTGCGGTTGTCAACGCGTTTGTCGGCGTAGCCTGCTGCGACCATGTTGACGTCATCGCGATCATCGTAAACACGCATTCGCCGCTTGCCTTGACGATCGCGTCTGCGCTCGAGGTCGTCGTCGTCATCGGAGTAGGTGTGATTTTTCACCGAATCCTCTCCATCAGCCCACTGATTCGCAATTTCCATCAGGTGGTCGATTGTTTTGGGCTTCGAGCGGCCCAGCTCCTCCCCGAGCTCTATGCGGCGAACGCCGCAGTTGAATGCGTCGATTGCGCGATCCTCCGAGATATTTTCTACGGAGTTCTTGATGATGGACCACCTCTAGATGTATGAGCGTAGCGACTCGCCCGACCTTTGCTAGCAGCACCTCAGTTCTTCGATTAATGCGGGCCTTTTGTAGGTGCCCTTGAAGTTGCACACAAAGCTGTAGACCAGCTCTTCCCAGCTGCGAATGGATCCGCGCGGGAGATTGTTGAGCCATGCTCGGGCGGCGCCTTGCAGCTGTAGCTGCAGGCATTGCATGGCCATGCTTCGACTCCCACCGTGGAGCCTGACGAAGGAGATGTGGTCCTCCAACCAGATTTTTGGGTCCTGCAGGCCGTCAAATTTTGGGTTCTCTGATGGGAGCTTGAACCCCTTGGGCATTTGCTTCTGCCTGATAGCCCCGCTGAAGCATCTGGCGCCACAGAGCTCCATGTCTTCGTCCTCTGAGTCAGTCGAGCGGGCGCGTCATGCCCTTGACTTGTCGATTTTGCGTTGCGTGAGGTCATCGCGCGCATCGTAGTCGTGGTCGTGTCGCTATGAGCGGCGGCATTGAGACAGGTCATGACTGTCGTCGTTGTACAAGGGTGAGGAATAGCATTTTTCTAGAGCCTTGCTTTTCTTCGGCTCCGGTGTAGGCTCTTTGTCAAGAGCGGCCTCGATTAACCCTAAGCCCGCGATCGTAGATTGGTGCATGGTGGCTCGGGGATCCCCAGCCGGCGGCTGGTTGTTGAGGAGGTACATGGTGGCCACTGTCACCACAGCTTGCGGCGTCTTTGGGACCACGTTGCCCCGTGTGTCGACTTTCATAGAACTGAAGTCGAGGACTTTCGCAGCTTCTATGCGTTGATGCTCGGTGAGGTGGGCCATTCGAGATTGCCTCTTGTTGGCTACGTACTCGTTGCCCTTGGAGGAGGATCCTCGTGGGAGGAGAGCCCAGCCCATCGAATACTTGACCCGTCCGCCGCCTTTTTACGCGCTTCGAGTTGCGCAATCGTTTGTAATTGGCGTCTGTACTCCTCCTTTAGTAGCCAATGATAGCCCATCAGCAAATCTTGCAGCGTGTCGGGGGGCAGAGGATTGCCTCGCAGAGCTTCTCGACAACGAGCCCACTCGAGATCGTTGAGCTTGATCACGAAACATTCACCAGTTTGTTCGTTCACCATGGTTGGAGGTTCGACTGCCCCTGCATTGTTGACGGGCACGCCATTGCCACCGTTGGTGGTGCCACCATTGGGTGGTCTGCCGTTAGGTATGCCACCGTTGGGTGGATCAGGGCTGTTGCCACTGTTTTCGCGCTTGGCGCTGGTTTCACCGGCGTTGATGACGGCACACATGAAGTGGTTGGGGAAGCTGTTGCTTCCGCAACTTTAGGATCCGGAACCGTAGACCCCATCTTCCGTTGCTAGGCCACCCAGATCGGATTCGCGACTGCTGTCACTGTCCGTGCTTTCAGCTGCTGCTGAGGTGTTGAGCTTGCTGAGGGCACCGATTGGTGGTGGGAACCACGATGCTGGAGCAATCGTGGTTGCCGCTGGCTGGTCAGGCATGCGAAGCGTGCCCATCTGACCAACTTGGAAGCGGATGCTCCCGATCACCAGGCTGATTCCATCGCCCACGGACTCGAAAGCCCGGCGAGTGGCTGGCGTGTGGACAGTGAAGTCTAACGCATCGAAGAGCTAGCGAATCTCCGCTGTTGCGGAGTTGTAGATCGCAGTTGATGGGGCCGAAGAAGCCGCAACATCCGCACTCCCAGTTCCCACAAACGGCGCCAATTGACGAGGGTTTAACTCATCAATGCCCATTGTTATGGACTTGGGTTTTAGAGAAGGAGGGAGCGCTGGAAGCATCTATCAGCTAGTAAACAAGCACACAGGGACGCGAGGTTTACCCAGGTTCATGCCTCGTAGAGGTCCCTACTCCTACTTGTCTGCTCTTGGAATTATCGGAGGAATCGAAGATTACAGGGGCGCGCAGATGCAATCTGGCGAGAGTTGTGGAAACTAGGGTTGCGTGTTTCCTCCTCGCCGCCCCCTCCTAGCCTTTATATAGATAGGCCAGGTCTCGGGTAGCAGGTCGAGTCGGTTACAGATTAGGGTTTTCCCTTTAAACTTTCTATCTTTAAGCTTCTTCTTGTCTCACAAGTCAACGAGAGTCCGTGGGCCACTCGAAGTCTTCATTGGGCCGTGACAATGCCGTGGGCTTCCATCGTACCTAGACCGTATATACCAAACTCGAGTACCTGCAGGGTATACCCATGTCACTATTACACCCCTTTCGGGGCCCTCCATTGTAAATGCTATATCAACTATCAAATGAGAGACAGACACCCGCTAGCCACTTATACGATACAAGCCATATGTTGAGCGTGGAACCAGTCTCGCGTATGAGTACGCGTAAGGTCGGTCCAGGATGCCTCATCAAACTATACCGCGATATAAACAAGTACATGTTAGAGGGTAACAACTAAGGGATCAATGCCCGCATAATACTTGTGCGTACTGGCCGTACAACACTCCTACGCATAGATTGGCTCTGATACCACTAAAGGGGATCCACAGCAGAAAACAAAAAATTTCCTACATTGGAACCCCAAAACTGCCTAGGATCTATCTATGTAGTAATGTGGTAACGGCCAATGCATAGAGAATACATACCCCTGTAGACCGTACGCAGTTAATGTTCCGAGGGGAACGTGGTTGATGTAGTCGTACTCGTAGCCGACCTCAAGGTCGTGAAGCTCCTCACAGGTCACCCCTTTCTCCTCCTTCATCGTGCAGTAGCTCCGGCTCACGACATTTAAGCGCCCCAAGTGTTGCACCTCGTGTCTTCGTACACATCCGGTGCATGATGAGACCTCCGGCTCCCCGATCCGACCGGGAGTGTGGAAGTTGATATCCGGCTAGGAATCCCTACAGCGTAACGGCGTACTGCAGGTGTGCCTTGTTTGCACAACCCAGACTTGGGGCCATGGTCACAAGGGCTAGAGAGAGAGGGAAGGAGGAAGTCAACCAAAGGACTTCTCCAATTGATGGTGTGTCTCATCCCACCCATGGAAACACCTTTATATAGGGGTAGGGGGTGTGCCCTCCCCTTTGGGTTTCCCATGTGGGGATATTCAAGGAGAGGGGGAGGCGCATGGGCCCTTAGGGCACCATGGGCCGGCCGGCCAGGGGTGGGCCCCACCCTGCACACAACCCTAGGCTAGCCGGGTGGGCCCCCTTTAGGTGCCTAGGCCTTGGCCCTTTGGCCCTTGCCCCTTCCCTCCTTCGGTTTTCCCTCATGGGCCCTTTTTCCCTAGGAAGTTTGGCCCATTAGTGGAATACCCCTTCAAATTAGATTTTAATATTATATTTAATATTAATTACACTAATTAATATGTAAATACATATTACAAAACCTGATTCAACCCGAAACACCTTTCGGTTCCCCTTTCTATATCCTCCGAACAACTTCAGAATTCCCGAAATGATTCCGGTCCTTTATTCTTTCTCCGAATAGCTTCAGATTTCTCCGTAGAACGATTCCGGCTTTCTCTTTCTCTACTGTGATTCCGTATTACAAATGATCGCTCTCATCATACCCTTAAGTGTATCCTCTCACGGCTCAGGAATGTTCTAGACATGATCTATATCAATGATCAACAGAGGGACCAGGGATATCCATGTGACCCCTATGCATTCCTGATGACAATGTTGTTTGAACCGCTAAATGTAGCATCCAATTCCTTTTGTTTCTTGATACGACTTGTCCGAGATCCGATCATTGGTATCAGATACCTTGTTCAATCTCGTTCACAACAAGTTCTATTTTCTTGTTACCATGATATTACATCCCGGTGAACGAGTCACATGTTGCAACATTTATGGATGTAATCTCAACAAGCCGGCCATATGTATCTCATCAAGCCGGCCAACAAATCTCGGTCTTGCAGTCACATGTCATCTACTGTTCCTTTGGAATACCCAACGTACACCTTTATGGCCACTGTATTACCAGATGACGGTTGATGCAGTCTAAGCAGCCTCAAGAAACAGTGAGTAATATGAGCTTACGGTCTAAGGAAAAGGAGTCTAGGTATATCTGTTGCAACAATGAACTATATGACTTGATCGTGTTGCAATCCCGCGAGGAGTGTCGATCACATCATTCTCCAATGATATGACCCCGTTGTCAATTGGCATAAATGCCCATGATCTTGAAACCCAGATCATCCTCATGACCAACGAACTAGTACGAATAGAGGCTACTAGGGACTTGTTGTTTCATATCACACCTGTACCAATGTTTCTACTTGGCACAGTTATAGCACAATATGTAACTATTATAAACTAATTGAGATATGAAAATAAAAACCTATTTATTATTTGCCTCTAGGGCATATGTCCTTCAAAATGTACTTCCACCGTCCGTGTAAAATTCGAACCTAGAAGCAAGTGGTAAAATTTAAACGTATTTAAGATTATTAATTGTTAATGAGTATGAACATTCTTGGAGTTTCAAGCTGAACGACCAAGGTCATGGCCATATCAACATCACACTTTATGCTGATGATGATCCCATATCCAAGAATTTGCATGCCACCAAATTTGGCCATATATTTTGAAAACAAATGAATAGGAAGTAGCGGTATGAAGAGTGTGGCTCGATCAGGTGCTCTCTCGAGAATGAGCCGAACCCGACTATTTTATTTCTTTGCTTAATTTTGGGGTAGTTCATGCTAAATGTAACAATCTCGATGTAATTTCCCCTTTTAAGTTCCTTGATGTAAATTATACTCCCACTGTCCGTGTAAAATTCGAACCTAATAGCAAGTGGTAAAATTTTAAACATATTTAAGATTATTAGTTGTCGATGAGTATGAACATTCTTGGGTTTCAAGACGAACGACCAAGGTCATGGCCATATCTACATCATATTATGTTGATGATTCGTGATCCCATATCCAAGAATTTGCATGCCACCAAATTTGGCCATATTTTGAAAACAAACAAAGAGGAAGTAGTATGAAGATTATGGCTTGATCAGCTTCTCTCACGAGAAGGAGCAAAACATGACTGTTTCCCTGCTTAATTTTAGGGTGCTTCGTGCTAAATGTATGGACCTCGTTGTAATTTTACCTTTTCTAAATGTATTTAAGATTATTTGTTGTCGATTGGTATGAACATTATTGGATTTCAAGAAGAACGACCAAGGTCATGGCCATATCTACATCATACATTATGCTGATGATGATCACATATCCCAGAATTTTCATGCCACCAAATTTGGCCATATTTTGAAAACAAACCAAGAGGAAGTAGTATGAAGTGTATGGCTCGATTAGCTTCTCTCTCGAGAAAGAGCCAAACATGATTGTTTTCCCTACTTAGTTTCAGAGTGCTTTATTTGTGCTAAAAGTATGGACCTCGATGTAATTTTATCCCTTTTTAGGTCCTTGCTATAAAATGTACTCCCACCGTCCATGTAAAATTCAAAGATAAAAGCAAGTGGTAAAATTTAAACGTATTTAGGCTTAGTTATGTGAATGAGTATGAAAAATCATGGATTCGAAGCCGAACGACCAAGGTCATGGCTATATACGTCTACATCATACTTTATATCGATGATTCATGATCCCATATCCAAGAATTTGCATGCCGGCAAATTGGGCCATATTTTGAAAACAAACAAAGAGGAAGTAGTATGAAGAGTATGGCTCGACCAGCTGCTCTCTCTTGAGAAGGAGCCAAACCCAACTGTTTTACCTGCTTAATTTTAGGGTGCTTCGTGCTAAAAGTATGGACCTCGATGTAATTTTACCTTTTTAAAACGTATTTAAGATTATTAGTTGTCGATGAGTATGAAGATTCTTGGATTTCAAGACGATGACCAAGGTCATGGCCATATCTACATCATACTTTATGCTGATGATGATCACATATCCAAGAATTTCCATGTTGTCAAATTTGGCCATTTTTTGAAAACAAACGAAGAGGAAGTAGTCTGAAGAGTATGGCTCAATCAACTTCTCTATCAAGAAGGAGCCAAACATGACTGTTTTCCCTGCTTAATTTTAGGGTGCTTCGTGCTAAAAGTATGGACCTTGATGTAATTTTACCCCTTTTTAGGTCCTTGCTATAAAATGTACTCCCATCGTCCGTGTAAATTTCAAAGATAAAAGCAAGTGGTAAAATTCAGATATTTTTTTAAAATAATATATTTTTTAATAATTTCCACGAATAATACAAGAATTGAAAGATTTGCAATTCTAGCGTGGTATCGACAGTTGAATAGCCGACCAATCCTTATCGGCTTTTGAATCGCCGACTAGTCCCTGTCTGCTTTTGAAAAGCTGATAAGTCTCTGTCTGCTTTTGAAAAGCTGGTAGGTTATAGGGCAATGTGAAGAATAGGGGGACTAGTCATCTTTTCAAAAGCAGATAAGGACTAGTCAGCTTTTCAAAAATAGACAGGGCCTAGTCGGCTATTCAAAAGCCGATAAGGACTGGTCGGCTTTTGAAGTGCCGACACCACGCTAGAATTGTAAATCTTACAATTCGTGTATTATTCGTGAAAATTATTAAAAAATGTATTATTTAAAAAAGTAGCTAAAATTCAAACGTATTTCAGCTTAGTTGTGAATGAGTATGAACAATCTTTGATTTCAAGCCGAACGACCAAGCTCATGGCCATATCAACATCATACTTTATATCGATGATTCATGATCCCATATCCAAAAATTTGCATGCCGCCGAATTGGGCCATATTTGGAAAACAAACAAAGAGGGAGTAGTATGAAGAGTATGACTCGATTAGCTTTTCTCTCAAGAAGGAGCAAAACATGACTTTTCCCTGTTTAATTTTAGGGTGCTTCGTGCTAAATGTATGGAGCTCAATGTAATTTTACCTTTTTAGATTCTTGATATAAAATGTACCTCCACCGTCCGTAGGTGTAAAATTTGTATGTAAGAGCAAGTGGTAAAATTTAAACGTATTTAAGCTTATTAGTTGCCAATGAATATGAATATTCTTCCATTTCAAGCCGAACGACCAGGGTCATGGACATATCTACATCATACTTTATTCTAATGATTCATGATCCCATATCGAAGAATTTGCATGCCGCCAAATTTGGCCATATATTTAAAAAACAAATGAAGAGAAAGTAGTATGAAGAGTATGGCTCGATCAGCTGCTCTCTCGAGAAGGATCCGCACCTGACTATTTTCATTGCTTAATTTTAGGGGGTTTCGTGCTAAATGTAAGGACCTTTATATAATTATTTACATTTTTAGGTCCTTGATGTAAATTGTACTCCCACCGTCTATGGTGGTCCCATATTTGGGCGTAAAATGGGTGTGAATCATGACATGGTAACAATGTTGCCACTCGGAGTTTCGAACCATGAGGAAAGGAAAAAAATCAATTTTCCAAGTGAGAGGAGTGTATTTTCTATAAAGCAAGTACTCCCTCCGACCCAAATTAATTGACTCAAGTTTATCTAGATTCGGATGTATCTAGTACTAGCATATGTCTAGATACATCTGAATCTAGACAAATCTGAGTCAATTAATTTGGGTCGAAGGGAGGAAGAATATGTATTTCTATAGAAAAGAAACAAAGAGATAGAAGAGAAACTTTGGGCACAGAGGAAGCAGCTCAAGAGAGCAGCGAAGAGGAGGAGTTGGAGGCGGTGTGATATGAGAGCAAAACTGTGATGGGTTCCTAACACGAGGTACAGGGTACAGTCACCTAGTAGTATGGAACTAATACTAGTAAATTTCATGACCTTTACTATATACTAATGTGTTTTCTCTCTCCTTCAATGCCTCATCACCATCCCCACACCTTGGCTAGGTGATCTCTCCCTCGTCCAAAACGTGGCGCTGCGCACGTGTGTCAACCTGCCTTGTCGTCGGCTCCGTGTCAGTATCAGGCGTGCTGCGTAGAAGGAACCATTTTGGGGCTTGGCGACAAAAGGGACAATACTCATACTATTATTAGAGTTAGAGTTCAAACTTTCGCAGTTTCGAAATTTTCACTTCCTTCCCAAACATCAAGAGGGAAGCTTATTCAAAAGATTTCAAAAGATAGTGGTGCATAAGGGATTGTTTATACTGTCTGGTGTCTGCAGTACGTCCCATCGCATTCGATGCACTTCATTATGACCTGACCAGCTTTACCACTACTTCGTAGTACTCCATTATCGTTCCATTTCACACCCTGTGAAGAGGAAGCCACCAAGCACACCCACAACACGCTGGATCGAAAGTAGAGTAGCAGTAGTACGAAGGGTATGGCTCGGTCGCTCGCTCGAGAAGGACCCACACCCGACTATTTTTCATTGCTTCATTTTAGCGCCCTTTGTGCTAAATGTATGGACCTCTATGCAATTTTCTATTTTTTGAGGTCTTCGATGTAAACTGTACTCCCACCGACCTTCTCAAATTTTAAGTAAACGTAAGCGCGATTGGTTGCCCTTAAAATTTTCCAAAAATCATTTGAAGCTAAGCAGGAAATTGGTACATCGAAAAACCACCGAAAGTTCTGAAAAATTCATGTTCTTGCTACGCATCCGCATCCTGAAAAAGTTGACACGGTTTTCATAACATTTCAAAAAAAGAATAAGATGTATAATATTTTTTTGTGTCATCGTGTTACGTGTATCCGGAAAAATGAGTTATAAAAGTATAATACGAACATTATTAATTATTCTTTGGTTTCGATAATACTTTATGTTAATGAAATTATGTCAAACTTGAACTACAAGTAATAAACTGTAGGTTGCTTTGAAAGTTTTATAAAAAAGCTTTTGGAGCGACCCATCGAGCTGTTAATTAATATATCAGAAACCACAGAGAGTTTTGACGAGTGGTTCGACTTCTAGCTAAGATTTTGCATCATGAAAATTTTGAACACCTTTTGAAAACGATCACATGAAACAGGGAGAGAGGGGAAATGATTTTTGTATTCTCTATGGGCAACCCACAAGCTTGAGGTGCACCTTATTAGGCTTAAAGATACAAACTCTACTTTCTCCACAATGTATATGGTGAACCTTAGTGGATGCCACATACTAGGCCTTAAGGTGAGCTTTTGTACATATTGCTGATGCCCTTATTAGGGAAAAAGCAAATAGTACTCCCTCGATCCAAATTAGTGTTCTCATATTTGTCTAGATTCGGATGTATCTAGTCTTGTTTTTGTGCTAGATACATCCGAATCTAGATACATCCGAATCTAGACAAATCTGAGAACATTAATTTGGATCGGAGGGAGTAGTATATTAGTACTACTTTTTTTGAGGATAGTATATTGGTACTAGTACACTAGTATAGTACTATTAGTACTCATTTATTTGCTTAGACATATGCTCACCTTTGTCAACACGCTATACACGCTGAGAGAATAAAACGTAGGCAGGGTAAAAGAGGGCAGCAACGAAGAGGAGTTAAAGACGGTTCGATGTTAGAGGACAGTTATGATGGGTTCCTGACATGAGGTACTCCTGCGGCCACTCTACTAGTAGTAAATTTCAGGACCTATGCATGCAAAACAAATTGTGTGTTTTCTCTCTCCTTCGCTGCCTCTCACCATCCATCCTCCCTCTCTCCTACACTTTCCCCTCGCGCACCGGCCCGACTGATCTCTCCCTGGTCCACAGCGTGGTGCTGCGCACGTGTGCCTTGGTAGGGCGGCTCTATGTCTCTAGCGTGTTCAGCAGCTGTGTTGGCGTGGAGTAGGGACGAGGAGTACATAGGAAGGAAACCACTTTGGTCCTTGGCGGCAAAAAAGTTCAAACTTTGCCGGTTTTTGAAATTTTCACTTGCTTCCCAAACATCGGAAGGGAAGGTTACTCAAAAGATCGGCTATTCGCAGTAGTACTTCTTATCTTATCTTTATCTTTTCTTATCTCTTACAATACCATACCATACCAATATATAGTGTACGGATAACTTCGAACATTAACCGTTGGATCAAGACTGGCAAATCCAAACAGTGTCATCGGTGTGATTTTCCAACTATATCAGGAAAGAACATTCAATTATTCTCAATTTTCCGAGTGGATGACGAGCGAGGTTGTGCTTTTCCATTTAGTAATGTCCGAAGAATATTGGATCTGAACGCCAGAAGCTAAGTTTACCAACATGTTGTACCAACGATTCCCATATTTTATTTATGATTTTTCAAACTTCCTAGCTAACTCTGCCTATTTGACTGAATGACTTTATGTCGATTTATCAAAATTAGGTCAAATTTGAAACTACAAGTAAACTGTAGGTTGCTTTGAAAGTTTTACGAAAAATCTTTTGGAGGTAACCATCGAGGGGTCACAATTAATATATCATCCGAAAAATTTGCTACAGGACACCATTATTTTATGTCATTTGCTAAAACACACTTTTCAATTATGTCTTTGCCAGATACCATTACAATTTTGCGGCACATTTGCCAAAACACACCGCACGGCCAAAACAGGAAAGTTTGGCACATTTTTTTCAAACCTGGCCATAACATGATCACCCATGCAAAAGTGGCAACACTTCCCATTTTTGGCCATGTGGTGTGTTCTAGCAAATGTGCCACAAAATTGTAATGGTACCTAGCAAAGGCATAATCTAATAGTGTGTTTCAGCAAATGACAGAAAATAACGATGTTCTATAGCAAATTTTCCCTATATCATAAAACACTGAGAGTTTTGATGATAGGTTCAACTTCTTGCTAAGATTTTGCATCTTGACAATTTAACGAAATTAGGTCAAACTTGAGCTACAAGTAAGCGTGATAGATTGCTCTTGAATTAAATGTATTTTCAGAGGTAGATGGGCGCATATCCTTGTAGTAAACAATGTCGTCAGTATGAGTTTCCAACTATCAGGAAATAAAATTCTCAGTTTTCGGAGTGATGACGAGATGGTTCTTTTCCGTAAAGAAAGCTCGAAGAATATGGATCTCAATGCCATAAGCCAAGCTTCTAGACATATTAAGTGGACCAACATGTTTTACTTATGATTCCCATATGTTTTTTGAGTTTTCAAACTCCCTAGCTAATTATTCTACCCACTTGAATGACTACATGCCGAGTTATGGAAATTAGGTCAAACTTGAACTATAACTAAATTGTAGGTTGCTCTGAAAGTTTTACGAAACAGCTTTTGGAGGCACCGTACCGATCGGGGGGAGGTCACAATCAATATATGAGAAACAACCGAGAGTTTTGACAACATGTTTGATTTCTTGCTAAAATTTTGCATCGCATGACACTATTTAACGAAATTGGGTCAAACTTGAGATACAAGTAAGCACGACAGGTTGCTGTTGAAATATATGACTTTTTAGAGAGGTAGATGGGTGCATTTTCTTGTAGTAAACAATGTCGTCAGTGTGATTTTCCATCTATATCAGGAAAGAACATTCAATTATTCTCAATTTTCCGAGCACTCACGAGTGAGGTTGTTCTTTTCCGTAAAGAAATGTCTGAAGAATATTGGATCTAAATGCTAGAAGCCAAGTTTACCAACATATTGTACCAACGATTCCCCTGTTTTATTTATGAGTTTCAAACTTCCTAGCTAACTCTACCCATTTGACCGAATGACTTTTTGTCAATTTATCGAAATTAGGTCAAATTTGAAACTACAAGTAAATTGTAGGTTGGTTTTAAAGTTTTATGAAAAATCTTTTGGAGGTACCCATCGAGGGGTCACAATTAATATATCATAAAACACCGAGAGTTTTGACGATAGGTTCAACTTCTTGCTAAGATTTTACATCTTGACAATTTAATGAAATTAGGTCAAACTTGAGCTGCAAGTAAGCGCGATAGATTGCTCTTGAATTAAATGTATTTCCAGAGGTAGATCGGTGCATCTTATTGTAGTAAACAATACCGTTAGTGTGAGCTTCCAACTGTCAGGAAAGAGCATTCAATTCTACATTTTCCGAGTGAAGACAAGCGAGGTTAGTTGTTCTTTAATTTTCTATAAAGAGAAGTCCAAAGAATATTGGATGTGGATATCACAAGCCAAGCTGACAAACATATATAGTGGATCGAAAACATGTTGTACTTGCGATTCCTATGTTTTATGAGTTTTCAAGCTTCCTAGCTAACCCCGCCCATTTGAATGACTTTATGTCGATATCTCGGAATTAGGTCAAATTTGAAACGACAAGTAAATTGTAGGTTTTGCTTTGATAGATTTACGAAAAAGCTTTTGGAGGTACCCATCGAGGAGTCAAAATTAATATATCAGAAACCAGCGAGAGTTTCGACGATAGGTTCAACTTCTTGCTAAGATTTTGCATCTTGACAATTTAATGAAATTAGGTCAAACTTGAGCTAGCTACAAGTAAACGCCATAGTTTGCTCTTGAATTAAATGTTTTTTCATAGCTAGATCATCGATGCATCTTTTTTTAGTAAATAGTGTCGTCGGTGTGAGTTTCAAACTATCAAGAAATAACATTCAATTCTACGTTTTCCGAGTGAAGAATACGAGCGAGGTTGTTATTTTTCCTAAAGAAAAGTATGAAGAATATTGGATCTGAATGCCACCAGCCAAGTTTACATACAGATATATTGGACCAACATGTTGTACCAATGATTCCCATGTTTTATGAGTTTTCAAACTTCCCAGCTAACTCTATCCATTAGAATGACTTTATGTCGATTTATCGACATTAGGTCAAATTTGAAACTACAAGTACTAGTAAAGTGCACGTGCCCTGGACGTGAGACTCAGATAATAGACATCTGGCATACCATCACTATATAAAATTATAATAGGTAAATCAGAAAAATATAATAGGTAAAATTTGAACTACTACAAGTAAACTGTGTAGGTTGCTTTGAAAGTTTTACAAAAAAAGCTCTTAGAGGTACCCATCGGAGGGGGCAAGGGGTCAATTAATATACTATCAGAAACCATAGAGAGTTCTGACGAGAGGTTCATCTTCTTTCTACGATTTTGCGTCTTGGCAGTTTAATGAAATTAGGTAAAACTTGAGCTACAACTAAGTGCGATATATTGCTCTTGCATTTAATGAAATTAGGTCAAACTTGAACTACAAGTAATAAATTGTAGGTTGCTTTGAAAGTTTTATGAAAAAAGCTTTTGGAGGTAACCATCGAGCAGTTAATTAATATATCAGAAACCATAGAGAGTTTTGACGAGTGGTTCGACTTCTAGCTAAGATTTTGCATCATGAAAATTTTGAACACCTTTTGAAAACGATCACATGAAACAGGGAGAGAGGGGAAATGATTTTTCTATTCTCTATGGGCAACCCACAAGCTTGAGGTGTACCTTATTAGGCTTAAAGATACAAACTCTATTTTCTCCACAATGTATATGGTGAACCTTAGTGGATGTCACATACTAGGCCTTCAGGTGTGCTTTTGTACACATTGCTGATGCCCTTATTAGGAAAAAAGCAAATAGTACTTCCTCGATCCAAATTAGTGTTCTCACATTTGTCTAGATTCTGATGTATCTAGTCATGTTTTAGTGCTAGATACATCCGAATCTAGACAAATATGAGAACATTAATTTGGATCAGAGCGAGTAGTATATTAGTACTTTTTTGAGGAAAGTATTAGTACTAGAAAATGAGAACATGCATTGGACTAGAGAGACTAATAAATGAGACAACCCTTATAATCTCAAATAATGTAAAAAAGCTCTCTGGACTTATAATCCCAAACAGAGGTAGTAGTACTCATTTCTTTGCTTAGACATATGGTCACCTCTGTCTACGCGCTGTACATGCTGAGAGAATAAAACGTAGGCAGGGTAAAAGAGGGCAGCAGCGAAAAGGAGTTGAAGGAGGTTCAATGTTAGAGGAAAGTTATGATGGGTTCCTGACACGAGGTACTCATGCGGCCACTCTACTAGTAGTAAATTTCAGGACCTATGCATGCAAAACAAACTGTGTGTTTTCTCTCTCCTTCGCTGCCTCTCACCACCCATCCTCCCTCTCTCCTACCCTTTCCCCTCGCGCACCGGCCCGGCTGATCTCTCCCTGGTCCACAGCGTGGTGCTGCGCACGTGTGCCTTGGTACTATGGCTCTGTGTCTCTGGCGTGTTCAGCAGCCGTGTTGGCGTGGAGTACGAACAAGGAGTACATAGGAAGGAAACCACTTTGGTCCTTGGCGGCAAAAAAATTCAAACTTTTCCGGTTTTTGAAATTTTCACTTGCTTCCCAAACATCGGGAGGGAAGGTTACTCAAAAGATCGGCCATTCGCAGTAGTACTTCTTATCTTATCTTTATATTTTCTTATCTCTTACAATACCATACCATACCACTATATAGAGTACGGATAACTTCGAACATTGACCATTGGATCAAGACCGACAAATCCAAACAGTGTTGTCGGTGTGATTTTCCAACTATATCAGGAAAGAACATTCAATTATTCCCAATTTTTCGAGTGCATGACGAGTGAGGTTGTGCTTTTATATTTAATAATGTCCGAAGAATATTGGATCTCAATGCCAGAAGCCAAGTTTACCAACATGTTGTACCAACGATTCCCATGTTTTATTTATGAGTTTTCAAACTTCCTAGCTAACTCTGCCTATTTGACCGAATGACTTTATGTCGATTTATCGAAATTAGGTCAAATTTGAAACTACAAGTAAATTGTAGGTTGCTCTGAAAGTTTTACGAAAAATCTTTTAGAGGTACCCATCGAGGGATCACAATTAATATATCATAAAACACTGAGAGTTTTGACGATAGGTTCAATTTCTTGCTAAGATTTTTCATCTTGACTATTTAACGAAATTAGGTCAAACTTGAGCTACAAGTAAGCACGATAGATTGCTATTGAATTAAATGTATTTCCAGAGGTAGATGGGTGCATCTTCATGTAGTAAACAATATCCTCGGTGTTAGTTTCCAACTATCACGAAAGAACATTTAATTCTCAATTTTTCGAGTGATGACAAGATTGTTCTTTTATGTAAAGAAACACCGAAAAATATGGATCTGAATACACTAGACAAGTTTTCAGACATAAATGTATGGACGTCGATGTAATTTTACCTTTTTTAGGTCCTTGATGTAAAATGTACTCGCACCATCTTGTAAAATTCAAACCTAAAAGCAAGTGGTAACGTTTAAAAGTATTTAAGATTATTAGTTGTCGATGATTCTGAACATTCTTGGATTTCAAGCCGAACGACCAAGGTCATGGCCATATCTACATCGTACTTTATGCTGATGATGATCCCATGTCCATGAATTTTCATGCCGCCAACTCTGGCCATATATTTTGAAAACAACCAAAGAGAAAGTAGTATGAAGAGTATGGCTCGATGAGCTTCTCTCTCGAGAAGGACCCCAAACATGAATGTTTTCCCTGCTTAATTTTAGGTTGCTTCATGATAAATGTATGGACCTCGATGTAATTTTACCCCTTTTTAGGTCATTGCTGTAAAATGTACTCCCACTATCCCTGTAAAATTCAAACACAAAAGCAAGTGGTAAAATTTAAACATATTTAAGCTTATTAGTTGTCAATGAGTATGAACACTCTTGCATTTCAAGCCGAACCACCAAAGTCATGGACATATGTACATCATACTTTATGCTGATGATTCATGATCCCATATCGAAGAATTTGCATGACGCAAAATTTGGCCATGTATTTTAAAAACAAACGAAGAGGAAGTAGTACTACGAAGAGTATTGCTTGGTTAGGTTCTTGCTCGAGAAGGAGCCGAACCTGAATATTTTCCTTTGCTTAATTTTAAGGCATGCTTCGTGCTAAATTTTTGTACCTCGATGTAATTTTCCCCTTTTAGGTCCTTGATGAAAACAAATGAAGAGGAAGAAGTACTATGAAGAGTACGACTCGATCAACTGTTCTCTCAAGAAAGAGCCGAACTAGACTGTTTTATTTGCTTAATTTTTGGGTACTTCATGCTAAATGAATGGACCTCGATGTAATTTCCCCCTTTTAGGTCCTTGATGTAAAATGTACTCCTACCGTCCGTGTAAAATTCAAACCTACAAGTTAGTGGTAAAAGTTAAACGAATTTAAGGTTAGTTGTGAATGAGTATGAACAATCTTGGATTTCAAGCTGAACGGCCAAGGTCATGGCCATATCTACATTATACTTTACATTGATAGTTCATGATCCCATATCCCATATTTTGAAAACAAACAAAGAGGGAAGTAGTACAAAGAGTATGGCTTGACCAGCTGCTGTCTCGAGAAGGAGCCGAACCTGACTATTTTCCCTACTTAATTTTAGGATGCTCCGTGGTCATTAAATGTATAGACCTCGATGTAATTTTACCTTTTTAGGTTCTTATTGTAAAATGTACTCCCACCGTCCGTCTAAAATTTGAACATAAAAGCAAGTGGTAAAATTTAAACGTAATTAAGCTTATTAGTTGTCAATGAATATGAAAATTCTTGCATTTCAAGACGAAAGACCAGGGTCATACATATTTACATCATACTTTATATGCTAATGATTCATGATCCCATAGCGAAGAATTTTCATGTCGCCAAATTTGGCCATATTTTGAAAACAAATGAGCAGGCAGTAGTATGAAGAGTATGTATGGCTCGGTCAGCTTCTCTCTC
This sequence comes from Avena insularis, assembly GCA_023614405.1. Taxonomy (NCBI): domain Eukaryota; kingdom Viridiplantae; phylum Streptophyta; class Magnoliopsida; order Poales; family Poaceae; genus Avena; species Avena insularis. The sequence goes on along the minus strand of CM042684.1, from coordinate 408,219,479 downwards.
TAGAAGGAGCAAAACATGACGGTTTTCCCTGCTTAATTTTAGGGTGCTTCGTGCTAAATGTATGGACCTCGATGTAATTTTACCTTGTTTAGGTCCTTGATCTAAAATGTACTCCAACTGTCCGTGTAAACTTCGATCCTAAAAGCAGGTTCTAAATTTAAACATGTTTAAGATTATTATATGTCGATGAGTATGAACATTCTTGGATTTCAAGACGAACGACCAAGGTCATGACCATATCTACATCATATTTTATGCCGATGATTCGTGATCCCATATCTAAGAATTTGCATGCCCCCAAATTTGGCCATATTTTGAAAACAAACAAAGAGGAAGTAGTATGAAGAGTATGGCTCAATCAGCTTCCTTCTCTCACGAGAAGGAGAAAAACATGACTATTTTCCCTGCTTAATTTTAGGGCGCTTCGTGCTAAATGTATGGACCTCGATGTAAGCTTTTTAGGTCCTTGGTGTAAAATGTACTCCCACAGTCTATGCGTGTAAAATTCGAACCTAAAAGCAAGTGGTAAAATTTAAACATATTTAAGATTATCAGTTATCATGAGTATGAACATTCTTGGATTTCAAGACGAACGACCAAGGTCATGGACATATCTACATCATACTTTATGCTGATGGTTCCTGATCCCATATCCAAGAATTTGCATGCGACCAAATTTGGCCATATTTTCAAAACAAATGAAAAGGAAGTAGTATGAATAGTATGGCTCGATCAACTTTTCTCTCGAGAAGGAGCAAAACATGACTGTTTTCCCTGATTAATTTTAGGATGCTTCGTGCTAAATGTATGGACTTCGATGTAATTTTCCCTTGTTTAGGTCCTTGATGTAAAATGTACTCCCACCATCCGTACGTGTAAAATTCAAACCTAAAAGCAACTGTAAAAATTTAAGCATTTTTAAGATTATTAGTTGTCGATAAGTATGAACATTCTTGGATTTCAAGAAGAACGACCAAGGTCATGGGCCTCATGGCCATATCTACATCATACTTTATGTTGATGATTCATGATCCCCTATCCAAGAATTTGCAAGCCGCCAAATTTGGCCACATTTTGAAAACAAACAAAGAGGAAGTAGTATGAAGAGTATGTCTCGATCGGCTTTTCTCTCGAGAAGGAGCAAAACATGACTGTTTTGCCTGCTTAATTTTAGGGTGCTTCGTGCTAAATGTATGGACCTCGATAAAATTTTACCTTTTTAGGTCCTTGATTTAAAATGTAATTCCTATGTCCTTATATGTAAAATTCGAACCTAAAAGCAAGTGGTAAAATTTAAACATATTTAATTTTATTAGTTGCCGATGAGTATGAACATTCTTGGATTTCAAGCCGAACGACCAAGGTCATGGCCATATCTACATCATACTTTATGCTGATGATGATCCCATGTCCATGAATTTTCATGCCACCAAATTTGGCCATATATTTTGAAAACAAACAAAGAGAAAGTAGTATGAAGAGTATGGCTCTTCTCTATCAAGAAGGAGCCAGAACCGACCATTTCCCTTGCTTATTTTAGGGTGTTTCGTGCTAAATGTAAGGACCTCTATGTAATTTTATCCATTTTTAGGTCCTTGATGTAAATTGTACTCCCATCATCCGTGATGTTCCCATATTTTGGAGTAAATGGGTGAATCATGTCATGGTAATAATATTGCCACTCGGAGTTTCCAATTATTAGATAAATCTAGCACGAAAACATGACTATATACATTCTAATCTAGATAAATCTGAGAACATTATGTGGATAAGAGGGAGTAGTATATATGCATTCAAAACAACAAATTGTGTTTGCTCTCTCCTTTAGTGCGGCATCACCATCCCCACACGCAAAGCAAATTTAAGGACATTTCCAACTTTTTTCTTCGGCATGGTGTGATTTGCTGTCTCTAGCTACCTACCGAAAAAACAGTAGCGCCTTAAACTTGGGGCCAGTGTTGCGGGCTGGAGCGTTTAAGAAATACTACTATATCTAATTTTCTGTTATTATTCCTTTTTTGCATAAGCGTCTATGTTAACGTCCCGTGTTAGTTTTTCCCTAATATACCATGTCGAAGTAGTCGATCCGACAACTGGAGGAGAACCGCCCCGTGCCCCTCATCGTCTTCCTCTGCAGCTCTGACCGCTTGTGCACCATCGTAGCCCCTCTCCACCCTTGCAGAAAGGTAGAAACCGCCAACCCATCCTGACTAATCTTCTGCAGTACTCTTCCCCGGGACGACATCTGGAGCGATGAAGCGTAAGATATCTGAGCACTACAGCCAGGCAATCAGATTTGGCAACCTCCACTACGGACCGCTGAGCAACATCACCGGTCGCGCCGATCTTCTGAGCACCGCTCGCCTGGCTCGTGGCATGGTTGGCATGCGTCGAGGGATTGCGGAAGATCCTGGTCTCCCATTTGGTTTGCCCTGCCTACTTCACTCTGACCCACAGACATGGCCACTAGACCGTGACGAGCAGGTAAAATTCAGTTTTGCATGATTTTTGTAGGACTCGAATCCTTAGATTCTTTCCTATGGATTTAATTTGGATCAAAGGAATCGTGGTTTCTTTTGAACTGCAACCCCCCACCCATGCTTAAATCCCATAGGAATTGGAACATCTACTTGAGGCTCAACTCTCATCGTGCCAATCACGTAGGTAGTTTTCCTACGTTTTATAATTGCCTGTTTTTCACCGGCAAACCTATGAAATTCCTGTAGTCTCAATCCTGCCATCAAAAGAGGCCCAAGGCTTTTGCTTCAGTGTCCCCCCTCTCCTCCAAACATACTAATCTGAAAAGACAAGAACGAGTAGGATTGTTGATACCTGTAACGGAAGGTGTATTAGACAATCAAGGTTGGCATTATATTTTAAGTTTCATTTTTTTTACAAACACAAGATTTCTATAAAAAGTTGGCTCTTTGGTTTAAATGAATACAAAAACATAGGATTACTTTAAAACATGGTAAAATCAAAGTCAAACCTCACGGGAGAGTATATTTATGATGTTATCGTGTCTGTTGGGACCTCATTCTTGTTCTTTGCGCGCGTAGGAATTTTAAAATGAGGTCCAAGTTGGTATGAAGAATTGCATATGAGTTTTGGAGGATTCTAACCCATAGGATTTTGGAAGATATCAAATTCCTATGGAGGCACTTCTTAGTTCCTATGCCCTCCATTCCATAAGAATCTAAACACGATCTCCAACCTCATTCTATTTCTCCTTTGAGAAGTCCAATGCGCGTACACTATATTCCTGCAAAACTCTTGTGTTTATTTCCTATTCACTATCCAAAGACACCTGTTACAAAATTCCTGCGTTTTTAATTCCTAATATGAATTTACTTTACCTACCATGTCTATCCTGTGTTTTTCCTATTCCTACGTTTTTTAAAAACCATTGATCGAAAGAGGCCCCTAATCTTGTTAATCAATCATAGGAAAAATGCCTACGTTTTTGCCTCTGGTCCATTCCTCTGAACAGTGCCATCATAGGAAACTTAACTATTCCTATACTTTTTCTTTAATGCAAACAAGACCTTATTCCTTGGTGTGTTTGTCTCCATGCATTCATGATTTATTCAACATGTTCCTGCATCTTTCAGATAGTAGTTTTTCCGTAAAGCTAGCTTGCACTACCCCCTTAGTCAAACACCTTGCATGCCCCTATATATGAAGAAAATCTGTTGCAAGGCATTGACGCGTTGCTGATGCCACTAGACAATCCAACAGTAGAAGCATTTGTACCAGTTGATGATGACATACCCGAAACATGGGATGATGAAGGATTTGAAAACAAGGGTCGCTGGGTTGGTGCCAACGGAGAATGGATTGTGATTGCAAAGCACCTGGGGCGCTGGTACCTCCAAAACATCTACAGTATGGCACGTATCAAGCTGCCACGTGTGCAGCGTGTTGATATTTATCCATCGGGTAACCAGTGTTTCCCCGGCCCCCATGCACTTACCTCTACAAGAACGCGTATATCGAGCTACTAAAGATACAAATAGCAAAGAAACCATACAGATTTGACAACCAATGGCACTACAACGTGATGGCGGTGTTTGACAAATTCATTGCTACCATAGATTTTCCTTGTGACAGGGACTGGATTATCCTTCGAAACGACTATCTTGCACCAACAACTTAAGCCGATGCCATTTCCAAGTGTCTAATCAGTGGTTCTATTGATCGCATATACGCGGTGACAGAACCACGAGGAGATGTTCTTGTCTGGGAACCAAACAAGTGGAGTGAGTCCCATTATTTAAAAGTAAAATTTATAAATTACTTACAACTGCATTCTTCGTGATACTTTTGCTAACTGAAATGCACACACAGGTATACTTGTAGGCCCGCGTGTCGTTCAGGCTCCAGCAATTGAAGAGCCGGCAAACATCCAAGCCAGTGACGATGCCGAGGCTGAAGATATTGCATTACGTAGCTGGTACTTGACAGAGCTTGGCTGGAATATCACGTGGATTCACACCAGGAGTGCACGAACCAGCAGCCATGGTAATCTTGTATCATACATGGGTAGAGAACTTCTCACTTATCCCTCGCTCCGCTGCCACGTTTTCCAGAGGGCCCTTAATTTGGATGACCCTGTAGCAACGGACTGGATCAGAAGGGATAATCTTGAAGGGAGGTTAGTGTTTGTGGGAATCAACCATCCATTCATCCTCGATCCCCCTACAAACTCCAAACCTAGTGCTGCCGATGTTGACGAAGCTCCGCCAGTGTTCAGAGGAGACTATGTGTTTGCTACACACGTGCGCTGCCAACATTGCCCACAACCAGTTCCAGATTGGAGCCTCATGCACGTCAATGGGGGAGCTGCCATAGGTTCATCACTTAACTACACTAGAGCGGAACATAGAGATCAAATGTTTGAGGCGTCAATGTGGTTCGTGCCAATCCTGCCTCGTTAGAACTATGTGAAGTTTGACCAAAATACCGAAAAGCTGATTATGAGCACTCGCAACATCATTTCTGTAGCTAGTACTTGTCACCATGTAATGTACAGTATTATGTACGTAGTACTTTCATACTGTATTGTAGTATCATTACTTGCAACATCATTTCCACTATTTCTTGTACTAGGCACCATATACGTAATAATATACTTTCATAGTATGTGTTTGCTGTTTCCCTATTCAAGAACTCAAGCTACCGTGCCCAATTTTCTAGGCAATTAATTTTTGCATGACGATTAGTAGTACTGTATTGGTGGCAAGGTTTGCTTTGTCCACAACATTCATGTAACCACGCCTCATTTATTCCCTCACCAGCCCACGCCCCAGCCCTAGCCCTCTCTCGCACAACACTCCTTAATCACCATTGTGCTTCCCTCCATTGACGACCACCACCGCCACAACTTACTCGTCTTAGGCGGGTTGACTATGGGCAGCGAGCCCTGCAACCTCATCTATAGAGCCGTCGCATCCCTTAGACATAGTGGTGGCAGTGTGGTATGTACATAATCCCTGGAACATTTGATCTTGATGATGAGATGCGGTCAAGATTTTATTAGCGCTTGGTTAACATTGGGTTGGTGTTGAGTATAGTTCTCATCTAGTGCATTTAACCCGTCTGTATACTACAATTCAGTTTTACGCATGCAAGCTAGTTCTGGGGCTAGATCTACGGTGAACTGTAATAATAAGTTCAAATTTTGTATTGATTGATCCACGACTGATGATGATTTGGGATCCCACTCGGTATGTTTTGCTTTAGATTTATCTCAGGGGCGGAGGTCCCTTTAATTTGGGAAAGTTAGGGCGGCTACTTCCCTACCCTGATTTTTGCCAAAATTTCGAGTATATGTATGCATCTCTAGCATCGGCAGCAGATAGAGCCCATCTTGTTCGTCCGTTCGTCTGTTCCTGGGTGTTCAGTATCTGTACTGCTCGATAAAGAACTGCACTAATGTGATGCCTAGACCTTGGAAGTAGTACTAATATAATCGGCGTTCATGCTAGCTAGAGTTAAGACTTTAATTTGTGTACTTCGATAAGAAAATTGCTCCACTTTACTTTCTTAGCTGATCTTGTATTGTACTCTATCAGCTAATACTGTACTATTTCACAATTATTGACAGCTGGTAGAGACATTATCTGTCCATGGGATTTTTTTGCAGTGTTCGGGTAAGAAGAGCTTGGATAGACTCATCATCAAAGAAGACAAGAGTGTCCTGTGCAGTCTGGATGGAGGGGCTAGCCAGGAACACTGATACATTGCAAATGTATCTATAATTTTTGATGTTCCATGCTTGGTTTTATCCACTTTCGTGTGTTTTGTTCCAACTTTGGAGTACTTTTATTATGATTTCTTGGACTAACCTATTAACAAGAGCCACAGTGCCTGCTTTTCGTTGTTTTGGTTCCGGAAAAGTCGAAAATGAATATTCTCGAATTGGACGGACAAAAGCGAAGTGCCTATTTTTCCGGAAGGGATCAAGTGCGAATCTGAGACGGAGAAGGTGGGGCAGCCACACCACTGGCCGCGGCTGCCCGCCTGCCAGGTGGTCTGGCCCCAGCACCCCCTCGGCCTCTCCTTCCGCCTATAAGTTGCCCTCGGGACGAAAACCCTAGGTACCTGGTCAAAAATCCACGAAAGAGTCTGTAGCCGCCGTCATGTCCATCCCTAGATCGGGGGGATCTGAAGCTCTTCCCGGCACCCTGCCGGAGAGGGGAATTCAACCTGTAGGCCTTCTTCATCACCATTCAAGCCTCCGGTGTGATGCGTGAGTAGTTCATCCTTGGACTACGGATCCATGTAGTAGCTAGATGGCTGGTTTCTCCTCCTTTGTGCTTTCATGTTTAGATATTGTGAGCTCCGTTCATGATCAAGATCATCTATTTGTAATCCATACATGTTGTGTTTGTGGGGATCCGATGGATATTGAGATGCTATTTTATATTGATTATTGATTCTATCATGTCTTTGTTATTTGAGATTTTGCATGCTTTCCGTTGTTAGTAGCTATCTTGGCCAAGTAGATGCTAGCAACTCCAAGAGTTAGTATTTATGCTCGATAGTGGGTTTATGCCTCTGTTAATCTGGGGAAGTGACAGAAATCTCTAAGGTACTAGATGTGTTGTTGCTACTAGGGAGAAAACAACAATCCTTTGTTCATAGAACAATCGTATTGTTTACCTTACACGCAGTTAAAGAAGCAATAATGCTGCTTGCAACTTAATCTTGGAGGGGTTCGGATGATAACCTGAAGGTGGATTATTAGTCATAGATGCAGTTGGATGGCGGTCTATGTATTATGTTGTATTGCCCAATCAAGTCTCAAAGGAGTCAAGATGATTAGTATATGCATGTATTACTTTCTCGGTGTTTGTCAATTGCCCCGCTGTAATTTGTTCACCCAGCATGTTATCTATCTAAGGAGAGCCACCTCTAGTGAACTATGTATCCCGGTCCTGTTTCTTTACATACAATCTACAACTGTTTACTTCTTTGTGTTTACTTTCTACAAACTTTTACTTCTTTCCGTTCAATACGTTTAATCCTTTGTTTTCCGCAAAACACGGTGAGATTGACAACCTCATCGCAAGTTGGGGACAAAGTTCTGTGGTTGTGTTGTGCAGGTCTCCACGTTGCTACTAGCACGGGTAGTGCGCCCTGCCAAAGCTCAGCTAGTAACACCTTTGAGGTGTTTCCTTGCTCCTACTGGTTCGATTAAACCTTGGTTTCATAACTGAGGGAAACTTGCTGCTGTGCTCATCATACCTTCCTCTTGGGGTTCCCAACGAGCTCTACATCAACACCTCCATCAAGCATTTTTCTGGGCGCCGTGCATTGAGCCATCAAACACCCACGTGGAGAACACTTGTGACGAGTTCTACAAGATGCTATTAATACCGGGAGGGTTAGACGTGCGGAGCACACCCAACTCCTTTTTGCTAACATTTGGCGGTGAGTATAAGCTGAAGATATGCAAAGCCTATAGCTGGGACGTCGAGCTGAAGAAGAAAGATGGCAAGGTAATCCTTGACGAAGGATGGATAGAATTTGTCAAAGCACATGACTTGAAGGTAGGATACTTTATGGTATTCAAGAAGCTTCCCACCACTTCCTTTAAGGTGATAGTATTTTATCATGATAACTGCAAGAAGGTGATCAGATGTGCAGGTTATCACCCATCATTTGATGGACAATTTACTATATCGTAGGTGTATTAATGTAGCGACTTTTCGCTTCTAATTATAAATCTTTTGTAAAGAGGTGCTTGAACACCTTCCGTTATCATGCATCCTATTGGAACACCGTGGTACTTAATCGCGCTAGGCTCCAATGTGGAGGTATTTATGTTTGCACCAAAACTGCAAAACAAACATCTAGTGTACTACTGCTACTATTGTACTACCTCCTATTCCAAAGTATTAGGGATGGACATAAAACTCGAAACTCGACAAGTTTAATGAGCACTCGTTTGCTTGGCTCGTTCAAAATCGACTCGTTTCCTTAACAATCTTGGCTGAGCTACAGTTTTTGCTCGATATCCTTAATGAGCTAAACGATCGAGTATACGATGTTGTGAGCTAGTCGTTAAGCTTGGTAACAACCAAGGTAAGGCCCACTTATGTTGCTACATGTCTAATCTGGCAGCCCATCTAAGGCAAACATCTAGCCCATTGAGTAAGACTGATCAATCCAGGAGCGAGAGCGACCGACCAAAAACCTTACCCTAGACTCCCCCGATCGATTCAGAATATTTCTCATGTGTCTCATCAACTCGTCATCTCCCAATGCATACTCCATCTCCATCTTCTCGATCTGGATCTGCTGACCGCGGCACTGACCAAACCCTGCCGACTATCGTTTTTAATTATCGGTATGCCTCTGTCTGAGGCTGATACATTTTCATAACAAGCAGCTCATGAGCTCGTTAACATCTAAGGCTGATCCTAGTGGGTGTATCATAGCTAGTATCATGCATGCCATGTAGGTAAAAATCTGATGTGGCACAACAATTAATGAAGATAGAGATGGTTAGATGATGGCCCACAAGTATAGGGGGTGTATCGCAGTATTTTCGAGGGAAGTGAAACCCAATTTATTGATTCGACACAAGGGGAGCCAAAGAATATTTATAAGCCTTAACAACTGAGTTGTCAATTCAGGTGCACCTGGAAACAATCTTGCTCACAACAGTTTATCAGTAGCAATAGTTTTGTAGTAGGAATAGTAAAGTAACAGCAGTAGTAAAGCAAAGACAGTAGTAACAAAAGCGAAATGGGATTCGAAAAGTGTAGGCATAGGGATGGATGGACGGGCGTTGCATGGACAAGACAATTCACATAGCAATCAGAACATAGGGCAATTGCAGATAAATAAGATAAAGCATCCAAGTACTAGACAATCCTAGGCATGTGTTCCATATATAGTCATACGTGCTCGCAATGAGAACTTGCACAACATCTTTTGTCACCTTGCCACGTTTGCAGCGGGGCCTCTAGGGAACTACTGGCAATTAAGGTGCTCCTTTTAATAGAGCACCGGAGCAAAGCATTAACACTCCATGAACACATGTGATCCTCACATCAAAGCCTTTCCCTTCCGGTTATCCCGATTTCTGTCACTTCGGGGCCATAGGTTCCGGACAACAACGTGTGTATACAACTTGCAGATAAGACCAAGAACAATACTATCATAATGAATCAATAATACGTTTAGATCTGAAATCATGGCACTCGGGCCCTAGTGACAAGCATTAAGCACAACAAGTCGCAACAAAGCCATAAAGCACTAATAAAAGATACTAGGCACCATGCCCTAACAATCTGATGCCATTACATGAACGATCTCATCCAATCCCTACCATCCCCATAGCCTACAGCGGGGGATTACTCACTCATAGATGGGGGAAACATGGATGGTCGATGGAGAAGCGATGGTGATGATGATGGCGATCTCCTCCAATTCCCAAAGAGGGTGCTAGAGCGGAGTTTCTGGTGCTGTTTCGTGGAATCTGGTGGTGGCATCGGAGCGGAACTCCTTCTGGAAAAACGTCGAACCCCCCAAAGTTTTTAGGTCAGAAGGCTCCTTATAGGCGAAGAGAGAGGCCGAGGGTGCACTGGGGCCCACACCACCTCGGGCGCGACTGGCACGGCGCGCCACCAGGTGGTGTGGCCACCCCCTGGCTCTTCTCCGTCTCGTATTCTGGCTCCTTGAGTTTTCGGGTGAAATAGGATTTTTGGCATATTTTCCAGGATTTTTCCTGATAGTTGATTTTCTGCACAAAAAGTAGACACCAAGGAAATTCTGCTGAAAACAGCGTTAGTTCGCATTAGTTGCATCCAAATCACACAAGTATAGAGGAGAAACAATAGCAAAAGTGTTCGGGAAAGTAGATACGTTTTGGACGTATAAACTCCCCCAAGCTTAGCTTATTGCTTGTCCTCAAGCAATTCAGTTGAAAACTGAGTGCGATAAAAGAACTTTCACGAACACATTTGCTTCATATGATGTAAATATTCTCAGCAATGTGATCAACTACTTAGACAATTCATAATAAAGAGTATGCAACCAAGTCTACTTAATAGTCTTTGCAAGCTATGAAGAGATTCCAACTCAAGAATAATAAGTAGCATGAGGCACAAACATAAGCAACATTACAATGCTCATATAAAGGTATGATAGAGTGGTATCTCGCTTGCCTTTGATTATGAATATCAAGGCACCTCTGAAGTTCAAGTGATGACTAGAAGTAAAGATATCAAGGATACAAGCATCAAAGTCATAACACAAATAATCAAGTAATGGAGCAAACACAAAGAATGACAACTATGCTCTCAAGAAGGTGCTCAAAGAATATGTGGAGACTCAACAAGTAGAAGAAAAGGTTTTGAATAATTTTGAAAGGCTTCCAAATGCTGAAAGTATGGTACTCGTTAGCTTTGAGCTCTCATTGCCCCTATCATAAGCATCTTTAATGTGGTTAAGGTCAAAGTGAGGTCCAATCTGAGTTATATGCTTGACAGACTATAAACTGAAAATCCCAAGTCCCTTGAGTACGAGGGCCGCTCCTCATGCTACTCAACTTTAGTTACCGGTAAGTTCTTGTCATCGTAAGTATGTGCGTATCATTGAGAACCGCCAACGGGGTACCCCTTGCCCGATGATACAGAAGAATCCGCATATCAAAATGACAAGGCAAGCAGACAATGAGTATCTCAGCAATCTTCTTATTTAGCATGGGAAAATGGTGCTTTTTTCTCTCTTTCCTCTTTTCATAAATCTCTTTTTTTTCTTTTTCTCAATAGCTATCTCTCTCTTTTTTTATAAGAAGAATGCTTCATAGATATCATTATGGTTACGCTGCAGGTTTCCACCATGTCAGCATGGATTAGACTAGCGGCCCAGGCGTTTCTCTAACACACATACATAACTCCATGGACTTACAAGCTCCCCTTTTATTTCACAAGCGACATCCGCAAACAAAAGAGCAAGGTATCAACTGGGTATATATTTACAAGTGTTGAAAGCGTTCCCCGTGACAACACGGTTCTGCTAATCCCCAGCCTATAATTTGCAAGCATATAAATTTCATGGAGAGTTCACAATAGTTCAAGTTTATTAAGTGCGGAAAATAAAGTGTGCCATCAAGTTCGTGAGAGCTTTACTAACTAATTTTCCCATAACAAGCAAACATTTTATTCGGAAGAAAACAAGGCACATTGAATATGCACGGGAGTAGCAAATAATGCTAATAGGTAGGTACGATGGACACTTTGGAAATATTTGGTTTAGGGAGTTGGAAACATGAGTAAAACACTCAGTGGAAGTGAAGGCTAGCAATAGTAAGGGAGCGACAAACGAGAGAGCAATAGCTGTCATTATCATGCTTGCAACAAAACAGGACTACTCATGGCATGAAAGTGATTCAAGATCCTCAAGGCAAAATAATTCATCAAGGCTTAACTGATTATCACAGTCTTGTGCATGCGTGAGCATGTGCCAAGTCAATTCAAATGAAACATTCATAGGAGGATACCACGATGTCATACCAATTTATGAATAGAGCAATGCAAGCAAACATTCATGAGACATGCCACAAACTATTAGCGAGCTGGAGCTAATCATGAGAAAGGTAGAACTATTAAGCATCCAAAGAAGACAGTCACTCTACATGAACGGACTAAGCATGCCCATAGTGATGAGTATATGTACAAAAATGAAAACAAATAGAGTTTGTTACCAGCCTCTTACCATGTCTCAAGTTGTCATTGATCCTCATTATTGCTCTTCACTTGTGTGGCTTGAATAATAATATGAAACCAATATCCACTGAGGACTGCCGAACCCTGTAGCAAACTCGCAAAAACCAAAGAAGAACGGCAAATATTTTTGGTGTTTTCGATTTTTAAACAAGAACCAAAAGGGAAAAACAAACAAAGCAAAATCTTTTTGGGTTTTTCAAATAGTTCAAACAAAGCAAAAAGGGAAAAGCAAACCAAGGCAAAAAGAAGAAGGAATCCAAAGAGAAACAACAAAAATATTTTTGGTCTTTTTGTGTTTTTTAGAAAGCAAAAGCAAAGAAGAACGAAAACTAAAAAGAGAACGAAAACATGAATATACAAAGTACTGACGCTACATGATATGGAGATGAGTGCGGTGTCGGCGTACCTCCCCCAAGCTTAGGCTTTTGGCCTAAGTGGGTATCAATCCATGTACGAATAGGGGTTCCAAGCAGGCGGATCTTGGTAAGAATGGTCGTAGCTGGGCCTATGAGAAGAAGAAGCTCCCCAATCATAAGCGGGTTGCTGGTATGAAGACTCTCCCTCATTCGAGGGCTGGACCGAATAATCCGTGACCTCCCTTCTAGTGTCCTGCTCCTATTGGGAGAGCTCTCCCAAGTACGTGTCAAGCTCCTCCTTAGTGAGGGACCATCCTTCCCTGTTATCAAGGTTAAACAAAACAGGTGCAGGCAAAAGAACAACACGCTCGGACTTGCTCTTTCTCCAACCAGCTTTGAGAAAGGTTATTTCATAAAACAACTCACTCAAACTAGCCCACGAGGAAATAAATTTATGTTGTATCATGAAGTTAAAATCAAGCCTCTCTATGGAAAACTGTAGGTCTAGATGATGAGGCACTAAACCATGTAATGCTAGTAAACGAGAAGCAATGAGGCCTCCACAAATTCCACCTTTCTCACGGTTAGCAGCAAGACGGAAAGCTAAATGATAGTTGGAGATATTGCTAGGGTTCTCCCTACCCAATACACTAGTGGCAAGATAGTATGCAAAGTATCTAAGAGCAGGAAGTTGGATATTTCTTATCTTTCCGCGCTGCGCTACGCGGTCATCATCATTGGTCACCCCTCGGTAAAGCTCCAACAAATCAGCGGGTTGCCCTTGAATTTTATTCACGGTCCCTGTCATACGCACACCTACAATACTGTAAAATCTCTCCAAAGGCATGGTGAAGGGCAGATCATAGATTTTAAAAGAGACAGTAGACTGATAGGGTGTGTTAGTAAACGTGAAGCTCTCAACAAAAGTTTTGGTGAGCATAGCGTATTGCGCACTCTCATCTTGCATATATGAGGTCAAACCAACCCTCTCAATCAGTAGCAAGAAATCATCAAGAATACCTGCAGCTTGTAAGAAGGTAAAACAAGGAAAAGAGGATGGGTGAGCATCCCCATCATCCCTTTCACTACCAATACGAGTTGCAATGAGATCTTCATTGTATGATGGCCTAGCTTGAGAGGCTATTCTTGAGGGCCTCGACCTCCTAGGTGCATCACTCTCAAATATCTCTCCAAAAGTATGGTTGTTCGTGCTTGGTATTCTAAAATTTAAACACCTATTAAACAAGTGATTGCAAAGTAAATATAATGAAGGAATCTACTCATAGGGACTTGCAAGAGGCCTAAACATGCATCAAAACTATATCTCTAAGCATCAAACAAGCTTACAAGCCCTCATAACCAGTCACCTACAGCAGCAAAATACTCAACATATAATCTACTAAACACAAATCTACTTGGACAAGGGGAAGAGTCACATACCAAGGAACAAATGCTCCAAATATCAGCAAGAAAGATGGGCTGAGCAAGGAGATCGAAAAAACGAGAGCAAGCATAGAAAGAACGCGATTTTGAGCTATGAACTGGAGCTTACTCGGGAGAGAGAAGAAAGTGGCAGGTCAGAGAGGTAGTGGGGGGCCAGGGTGGCCCACACCAGGGCATGGCGCCACCTAGGGATGGTCGCGCCACCAAATGGTGTGCCTGCCTGGTGGGCCCCCTGGTACCTACCAGGTACTCCTCTGCCCATTTTTTCACATAAAAATTTAATATGAATTTTCTGAAATTTTTCGAGACACTTTATTTTTGGGCTTTTTTCAGAAATAGAAGATGATTTTTCTGACAGACAGATTTTTTTTTCTTTTGGAAACATGATGCAAGGACAAAACAAGGCTAGAACTACAGAAGTTCTAGCATTCAAGCAACTAACAACACAAAGAAAACTAAACGAAAGAAAAAACTAAAATGCAAAGGATAGAAATAAATGGAGATAATCATAATGAAAACATTGTTTTGTTCAATGGAATCCTTTTGTTAGCAAGGTTGATCAAGTCTTGCTACCAAAACAATTGCATATGAGACAAAACTTTGTACTCCACTAATGATTATGTTACCTTAACCTTGATAGCAATGGTCCCAATCATAATAGTTTCAAATTTTTCTCTTGGTATGGGACAATATATTTCTCCAACTTGAATGCCTTCAACATGTTCAATTGAATTCAAACCATAAGTCCTTTCAATCTTCTTGGGGAAATAGACAGTATGTTCCTTGTCATTAACATTGAAGGTCACCTTTCCTTGATTACAATTAATAACAGCTCCTGCAGTATTAAGAAAAGGTCTCCCAAGAATAATAGACATATTATCATCTTCAGGCATTTCAAGCACAACAAAATCAGTTAGTATCAAGCAATTGTGAGCCACTTGAACAGGTACGTCCTCACATATACCCACAGGGATAGTGGTAGATTTATCAGCCATTTGCAAAGATATATCAGTTGGTATTAATTTTTCAAGTTGAAGCCTCTTATAGAGAGAGAAAGGCATAACACTAACTCTAGCTCCCAAATCACACAAAGCAGTTCTAACATAACTGTTCTTAATAGAGCAAGGGATAGTTGGAATCCCTGGGTCTCCAAGTTTCTTAGGAACCTTACCATTGAAGGAATAATTAGCAAGCAAAGTAGAGATTTCTTCATTAGGGATCTTCCTTTTATTCGAGACAATGTCCTTCATATACTTTGAGTAAGGAGGCAATTTAATAGCATCAGTCAAAGGAATTAGCAAGAATAAAGGCTTCATCCACTCACAAAACTTATTGTAGTGTTCATCTTCCTTTGAGTTGTGTTTCTTATCGGGGAAAGGCATAGGTTTTTGGACCCAAGGTTCTCTTTCACTATCATGTTTCTTAGCAATAAAATCTTCTTTGGTGTATTTAGTGTGGTTTTCAGGTTCTTCTTCAACTTTTTCTTCATTAGGAACTTCATTTTCTTCATTACCACTTTCAGTTTCAGCATCAGAGATAGATATACTATTAGGATCTATAGCAGGTTCAGAAGGTTCTACAACAGTTTTATGTTTCTTTTTCCTTTTCTTACGAGTAGAACCACTATTTTCAGCTTGTTGAGAATCCCGCTCAATTCTTTTGGGATGCCCCTCAGGATATAGAGGATCCTGGGTCGCAGCACCACTTCTAGTTCTAATTTCATAAGCATGTTTTTCTTTAGCAGCATTAACTAGCAAGTCGTTTTGCACTTTAACGAGTTGATCTATTTGAGTTTGAACCATTTGAAAGTGTTTAACAATCATTTTGACATCATTTGAGGTTCTTTCCACAATATCTTTCAACTCAACAATAGCTCCAGTGTTTTCCATTAGATGATTTTGCACCCTTTTATTAAAGTTATCTTGCTTAACAATAAAGATATCAAATTCTTCTAAGCATTGATCAAGAGGTTTAGAGTAAGGGATATCACCTTCATCAAAGTGTTGGAGAGAGTGTACCTCAATAGTGGATGAGTAGGGAATAGGCTTACATAATTCTTCTATAGGAGGTAAATTCTTGACATCTGCAGCTTTAATTCCCTTCTCCTTAAGACATTTCTTAGCTTCCTTCATCACTTCATCATTTAATTCAATAACTCCCCTCTTCTTTGATGTTGGAATAGGCACATGAATAGATGGTTCAGGTACAATTACTTCAGGTATAGCTTGTTTAGGAGGAGTCCAATCTTCATAATTCTTGCTTATTTTAGCCATTAATTCCTCAGCTTCCTTAGGAGTCCTATTCCTGAAAACACAATCAGCACAACTATCTAGGTATGTCCTAGATTCCTCGATTAGTCCATTATAAAATATATCAAGAAGCTCATTCTTAGGTAATGGACTTCCAGCCTGTGCATGAATCAAAGCACAAAACCTTGCCCAAGATTCGGGCAATACCTCTTTTTCTCCCTGTTTAAAATCAAAAAGTTCCTGCAAAATAGCATGTCTAGCACTGGGAGGAAAATATTTCTGCAGGAAAGTACTAATCAGCACTCAGGGCTATCAATAGATCCAGGAGGTAAATTACTAAACCAAGTTTTAGCTTCTCCTTTCAGCGAAAATGGAAAAATCTTAGCAACAAAGTAAGTATGCATCTTAATATCATCAGAAAACAAGCCACTCATGGTAGAAAGTTCATTCATATGTGCTACCGCACTTTCATTCTTAGTCCCACAAAAAGGTTCTTTCTCGACAATAGCTATGTAAGATAGATCGAGAGAGAAATCATAATCTTCATCTGTAATGTTTATGGGAGAAGCAGCAAACTTAGCAGCAGGATATAATTTGGGTCTAATAGTACACCTCTCAGGGAGACTCTTAGCAGCGCTCCTATCATGGGTGTTCTTACATTCTTTAATAGACTCATCGGTCATCTCAACATAATCTTCTTCAATATCATAACTCTCACTAGACTCAGGTGAGCTAACAGGTGTGGTAGTGTCTTCATTAGGAGTTTCGGTATTTCTGGCTATAGTTCTAGCAATCGTAGCATCTAGGAAAGGACCTAATGAACCACTCTTATCAAGCACAGTAGAAGCAGCATCATAAGCATCAGAAGTTTTAGATTTAGCAGTAGTAGCAGTGTGTGTAGCATGTGTATGTGGTGGTGTAACGAGCTTACTTATAACAGATGGTGAATCAAGAGCAGCAGAGGTGTTCAGAACCATACCTCTTCTTGTAGTGGATGGTAAAATAGGAACCTTTCCATCACGATACTTACCCATGATGGATGGATATCAGCGAACAATAGAGAATCCAAGTGAACTTGATAAATAAAGCTATGCTCCCCGGCAACGGCGCCAGAAAATAGTCTTGATGACCCACAAGTATAAGGGGTGTATCGCAGTATTTTCGAGGGAAGTGAAACCCAATTTATTGATTCGACACAAGGGGAGCCAAAGAATATTTATAAGCCTTAACAAGTGAGTTGTCAATTCAGCTGCACCTGGAAACAATCTTGCTCACAACAGTTTATCAATAGCAACAGTTTTGTAGTAGGAATAGTAAAGTAACAGCAGTAGTAAAGCAAAGACAGTAGTAAGAAAAGTAGTAAACAGTGGGATTCGAGTGCGGTAGGCATAGGGATGGATGGACGGGCGTTGCATGGACAAGACAATTCACATAGCAATCAGAACATAGGGCAATTGCAGATAAATAAGATAAAGCATCCAAGTACTAGACAATCCTAGGCATGTGTTCCATATATAGTCATACGTGCTCGCAATGAGAACTTGCACAACATCTTTTGTCCTGCCAGCCCGTTTGCAGCGGGGCCTCTAGGGAACTACTGGCAATTAAGGTGCTCCTTTTAATAGAGCACCGGAGCAAAGCATTAACACTCCATGAACACATGTGATCCTCACATCAAAGCCTTTCCCTTCCGGTTATCCCGATTTCTGTCACTTCGGGGCCATAGGTTCCGGACAACAACGTGTGTATACAACTTGCAGATAAGACCAAGAACAATACTATCATAATGAATCAATAATATGTTCATATCTGAAATCATGGCACTCGGGCCCTGGTGACAAGCATTAAGCACAACAAGTCGCAACAAAGTCATAAAGCACTAATAAAAGATACTAGGCACCATGCTCTAACAATCTGATGCCATTGCATGAACGATCTCATCCAATCCATACCATCCCCATAGACTACAGCGGGGGATTACTCACTCATAGATGGGGGAAACATGGATGGTCGATGGAGAAGCGATGGTGATGATGATGGCAATGATCTCCTCCAATTCCCCGTCCCGGCAGGGTGCCAGAACGGAGTTTCTGGTGTTGTTTCGTGGAATCTGGTGGTGGCGGCGGAGCGGAATTCCTTTTGGAAAAACATCGAACCCCCCGAAGTTTTTAGGTCAGAAGGCTCCTTATAGTAGAGGAAATATATGGAATAATCACGGTTGCACCTGAACAGATACAGGAACTGAAAGATCGATAAGATTGGATAGACCATCTACTTGATAATCTCTTCTACAACTATCATAGTATGACGGTTGTTACTTGTATGGTGATGTAAGCTCCATAGAAGAAACCCTGTTCCAACCTATGTCTGGCGATGTCTCTGTAATGCTTCATCTTATTTTTTTTTGAAATTCTAGTCTGTAATAAATTTCAAAAAAAATCTATTGATGTAATAGGGTAATCCTAGCGTGGCCATTAGCGGGCCAAAATATTAACGAATAGTTTAAAACAAGAATTGCACCATAGTTATAGAATACACAAAAATGCCGACTAGCAGATGTAGGCCCAATAAACAGTAAAAGGCTGTAAGTGGAAGGTCAGAATATTGGTGGGACTCCTAAGCGACCAAGGCCCTGAAAATGTACAAGGCTGAATAGCAATAGGCCAGAATAGTAAAAGGCCCAAACAATAATAGACCTGAAGAGTAATAGGCCTGAACAGTAAAAAGCCCGCATAGTAAAAGGCCATAAGAGTAAAATGACCAGAAGACTAAAATGCCTGAACAATAAATGGCTGGAATAGTAAAGTCTAGAACATTAAAAGGCCAGAAGAGTAAAAGACCTAAACAGTAAATGGCCGAAATAGTAAAAGGCCAGAACATTAGAAGGGCATAACAGTAAAGGGCCCTAACAGTGGCAATCCAGAAATGTAAAAGGCCATAACAGTAAATTGGTAGAACAAGAGCAGACCCTATGAGCTGTAGGAACAGTAATGAGCCGGCAACAAGCCTTAACAGTAATGGACTTACTGGCATAGACCGCTAATGGGCCACATATTATTGGACCAAGGTGGGTCTTCTTTTGTCCAAAAAAGGGACTCATGCATGGCGTCCTTTTGCGTGTATTACCTACCATGAAAAATGATAAACATGAGTTTTCACAACTTATGAAAAAACCCTGTTCACAAAATTGGCCTACCATGTAAGTATGAACAAGGTTTCAGGCCGAGCGACCAAGCAAGGTCATAGACATATAGCCACATCATAGTTTATGGTAATTTTCCCATATTTGGTAGTACTACAATAAAGTAGATGTGCACACCTTGGCATTGGTAAATAGTGTTGCCAATGGGATTTTCCAAATACTAGGAAAAGAAACAACTCCAATTATATAAGTGGCGGATATGTTTTTCATGTAAAGCAAGTAATCCACTACTTCATCAGAAGAATAGTACTCGAAATGAGCATAGTTTTACTCCATACTACTACTCCAAAAGGGAGGCACGGCGAGGTCAGCGAAGAAGAGAAGTCGAAGGCGGTGCGATGTTAGAGGAAAGCTATGATGGGCTGCTGACACGAGGTACATGGTACACTCCACTAGCCATCCTCCATCGATTTCTTTTATGCACCTACGGGTGCACAGTCCGGCTTGTCTCTTACTCGTCCACAGCATGGCGCTACACATGTGTGCCTTGGTACTACACACTGATCTACTTCCAGCAACCATTTTTTTCCAAAATTCAACCGATCTATTTATAATCATCAACACCAGTACACAAAAAGGCTCAAAAGTAATAATAATTATTATTATAAAAAGGTCCTCAGTCCATCTTGCGACGACTACAAATGCTAGCATAATAATTGAAGTGTCTCACTCCTTCAGTACCTATGGTTCCCCGGTTCCAAAAATTAAATAAAGAATGCAACCACCCCAATTTTCAGACGAAGTGTACCATGCTTTCTTAAAATTCCCAAGTTTTAGGATTTTTAAGCGGGCATATAGAAATGTTTTTCATTTAATTCCTATATAATCTTTTTGCTTTTTGATGAGGTTACTACATCGTAATGCTAGCTGTTGTATAGTTCAATTGATAGGTATCGTATATGCTGGTATAAGGACGGCAATAGATGACATGTGACTTTGTTATACCTAAGACTCTGTTATACTATTGAACTTGCTCTCACGCACTTGTATATTATTAATTTAGATCTAATTCGACAAATCAGAGGAAAGTCGTCTCAGTGGGTGAAATTAGCTAGAAAATTGAGCTTGAAAAATACAACATGTAATTTATCCAACCACTTTATGTACTAGTAAATAAATGGCACATGCTATGAACTCTAAGCCATATTAATCGTACTTCCTTCCAAAAAATACTTATACTTCTTTACCATGCTAACATGCACCAACCTATACCAAAATATGGGCACATAGTCATTATCTTGATGAAGATAGAGTATGTCCATGACCATGAACATTTGGCTTGAAACCCAAGAAACACTACTAGGAAACCCCTTATCAGTGGCACACCTTTTTTCACTATCCATGGCGCATATCTGATGCGCTACTGATACGTCGCCATTGATTACTATCTTCTGTGGCGTATTTCGAAATGCGCCACAGGAATCTCAAACTTCTATGGCGCATATGGCCAATATGCACCATAGAAGTTTTTTTCCAAAATTCAAAAAATGGCGGGCCAGATCTCAAACTTCTATGGCGCGTATGGCCAATATGCGCCACAGAAGTTTTTTCAAATTTCAAAAAAAATGGGCCAGATCTAGATCTGGCCGGAGGTGGTGGTGGTGGTGGCTGGTGGCTGGTGGATAGTGCCTATTAGCTGGAGGAGGGCTAGGAGGAGGTCGCCGGAGTTGGTGGTGGAGGAGGAGGAGGTTGCCGGAGTTGGTGGTGGAGGAGGAGGAGGAGGTCGCCGGAGTTGTTCGTGGAGGAGGAGGAGAAGGAGGTCGCCAGAGTTGGTGGTGGTGGAGGAGGAGGAGGTCGCCGGAGTTGGTGGTGGAGGAGGAGGATGTCAACACCTAGATTTTTAATCCCAGATGCCTGTTATGTCATACATCGCAATCCCAGGATTACCATTTTTGCGAGACATAACAGATTGGATATCACAGTACATCATCCATTACAAACCATAATAAGGTCTTACACGAATAAAGGATCTCATGATCCAGTCTTAATACAACAAGCAGTGGGATAAATAATAAGCGTTGCGGTGGGGTCCATCTTTAGAGTCACAGGCAATGATAACGATGGAAGATAGTCCTAGTTATCATAGCCATCCTGCTGGCCTTCATCTTGATAGTCTCCTTCATAGTCTGGCCATAGGAATAGCCAGGGACAAAAGCCATGAGTACTCTTTAAGTACTCGCAAACTATCACTAACAAATAAGGTAGTTCTAGGGGAAATGCTAACTCTAGGTTGATTTGTAAAGTTAAGTTTGAAACCTAAGCTGAGTTTTGAAACAAAGAAAGATAAAATAAAGTTCTAGAATCACTTAAGTTGGGAAGCTAGTGTCATAATCACAACCCTGTTGTGGTCAAGTCAAGATTCATCATTCATTTCATAAGTCATTTTGAAAATATCTGACAATGAAATAGTATGGCCACTCCAGCTGTCCATAACCGCGGACGCGGCTATTCGAATAGTTTGACACTCTGTAGAGGTGGTACACTTTCACCACAAGATTCGATACATCTGTCAGGGATAACCCTAAATCATCATACTTAGTATGTAGATAATCAAACATAACCTTTCCTTTACACACCCTAGTATAAGCACCTCTCCTATGAGCATGGCCTCCCAACCATGACCATCTGTCATCTTGGGCACAACATAGGTGGACAACATTGAGAGGTAGCCTCAACTCAAACCTCTCCCGCGAGGGAACTAATACTAATGCAAATAAACTTCCGGCTAAGCCTTACCCAATTTAGGTATTGTGGTTGTATGGTAAAATTGGAATGGTATCACATTCGAATCCAACCATTAGTTTTTTTGTAAAAGGGCTAAGGCTCATGCCTCACATTTTTATCATCATAAACCATTTGTGTTTCTCAACACAGGTCAAAACATCTCAATAGAATGACTCATCATTCCAAGGTTTTCACAATTCATTTTCACCAAGTGTTCCCATCTAAAGTGACTCAAGTTTTGATTTAGCTCTACGCTACTAAGTTAAGAGTGTTCACTAAAGTGGGATGCTAAGATCAATCTCATGCCATGGAATGACACCTAAGTCTAACTAGATAGGTCAAGTTTTATACTCTTTATGCTACCTTCAAAACAGGTAAAGGACTTTGGTATAACAAAGAAAAGTAAAGCTTGGAATTAAATCTTGGAATAGGTATAAATCCAAAATGGTATAACCAAAGCATGCCTAATGCATTTCACTTAGGTTATCTAGATTGCAAGGGTTATCTTGCATTTTAAATGGTGGCTTGCTTAGTGCTAGCTTGATAACAATAGCTTGCCTTGTGCAGTGAAGTGGTTGAAGTTTTCTTCCTCCTCCTCCTCTTGGTAGAACTCCTCCTCCTCGTAAGCTTGGTCGGTACTATCGTCTATAAATACATGCAGGATACACAATCACCAAACAAAGCTTAACTAGTCTACTTAGCACACTAAGACACATATTTTATGATCTAATATGATCACAAGCATCACAAAGTTTAATTAACTAGTTTTATTCTTTTTATTTAAGAAGAGTAATTTCTACTCATTAAAATTAACTAAGATTTAATATTCTCCAATTAAAATATGGGATCATGTGGACACATGTCATCACCACATATTCTAACATATGGGAATGTGATTTAAATATTGGATCACATTTTAATAAGTTTAAGTTTAATATTTAATGATTTAAAGTGACTAGAAATGCCTATATAGCATTATTTTGGTACTAGTCCAAAGTCACTGCATGTAAACCTTAATATTATTACATATTCAGATAGGTATGGTTAAATGTGATTTTTGAGAGTTGGAATCAACTCAAAAGCTATTATGGTTGATTTTATAAAAATGTTTGAATATGCAAAAGCTTATGTCTTGTTATTTTTAGTAGGACAGATCTCTAACTCTAAATGAATTAAATCCAACGGTCTTGGATAGATCTTTTCAGAAGCTTTCCAACAAAATTGGAATCACTCAATTTGGTTTAGTAAATCTTCCTGAATTGATTTTTAAACTAAGGGACATAAATGGGTTCAAACCTAAATAGAAAAATCTATATTTGAATTAACTGGGTCGCGCGGGAAAGGAAATGGGCCGGCCCAGTGACGCTCAGTGGCGCAGAGGGCGGCTGATAGGTTGGTCCCGCCTGTCAGCGAGACTTAAAACCCGAAAAGGTATCTAGCGATCTGGGCCACACGATTAGAAGATAGATCAACGGTCCACAGTCGTCGTCAACGACGGACTCGTCGCCGGAGAGACCGGACCCTAAATGGCCAGTGGGGGTCTACTAGGGACGTACCAGGGCTCTAGCTAGTGCGGCGAGGTGGGCGATCGAACTGCACGGCGACAACGGACTCAAGCGAGGTCGCGGCAGGGGCTGCGATGGACGGAATCGACGACAGCATCTCCTCCTCTGCAGCGGGCTCCTCCGGTGCAATTCCGACGAACTATGGCTCGAGCGGCTTCAGCGAGAGGTGGGGAAGGATCGGTGGTGAGAGGGTAGTTGAGTGGTGTGAAGAAAATGGTGCTGGGGAGGGCTCCTTATATAGGCTCGACGAGGGGACCGAGAGGGTGACGGCGAGCTCGTCGGTGACGATGATACAGGGTGCTATCGGCATGGGCGACGTAGTCAGACGGTGGCCGGTTCCCTGGCGGTGCTCTACGGCGTAATGGCATGGCTAGGGGCGGTGGCATGTGGTCGGGAGCGTCACGCGCTCTGGGAGACAGAGGCGATGCTCGACGCGGCGCTCGGCGACTGTGGGTCGCGCGGCGGCGCACGACCGTGTCTGGCGGGGTGCTAGGGTCGAGGCGGAGCGGGGTGTGCAGTCTGCGGTCGAGGCGCGGTTGTGGAGTGCTGGCGGTGAGGGCGCTCTGGCGCGCTCTGGCTGCACGCAGAGAGAAAGGGCAGTGAGGCTGGGGAGTGGTCCAGGGGTTAGCAATGGCCGTGGGGTGGACCATGGGCGGCGGTGAGGTCACGTTGTGCTTCCTGGAGCAGCGGAGAGGGGTTGGCGGTCTGTTGCTGCGTTGGCAAGGTTGGCCGGCGAGCATGGTATCGGGGCGGCATGCCACTGGCGCTAGGGGATAGAGATAGGGTTGGTTTTGGTCTGGTTGGACTTGGGGGAGACAAGGATGATCAATGCACACCAAATGGCTTGACAAGATTTGATCAAAAACAGTAATAGTTAGGCTAATTTGATTCTGCCTGCCAGGTGTTCGACACAATGGCCGCATGAACAAAATATTTAAATTTTGGGCTGATTTTTGGTGAAGTGATGTATCTTATGCTTGAGCTTCTAAGTGTGCTTGGGTTTTGAAAGTGGAGTTCATTTGAGTGGTTTTTGAATAAGTGTGATCTATACATATGAACTACATTCAATTTTCAAATGTCATGGAAATTTAGTGTTTGAAAGTTTTTAGGGTGAAACAAAGTGGGCCTTGGTATATCACTACTTCTACTAGCAAGGGGTGCAAAGAACCACAATTGTTTCTGTTAAGATTTGAGTTACAGGAATAGCCAAAGTAGGCTAGGTGATTAAAATGGCACAAATGACCATTTCCTTATTTTATTCATTTTGATTTGTTTTTCTTTGGGATTTGTTTGGGAATGATCTAGATGATGTTTATTTCAACTTAGAATCATTTTACAACCAATGGATCACTCAAACATGGCAATTCAAAACAACTCCTAATTTAAATGCATACACATATGAATGCTTAATCAATTTAAATGGAATTTTTTTGTTAACCCTAAATTTGATGATTTGGATCTTAATTAACCTTGGATTAAGTTTTCGGATGTTACAGAGGATGTCGCCGGAGTTGGTGGAGGAGGAGGTGGAGGTCACCAGAGTTGGTGGTGGAGGAGGAGGAGGAGGTAGCCGGAGTTGGTGGTGGAGGAGGAGGAGGTCGCCGGAGAGTGGAGAAGGAGGAGGGAGGAGAAGGAGAGAAGTGTGGAGGGGAGGAGAAGTGGGGAGGGGAGAAGAAGTGGGGGGAGAAAAAGGAAAAAGGAAGGGAGAAGGGCGCCAGCCGGATTCAAATTTCAAATCCCGCCTAAGACTTCTGTGGCGCATATGGGAGAAATGCGCCACAGAAGTTTCTCCCCCTTTTTTAATTTTTCCATTAAAAATCTTCTTTCGGCCATAACTTTTTACTCTTTTCGAATTTGGGGATTCTGTAAAATCCAGAACGATCATAGGTCGTTGAAATCGAGTAGGAAATTTGAAGACAATCATTTTGATAGGTTAAAGATTTTTTCCGACATCGTGTGCAAAAGTTATGGCCATTTTACCAATCAATGACCTATTTTTGCAAAATACATCGAAATTCATGTATTTCAATTTTCTACAACTACACCCTAAAATATAACTACATCTCAAAGGAATTATTTTTTGAAGTTTTTATCATTTTTCTTTTATTTTTTACAAAACTGAAAAGGCGATCCACAGGAGGGGATCTGTTTTTCCATATTCTGTGGCGCATACACCTATATGCACCACCGAAACATCATTTTCTGTGGCGCATATGGACATATGCGCCACCAAATTGTCTCCCCCCTTTTTTTGCTGCTGGGTCCCATCAACTTTCTGTGGCGCATACATCTATATGCGCCACAGAATTATCACTTTCTATGGTGCACACGAAAATATGCTCCACAGAAATATGGACTTCTATGGCGCATATTGGTTTCATGCGCCACTAAATTGCCAAACTTCAGTGGCCTTTTTTTCTGGATGCGCCACTAAATTGCCAAACATGGTATAGTAGGCCATACTGTGAAGTGAGTTTTTCAAGTATTTTTATGGCTAGAATATAGAACAAAGAATGCCCCTACCAAATTTGCGTACAAAGTGGACAATTTTTTCTTACATTTCCCAAGTTTAATTAAGGATTTTTCAAATTTACAAGCTAAAGCTCCACGAACTTAACTATATGACTCTATGTTGATAAAATGAAATTAGGTCAAACTTGAATACATTTGAGCGTGATAGACTATTACTCTTGAAAATTTCTAGAATTCTTTTGAGGGTACCCATGTAGCTCATATATCATGGGCCAACAATAGTTTTGAAAAATGCCATTACTAATTAGTATTTGCATACTGACAAATTTGATAGTGTATGGAAAACATTCTAACAAAATTAAGCATAAAAACGTGAGACTTTATTACGCTTGGGGTTATTTTGCTAGTATTATTAATTCCCAAGAAAAAGGATAAACACGAGTTTCGACAACTTCAGAAAAAACATATTCACATTATCTTACCACTATATAGAACTAGTAAGTTGCACGTGCCCTGCACGTGAGACTCAGATAATAGACGTCTGACATATCATCACTATATAAAATTATAAAAGGTAAAGCAGAAAAATAATAAATTTGATCAACATCTATGAAGTATGGGTGTATATTTGGTTCTTGTACTTTATATAGCATGTAGAAGTGAATGATTATTAGCTATCTAAAACTTGAAATTTTTGGTAACATGGTCTAGAGAAACGAGGGAGAAGATTCTAGAATGATGGAGAAGTGTTTTGAGTTTTATGCATAGCATTCATTGTGATGAATACTATCAATAGAATCTTCTAGATGCTAGAATGGAAAACAAGATCCAACAGCTAGAAATGTTGGCATTCGCGAGTCTTGATCCTATGGTCAATATTCAAAGTTATTCGTACACTATATAGTGGTAAGAGGTAAGATAAGATAAATGGCACATGCTATGAACTCTAAACCATATTAATCATTCTTACTTTTGAAAATAATTTTACTTCTTTACCATGCTAATTGATGACTGTAAGTGCATAGATCGTCTGTAGCTAGTTTTGAAATAAAGATATCGATCCCACAGGGAGCAATAGGCAAAAGACTAAAATGCTTTTAACTACAATTGAACGAAGTACTTAAGAAATAACTTTAAGATATAAGGAAAGTAAAGTTGTTTTTGGGTTTTTGGTCGAACACGATAATTTAAAGTAAAGCAAAACTTAATGCAGAAAGTAAGAATATCGTGTGTAATAGAACTTTGGAACTACAATAGGGAAAATGCGTTCTCGGGGAATAGTGGATACACCGCTAGCAATTTAGACTAAGTAGTCGAGATTATTATAACGAATATTCTCATAATGGGTATGTATGTGGGGGGAGCTCCATATATGGACGAATAGCCAGCAACTATTGCGCACATCATCATGTGGGAGGAGCTTCATATATAGACGAATAGCCAGCAACACTGCGCACATCATCCTCATAACCACAACAGACAGCAATCGACATCAATCGAATTATTGTGCTATTAAGGGATTTCTCCCATGGCATGGACACGGCTTTATGAGTTCTCCTTGATTTCCCCAAGTTAGTACGTAAGGAATGACAATAGCTTTATAGGCATAGTAAGTGTTATCATCCCTCCGTCTACCAACAAGTAATCACCTTCATCCAGTCCCCGTAAGAGGCAAATGTTAAGGAGGTGCACAACTCTCAACATCAATATGAAGACAATTAACACATACACATAATGATGTATAACATAATAATCTTTATCTCTCAGTCATATGCTAGGGTTTCTCCATCTCCACAAGAACTAGAGATCTACTCAGACATGGAGGCAATCAATATCATAACAATGGTAATGGCAACGAGAATAGATGAATAGTACTTGTATAAATCCACAACGAGTACAGGAATTACAACAAGATCTACACAAGATGTAGATGGGATGGATGGAGATGATGGTGATGCAGCAGTGGATGATGAAGATCAATGCCTTAGCCTCCTGGATCTGCGTAGGGCAAAGATGGATCCCTTGCGGATGAGTTCCCCCTCCAGATGCCTTTTGGAGGTGAGGTTTCGGTGATTTCTGGGTGTTCTGTTTGTCGTCTCCCCGAATCAATTGCACGGGGTGAAACTATTTGACGAGGCGGAGGCGGCACCAATTATACAGCCGGAGCTATACAGCCAAAAAAGTTTCTCCGGTCGTATACTTGGTCGTTGAACTCTCTGCCTCCCTTGTTCGCTTCTGGTTTTCTTCTAGTATTATTAATCTTTCCCAAATAAGCGATTTACTTTGTTTTTGACTCCTTTTCTCCATAGTACAACTGCTCCAAGAATTGTATCCATTGTGTCCATCATCTGTCCTGATCCTGGTGAAAATAGACATAAAATGTGCATGCGAGCGCCATAAAATACCAAGATCCTACATCTACAATGCAAAATAATAATGTAAAACATGATGCAAATATGCACTCATTAACTTCCCCAAGCTTAGACTCTTGCTCGTCCCGAGCAAGTTTTAGCTTAATGGATGTGATCCTCGTATTCATGAAGCTGAGTCAATAAAATAAATGAGGCAGATGCAACATGTGTTTATGATATACGATACATAGGAATAAGTTCATGAGTAGTACCTCACTCGAAACATCTGAATAGTACTAGTAGGCTTTCACACCTTAGTGATCAACAGTTTATAAAGGATGAATCTCAACATAATGTAAAAGTATTTGATTTGACCGAACGAGTTAGCGAGGTAGTCCCAAGTGTTTTTAGGATCAACGTATTCACTTGGGATTCAAAATCTCAAAAGTGTATCTTTGTCATACTACAATGCAGTGGTATATGCCTATTTTCTCTTTGCACACTCACTCTTTTTATTCTTCTTTTTCTTTCTTTTGTATACATGCTCACACTTTTGTTTAAGTGTTGTGCAAAGGATCTAGGCATACATTCCACTTCATGTAGGAATTTCAAAGTTTAACGATCTCAATTATCAAATTCCAATTGTATATGAAGCATCGTTATGACTTGAAGATTCTACCTCGACTCGTTCTGACTCTATTTCGATAGCACTTTCATTTTCTTTTGTTCAAGTTTTCTTTTTCAACTTAACTGTATAGATAATTTTCCTTTGTAAATCAAACCGTAGACTTACAACATATTGACCAAATTAACTTTAAGTGTTCCATTAATACCAATGATGTGGAAGACTCCTATTGCTATCATCAAGTGCAAGTAAGATTATACTCAAGTCATTCATATATGAACAAAACAAACGCAAACTCAAAATTACTCCATATATAATAATAAACTCGGAATACACAAAAGGGATCGACTATTCCTGGAGGGAATCCTAATGATGCAAACTTTATTTGTAGTTTGAACTAATGCAAAAACGGTAATATAAAATTTGTAAGAAAGATTACAAGGTCTTTATAGATCTCCCCAAGCTTGGAATCAAGCTAGGTGGGATCAATTAACTCCTTGTTGGTACCTATTCCTCCTGGGTAGCAGGAGTGTCGCCTTCTTCTTATATGTTGCCCTCTTTAACTATGCTTGCAAAACGAATGTTGAGCTCGGCCATGTCATATTGGAGCTTCAACGTTTTCCTCTTGAGGAATTTCTTCTTATCTATCAACTCAAAGACAGTTTTAATTAAGAAACTAACTCTACCATCGATGTCATCGACCTTCTTCTCAAGTTCTTTGCTCATCCAGTAGGAGTCAATCCCTTCTCCAATTGTTTAAATGCATGCCTTAGAAGCCTTTTCTAACTCATAGATCTTATCATGAATCTCATCTTGTCGCACCTTCTTAGGTTTAAGAGGTGATGAACCAAGAGGAGGTTTATAATAGGATCCTATGTTGTAACGATAAGGATTAGGGAGGTACTCATCCTTGTTGCTTCCCTGCTCGGCTTGTCTCATCATCTCCATCCTTTGCAGGAACATGTCCTCCCAACTTGGGAGAGGCTTGATCTCCGGGCCGGATGATGACGACGATCCTTTGAGTTCTGCTTCTTCGATCCTCTTCACAGGATTCTCTTCTTTCTTCTTCTAGATCTTGTTGACGTGGAAGGGATGCATGGCTTCGCTGCACGGATGTTGTTAAAGGGTCCTGTATAGGGATGACGAAGATCTTTCGAGGCTGGAGGGAGTGGCTCTGCGAAAACTTAATAATAAAGATTAGATGCGATCAGCTTTAAAAGGAGGTGTCAAAAACCCTAGCCACCTTGCGTAATGAGCAACTATACGGGCACAACCCGTATAGCTCCCGCTGTATAGTTGTGAACCGACTATAGATGAGATCTATGGTGGAACTTAACTATACGGCCGGAACTGTATGTGCGGAATTTTTAATTCCCGCCGTATAGTTGGTCATTAAACTCTCTGTATCCTGAATAAATTTTTTGGACATGGATCGATAACTATACGACCGTGACTATACAGGCGGAATTTTTAATTCTGGTCGTATAGTTGGTCATTAAACTCACAGTACTTCAGAAATTATTTTATCAAAGGTGTTGACAACTATACGACCGCAACTATACGAGCGTAATTTTTAATTTCGTCCGTATAGTTGGTCGTTAAACTCTCAGTACCTTTTATGGATGGAAGTGTTGATGCCGCAACAACTATACGACTGCAACTATACGGCTGGAACTTTTATTCCCAACATATAGTTGGTCGTTAAACCTTCCGTGTCCACCAAAAATCTTCTGCTTCTCCAAGGATTGTTTATTAATCTGAAACTTAACAAAATATCGAGTTTTGACAGAAAAATGTCAACTTATATTTTCGACCAATTTTGGCATCGTCAATATTTCTTCTTATTTGCTAGAGCATCAATTGTTTCTCATTCAACACAATTCTCAAACTAGACTTTAACTAAAAATTTAAAAACTTACTCAAATCTTTACTTCACATGGGTTGCCCCCCATGAAGCGCTCTTTTATAGTCAATAGCTTGACCATAGTACTGCTCATCCCATCTATATCTTCTTGCAGTTGCCATTCCTTGTATATCTTCACTTTATCACTTCTTCTAGGTGCTAAATTCTATGGTGATTGCACTAATATCATCTTTTACCCGATAATGCTTCAAGCGTTGTCCATTTTACCACCCATGCAAGAGAGGGTGTTTTTCCTTGGAGCTTCACTACTCCTGACGAATAGGCTTCTTCAACTACATATGGACCTTCCCACTTTGATCTGAGTTTTCCTGTAAACAACTTAAGACAAGAATTATAGAGCAACACTTTGTATCTATTGGGGGGACACCCCCGAGAAGGGTCACGCCGGGGTATAAAGGCCGAGTGAGCCGAGGTACGACACGGTCAAAACAAGTGCAGGTCGGGTCACGTCAAGGAAGGCCGACTTATGGATTAACCCGGCCCATGGGGCATCAGATGGGTTCGTAGCATGGAAAACAAAAAATTTCTACCGCAAGAACGAATAAAACCCAGATCTAATCTAGATAAAAGCCAAGATCTAATCTATTAGACATGTGCAACGAGATAGATCTGTACTAACCCTCGTAGAACCGAAAGCGTTACGAGATTAGATCTCGGGGTTGATGTAGTCGATCACTTGCCGATCTCAAGATCGTGTGGACGATCCTTCGGCCGCAGCGTTCGGCAGCGCCTGATCGGTCACACGTGTGGAGTCGGCGGACCTTCCTCTCCTGTTCCCAATGAAAGCGGGAGGTAGTAGATCTTCTCCACGGAATCCCAGCACTGACGGTGTGGTGGTGGTGGTGGAGTAGAGATTTCTGCAGGGCTTCGCCTAAGCCGGTGCAGAAGAAAGGTGGAGGAGAGAGGCGGCAGAGATTGGGTGTTATGGAAGAGAGCCAAGAGGGGGATCCCCCTCCCTTCTATTTAAGGGAGGGAGGCGCGCCTGGGGAGGGGGAGTCCTAGGACTCCCCTCCTAGGGCCGGCGGTGGGAAGGGGGGAGGAGTCCTCCTCCCCCACGAATCCGTGTCTTGCCCCACTTGGACTCCTTGATCCCTTCCTTGGTTTTCAAGTAAACTACAAGAAATCCTCTAGAACATTCTAGAACATTCCGAAACCTTCTAGAATCTCCATACAAACACTTCGGAACATTTCCTAACTTAGAAAATGATCCCCAATATATGAATCTTATTCTTCGGACCATTCCGGATCTCCTCGTGATGTCCCGGATCCATTCCGAGACTCCAAACATCATTCGGTCTCCAACGCATATTCTATATCTACTTAAAACAACTTCGAACCTTAAGTGTGTCACCCTACGGTTCGTGAATATGCAGAAATGATGAAGACACCTCTCCGATCAATAACCATCAGCGGGATCTGGAGATCCATAACGGCTCCCACATATTCAACGATGACTTTGTGATCGATAGAATCATTAACATACGAAACCAATTCCCTTTGTCATGCGATATTCTACTTATCCGAGGTTTGATCGTCGGTATCTCCATACCTAGTTCTAACTCGTTACTGATAAGTACTCTTTACTCGTTCCATGTTATGTCATCCCTTGTGACCCAGTCACATGCTTGCAAGCTATCTAGATGACATTCCACCGAGAGGGCCCAGAGTATATCCATCCGTCATATGGATGGACAAATCCCAATCTTGGTCTATGTGCTTCAACACATACTTTCAGAATACCCAATGACACCTTTATAACCGCCCAGTTACGAAGCGGCGTTTGATGTCATCAAAGTACCCATCCGGTGATGGTGATTAACATAACCTCATGGTCGAAGGATTAGGTTACTATGTATTTGAAAGCTTACAGCAATACAAATTTAATGACTTGATCTTATGCTACGCTTACTATGGGTGTGTGTCCATCACATCATTCTCCTAATGATATGATCTTGTTATTAACGACATCCAATGCCCATGATCAGGAAACCATGATCATCCATTAATCAACAAGCTAGTTTAACAAGAGGCTTACTAGGGACTCTTTTATGTTTACAAAACACACAAGTATTAATGTTTCCGGTTAATACAATTATAGCATCGGATGTAAACATTTATCATAAACATAAAGATATAATAATAACCACTTTATTATTGCCTCTTGGGCATATCTCCAACAACATCTGCCTAGCATTAACCCGGCTGGCATAAAATATATGTCGGCCATGTTTGTCTATCTATTATGCAGGTACCCTCGTAGCCGGGTTAATAGCTTGGAACTACCACTTGGCTTCCAAGAGAAGGAAGGAATCTCCCGCTGGTCAAAAGGTGGCCTTTGCTAGCTGTAGCATGAGCGAAGCAAAGCAGAGGGAAGGACCAGCGGGGCAGGAGCGACCAAGATGACACAAGCAGTGTCGGCTGACGTAGCCCGTGTTTGGTGACGCCTAAAGGCATGGATTACGGAGAGGGTTACGTCCATAGTCCGGACGAACCGTTAAAGAGAATAAAGAAGCATCTAGCTTTAACCAAGGGGCATATTCGGGGAATATGCTGCCACGTGTGCCCTAACTTTGTAACCCGGGCTCCCCTATATAAGGAGCACCAGGGCCTCCATAGAGGGGATCGATCATTTTCTCTGTCTAAGGTAGAACTCTAGAGCTAGGTTGTGGGGGGTAAGAGACATAGTCTCCTTCTCACGAACAGCTCAAGGAGCACTTGTAACCACCATTGATAGAGGAAATACAACAACACTTGTGCGTGGAATCACCACGCTATCCCTCCCTGGATTCCCCTAGCGCTCATTGGCCCCATCGTTAGCCTATCCATGCCATATGCCGTGCCACCACCACGACAATTGGCACCCATCGTGGGGCTAGCGGTGCTAGCAGGGGTGAAAATCGGATCGTGAAGCATCTCCAACATCGGAGAACGCATCGTCTCCGGCCTGGTTCAGCGCTTTGGAGGGCTGGACTATGTCAGTGACAACACATGGAGCTTCGGCAGGCATCCTCCTCCACGCAATAGCCTCTTCATCAAGCTTGGCATGCACAAGATCTACGTCAGTGTGGACGAGTCCTGCGTTCATCCGCGACACATCGTCGAGGGAGGCGAACCACCTCTCAGCGCAGCTCGCGTTGTGCGTATGACTCGCCCCGCTAGCAGCGTTGAGGTCATGATGGATGCGCCGGACACAGGAGCGAGCAAGGACCCGGCGCCAGATCCGGAAGTCACACCAAAGCAGACAAGCTCTAGATTTCCACCTCTAGAAAGGCCAGAGAATGTACTCCAACAAGCAATAGATAGCCTAGCAACCCCAATAGCTCCCGTGGTAGACCCGGCTTAGGCGCAAGATGAGTTGGAGGAAACTAGGCAGAAAATGTTAGCTGGCGCAAAGAAGGTAGCGGAGTTACAGCAGTCCTTGAACATCACTTTGAGGGAATATGCAAAGGAAAACCGCATAGATGGGGTGAAAATCCAAGGTAGAAACCTGATTACTGAGATTGAAAAGGAGTACGAGCCTAGGCCAGGTCATACGGCCACAATCGTAATAGGAGGGCTGGAGAGGTACAGTACCCCGGCAAAGAACCTTAGGGACGCAAACGCAGCTGCATCCAAGTTAGAGGGTCTAACCGAAGAGACTCAGGAAAGGCAACATGAGAGGGTGAACCACTTGCTGAGGGTCGCTTGCCAGCAAAATGAGGAAATGAACAAGGCAAACCCGGCACCACCAGGAGCGTCGCATGTGGTTCATTCGGCTAGAAATAACTCGGCCAAGTCTGCTGGAGCCACATCATCTCCGAGTCATAACCCTAGGAGAGAAGAAGTGGTAAACTCTAGGAGAAGAGACAAACATATGGTCCCCTATGACCCGGTGAGAGCTGGGAAAGGCAAAGCAGTGCAAGTTGATGAAGATCGCCACTGTACCAGCTGAGGTGAAGCAGGACGAGTAAACCATGACCAAGGCAATGCCCGTCAAAGGAACGTTGCCAACGGTAATTTCGGACAGCGTGATCCGGCGGGAGCAGGGCAAAATGCACCTCGGCAGCAATAGCAGCAATACACACCTTGGCAGGAGAGAAGTGTTGGCCAAGCGATACAATAATGGAATGCTCATCCGGATCAAGGAAGATGCAATGATGGTTATTCAGCGATGGTTAATGATAGATACCCAAGACCGGAGCACCATGTGATTGGGTCAAGGCTAGGAGGCAGAAACTTGTAGCTAGATGATGCAAGGCTGAAGCTTGACCGGATTTACAGATCGGAGATGATTGAGGTGCAGGGACCTCCGGGCTCGGCGTGCTTTGGGCCCTGGATCATGAGAGAACCGCCTGTGCCAAACTTCCAATTGGCAAGAGTAACAAAGACCTATGATGGAAGCGCCAAACCTGAGGATTGGCTCACTGATTACGCAATAGCGGTTAAGATCGCAACAGGAAATTTGAGATGGGTGATACATTGCAAATGTATCTATAATTTTCGATGTTCCATGCTTGGTTTTATCTACTTTCTTGTGTTTTCTTCCAACTTTGGAGTAATTTTCATATGATTTCTTGGACTAACCTATTAACAAGATGCCACTGTGCCAGTTGCCTATTTTCTGCTGTTTTTGGATCCAGGAAGTCAGAAAATGAATATTCTCGGAATTGGACGGGACAAAAGCCAAAGTTACTATTTTCCCGGAAGACTCATGGAGCCAGAAGGAGAGTCGGAGGGGGGCCATAGGGTGGCCACACCACCCCTTGGCGTGGGCCAGCCCAGGCCATGCCAGGGCATGGTGTGGGCCCCTTGGCCGGCCACCGACCTTGCCTCCTTCGCCTATATATTCCTCCCGAGGCAAAAACCCTAGATAGTCAATCAGAAATCCACGAAAAGTTCCGCAGCACCGCCGCCACCGAAGGGGAGATTCGGGGGATAGAAAGTCTCTGTTCCGGCACCCTGCCGGTATGGGGAAGTGCCCCCGGAGCCATCTCCATCGATCTCCACCACCATCTCTATCGCCATTGCTGATTCCCATGATGAGGAGGGAGTAGTTCTCTCTCGAGGCTAAGGGTTCTACCGGTAGCTATGTGTTCATCTCTCTCTATGCATGATCATATTGTGATCATGAGCTTTGTAATCAAGTAGATCTACCTTGCTACTCAAGTGCTTTAATAGATCTCTGCTCTCCCCATGTGTGTGAAAGTGATAGCATGCACACCATGGTGGCACTTAGGCTAGAGATTACAAATACTTATTATGAGTTATATTTGGAGTTGGATGTCTTTATGAAATTGTGGTGTTTGTTGGAACCATCTAGAGTTCAAGGTGACAGTGTGGGGTTATCCAGATGGGAAAGGCTTACTTTGAGGAGTGCTGTTATAGCCCTACCATGGATTAGAGTGTCCAACCGGAGAGTAGTTCAGAGTAGTATCATAAAGAAGAATATATTTATATGAGAGTGTTCACTAGTGAAAGTATGATCCCTAGGCCTTGTTTCTAAGCACTGAAACACTGTTTGCTATTAGATCTATTACATGTTTGCTTGTTGCCATCTTTATTTCAGTTTTACTTTAGTCTTTTCCACACCATCAAGTTTTTTCTATCACCGTTACCACTTATAATTATCCATACCGCTTGTATTTCACTATCTCTTCGCCGAACTAGTGCACCTATACACCTGACAAGTGTATTGGGTGTACTGGGGATACAAGAGACTTCTTGTATCTTGATTGTAGGGTTGCTTGAGAGGGGATACCTTTGACCACTTCCTCCCTGAGTTCGATAAACCTTGGGTAATCCACTTAAGGGGAAACTTGCTGCTGTTCTACAAACCTCTGCACTTGGGTGCTCAACAACTGTCTACAAGAATAGAAGTGCAT
This sequence comes from Avena insularis, assembly GCA_023614405.1. Taxonomy (NCBI): domain Eukaryota; kingdom Viridiplantae; phylum Streptophyta; class Magnoliopsida; order Poales; family Poaceae; genus Avena; species Avena insularis. The sequence continues at coordinate 408,182,465 of CM042684.1, read as the reverse complement.
AGACATCAAGCTATTTTCTGGCGCCGTTGTCGGGGAGGTAAGGTAAAAGGTATTCACACCACAGGATTAAAGAAGAAGAACCTCCCACGGCAAACGCCTATTTTCTGGCGCCGTTGCCGGGGAGGTAAGGTAAAAGGTACTCACATCCTCCGGTGTGAGTGCTCGAAGTTATTTCCTTTAGATTCTGCAATTTTGTATTTTTGTTTCTTGTTTTCACTAGATAGGCTTAATGGAAAAAAAATTAGAGATCATTATAGTATTTATCTTGAGTTGGTACATGAAGTGTTTGAAGAGAAAATTAAAAAACCTATGGAACTTTATTTGCATGCTAATAGCAATGTTGTTAGTATGAATTCTTTGGACACCATTATTGATAATGCTATGGAAACGTCTAAGCTTGGGGAAGCTAGTTTTTGTGAAAATGATCTTTTTAGTTCCCCAGCTTTGGAAGATAGCTATTCTATTGCTTATGATGATACAAAACCTCCAATATATGATGATTGTAATGATGATTATGATATTTTCAGTCCACCTACTATTGAGGAGGAAATGAATTATGATTACAATATGCCTCCTATATTTGATGATTATGGTGATGAAAATAATAATGATAGCTATTTTGTTGAATTTTCTCCCACTACAATCAATAAGAATGACTATGTTTATGTGGGGAGTATTAATTCTTTTATGCATATGGCTCATGATAAGAATGTTTTTTGTGATAGTTATATTGTTACTTTTATTCATGATGCTACTGAAAGTTATTATGAGAGAGGGAAACATGGTTTTATGTGTCTCAACAATATTAAGTTTCCCCTCTTTATGTTTAAAATTTTGAAGCTGCACTTGTTTTGCTTTCCTATGCTTATTGCTTTGTGCTTTCATGACTTGTTTATTTACAAGATTCCTATGCATAGGAAGTGGGTTAGACTTAAATGTGCTTTGAATTTGCTTCTTGATGCTCTCTTTTACTTCCATTCATATTTCTTATGTGAGCATCTTCTCAAACTATCATGCCTAACTTAAAGGTGTTAAAGAAAAATACTTATTGGGAGATAACCCAAAAGTTTTAGATGATTCTTGGAGGTTATTACTTCAGTAATAACCGCTCCTTATCCTTTTTATTTGCTTTTTGTGCCAAGAGTAACCTCTAATGAGAGAGAAGTAATGATTGGGAAAGTTGCTGTCCCGAAACAGATTTGTGTGTTTCACCGTAAAAATTCGTGTAAAATCTATGTACGTCCTTTTGAAGTGTGAATTTTTGTGCTTCTGACCCAGGTAGTTATCTAACTTTCGTTAGTTCAACACTTTTCGATTTGAGCAACAGAAGGTCTTCGAAACAATTCGTCTTTACCTGCTGGTCTGTTTTGACAGATTTCTGCCATTATTTGCATTTGCTTCTTGTTGGTTCCTTTTTGAGTTCTTTTGGGGAATTGAGCTTTTTGAGGGAAAGTGCTATAGTAGATAGTGTTTAATGGAAGTTTTATTGGTGTTGTAACTGAACCTAAAGACTTATTATCTTGAGTGCACTAATGTTGCTAATAAAGATCGTGTGAAGTTTTGTATGAAGGAAAAATTTCAGGTGTATGGAAGAAATGAGTAATGAGATGAAGGATGGACTAAAGCTCAAGCTTGGGGATGCCACGCGTGTCACCCCAAGAAATATCCAAGAAGTACAAGCGTTAAAGCTTGGGGATGCCCAAGGCATCCCCTTCTTCATCAATAAAAATCCCAGGTTTCTTCCAAACGCTTCATTTTTATTGTTTCATGCACAGTTGTGTTGTTCTTGGAGCGTCTTCTTTTTCATTTTCGTTTTGTTTTTTCGTTTGCTTGGTTTTCTTAGTTTGATGAATAAATTGGTTGGACCCCCTCTTTCATGCATTGGTTTTCAAATAGTTTGGTTTAGATTGGAAAAGAGTTGGAAAAGTTCATGCTTAAGTGGTAAAGAGAGTTTGTTTTTGACTGTGGCCTATGCTTTGTCATGCCATGCTTGATATTGTTTTGGCTTTAGGATTAGTATTATTTTCTGTAGCATGACATGTTATAAACAATTGAGATTTCTTAATGTGCATTTGAAGAATCATGCATTGTTTTAGCATATTAAAGCATAGTATTGTGGTATTCTCCTTTGATGCTTTATTTGGGTTGACTTGGCACATGCTCACACCATGTTATGACTATCCAAAGTCACCATAGCCTTTATGATCCTTTAGTTTTCAAATTGTAGTATCACTTTATGCTTTGATCAATGGTGTTTTGTTGCTCTGTATGATTATGGCCATTATTGCTCTCTTAGTTTGTCGCTCCCAGTCTTTTGCTAGCCTCCACAACCAAGTATGAGTTCCACTCATGCATCCAACTCCTTAAACCAAGTTATTCCAAAGAGTCCACCATACCTACCTATTAGCATATGTTATTCCAAGTATATTCATGTTTTTGTTTACCTTCCAAATTAAACTTGTTATGAGAAAGCTAGTGATTAAAGCTCTCACGAACTTGATGGCACACTTTACTTTTCTTGCCCTTAATAATCTTGAGCCATTGTGTCGTCTGTGTTGTATATGCTTGCACTTATTTGTTGGGGATTAGCAGAACCATGATGTCATGGGGAATGCTTTCAACATTGCACTGGTACTTTGTACCTAGTTGATATCATGCACTTTTTTCTATGGATGTCGTTGGTGTGAAATGAAAGGGGAGCTTGTAAGTCCATGGAGTTATGTATATGTTTTAGAGAAACGCCTGGGCCGCTGGTCTAATCCATGCTGACATGGTGGAAACCTGCAGCGTAACCATAATGAGCTGTCTATGAAGCATTCTTCTTATAAAAAAAGAGTCAGATATTGAGAAAAAAAGAGAGAAAAAGAAAAAAAAGAGATTATGAAAAGAAGAAAGAGAGAAAAAAGCACCATATTCCCATGGTAAATAATAAGATTGCTGAGATGCTCGTTGTCTGCTTGCCTCATCATTTTGATATGGGGATTCTTCCGTATCATCGGGCAAGGGGTACCTCGTTGGCGGTTCTCTATGATACACATGTACTTACAATGACAAGAACTTACCGGTGACTAAACTTGAGTAGCATGAGGAGCGGCCCTCGTATTCAAGGGACATGAGATTCCTAACTTATGCTTCGTCAAGCATGTACACCATAGTTTGTTCACTTTAACCTTAATCACTTCAAGATGCTTATGATAGGGGCAATGAGAGCTGAAAGCTATTAAGTACCATAACTTTTGGAAGCTCTTTATGAAACTTGAATCTCTGCTTCCTTCTATGAAGGCCTTTCTTCCACCATTATATTGAGTCTTCACCTTCTATCTTTATGCACCTACTTTGAGAGCATAGTGGCCCTTCTTAGTTCTATGTGCATTGTCCCAAGACTAGTTGACTGATGCATACCTTGATATTGCTTGTTTTAAACTATTTGTATCTAGTCACTCTTATAGACTTTGAAGCTGTCCTATGCATTTATAGTTGCTACTCTATGAGGGATAAGCTGAATACTATTATGCTATGTTTTCTTTATGTGAAACAAACAAACGTCTTGCAAAGCATTGTTATTCATGAATCTTTTGTTTGTGCCTTTTTATGTTACAACATAGTTACTATGTCTTATTGTTATAACTTTGTCTTTCATGTTATGATTGAAGTACTATGATCCCAGCTATCAATGTTTTACAAATACTTTGATCAAGTTTATGATGGTGCATGTCACCTCAAAACTTATTCTTTCTTTTTATCACTTACCTACTCGAGGACGAGCAGGAGTGAAGCTTGGGGATGTTGATACATTGCAAATGTATCTATAATTTTTGATGTTCCATGCTTGGTTTTATCTACTTTCTTGTGTTTTGTTCCAACTTTGGAGTACTTTTCATATGATTTCTTGGACTAACCTATTAATAAGATGCCACAGTGCCAATTGCCTATTTTCTGTTGTTTTTGGTTCTGGGAAGTCAGAAAATGAATATTCTCGGAATTGGACGGGACAAAAGCCAAAATTAGTATTTTCCCAGAAGACTCACGGAGCCAGAAGGAGAGTCGGAGGGGGGCCATAGGGTGGCCACACCACCCCTTGGCATGGGCTAGCCCAGGCCGCGCCAGGGCATGGTGTGGGCCCCCTGGCTGGCCATCGACCTTGCCTCCTTCACCTATATATTCCTCCCGAGGCAAAAACCCTAGATAGTCAATCAGAAATCCATGAAAAGTTCCGCAGCGCCGCCGCCACCGAAGGGGAGATTCGGGGGACAGAAAGTCTCTATTCCGGCACCCTGCTAGGATGGGGAAGTGCCCCCAGAGCCATCTCCATCGATCTCCACCACCATCTCCATCGCCATTGCTGATTCCCATGATGAGGAGGGAGTAGTTCTCTCTCGAGGCTAAGGGTTCTACCGATAGCTATGTGTTCATCTCTCTCTATGCATGATCATATTGTGATCATGAGCTTTGTAATCAAGTAGATCTACCTTGCTACTCAAGTGCTTTAATAGATCTCTGCTCTCCCCATGTGTGTGAAAGTGACAGCGTGCACACCATGGTGGCACTTAGGCTAGAGATTACAAATACTTGTTATGAGTTATATTTGGAGTTGGATGTCTTTATGAAATTGTGGTGTTTGTTGGAACCATCTAGAGCTCAAGGTGACAGTGTGGGGTTATCCAGATGGGAAAGGCTTACTTTGAGGAGTGCTGTTATAGCCCTACCATGGATTAGAGTGTCCAACCGGAGAGTAGTTCAGAGTAGTATCATAAAGAAGAATATATTTATATGAGAGTGTTCACTAGTGAAAGTATGATCCCTAGGCCTTGTTTCTAAGCACTGAAACACCGTTTGCTATTTGATCTATTACATGTTTGCTTGTTGCCATCTTTATTTCAGTTTTACTTTAGTCTTTTCCACACCATCAAGCTATTTTCTATCACCATTACCACTTATAATTATCCATACCGCTTGTATTTCACTATCTCTTCGCCGAACTAGTGCACCTATACACCTGACAAGTGTATTGGGTGTGTTGGGGACACAAGAGACTTCTTGTATCTTGATTGCAGGTTTGCTTGAGAGGGGATACCTTTGACCACTTCGTCCCTGAGTTCGATAAACCTTGGGTAATCCACTTAAGGAAAAACTTGCTGCTGTTCTACAAACCTTTGCACTTGGAGGCCCAACAATTGTCTACAAGAATAGAAGTGCGTAGACATCAATGGGCAGTGAGGTATGTGCCCCAGATGTTGCAAGGACCTACGAGAGTTTGGCTAAACAACTTGCCGCCAGGAAGTGTCAACTGTTGGTTGGATTTCGAGGAGTTATTCGTCAGCAACTTCTAAAGCACCTACAGGAGGCCCAATAGGCCACCGACTTTGGTCTTATGCCGGCAGAGGCCGAATGAGCCTGACCGAGATTTCCTGACTCGGTGGTGCAATGTGCATAACTCATGTGAGGGGGTAATTGAATCACAAGAAATTGCGTGGTTCGCCCAGGGCTGTAGATATGGAAGTATGTTGTGGGAAAGGTTACAGCAAGATATGCCAACCACTTTGGCTAAGACGGTCCGGATCGTGGATTCATATGCTTTGGGAGACCTAACTCAACCTCGGCTAATGTCGAGCGAGGCGAATGAGGAATATTACAACCGAGATGGCTCCGGGTCATCAAGAAGAAACAATTTCGGAGGAAAAAGAAGAGATGAGCGTCCGGATTATAGATATAACTCGCATCAAGTGGCGGCGGTAGACTGAGATCAGCCCAATGCCGGTGCCAGCCAACGCTAGAAAATTGGAGGTCAACAGTGGCAGCAAAAGGGTGAAGGCAAGAAGCCCTAGACCCTAGAGCAGAAGAAGCAGTGGTAGGAGCAAAAAGATCGTCCGAGGTATACATTCGAGTCTATGTTGGATCAACCTTGAAAATTTCATACGCCAAGTCCAAATAGCCCGGCGAATCATACAACCCGGCAGTGTGAGTGGATGAGGAAGCTAGAGCAGGGCAGTTCGGGGAATGCTCAGGCACCTCGAAACGAAGCACCTCGGCAACCATTACTAATAGGAGGGAATGGACAACAACTAATGTTGCCTCCACCTCCACCGAGATATGAAAATCAGGAAAGGAGGGATGTTGTGCATCAAGTGCATAATAACCAGCAGCAAGACCAAGGTTACCACACAAATGAAGGACGAAACGAGTACATGGAACATCACCAAAGTTACTGCGTATTTACCACGGAAGAAACTGACCGGAAAAGCTTGCAGCGCCGGCATATGGAGGTAAATGCGGTAATGCTGGTTGTGGTGAGGTATATGCCTTGGTCGGATCAGGAAATTACGTGGAGTATCAAGGATCACCGGAAGCTCATGCCCAGTCTAGGGACCTACGCGCTGGTCCTAGATCCGACGTTCATCGGGCCGAATCTCAACATGAAGTTCTCCAAGGTGCTGATAGATAATGGGAGTAGCATTAACATCATGTACTAGGATACCATGCACAAGTTGGGGATATCAGAGAATATGCTCCAAGCTACAAGGACCACCTTTCATGGTATTGTGCCTGGTATCTCTTGTGAACCAATTGGTAAGGTCCGGGTTGACGTGTTGTTTGGTACGAGGGATAATTGTCGGACTGATAATCTGGAGTTCGAAGTAGTAAACTTGGAAAGAGCGTATCACGCGTTACTCAGCAGGCCCGCACTGAACAAGTTCATGGCAAGTACTCACATCAATTACTTAAAGATGAAACTGCCAGGGGCCAAGGGGAGTGATAACCATAGCCGGGGACTTCAGGCGCTCTATTGAATGTGCGTCCGCCGGGTCTAATCTGGCCGAGTCACTCGTGATCGCTCTAGAGAAGAGGAAAATAATGGAAGTGGCTGCACTGGCTCAGTCCGCGCAACAGCATATGTCGGCCCTGACCAATCCACATGGTAGTGTGTCATTTCAAGCAACCAAGGACACTAAGAAAGTGCCAATTGATGATCAGTTCCCAAAACGCACCATAACAGTTGGTGCCGGGTTAGGCGGCAAATAGGAAAGCGATCTCGTCAATTTCCTCGTGAGAATCGGGATATCTTTGCTTGGTCCACACATGATCTGCAAGGTGTGCTAAGGGAGTTGGCCAAGCACTCTTTGAATGTGAGACCCGGGGCTAAGCCGGTGAAGCAACCTCTCCGCCGCTTTGCCGAGGATAGGAGAAAAGTCATTGGAGATGGATAGCTAGGCTCCTTGCAGCCGGGTTTATCATGGAAGTACTTTACCCGGATTGGCTCTCTAATCCGGTGCTGGTGGAAAAGAAGAAGGATGATCCGAATGTGGAAGTGGTATGGTGTATGTGCATTGATTACATGAACCTGAGTAAGGCGTGTCCAAAGGATCCATTCCCACTGCCAAGGATAGATCAGGTCATAGATTCGACTACGGGGTGTGATTTATTGTCATTCATAGATGCATATTCTGGTTTCCACCAGATACCCCTGAATCCGTATGATCAAATAAATACTACGTTTATCACCCCGTACGGGGCTTATTGCTATCGCACTATGCCGTTTGGATTACGTAATGCATGAGCAACGTACCAGCGATGCATGCAAAAATGCTTACATGACCAAATAGGTCGGAATGTACAATTCTATGTGGATGATGTGGTGATAAAAACTAAGGAAAGCAATACGCTCCTTGACGATATCCGGCAGACATTCACGAACTTAAGACAGTTCCGGATGAAGCTTAACCCGGAGAAATGCACTTTTGGTGTGCCTGCAGGGAAATTACTCGGTTTTCTGGTGTCCAGCCGAGGTATTGAAGCTAACTCGAGGAAAATCCGGGCTATAGAAAGAATGGAACTACCAAAATGCCTTAACGATGTGCAGAAGTTCACTGGCTTCCTAGCACCGTTAAGCCGGTTTGTATGTTGGCTAGGAGAGAAGGCCTTGCCCCTCTACCAGTTAATGAAAAAGGCAGACAAATTTACATGGACATCGCAAGTAGATAGCGTGTTTCAAGAATTAAAAGATGTGTTGTCCACTGCACCAATCTTAGTCGCACCATTACCCAACGAGCCAATGTTGCTCTAAGTAGCCACGACCAACAGAGTCGTAAGTGCAGTAATTGTGGTGGAGTGTGAGGAGGAAGGAAAATCGGTGCAGAGGCCGGTGTATTACTTGAGCAAAGTGTTATCAGCTTCAAAACAGAACTATCCTCACTATCAAAAGATGGCATATGGCATGTATATGTCGGCCAAGAAACTCAAACACTATTTTGAGGAACACCCCATTAAAGTGATATGTGAGGCACCCATATCGGAAATTATGAGTAACAAAGATGCTAGTGGCCGAATAGCAAAATGGGCAATTGAGCTGGCCCCATATGCACCACAGTTCGATAGAAGAGATGCGATCAAATCGCAGGTTGTGGTAGATTTCTTCATGGATTGGGCCGAGATGCAATACGAACCACCTTTGTCGGACTCCAACTATTGGCGAATGCATTTTGACGGGTCAAAACTAAAAGAAGGACTGGGCGCTAGAGTAGTACTTACCTCGCCCAAGAAAGATCAGTTGAAGTATGTCCTTCAAATCCATTTCAGCGCCTCGAACAATGTCGCTGAATATGAGGCACTTGTGCATGGGCTCAAAATGGCCAAAGAAGTAGGGATACATCGGATATAGTGCTTTGCAGACTCGGATTTGGTGGTGCAGCAAATTTCTGGCAATTGGGATGCCTTGGATGCCAACATGGCCCTTTACAGATTCCATGTTCAAAAGATAGGCGGATTTTTTGAGGGATGTGAATTCCATCACGTACCTCAGATTGAAAATGAGGCAGCCGATACACTGTCCAAATTGGGCTCATCCCGGCAACCAATCCCGCCAAATGTTGCTTCAGAGCACTTGAGAAAACCATCTATTACCCCATCACTGGAGTCCGAGTCAATCTATATCCCGGCTCTCTCTGGGTTAGAAGCTACACCTATGGAAATAGACTGGGGGAACACTTCGTTAAACCCGGGGACTACTTCGGCAAACCAGGGGACTTCCTCAGCAAACCCGGGGACTGTTCAGCTAAACCCGACAGGAGTTATGTCGGTAGAGGCGATGAAATCAATGAGGAAATTTTTCCTATCCGAGCTATACCCGCTTGGGTCAAGCCAATATTTGACTTCTTGAAAGAGGGAATCTTGCCGGATGATGAGGTACTCTCAAGGCAAATCTAGAGATGAGCAAAGGCCTATACCATTATCAATGCCGAACTATACAAAAGATGTGTGACCGCTGTGTTGCAACGATGTGTTGATTTGGAAGAAGGGCTTGATATACTTCGGGAGATCCACCAAGGAGAATGTAGCCACCATGCATCTTCAAGAGCATTAGTGGCAAAGGCTTTCCGACATGGATATTATTGGCCAAGTGCTTTGGAACAAGCAAAGGATCCGGTGAGGAAATGTAACGGGTGTTAGAGGTACGCCACCAAAATCCATGTACTAATGTCGGAACTGAAGACCATCCCCATTACTTTGCCATTCGATGTATGGTGCCTAGACATGGTAGGACCATTTAAGCCGGCTAAAGGAGGAATGACCCATATCCTAGTTATGGTGGAAAAATTGACCAAGTGGATTGAAGTTAAGCCAATCAGGAAATGTGATGGGGCAACAACGGTAAAGTTCCTCAAGGATATAATCTTGAGATATGGCTACCCACATGGTATCATATTTGATAATGGCACAAATGTTGCTGAAGGAGCATTTGCGAGGTTTTGCCAAGAGAAGAAGATCCCGCTAGATGTAGCCTCTGTGGCCCACCCTGCATCGAACGGGCAAGTGGAAAGATCCAACTGACTAGTGTTGTTCGGGATAAAACCCTGGCTCATAGAGCCACTGCAAAGATCAACGGGGTGCTGGATAGAAGAACTACCAGCGGTACTATGGAGTTTAAGAACAACTCTGAATCGATCAACAGGCTATACGCCATTTTTTCTGGTATATGGGGTAGAAGTTGTACTACCAGCCGACATAGAGCATGATTCGCCAAGGGTCACCCAATACACAGAAGCTGAAGTGCGCGAAGCCTGGCAAAATGATGTTGATCTGCTGGAAGAAGCGAGAGAACTGGCCTTGTCCAGATCCGCCATATATCAGCAAAATCTCCGACGCTACCATAGCTGGAAAGTGAACCCCCGAGTTTTCCGGGAAGGTGATTTGGTTCTACGGTTGGTGCAGCGCACTGCTGGCATGCATAAGTTATCCCCTCCATGGGAAGGACCTTTCATTGTAAGCAAAGCTTTGCACAATGATTCCTACTATCTTATTGATGCACATCCACAGGAAAAGAATAAGGCGGACATGTCCATAGAGGAATCTAAGCGACCATGGAATGTAGCACTATGATGACCCACAAGTATAGGGGGTGTATCGCAGTATTTTCGATAAGTAAGAGTGTCGAACCCAATGAGGAGCAGAAGGTGCTGGCTAGTGGCTTGGAGCAGGAATTCTCTGTAAATACTTAACAAACAGATTTTTAGGGGGTTTTGATAATGCAGGTAAATAAAGTACGAGTAAATAAAAGACAATAAGAATAAATGCAGCAAGTGGCCGAATCCTTTCTTTAGCAAAGGACAAGCCGGTTGTATTACTTAAGATGGCCAAACGTTCTCGAGGACACATGGGAATATCGTCAAGTGCTTTAGCTTCATATAGTTGATTAATCTTCTTTAGTTTGCTAAGTGTCGTGTCGGTGAACCTATGCTAATGTACCGACCTTCCTAGGACTAATACATACTTGTGATTATACCCCTTGCAAGCATCCGCAAGTACAAGAAAGTAATTAAGGTAGAAACCTAACCACAGCTTTAAACTCTAAGACCCTAACGTCCCTTGTGTAATGGTTTCCTAATGGGGGTTCAGGTTTCTGTCACTCTGCCAACCCCTACGATTAGTAGCCAAATACACAATGCATTCCCCTAGGCCCATATAGGTGAAGTGTCATGTACTCGACGTTCACATGACACCACTAGAAGAAGTACACCACAACTTAAATATCAAACTATTGAATCTTTCTCAACACAATTCCACTACTAACAACATGACTTCTCCCATGTCCTCAAGAACAAAACGAACTACTCACAAGACATCATATGGATCATGATCAGAGATGAAATAATGATGTGTAACAATCTGAACATAAAAAATAATTCAATGGTTCACTCAATAGCAACAACTACAAAGACTAATCAACACTGGGAAAGTTTCCCCTAAGAACTATGCAAGATTCAACCCAATTGTTACAGCGGTATGGAGGTGGTGATGATGGTGCTAGTGGAGATGATGATGGTGATGATGATGATGATCCCGATGAATTCTAGCTTGATGGTGGTGTTGATGGTGACGATCTCCCCTCTCCAGGAAGGAATTCCCCCGGCAGAATTCTGTCTGCCAGAGAGAACTTTCTCTCTCGGTGTTTTCCGCCCCGTAGAGGCGGCGGAATCTTTTTGTGGTCGCTCCCCGAGTCTTAGGGTTTCAGGAGGATAATATACGCCAAAGGGGAGAGCCAGGAGTGGACCAGGGCGGCCACACCACCTGGTGGCACAGCCTAGGGTGACCCGCGCTAGGGGATGGTCTGGGCCCCCTGTGGCCCATCTCCACTTCCCCTTCTGGCATTCTTCGTCTTCTGGAAAAATAGGATTTTCCATGTATTTTCCCGGATTTTCTGGTCTTCGCGAATTTTGCCTCTGAACAACACCTTTTCCATCAGAATTCTAACTGCAGCGGTCCATGCTCCACAAGTCATCAACCATGCAAAAATAGATGAAATAACATAAGTATCATCTCTTAATATGAAATATACCAATGAATAATAGTAAATTATGATATAGAATAGTGATGCAAAATGGACGTATCAACTCCCCCTAGCTTAGACTTCGCTTGTCCCCAAGCGAAAATTGAGCTCAATAAACATGACCTCAGGTTTATGGAGTGAAGAGTCGATAAAAGAATACGGACAAGAAGCATCACATTCATCAATACATAAGTCATAATAGAAGACAACTTCACTATTATATAACTTAACTTGCAATAAGTAAAGGAAACACAATAAAGATGCATAAAGTAAATAACAATTGGTAATGGCAAACTTAGCTCTTGATCGAAGAATAGTTGACAATTTGTAGGAGTTCAAACATAAAGGGGGTTTTCAATGATATCTTTCAAAGTAGTAATCACCAGGATAAGAGCAAAGTGCAAAACAAGGAACATAAGAAACATGATTGAATAAATCATCATATGAATGAATGAAACAAAACAACTCAAAATACTTGCTGAGGTAGAAGGGATAGGTTTAATGACTCAACAAAAAGGTAAAAGAAAGGCCCTTCGTAGAGGGAAGCAGGGATTCCAAGTTTCATAAAGAGCTTCCAAAAATTATGGTACTTATTAGCTTTCATCTCTCATTGCCCTATCATAAGCATCTTTAGGTGATTAAGGTTAAAGTGACACAACTAAGAGGATATGCTTGACAAGTTATAAGTTGAAATCTCATGCCCCTTACTTACGAGTATCGAACCTCATGTTACTCAACTTCAGTCACAAGTAAGCTCTTATCATGGTAAATACATATGTATCATTGAGAACCGCCAAAGGGGTACCCCTTGCACATGATATAGGAGTTATCCCATAATCACAATGACAAGGCAAGCAGACAATGAGCATCTCAGTGATCCTTTTATTTACTATTTGATGGGGATATGCCGAAGGGGTATGCCTAGCAGGACGTTCCGATTGGGCCAAAGGGCCTGCGAGCGCATCCGAAAGACGTCGACTGGACTACGAAGGAAGGAAAGGCCCAGCTGATCGCATCGAAACCTGTGAGCGTAATGAAGCCCAGTCGGACTAGGTCAAAGACTCCGGATCCTTATCTTGTTCGGTGATAACTTGTAAACCCTAGCGAGGTGCCTTGTATATAAACCTCCCTAGGGTATCCTGGAGACTTACGTTCCATCATACACCCCCTCAAGCGACTCGCTGCCTAGCCGCCGAGCTCGCCACCCTTGTAACTCGCTCTCCAATAATCTAATCTAGCAGGAGTAGGTCTTTACCCTTCAGGGGGCCGAACCTGGGTAAACCCATGTGCATCCGCCCCCATCTCGCACCGCAGATGGCCGCCAACTCTTCCTCACGAAACACTCAATCGCTGCCAATGGTAGCGACTGCCGTGGCCATTTCCATGATAGTGGCGCCCACCGTGGGGCATAGCGGGACTGGACTGAGTTCTGCGGCGAGACCCTACTCACCAATCGATCGGCCGCTCGCCATCGGTCGCATGATCGCCATCGGCGGGATCTTATAGATCCTGCCCAGCAGCTACATCCCGGCGTCACATCCGGTCACCCACGGCGCGGTGATGCCGGTCGGCTCCATCAACCTCTTCGTCAGCTTCACCGGCGCGATCGACCCAGCTGCAACGGTGATCGTCGGCGGGTCGCCGCCACACCGCGATCTGCTTTCGGAGGAGCAGGTCCGCTCCATCAGGAGCCTCGTCACCGAGTATGACTCGGCCGCCAGCGACGCGGTCGAGACTAACGCCGCCACCAACAACGACGCCCTAAACGACGATGCCGACTCCGCGACCCCTACATCGGTCGACGGATCCATCACCGCCGCATCACGGGAGGACTCTATCACGCGAGTCTCCAACCCCAAGGACTTCGAGGACCCCTCCATCCTGGGGATCTTCGACTCCGATTCCGGCTCGGAGTCCCCCGAGGATTTTTGCGCCAGATCCAATCGCTTCAACACGATCTACATGGCGGGCAGCATGGCCGCCCCGCCAGATCCGTTCACCACGCCGATCCCGGTGACTGCGATAGCCACGGGGGTGGAGCAAGCCCGCCTGCGGCTCACGGAGGCGCAACGCAACAAACTCGCCGAGCGCGAGAAATACCGCCTCGAACGAGAGACGGCACGGGAGCTATCGCTCTATCACCAGCGCCGCATCAGGACCCGCCTGAACTTCAACGTCCAGGACCCAACGTCCAGGGCCGCGTCCTGAACTTCAACGACGAAAGCGACCCCGCGTGCGCCGTCGAGCACGAATACTGCGAGAACGCGCCACCAGGCGGGAACAACCCCGTGAGACCACCGCCTGGTGCACCGGCGATCGGGGCCCCTCCACCACCCATGGGCCGCACGCCCCCGCCGGACCAACCGCAGATCATCATCTCGCCTCAAGCCCGTGACGCCAACGGGCTACCATTATACTCTACCCCGATGGACAACATCGTCGCGACCGACGCCGTGATCGCCAACCTCGACGTCCAAGGCGACGGCGCGCTACAGATCCAGTACGCCAAGGCCCTACTCATCAGGGCCGTCGAGCAACAAGCCGCGGGAGTCGACCTGCGGGGGCGGGTGTACTCCCGCTCATCAGCAAGCAGGGCGGCATCAAGCGACCACCCCACCATGGCCAATGCATTAGTTTGCCCACCACCCCAGCCCCTGGCAAACCAACCACGGGCCGCCAATCCCGCGCTGTCAACCAACAAGCCGCGACCGGCGAACAACACGGTCGCTGCCAACGGGCAGCCCCTCGACACCCAAATGAACATCATCAACAACCAGGCGTGGCGGTCGTGCCAGCCCAACGACCTGCAGCACACCGTCACCAACCGCGGCGACCCGGAACCAAGAGGCTCGCTCAGTCGAGTTGGGTCGCAATGCTTCGGACCCATGATTCGCGGGGAAAAATATCCCGCCAACTTCAAGGTCCCCAAGGAGATCGAGAAGTATGACCCGACGTACGACCCCGCTGTCTGGCTGGACACATACCTCGTGGCAATAGGAATCGCAGGCCACACCGACCTGCTCGCCGCTCGCTACCTCCCCCTGATGATGGAGGGTGCGACCCGACAGTGGATCAATACGCTCCCTGCCAACAGCATCGACTCCTGGGAAGAAATGCGGGATGCCTTTGTCAGGCACTTCGAGGGCTCCTACACCCGTGCCACCACCATAGAGGACCTGGAGCGATGCATCCAGGGACAACGCGAGTTGACTCGCCGATGGATCCAAAGATGGCAAGAACTATGGATAAACGCCTCCGGCATCCACCCAGACACGGCGATACACTGCTTCAAGAACGCGTGCCGGTACGAACCCCTGGTCACCAAGATCAAGAGGGTATAACGGACGCTCGATAACATCCCCGACCTCCTCGAGATCGCCAAGCGCTATGCGGAGGAGGACCCCAACCAAGACTTCGACGACGAGTCGAGAGGAAGACACCGCACTAGCATCCACGACAGCGTGCGCCTACGCGACATGCGCTACAGCAACACCTGCATCACCGGCAAGCGCCGCACGTACGGGCGAGTCGACTTCATCGCCAATGCTAGCTATGGCCAGCGCGACTCCAAGAACTACCGCCGCGACAGAGGAAACTACCGCGACAGCGGGAACTACCGCGCCAACAACACGATGAGGCCGAAATTCGACCCCGCCGCCCTGCTCAATCAGCCCTGCATCTACCGCAGCAGGAAGGGAAAACCCGCCACCCACACCACCGCCGATTGCCACTCTCTCAAAGAGATTGAGAAGGCGAGACGAGCAAGGGAGGACCCCAACAACAACCCACCTCGGGACAACGGGAACGGCGGCGGCTTCGGCACCGCTGTTGGCTCGCTACATACCTTCACCGGACTTGGCACCAAGCGCGAGAAGAAGGTGCTCACCCGTGCGGTCGCCGTCAATGCGGTGACACAAGTCGACATCCCTCGCTTCCTAAACTGGTCCGAGCAGAGCATCACCTGGAGTCGTCAGGACCATGCGCCAAGGATCGAATACCCAGGGTGAGTCGCCCTGGTAGTTAGGCCCAAGGTGGCTGACTACTGGCTGCCCAAGACGCTAATGGATGGTGGGAGCTCCATCAACATCTTGTACCTCGACATGTTTAAAACGCTCCAGCTCCTAGAAGCAGCCATTGAGCCAACACCGACGACCTTCCACGGCATCGTCCCCGGTCGGAAGGCGTACCCGATCGGGAAAGTGATGCTGCCAGTCACCTTCGGCACTCCAGCAAACTACCGCACGGAGAGGATCGTGTTCGAGCTGGTGAACTTCCACAGCCCCTACCACTACGTCCTGGGCCGCCAGGCATTCGCAAAATTTATGGCAACCCCACACTACGCCTACAACATGATGAAGCTCCCCGGGCCAAGCGGCATCATCACCGTCCACGGCGACCCTGACATGGCCGTGGAATGCAAGGACAAGGGTGCCGAGCTCGCCGACGCCGTCATCACCGCGGAGACCGACCACGCGGAGGAGCTCGCGAAATACACGGGCAACATCAACAAGGACGACCCCACCATCTTTAAGAAACCAACCACCGTGAACTCCATGTTCGAGGCAACCACGCACACCCGCACCGTCGAGCTCGTCCCAGGCGACTCTAGCCAGACGGTCAGCATTGGGGCGCACATGAGCCCCGCATAGGAAAGCGTGCTCATCGGGTTCCTCCGTGAGAACCGCGACATCTTCGCATGGAAGCCATCTGACATGCTAGGTGTCTCGAGGGAACTCGCTGAGCACAAACTCAACGCCGACCCCAAAGTGCGACCAGTAAAGCAGTCGCTACGGCCCTTCAATGAAGAGCGTTGTCGAGCAATCGCTGAAGAAGTTCAGCGCCTGCTAGCCGCAGGCTTCATCCGGACAATCAAGTACTCCAAGTGGCTGGCAAATCCAGTCCTGGTTCTCAAAAAGAACAACACATGGAGAATGTGCATTGACTACACCAACCTCAACAGCGCCTGCCCGAAGGAGGAGTTTGTCCTACCGCGCATCGATCAGATCATCGACTCGACCACGGGATCGGAGTTGTTGTGCTTTCTCGACGCTTACTCTGGTTATAACCAGATCAAGATGGCGGTCAAGGACAAGGAGAAGACGACATTCATTACGCCATTCAGCGCATTCTGCTACACGGCCATGACGTTCGGCCTCAAGAATGCAGGCGCCACATACCAGAGGTGCATGCAGGAGTGTCTAGCGAGCCAAATTGGCCGCAACATTCACGTCTACATCGACGACGTGGTGGTAAAATCCACCCGCCAGGACGACCTGCTCGCCGACCTAGCCGAAACTTTCGGAAACTTGCGGAGGTACAACATCAAGCTGAACCCCGGAAAATGCACCTTCGGCGTCCCCACCGGACAACTCCTGGGTTATGTAGTATCCAAGCGAGGCATCAAAGCCAACCCCACCAAGATCGACACCATCGCACGACTCGGGAAACCCGAATGCCTACGCGACGTCCAGAAGTTGGCAGGGCGAGTTGTGGCCCTCAGTCGCTTCATCCCCGACTAGGCGAGAAGGCAATGCCCCTCTACCGCCTGATGCACAAGAACCCCACATTCTAATGGGACGCGGAGGCTGACGACGCACTCAAAGCGCTCAAAGAAGTGCTACTCACGGCACCACTACTCGCCGCGCCACT
The DNA here is from genome assembly GCA_023614405.1 of Avena insularis. NCBI lineage: Eukaryota > Viridiplantae > Streptophyta > Magnoliopsida > Poales > Poaceae > Avena > Avena insularis. The sequence goes on along the minus strand of CM042684.1, from coordinate 408,164,995 downwards.
CGACAAAGAGCCAATGCTCGTTTACGTCGCGGCCTCTACTCGAGTCGTCAGCGCCGTGATGGTCGTCGAATGACCGGAAGAGGGCAAGGAGCGCCCCATATAACGCCCCGTCTACTACATCAGCGAAGTCCTAACGGACTCATGACAGCGCTACCCGCAATACCAAAAACTGGTGTATGCGGTATTCCGAGCACAACGGCGACTCCCACACTACTTCCAGGAGCACCCAATCACGGTGGTCTCCTCCACGCCCCTGCAGGACATCATACACAATCGAGAGGCGACCGGGCGAGTCGCCAAGTGGGCCATCGAAATCGGCGTCCACAACATCAAATACGAGCCCCGCAAAGCAATCAAGTCACAAGCCCTGGCTGATTTCCTCGCAGACTAAGAAGAAGCACAGCAGCCAGAGAAGCTCCCGTACCTCCACTACTGGTCGCTCCATTTTGACGGCTCCAAGAACGCCGACGGCACGGGGGCTGGGGTCATCCTGACCTCTCCCAAAGGAGACAAGCTCCGCTACGTGCTCCACCTCAACTTCAAGCCCTACACCAACAACATGGCAGAATATGACGCCCTCCTTCATGGCATGAGAGCCGCTAAGGAGATGAACGTCAACCGCCTACTATGCTATGGCGACTCCGACCTAGTCGCCGGCCAAGTCGTCGGGACATGTGATGCCGTCTCCCCAACAATGATCGCGTACCGCCAAGCTATCGACCAGTTGGGGGGACATTTCGACGGCTACTCTGTCGAGTGGATCAACAGGCGCAAAAACGAGGAGGCAGATGCCCTCTCCCGCATCGGATCGACCCGACAAGCACCACCAGTAGGCGTCTTCCTCGACATCATCCACAAACCATCGGTCAGCCTACCAAAAGAGATCGACGTCGGGATCCCACTGCAACCAGAACCGGCCTTAGTCGCCATGGTTGTGGAACCTAGCGACTGGACAACACCATACATCGCCCTCCTGGAACACAAACTCCTACCGAGCAATGAGACAGAGGCGCGAATGATCGTGCGCCGCTTCAAATCCTTCATCATCATCAACGGCGAGCTCCACAAGCGCAGCGTGACCGGTGTGTTCTAGCGCTGCGTACAGCCAGAAGAAGGCTGCAAGATCCTCCAGGACATTCACGCCGGCGACTGTGGCCATCACGCTGGCGCCAAGTCGCTAGTCGCCAAGGCCATGCGACACGGTTTCTACTAGCTCACCGCACACGCCGATGCCACCAACATCGTCCAACGATGCGTCGGGTGCCAGAAGTACGCCAACCAGACGCACCTCCCTAGCTCGGCACTCAAGACCATCCCCATCACGTGGCCATTCGCCGTATGGGGCATGGACATGGTAGGCCCGTTCAAGAAGGCCACGTCTAGCTTCACTCACCTCCTGGTCGCCGTCGACAAGTTCACCAAATGGGTCGAGGCCAGGCCGATAAAAAAGTGCGACGGCAAGACGGGCACCAAGTTCCTACGCGAACTCATCTACCGGTATGGCTACCTACACAGCATCATAACAGACAACGGCACCAACTTTGCCAAGGGGGCCATGGCAGAATTCTGTGAAGAACACGGCATCTGACTCAACCTTGCATCAGTCGCTCACCTGGAGTCAAATGGCCAAGTAGAACGTGCCAACCAGAGCGTCCTCCATGGGCTCAAGCCGCGACTCCAGGTGCCCCTCGAGCGCACCCAGGATGCTGGGTCGACGAGCTCCCCTCTGTGATATGGGGGATTCGCACCTCCGTCAACCTCTCAACCGGGTTCACGCCCTTCTTCATGATGTATGGCGTCGAGGCCGTAATGCCAACCGACTTGGAGCATGACTCACCTCGAGTCGCCAACTACATCGAGGCGGCCAACGAGGTTGCCCGCCAAGACAGCATCGATCAACTCAACGAGGCACGCGACCTAGCTCGCTCCCGCACCACCATATACCAGCAAGGACTCCGTCGCTACCACAACCACCGAGTGTGAACTCGCACCTTCTAGGAAGGCGACCTGGTCCTACGACTGGCCCAATACAAGAATGGCATGCACAAACTCTCCCCCCATGGGAGGAGACGTTCGCCATAGGCCGAGTCCTTGGCAATGATACCTACTACCTCATCGACATACGGGGTGACGGCCAACTGGAGGTCGGGAGGCCATGGAATGTAAACCTCCTCAGAAAGTTCTACACTTAGAACCTCACATTGTACTCCATCGGAATATATAATGAAATTCATCCGGATCACACAAATTGTGTCCACTCGCCATATTCTTGTGCCACTCGCACTTGTACATACTAGCAATACGCTACTCACGGAAGTCAACCTCTGGTCGAGCGACCGACACGCCTAAGTAGTGCGGCACAAGGGCACCAGAAATATTTGAGCCTTGGGTCGTCCACGAAAAACGCAAACCCGGAGCCGCCATTGGTCGCCTAGCCCGACTGGCCCACCGGGCCAAGACAACAGGTACACGCTTCTCACAGTGACCTGTCCCTCCCACCCTCGTGCAAAGCGACTCGAACGGTTAAGTACCACGCACGGGGACTCCATAAAGGAACCCCACGGCTCGGGAACACACCAAGTAAGAGAGCTGCCTAGGGCTCGCCAAGCGACTGGCTCTCCGGGCCAGGGGAGGAGACGTGTTACAAACAACGAACTTACAACCTGCAACAGGAGCATGACCAATATGGTCGGGCACCATGCTCGGGGACTAGCTTATAAATCAGTCCTACTCGCGCTCGGGGACTCACCTCTCAGAAGACACGACGGACAAAAACAATGCATAAACAAAAGAATACACAAAGTCTACAATCGAGTTAAACCCCATCAAAGGGCGGACACGCTCGGGGACTCGCTCAATCAAAACGATGCATAAACAAAACACACCACACATTCCTAGTCGCAAAACGAGTCGATCGACTCCCCTGGGCATATATTGCAAAAATATCTTACAGCATTCGCCACTTGGCATACATCACAACTTGGACAATTACATTGTTTACTCCACAGGCCCTGATGAAGAAGCAGCGCCACCCCCCTTGACGCGAACAAAAGGCTGCCACGGGTTCGTCGGGTACGTCGTCAGCGACTTCGACAACGAGGACCGGAAGGGCTGCTCCGACTTCATGTCGCGATGCTCCGGCTTAGGGTCGCCAGGCGCCAACACCGTCTCCTGGTACGGCAGCAGATCCCCCATCGCTAAGACACGATCGGCGGAAGGGGCGGCCTTTGCGGTCAACTTCAGCACCTCTGACATCTCCACCATGCCGGTCGCCGATGGATAGCCACTCGTCACATCGTCAAGGTCAAAGTCGTCGGGGAAATGGGCGAGACCTAAGCTCAACGTTGTGGCGGCCCCGCGCCTAAACGCTGAGCACGTCATCCACTCCACAACGGTGGGCACCTCTTCCAGATAGCACCACACCTCCGTAAGCCCCCCAAGAATAACTTCGGTGGGAGACATGCCCTGAAGAGCTGCTTGGACACACAACGCCGAGGCCGTGGCTGCATTCACCACGGCAGTCACGCACTGCGAGGCGTTGTAAGTTTGCACCACAGGGTCGCTTTGGCCTACCACAGCTGCAAAGTCAGGTGTCAGTGAAACTACGAAACCCCCAAAATGGGGACTCGACAAACGAGTCAGGCAAAGACAGAGACTCACCAAGGAGTTTGCGGCAATTCTCCTTAACGTGCTTCTCCAAGGTGGTTTTCTCGTTGTGCAGCCCCACGATGATGGAATCTGTGGCTTTGCGTTCTTCCTCAGCCGCAGCGACGGCAGCCTTCGCTCGCTCTTCCGAAGAAATTGAGGCCGCTTTCGCCTCCTCTAAGTCCTTGACCAGGGAGGCTATTCGTCCATTTGCCGCGTCCAGCTCGGCGACCGGAACATACCCCTCACGGGCCTTGGAGATCTTAGCCGGGAAACCATCTGCAAGAAGCAATCAGCGTACTGTACACGACTAGCTCACACCCAAAAGAGGAGAATAAAGGCAAACAGATACTCACCAATAGTTTCCTGAAGCCGCTGGTTCACCTCTTATGCTTCGCGCAAGTCACGCTCCAAGCGCTCTCTCGCGGCCCGCCGGTCGATCGACTCCCTTTGCAATCCCTGCAAACAAACAACTCGCCTCAGCATTTGGCAAAACAACACCCAGTTCCCAGCCGCTGAAATTCAGCGTCCTGGAACTCGGTGACTGGAGAAGGAGAAAGAAAATCAATTCCTAGCCACCGAAATTCAGCGACTAGGAATTCAGGGACTAGAGAGTAGTAAGAGGTTCAGTTCCCAGACGCTGAAATTCAGCGACCAGGAACTCGGGGACTGGACATACCTGAATAGCAGTGCCGAGCATCTTGTGAAGTTCTTCGGCGTTAGTCAACGGGATCGTGAAGGAAGTGCGCCCGCGACGGGACCCAATGTCTGCATCCACTATTTCTGGACTCTGCGGAGACTATGTGTCCGCCACACCTGGAAACTCCCTCGCCATGAAACGCGGGAACATCGTCGATGCTCTGGCAGGGGCGCTGGTTGTTGGGACCGGTGCTTCTGGCACGGACGCAGCCAAGGCAGGTTCCGATCGCGTCGCCACCACCTCTTCGGCGACTAGCGCAGCAGCTGACTCCGCGGTGCTGCCCTTGGTCGCAGCGTCGTCGGTGCCCCCTTCTGCTTCTTCGCGACTTCGGCGGTCGCCACATCTCCGGTGGCCTTTCTCTTCTTGGGGAGGTCGCCCTCTCCCATGTCGGTGGCTGGTGGAATCTTAGCCACCGAAGGACCGCCAATCTTCTTGGCCCCCGACCTACATGAGTCCCCACAATCAATATAACGACAACACAAAAGAGCAAGGCGAATCGGGATGAAGGAGCAGTACTTACTTAGCGACTGGGAGGACGCGAAGCCCGGTGCTGATGTGGGCGGGCTTGTCCAACTCGGGACCCAACTTACGGGTGAGCCCCCTCTCGAAGACGTCTGAAGCCCACAAAACCGCGGGCTTCCTTGACGATGAAGCTGCAGTCGCCGGGATCTCCGGCTCCGACGCGGCCGCCCTCGACGGTTGTGGCGACTTGGACGTCATCACCTCAGCCGCTTCTTGACTTGGAACCCCCGAGGTCGTCGGCACAATCACCGCTAGGGGAACCTCTACCACTACCTCCGTGTCCTCGCCCTCCAACCCCTTTGTCAGGACTGCATCCTTTGGGGCCTTGTGCAAGACCTCGGCAGAACCTTCATCATCGGAATCGTCATCCGAATCAAACACCACCGCCAACTTGGACAGCGACGTGGGCCTTTTCTCTGGCGACTTGGGCCTGCATGCGGGCTTCGACTACGTGGCAGTACGCCGGGACGTGTGCTCTTGTGCGACCTCGTCGCCTCCGTCATGCTCGCCTCAACTTCACGTTGTTTCTGCATGCGGGTCTTGCGAGCCACGGGCGCCGGGGGAGGAACCTCCTCCTCCTCCCCATCATTGTCGGAAGGGTCCCCCTCGGAGTCTTCCTCTAGTTCCCGGGGAACCTCTTCATCGAGCGGAGGGAGCCAGCCCTCCAACACCTGAAAAAGCTAAGAACCACCACGAGTAAAACACCAAATGAGGAGACTGAAAACTGAAACACGGACGTAGCAATTGGAAAGAGAACTTACTGTGGGGGCTTCATTCTTCATAGGAGTGTACGGGGCGACCCCGACCGCCACACTGGTGAACTCTGTGTCGGTGATCTTCTTCAGGGCAGCCTTGTAGTACTCGGCCTCCCATGACTCCTTGCTGGTTCGGGATGGGTCATGCTTCCCGCTGTACTCATACATCCAGTGCGGCCGAGCCGCCAGCGGAACCAGGCGCCGCCCGAGCCAGCAGTTGTAGAGGTTGATCAGAATCAACCCCTGGACCTTCAGCTTCTGGATCTGGTCCATCATCTCCACGACGGCCATCCGCTGGTCTTCGGGAAGCTTCTTCGGCACCAACCGACGGGGCTCGCTCCTCTCGGTGACGAACTCAGGAAGAGACACCTCGCCGGAGGGAGTGGCTTCTTTGACGTAGAACCAACTCTTCTTCCACTCGCTGGCGGCCTTCTTCGGCAGGAGGATCTTGACGAAATTGGCCTTTGGCTTCAGTTGAAACGTGACTCCACCTGCAGCCAGCATCAAGCCGCCGGACGCCTCGCGCCCGATGCGGCCGTGGAAGAGTTCCAGCCATAGTGGGAAATACGGCCTGCAGCCGAGGTAACATTCGCAGAAGGCAACGAAGATCACCAGCTGCTCGATGCTATGCGGGCCAAGATCCGATGGCTTGATCGTGTAATACACGCAGAAGCAGCGGAAAAAGAGTGAGGTGGGGAATCCCAGACCCCTCTCAAGATGACTGGGGAAGCAAATGAACTCGTCGGATCGCGGCTTTGGCTTGGTCTCGGAGGAGGGGGGAACCCGCCAATTCCCCTTGCAGAGCACTCCGGCGTCCTCGAAAGATCTAAGCTGGGCTGTGGTGCACTTGGATTTCCCCCATGAGCCTTTGGGAGGCGCCATCGGGTAGGATGTGGAATCGCACGATGCGGGAAGGACAAGTCGGAAGGACGTAGGCAGGAAGATTGGAGGCAGGAAGAACGAATGAGGAGGAATGAAGAATGCGAAGAAGGTCATGAGCTGAACCATCACTCCCTTATATGGGAAACGCCACCGCCAAAGTCGGTAGCCGTTATATCATGTAATTGCGGGTTACCGTTGGAAATTCCAACGGATAGTTTGACCAGACTGACGGTCCAACTCCTTTATTTCACCCGCCACTCGCCAGTCTTTCCATTCACCAAGACGACGACTTGGTGGCAGTAACATTCATTGAGACGATGAGTGGAAACATGGGGAAATTCTCCTTGGTTCTAAGGGAGTCCATCGCCGACTTGACTGGACGCCCAAATTGGGCTCGCCTACACCGAACGCCAAAAGGACGCCTGCGCCTGCAACAACGATGGCCTCGGGGACTACTGATGGGGATATGCTGAAGGGGGTATGCCTAGCAGGACGTTCTGATTGGGCCGAAGGGCCCGCGAGCGCGTCCGAAAGACGGCGAATGGACTACGAAGGAAGGAAAGGCCCAGCAACTGGCGACTGGAAGCCCAGGAGCGTAATAGAAGCCCAGTCGGACTAGGTGAAAGCCTTCGGATCCTTATCTTGTTCGGTGATAACTTGTAAACCCTAGCGAGGTGCCTTGTGTATAAACCTCCCTAGGGTATCCTGGAGACTTACGTTCCATCATACACCCCCTCAAGCGACTCGCTGCCTAGCCGCCAAGCTCGCCACCCTTGTAACTCGCTCTCCAATAATCTAATCTAGCAGGAGTAGGTCTTTACCCTCCGGGGGCCGAACCTGGGTAAACCCATGTGCATCCGCCCCCATCTCGCACCACAGATGGCCGCCAACTCTTCCTCACGAAACACTCAATCACTGCCAATGGTAGCGACTGTCGTGGCCATTTCCACGACACTATTTGCATAGGTTTTTATTGAGGATGCTTCATAGAATGCTCATTATGGTTATGCTGCAAGTTTCCACCATGATTAGGCATGGCTTAGGCTAGTGGCCCAGGCGTTTCTCTAACACACATATAAACTCCATGATCTTACAAGTTCCCCTTTTATTTCACACCACCGGGATCCATAAGCAAAAGAATCATGATAACAACGAGGTACAAAGTACCAGTGCAATGTTGAAAGCGTTCCCCATGATACATGGTTCTGCTAACTTCAACTTATAAAGCGCAAGCATATGCGCAACAGAGATGGACACAATGGTTCAAGTTCATTAAATGCAAGAAAGTAAAAGTGTGACATCAAGTTCATGAGGGCTTTAATCACTAATACTCTCATAACAAGTTTAATTCAGAAGGTAGATAAAAACATGAATTTACTAGGAATAGCAATAGTGCTAATAGGTAGGTATGGTGGACACGAATGGCATAGGTTTTGGTTTAAGGATTGGATGCACGAGAAGCATTCCCTCTCAGTACAGGTTTTTGGCTAGCAAGGCTTGGTAGCAAGCATAAGAGTTGAAGGAAACAAACAAACATACAAGTGATAAAAAACAAACATGTAATCTTCCTTAGAAGCACAAAACATCTTAACTAAAGAATACTAAACTTATGAGAAAATCAAGAAAGAAAGATGATGAAATTATATTTCTTTAAAAGTACTTTTAACTTTTTCATTCAACTCTCAAAAATAGTATTACTACTGACCGAGCTAGGTTTGCCAAAACCAACTGAATTAACTTAATGATCCCAAAGTGATACCAATACTAACGACAAGATCAATCATAAAATCATGAATTGAAAACTAATATAAGATATGCAAAAGAGTGAATGATAGAACTTCTCATTAATATTCCATAATGGCAACTCACACCAAGGGATACATAGATATCTAACGAGAGGGGGGACACTTCCATAATGCAAACCATCCTACATGATAACTTCTCTATTCATGATATGGCTCTACTAAAAAAGATAGAAGATAGTGATGTGATACCGCGGCACTCCCCCAAGATTGGAACAAACCAAGGGGATGCCAAAACCTGATGATGAATTACTCCTTCGGTGGTGGTGGTATTCTCTCGGTTGGCACGAGGAAATCTTCCAACATCTTGCAAAGCCTATTATTATGCTCTTGAAGCATATCCACCTTCCTCCTCAAGACTTGGTACTTGTGGCAGAACTCATTAGTTACTCGTAGAGCTTCCACCGTTGCAGGGCAGGAACCGAGTTCTAGAGGGAGAGTTATCAGCCCCTGCATGCCTGTTGTCGTGTCCTTTACTTCTTCCCCGATGTTCCGATCCATGTCTTTGCACCTAGTTGCAATCCTTCCTTGTTTCACCCGTCCCACGAGAATCTCATGTTCAAGATTGCGATGGAGTTCGCGACGGCGTCGCAGCTCATGATCCTTTGAAGATGAACCCTTGAACGACATCTAAACAAAACAGATCGAAACAAAAACACGACGACAACATGATATACGAACCTCGAGGGATCCGGGGGATTATATATTACGAAATTTTACCACAAAAGGAAGGTATTGGGAGAAAACGGGTCAAAGATTTGATGTCGAGGTATTACACCACCACGGGGGCGCGCCAGGGGGCCCGCGCCAGGGGGGTGGTGTGAGCCACCCTGGCTCCGTTTCCTTCCCTCTTTCGCTTCATAACTTTCCTTGTTGGAAAAAATGCAAAAATATAACTGGATAGAATTTTCACGGAACTTTTCTTACCAGAACAGTTACCTATTCGAAAACGGACTCTGTAGGTCTCTGAATTTGGTCTTTGATAAATTTTTATAGAGTTATAACTTGAATAACATCAATATATTCATCTTCATACTCATAATGCTCGAGTCATGAAACCTTTCACTTTCTTACTACACCATTTCCTCCAATAACCTGGAAATTTCTTACACACAAAACATCACATAATTCTCATTAGCAACATTAGTGTAAGCAAGGTAATAAACTTTTTAAGTACAATTTCAACTGAAATCCATCAAATCATAAGCTACTGTAGCAACTCCTTCTGAAAACCCAAAAAGAATTCAAAAAGGAAATCGTTTAAAGAAGCAAATGCCAGAGTGGCAAAATCTGTCAAAACAGACCAGCAGGTAAAGATCAATTTTTTCGAAAATCTTCTGTTGCTCAAATCAAAAAGTGCAAAACTAACGAAAGTTAAATAATGAACTGGGGCAGAAGCACAAACAATTACAGCTCAAACCGACATACATAGATCTCTCGCGAATTTTTATGGTGAAGCATAAAAATCTGTTTCGGGACAGCAACTTCCCCAAATCTTACTTCTCTCTCATTAGAGGTTGATCTTGACACAAAAACCAAACAAAAAGGATAAGGAGAGGTTATTGCCGAAACAATAACTTCCAAGACTCAAAGAAACAAAAACAAACTGAAAGCAAAACTATATTGGGTTGTCTCCCAAAAAGCTCTTTCTTTATAGCCATTAAGATGGGCATGATAATTTCAAAGATGCTCACATAAAAATATGAATTGAAGTGAAAAAGAGCATTAAGAAGCAAAAATATACATGTTTAAGCCTAACCCACTTCCTATGCAAGGGAATCTTGTAAACAAACAAGTTGTTGAAACCAGAGGCTACTAGCATAAGAAGGTAAAAGAAGTGCAACATAAAAACTTTCAGCATAAAACGAGGAAACTTGATATTATTGAGATGCATAAGAACCGTCTTCCCTCTCTCATAATAACTTTCAGTATCATGCATAAGTTTAATGATATAGCTATCACAAGAACCATTGTAGCAATGATCGCTTATCCTAACAGAAAACACAGGGACACTAGCTCTCATAACACTACTTTGTGAAACAATATTAGGGATATCCTTACAAAGGATAGTGTGTCCATCTTCTTCATATTTAGTGACAAAATCTTTCACATTTTATATTATAGGTTCATCATCCATTTGATTATCAGGTTCAACAGATTTATTTGTACTTTCATTAACCATACTAGCTATCATATAATGTTCCTTTATCTTAACTGGGAAAGGCATTTTCTCAATGTAAGGTTTAGGTAAATCATGATTAGCAGTATAAACTTCAGTATTTGTTGCAGGAACACACTTAGCAACATATTTATATGGTTCATGATACTTATTCCACTTCTTTTTAGGAACTTCAATATAGGAAGCAAAAACCTTAAAGTAAAAAGCAATACCTTGAGAGTCAAGACCATAAGCATTTTTAATATTTTGAAAGTCATCAGTTCCCATGAAAGATTCAATGCATTCATAATCATAATTTATACCTGACTTTCTTCCTTTGTCGTTCTCCCATGCTTCAGCATTGTCTTGAATACGCTCTAGAATATCCCATTTAGCTTCTTCTTCCATGCGTGTAAATGATCCAGCACAAGAAGCTTCCAATAAATCCTTATCATGTAGAGGGGGCCTTGCATAAAAGTTATTGATAATAATATTGCTGGGGAGCTCGTGAATGGGGCATTTGAGCATTAGTAACTTCAATCTCCCCCAAGCTTGAGATGTACTCTCTCCATCAAGAGGACAAAAGTTATATATTTGATTCTGATCTTTATGAATCTCACTAGGAGGATAAAACTTTGAATAAAAGAGAGGTACTATTTCCTCCCATTCAAGAGCTTGACCATTCTTCAGCAGCTTATACTAGTCCTCAGCTCTTCCTTTTAGTGATAATGAGAATAACGTCTTCTTAACTTGATCTGTAGTAATACCTGCACACTTGAACAACCCGCATAATTCGTGTATAAAGAGCAAATGATCACCGGGATGGACAGTTCCATCCCCAACATAATAATTATCCATAACATGATCAATAATTCTTGTAGGTATTTTAAATGTATCATTCTCAGCAGGTGGTGGTTCATCTACTACCTTAGCAGTGGTAGTAGCATTACGAAATAAGAAACTCAGCGAATTATCCATAATGAAAATAAAGCAACTAACAGAAATAAACAATACTCGCAGTAGAAGTTTCCTTTACCAGTTCCACTCTCCAATAGCGCTTCACTCCCCGGCAACGGCGCTAGAAAATAGTCTTGATGACCCACAAGTATAGGGGGTGTATCGCAGTATTTTCGATAAGTAAGAGTGTCGAACCCAACAAGGAGCAGAAGGTGCTGACTAGTGGCTTGGAGCAGGAATTCTCTGTAAATACTTAGCAAACGGATTTTTAGGGGTTTTTGATAATGCAGGTAAATAAAGTACGAGTAAATAAAAGACAATAAGAATAAATGCAGCAAGTGGCCCAATCCTTTCTTTAGCAAAGGACAAGCCCGTTGTATTATTAAGATGGCCAAAAGTTCTCTAGGACACATGGGAATATCGTCAAGTGCTTTCGCTTCATATAGTTGATTAATCTTCTTTAGTTTGCTAAGTGTTGTGTGGGTGAACCTGTGCTAATGTACCGACCTTCCTAGGACTAATACATACTTGTGATTATACCCCTTGCAAGCATCTGCAAGTACAAGAAAGTAATTAAGGTAGAAACCTAACCACAACTTTAAACTCTAAGACCCTGACGTCCCTTGTGCAATGGTTTCCTAACGGGGGTTTAGGTTTCTGTCACTCCGGCAACCCCTACGATTAGTAGCCAAATACACAATGCATTCCCCTAGGCCCATATAGGTGAAGTGTCATGTAGTCGATGTTCCCATGACACCACTAGAAGAAGTACACCACAACTTAAATATCAAACTATTGAATCTTTCTCAACACAATTCCACTACTAACAACATGACTTCTCCCATGTCCTCAAGAATAAAACAAACTACTCACAAGACATCATATGGATCATGATCAGAGATGAAATAATGATGTGTAACAATCTGAACATAAACAATAATTCAATGGTTCACTCAATAGCATCAACTACAAAGAGTAATCAACATCGGGAAAGTTTCCCCTAAGAACTATGCAAGATTCAACCCAATTGTTACAGCGGTATGGAGGTGGTGATGATGGTGCTAGTGGAGATGATGATGGTGATGATGATGATGATCCCAATGAAGTCTATCTTGATGGTGGTGTTGATGGCCACAATCTCCCCTCTCCGGGAAGGAATTCCCTCGGCAGAATTCTGTCTGTCAGAGAGATCTTTCTCTCTCGGTGTTTTCCGCCCCGTAGAGGCGGTGGAATCTTTTTGTGGTTGCTCCCCGAGTCTTAGGGTTTCGGGAGGATAATATATGCCAGAGGGGAGATCCAAGAGTGGACCAGGGAAGCCACACCACCTGGTGGCACGGCCTGGGTTGGCCTGCGCCAGGGGGTGGTGTGGGCCCCTGTGGCCCATCTCCACTTCCCCTTCCGGCATTCTTCGTCTTTTGGAAAAATAGGATTTTCCATGTATTTTCCCGGATTTTCTGGTCTTCGCGAATTTTGCCTCTGAACAACACCTTTTCCATCAGAATCCTGACTGCAGCGGTCCATGCTGCAAAAGTCATCAACCATGCAAAAATAGATGAAATAACATAAGTATCATCTCTTAATATGAAATATACCAATAAATAACAGTAAATTATGATATAGAATAGTGATGCAAAATGGACGTATCACACTACTTCGTACTTTTTACACCTGACAAAGAGGTGAATGTATCCGAGCTACTCATATGTCGGTATGTATGTCGGCGATGGGTTTATTAATGCAACTTTGGCACCCCAAGCAGAAACTCGGTGACGAGGGTTCAAATCGTCAATGCCCATTTTATGGACTTGGTTTTTGGAGGAGGGAGCACTAGAGGCATCAATCGGCTAGCAAACAAGCACACAGGGACGCAAGGTTTACCCAGGTTCAGGCCTCGTAGAGGTCCCTACTCCTGCTTGTCTGCTTTTGGAATTATCGAAGGAATCGAAGATTACAAGGGTGCGCAGATGCAATCTGGCGAGGGTTGTGGAAACTAGGGTTGTGATCGTCCTCCTCGCCTCCCCCTCCTAGCCTTTATATAGATAGGCTAGGTCTCGGGTAGCAGGTCGAGTCAGTTACACATTAAGGTTCATCCCTTTGAACTTTCTATCTTAAGCTTCTTCTTGCGTTGCAAGCAATCAGAGAGTCCGTGGGTCACCCGAATTCTTCATTGGGCCTTGGCAACACCGTGGGCTTCTGCCGTATCTGGACCATATATGCTAAACTCGAGTACCTGTAGGGTATACCCATGTCACTCGAGGACTGCCATAATAATTGTTCTTCTTGCTTTCGTATTTTTATATGTCGGCTGGATTAATTTGCTTACATCTTAGCCAGATTAGTAATGTGTGAGCACCAAAAACCCAACTCTTCGACTTTACTGCTGTCCAACAAGAATTGGCTTCATGGAAAGCAAGAGAACAAGTTTGGAATTGCAAAGCACATGAAAAACGACTAAGGGAAAGAACCTAAGCGAGCTGGCATTTGTTATTCAGACTAACCCCTTGTTTACTTTATTCGTCTTTTGCTGGATTATTTTGAGCTAATCTCAAAGTTTCAAGTACTATTAAGTCAATTTTTTGAACCTCAAACTCGTAAGTCGAACAACTGAATCAAGGTAGACGCGAGCCGAGTCAAAAATTGGGGGAACAAGAAAAGGAAACTCGGGGACTTCGCCCACGATAATCCGACATTAAGAACTTAGTAGCAAACGACAATAAATGTAGCAAAACCGAACCGAAGTACTTAGATACATCTTCACCCGGCATTCCGAGGATCTGACAAATACGGTTAAGTGTTTTTCATGCTCAAGGAGCAGGGACAGAAGCTGAATCATCGGCCGACGGAGGAGGTACTTTGGTGTCTGTGGGCAGGGCGCTAGCCTCGGCCTCATCTTCGGGGTTGGCCTCTCCATCTTCCAGATCTTCAGCATCATTGCCAAGTTCAGAAGCCTCGCCCTCACTTCCCTCATCCTCCTCGCCCTCAGAAGCGCCAGCATCATCAGATGCATCCAAGTAACTCAGACCCTCATTCTAGGCATGGCAGAAGGAATACTGGATAAGCTTGTTGGCACAGGTTTTGCGATGAGCAACACAATCCGGATCATCGGACCACTTTGATCTGGTGAGCATGCGGGTGAGCAGCCCCAAGTCTATTCCCTCATAGCATGAGAGGACAAACTATAGTGCTATATCAACCCTGGCTCGTGCAGCAGATTCTCGCCATAAGTTCAACTGAGTCTCGCACTCCATCAATTTGGCTATAAGAGCAGCATTTCCCTTGGGAGTGGGCTCAGTGGGCCAGAGGGAGTTAAGAATCCGCATCGCCGCCGGCATGATATCTGCACCATAATTCTTTCCCAGCTCCATGCAAGCAATGAGGCTCACCAGTAGATCCTCCGTCTCGTAGGGGATTGACCCGGCGGTAGGACCTGTGGCAATACCATGTTGTTGGCGAGATCTGGCCATGGCGTTGGCAGCAATGGAGTCACCTTCTGGAAACTTTCCTGAGAACAGAACCACGGAAAATAGTGAGCAGAAGGACTAAACCCGGAGAGATGAAAATTGAGCAAGGGAAAGGAACTCATGGGAAATCTGGAAGAGGAGATGTTGGAGCTCA
This sequence comes from Avena insularis, assembly GCA_023614405.1. Taxonomy (NCBI): domain Eukaryota; kingdom Viridiplantae; phylum Streptophyta; class Magnoliopsida; order Poales; family Poaceae; genus Avena; species Avena insularis. The sequence goes on along the minus strand of CM042684.1, from coordinate 408,149,959 downwards.
GCATGAACATTGGCGTTGTTGGCCTGAAGCTTCTCATATTCAGAGGTCACCAACGTAAGTTTTATGTCGGCTTCCTGCAGCAGGTCCTTTTCCTTGGAAATCAGAGTAATCAGGCACTCCTTCTCCTTGGAGAACTCCTGATCCGCCTTATTCATCTCGGATTTATGGAGATCCTTGAGCCTTTGGATTTCGGCGTTCAGCCGAGTAATCTCTAAATCTTGGAGGCGGAGCTGAGCTATCTCATCATCCTTCTTCTTCAATTTGGCTTGATGCTTTCCTGCTTGTTCGAGAAAATGTGGCATCATATCAGGAATGGATACGTTGTCTTCAAGGGAAACTGCAATAATGGGTTAATCCAGCGGAGCTGAAGTATAAATATCTACTGGGTCAACGAAAAAGAGTGCACAATGGTCAAGTGGACAAGACAAATTACCTTGGACTTCAGCTAGGTTCTTGCGCATGATAATATTTTCAGCCTCAACCTCGGCTACATAAGTCGGATTACAAATTAATAATCACTAAGGATAACAAGCGACGAGGAGGAAAAGGTTTTGAGCAAAGAAAGTTACCCTTCCTCTGGTTATCCGCCAACAGCTTACCGTATCGGGCGTGAACGTCTTTGTATGAGTCTAGCAAGCGCTAGAACTCAGTAGTTCAGCGATTGGTGGTGATCTGAGAAACAAGACAATGTTAGTTCACAAGCAAAATAATTCGAAGTATTCAAGATCCGGGCCAAGTGGAACTTAACCCGGCTCTAGGTGTGTGGATATTCGAAGTATTCAAGATCCGGTCCAAGTGGGACTTAACCCGGCTCTAGTTGCGTGGATATTTGAAGTATTTAAGATACGGGCCAAGTGGAACTTAACCTGGCTCTAGGTGTGTGGATATTCAAAGTCTACAAGATCCGGGACAAGTGGAACTTAACCCGGCTCTAGGTGTGTGGATATTCGAAGTATTCAAGATCTGGGCCAAGTGGAACTTAACCCGGCTCTAGGCGTGTGGATATTCGAAGTCTACAAGATCCAAACCAAGTGGAACTTAACCCAGCTCTAGGTGTGTGGATATTCGAAGTATACAATATCCGGACCAAGTAGAACTTAACCCGACTCTAGGTGTGTGGATATTCGAAGTATTCAAGATCCGGGCCAAGTGGAACTTAACCCGACTCTAGGTATGTGGATATTCGAAATATTCAAGATCCGGGCCAAGTGGAACTTAACCCGGCTCTAGGAGTGTGGATATTTGAAGTACGCAAAATCCAGGCCAAGTTGAACTTAACCCGGCTCTAAGTCTACGGCTAGTTGGAAATGCTAAGGATTTACACTAAGATTCCCTAGGAGCATCCAACCGAGTAATAAATTACTCCCTCGGAGGCTCGGGACTAGGGGATATATCTATAAACATTCATGTACATAGAGCAGCATAGCAGAAGAAAAGGATTACCTCCATCATGCGGCCAGCCAATGAGATAGCCTTGGTGGTGGAGTTCATTTGAGCACTGAATTCAGCTGGCCCGAACTTCTCCGGTAGATCATCCCTCGGATCAATAAATTCGACATTGTTCCAGTTGTTTACATATTCAATAAGCAATGGGCTGTAGCTTTCGCCGCTGGGAGTATGGCTCGTCACCAAGCCTTTAGCGTGGGCCTATTGCCTCGCTGACTGAGCAGCAACGGGACTGGTATGCAGGACCAGTTTCTTGCTGCCCTCTGATCCGGCAGCGAGAGACCCGGAAGTGGAATCCTTGGCTGACTCGGCAACTTTCTTGAGCTTACCGGATGACACAGGGTGCTAGAGAAGAGTCGAGGCTGCAGACTCGGATTGTGCCTGGGAGGCTGGCTGGAAGATGTCCGCAATGGACACCGTAGATCCGGGGGTAGTGGATTGAGTTTTTCTCTTTGGAGGCTTGGTTACGGCTGTTGCTGCTGTTGCTGGCTTTGGTGCCGAGGCTGGTGCTGGAGCTGAGGCTGCTGGTGCTGATGCTGTTGATGGTGCTGGGGCTGAGGCTGCTAGTGCTGATGTTGTTGCTGGTGCTACTGGTGTCACTGGTGTTGTTGGTGGTGCTACTAGCGCTGGAACTGCTGGTGTTGTTGGTGCTGTTGGTGTTACCGGTACTGGTGTTGTTGGGGGCAGTGCCGATGAAGTTGGCACCTCAGAGCTGGTTGGTTGCGGTGGATCAGAGGAGCTAGGGAGGTCCGACATTGCCATATCCTCGGTCGCCCCGCTACCCCCCACGCTGACGTTGCCCTCCTCATGATGAGGTGGGCTCTGATCAGGCGTAGCCACGGAGTCCTCTTGAATAGGACTGAGCGGGCGAACATCATCGTTGCAGGGGGAGGGAGAAGGACTGCTCCGGATCAGAGATGAAATGCTAGAACCGCTCTGGGGAATGACCCTAGGAGCTCTGGAAAAATAAAAAGCAGCAAGTCTAAAAGAGAGAGAAAAATAATAAAAGGCAAGGGCAAGGGCAGAACTAGAAAGACCCAAAAGCAAATGGAAAACAACTTACTCGTCCGAGGTTGGGGGCGCCCGAGATTTGGGTGCCCTCCGGACCGTGCTCTTGGCTGCTGGCTTGGCCAAGGCTTTCACCCCGGACTTCTTGTGCCTCTTCTTGGGCGGTGGCGCCTCTAAAGCTGCGGTCGAGGTAGCCGCACGCTTTTGGGAAGGAGCAGGGACCGGACCACCCGTGGCGAGAGGGGGAACCTCGGGACCCGGGTTAGCTGAAGATTCAGACATAACCGAGAATATGTAAGAGAAGGGCACCGGATCAAGCACCTCAAGAACCTCAACATCCAAGTCATCGTCATGAGGCCAATCCCTTAAAGAAGAGGCCTTACTAGAGGTGCGTTTGGTGATGTCCTATGTGCGCAAGAGGCTCTCCAGGTCAGGCTCCTCCTCGTCCGGCTCGGCATGATCCGCCACCCACTTGCTCCCCAGTACCTTGCCATCCTCAAGTGGTTGCTAGAGAAATTGCTGAGAACGAAAGTATCAGTGGTCGAGTTAGAGACTGCCCGGCATACCGAGAAAATCCGGAAAATAGCAAGAGAGAAATTTACCTTTGGAGGCGGGTTGTCCCGGGTATAGGGCACAAGCCCCCATTCCCAAGCCTCGGAGAACTCCTTCTCCACATTGAAGATGGCCTTGACCCGGCGGAACACCGTTGAGTTGCTGAGCTCGAAAGAGGAAGTCTGGTGGGGGTCGAGGGGGCGCTTAGGTAGCAGATCTTGTGGGCGTGCCTCTGCAGGGGGAGACCTGGCTACGGACAAATGTGATCATGATATCCTCGCACCGCAACCTCTCCTTGAGTAGCTCCTTGATCCGGCGGTCGACCAGGTTCACCAGAGTCGTGGGCCGCTTCAAAATGTTGTCCCACAGAGAGGTGTCCGGGACTCCGAGCTTGAAGGGGAGGAGCCGGATCAAGTCCTCATCCGTGGTATTCCGGACATAGAAGAAGGTCCGGGCCCAGCCTTTACAAGACTCGAGCCCAGTGACCCGGGGGAACGTGGTGTTTTTGTGGGGAGATATGGAGGTTACCCCGCACTGGGTCAGATGCTTCTCAGCCGGAGTAAGATGCTTATCCGGGAAAACATTCTTCCGCAGACCAAAAAACTTGATCCACATCTCCTTGGAGGGCCAAAGGTTGATGTACCCCTCTATGCCGGAGGCAAAATAGGAAAGAGAGGTAATGGCGTTGGCGGGGAGATGGTGTGGTTGCAGTTGATAGGTAGAAAGGAAATCATAGAAGAAATCAGAAACGGGAAGGCCAAAGCCGCATGTGAAGTGGGAAAGAAAAACTATGAACTCCCCTGGATCTGGGGAAGGGGTAATCTCGTCGGCGGCGAGGCGGCAGGCGATGCCTGCTGGGATGCGGCACGTCACGTACAGCCAGTCAATGTCATCTTGAGAGATGAAGGCATCATCCCAGCCACTGCGCTCGCGAGCTTCAACTTCTTCCTCTTGTTGGGCAATGACGGCGGCCTCTTCCTTAGTCATGGTGAGGTCAAGCTCCTCAACAGCAAAGTCAGAAAAGAAATAGCCGGCCGTGAGGAATCTAGAGGTGTAGGTCCCCGTGGTGAGCGACTCAGGCAAAGGTAGCGATGCGATCGCTAGGCATGGTTGGGCGTAGTTGCGGCGGCGTGGCACTGAAGCAGAAGCACTGGCGGTGGAGGCGTCGCAGCGGAGGAGAAGAGAGGCAGGGGCACGAAGTGTGGGGAATTTCCCCAAGATGGCCCATGCCCTCTATTTAACCGAGCGGTGAGAGCGCGTAGTGGGATCGATTGCAGCGTCCCAACCGCATGGTGTGGCCGTGTACGCAGCAGATCAACCAATCAGGTGCGAGCCATAGCAGGGGGCACATGGAACAAAAGATCCCATGACGTGATGTGGTGTTACAGTTAATGAGGCGCTGCTGCGATAGGACGTGCGGAGCAGTTATTCCTGACATTACTATAGTAACCGACGCAGTAAATAGACGTGGCCCTTAAAATGAGGCAAAGTGATGATTACCCTCAACGTATGATGTGGGGAAGCGTAAGAGGGAAGGAAAGATAACCCGGATATGTGAGCAAAGACTCGGCCAGAGAGGAATAACTCGGAATGAGCCAATGGAGCATTAACGTAAAGAGTCTAGATTACGAGATAACTCGGCCGAAGAAGAGCAGATTTAGATGGTGAACCTGCTGTGGCCTTAACAGCCGAAGTTGCTAAGACCACACCAGCTTTGGGGACTAATGTTGGGGGGATACCCCTGGGTAGGGTCACGCCGGGGTATAAAGGCCGAATTAGCCGAGGTACGACACAGTCAAAGCAAGTGCAGGCCGGGTCACCTCAAGGCAGACCGACTTACAGAGTAACCCGGCCCATGGGGCATCTTCCTAGCATTAACCTGGTCGGCATAAAATATATGTCGGCCATGTTTGTCTATCTATTATGCAGGTATCGTCATAGCCGGGTTAGCCAAGCGCTAGTCGGACTACCACTTGGCTTCCAAGAGAAGGAAGGAATCTCGCGCTGGTCAAAAGGTGGCCTTTGTTAGCTGTAGCGTGAGCGAAGCAAAGCATAGGGAAGGACCAGCGGGGCAGGGGTGACCAATATGACACGAGCAGTGTCGGCTGACATAGCCCATGTTTGGTGACGCCTAAAGGCATGGATTACTGATGGCCCAAAATATATCGAGCTCGTTGGGGAACCCCAAGAGGAAGGTATGATGAGCACAGCAGCAAGTTTTCCCTCAGTACGAAACCAAGGTTATCAATCCAGTAGGAGCAAGGAAACACCCCAAAGGTGTTGCTAGATAAGCCTTGGCAGGGCGCACTACCGGTGCTAGTAGCAATGTGGAGACCTGCACAACACAACCACAGAACTTTGTCCCCAACTTGCGATGAGGTTGTCAATCTCACCTATTTTGCTGAAAACAAAGGATTAAACGTATCAAATGGAAGGAAGTAATAGTTTGCAGAAAGTAAACACAAAGCAGTAAACAGTTTGATTGTAGATTGAATGTAAAAGAAAGGACCCGGGTCCACAGTTCACTAGAGGTGGCACTCCTTAATATAGTAACATGCTGGGTGAACAAATTACAGCGGGGCAATTGACAAACATCGAGAAAGCATACAAGCATATACTACTCATCTTGACTCCTTTGAGATTCTATTGGGGATTACAACATTATACATAGACCGCCATCCAACTGCATCTATGACTAATAATCCACCTTCAGGTTATCATCCGAACCCCCTCCAGTATTAAGTTGCAAGCAATGGATAATTGCATTACGAATTGCGTGTAATGTAAACAATACAGTTGTTCTATGAACAAAGGATTGTTGTTTTCTCCCTAGTAGCAACAGCACATCTAGTACCTTAGAGATTTCTGTCACTTCCCCAGATTACCAGAGGCATGAACCCACTATCGAGCATAAATACTAACTCTTGGAGTTGCTAGAATCTACTTGGCCAAGATAACTACTAACAACAGAAAGCATGCAAGATCACAAATAACAAAGACATGATAGAATCAATAATCAATCTGAAATAGCATCTCAATATCCATCGGATCCCCGCAAACACAACATGCAGAATTACAAATAGATGATCTTGATCATGAACGAAGCTCACAAGATCTAAACATGATAGCACAAAGGAGGAGAACCAGCGATCTAGCTACTACATGGACCCGTAGTCCAGAGATGAAATACTCACACATCACACCGGAGGCTTGCATGATGATGAAGAAGGCCTCCAGGGTGAATTCCCCTCTCCGGTAGGGTGCCAGGAAGAGCTTCAGATCCCTCCCGATCTAGGGATGGAGATGACGGTGGCTACAAACTCTTTCATGGATTTTTGATCGGGTACTTAGGGTTTCCATATCAGAGGCAATATATAGGCGGAAGGTGTCGTTGTATTGGGAACGGCAGTACCTGGGGAAGTTAGATAGAGGTGTGGGGACTAGCAGGGAAGCTATCGACGGTGTCCGCAGGCGGGATTGGATACAAGCGAGCATAGCAGGACGCAAGAAGTACCCAGGTTCGAGGCCCTCGTGGTGAGGTAAAGCCCCTACTCCTTCCTGATCTGTCTATGTGAGATATACGAGCTACAAGTGCTCCTCGAGCTGTATTCTTTAGCTACTACCTTAAATGCACCGAGACCAACCCTTTCTACTGAGGCCCTGCCTCTCCTTATATAGGAAGAGAGGTGAGGGTCTCGCTGGCTAGTCTGACTAGCGGGCCCCACAGGCGGGTCCCAGCCGACTAGTCATCTACAGTGTCCATCATGGCTTGTCCTTTTGGTGTATGAGCGGTATGGCTGTCGTAGGCACAGTGGACGCTGTGCGAGCCCGTCGTCAGCACATGCCACTGTTCCAGCGTCACCCACGCAAAGTCTTTGGCATGGGCGGGTGGTTGCCCGTCTCGTCGCAGTATGCATCGCAATCGACACGCACGCCGTCTCCGCTCTCTCGATTGATCCGCTACGCCATCGTATCCGGCTGCCTCTTTATGATCCGGCTACTGGGTGGTAGCTGGCCCATCCTAACCTGTCCGGCTGCATCTGGTCAGCCAGACGCGATTCGGCTGTCCCGTTTCTTATTCGGGTGGGGTACCCGGGGATCATCCCCTGACACTAGCCCCCGAGCGCGTGTGGATTCCGCCCTTAGGTGAAATGTGCGCGTGCTCCTTCTTGCTTTTCGAATTTTCATCCGGCTGAGCCTGGCGGTTGCGCTACCACGCGCGCACGCGCCATCATTGCTCTGTGGCGGGCAGCATAACGTCCCGTCGCACGTCGCCTCGGGGAACTGCTGTCCGGCGCTTCGGTTCTTGTTCCAGGATCTTCTGCGCATCTTGTCCTGGCACACGGGATCTAGGCGGTGGTTGGGATGTGGGTTGCCCAGATGTGCGCCACGTGGCCCTGCCGACGGTTGCCCTTCCGATCCTTTAAAGGGATGCCGCGGGGGAGGCCGTTCTTTTCCTTCGCTCCCCCGCTGCAATCTCCTTCTCCCTCGCGTGCTCTTGCTCCTACGCCCTTGCCCTCTGCGCCGCCCGCTCGCCGTCGTCGACGTAACGGGCCACCGTCACTCCTCAGTTGCCGCTCCTCTCCCTCATCCGGAAATGGCCGCTGACCGTGGAGCCTGGTGCGGCTCCTCCGCCACTGAGGACCAGATCGTGAAGTATCGCGCGACCCGCGTCCTCCCGCCGGCGGAGGAGGTGGCGGTGCGGTTGGCACCGGTGGGGGAGGTGTCGCCGCATCCGGAGGAGGGGGAACGCGTCATCTTCCTTTCACACCTGGCGTGCGGGTTTGCGCTGCCGCTGCATCCCTTCTTTCTCACGTTCCTGGCCTTCTTCGACCTCCGCCTCCACCACCTCGGCGCCAACGCGATCGGAACGCTGGCGCACTTCATGGCGTTCTGCGAGAGTTACCTCGGGATCTAGCCGGATCTCGGGCTCCTCTGCCGGCTCTTCCGAGTTCGGCCGCATGTGCAGTACACTAAGGGCCCGCTAGTCATCTGCGACGGCGCCTCCATATATTCCCGCACCCAATCCGGCTACCCAAAATTCTTGCTCCAGGACAAGGTACGGTTGTGGCAGCAGTCGTATTTTTATGTCAAGAATGTCACCGACGTCGACCGGATAAACCTGCCGGCCTTCCAAGACGTCGAGTCCAGCCGGCAGTACTGGGACCTGAAGATCTACGGCGACAAGACGGAGACGGATGCGATGCTGGCACGCATGCGCTCCCTTGTCACCTGCCAGCTAACCGGTCAGGACATCACTCTTAGTTGGATGTCCCGGCTGATGATGCCGCTGCAGCAGCGGGCGCACAAGATGTGCGTCTACTCCGGCCGGCTGGACCCGACCCGGCTGTCGCGCCGCGATCCCCACTACCACAACTTGAAGGAGTGGTTGTGGACGATCAGCAAGGAGCGGCTGCCGGAGAACTGGAAGGTCAGCCTGGCGCCCTACAGCCGGGAGAACCGCGCGCCTTGGGTAAGTTCTCGTAGCCGGAATTTTTGCTTATTCCCCCTGTGTTATCTCCTTGTTCTGTCTGGTTGACCTCTTGCATTCGTCAGATGTTCGCCTGCATCCTTCGCGAGGAGGGCGAGGCTCCCCTCGAGGTATTCGCGCCGGACTTGCCCGAGCCGCGCGCTCAGCGATCCGGCGAGGAATCGGATGGGGACGGCGACGCCTTCCCCAGCTGGAACGACGAGCCGGCCGCCGACCCGCACGCGGAGGTGCACGAGGAGGAGGAGGCCGGGCCGACTACGGAGCCGGTGACGCGCTCTGCGACGGACGGCGAAGCAGGTGGGAGCGGCTCCAGCCGTTCCGGCTCCCGCCGGCCTGCGGCGGAGGAGCCGGCTCCGAAGAGGAGCCGGACCGGTGCCCTGCCGCCAAGCCGTCTTGGCCGGAAGAAAGGGCCGCCCCCGGTCGTGCCGGGGTACGTTTTTCTCCCCCATCCTTCGGTGCTTTCTGTCTGTTTATCCTCTTTCTTGCTTTTCTGACTTTGGCTTGTTTTGCTCTTGCCTTTTCCTCCTTCTTTTTAGCGCGCTGGTTTCTTTCGGAGTCACGAGCCCGGCCCGGACGCCAGCTGGGTCGCCGCCTCACGCCCCGACTGATCCAACCGGTGCCTCTCCTTCCTCTGAGGCGCAGCCTCCGCCCCCTCCTCAAGCTGAGTCGGCTGCCCCCTCCCAGCCGGAGGATCCCCAGCCGGAAGCGGATCACTCCCAGCTGGAAGGTTCCTCCGCGGGCGCGCGAGGGGCTGCTGGCAAGGAGCTCATCGTTGTTGCCGATGACAACTCTGACGAGGAGCTTGGGAAGGAGTGGCGAACAGTGGTGCTCGCAGCGAAGGAGTCCTTGGCCGTCAACATCGTGGACGACGACGCCTCCTCCGCTGCTTCGCTGTCGGATCTTGCCGCCACGCTCGAGCTGGCGGTGAAGGAGATCCGGCTGCTTTAGGCCACAGCCAGTGGGAACCGGACCCTAGAGCAGAATCTTGCTGCCGCCAACGGACCTCCTGCAGTAAGTTCGCTTATCCGTTCTGCTTTTTTTTCTCGATAGCCGCTTGCTGCAGCTATCCTCGTGTGCGCTCAGCGCGAGATCGATCGCTTGAAGAAAGCGAACGACCGGCTGAGCAGGTCCAACTCCACTCTGCGCCTGCAGAACAAGGATTGTCACGCGCGAGTAGACGGCTTGGAGGCCACCGTCAAGGAGCACGACGCCTCGCTCGCTAGCCGGGCCGAAGCCTTCTCCCTTCTCGAGGCCCAGAACAAGGACCAAGAGAAAGAGATAAAACGGCTAGCGGTCAAGGAGAAGGCGCTGGTGGAGGAGCTGATGCAGGTCGGCCATACTGCCAAAGGTGAGTTCTTTTTTCTGTCTTCTTTTCTTTCCGGATCCGGTAGCCGGATTTGACTCCTCTTTTCTGACAGCCTTTTACCCCGGCATAGACCTGCTGGCCTACAACCGGCTACAGGAGAACTGGCCGAGAGCACAGCCGACGGCTCAGGAGCTCGTCGTCCTTCTTGGCGAGGAAGCTGCGAAGCTTCGTCAGGCGGCACGGGACGTCTTATCCTTCGTGTGGCCAGAGGCTCCGGTTCCGGAGACGATGGCGCAGCTGGCGGTGAAGGTGGGAGAGGTACCGGCTGCGAGACCTGGCGGCGCTGGGTGGGGCGGAGATGGCCCTGGCACTGATGCTCTCCTGGTATAAGGACGCTCGCGTCGAGAAGATCGACGGGGGCTTCCGTGCCGGAGCTGATCTTGCCGCCGTCCGCCAAGCCCATCCGGAGCTTCGCGGGTCCGCCATCAAGATCGCCGACTATGTGGACCTGGACGAGGTGCTCACCGATTCGGAGTCCACCGGCACTCCGGATGTGGAGGCCCCGGTGCCGCCGCCGGCCGAGCCGAACGAGCACCGCGCTCCCCCTGCCTTCTCGCCGCCAAGAACTCCCCACGGCAAAGGCCCCGCCATTTAGTCGCTGCCCTGTGATGCCGTGTATTTGTCTTGTCTTGTATGTTTGTGAACTTTCTTCGTTTGTACCGGCTATCTGTGATGTCGGGTAACTTATGAGAGCTTCGTCTCCTTCTTGTTTATTATTGTTGAAATTCTTGAATCTTCCTTGTGCGTTGAGATTTCCTTTTACGCATTCTGCCCGACTAACTTAGTCCGGCTACACACCTTTAGCCGGGCGACCTGCACCTCCAGTGGGGGCGCGCAAGCGCACCCACTAGGTGTAGTCCCCGAGATTCGGAGTAGCTGGCGTAGCCAGGTGCTGCGAGTCTTTCTTATTTCTGCCAAGTCTTCTAACTTTATCCGACCGCCTGCCCCCGGGCCGCCGCCACCGGACGCTTTCACCGGGGAACTAACATTCCAAGGCGCGAGCGCACTCCACCGGGTGTAGCCCCGAGATTCAAGTAGTCGAGCTGTGCCGCGAGTCTTTCTTGTCTTTTCTTGCTCCCGTCCTTGCCCTCACCTGGGCTCCGAACGGCCGGCTAAACGCCCTTAGCCGGTAAGGAACTACAAGATTCCACTAGGGGCGCGCGAGCGCACCCAGTGGGTGTAGCCCCCGAGATTCGGAGTGCTTGATGAAGGCAAGGACTTTGAATCTTATTTCCTTCTCCTGAATTCCGACTCGAAGTAGTCGGACAAGAACGCACATGTGCATACACATACATCTTCGCAGGTTAATAGGTTAGTCTATCAAATCATAGCCGGAAAACGGCTTATTTTTTCAAAAAACTGGCTTGCTCCTTTCTAGACACTTAGTCGCCTTCTCGTGTGTTCTGCTGTTTTCGCTGCGTCCTTGCCGGGCAGCCGGGTTGCGGTCTGCAGCCGGAATCGAAGGGAGCTGACAGTACATTATGCACGGTACTAGCGGCTTAGCAGCTGGATTGGTTTGAGCTAGTTGCGGGGCCGGGACGCCTGATCTATCACGCCTCTTCCCTGTTTTTTGTGTGGGATGCCTCGGGCTTTTGCTCTTGCTAGCCAGACAGCCGGGTTGCGGTCTGTAGCTGAGACGAAGAGTGGGCCTCTGACATCATCGCACACTACTCAGCCGGTTTGTTGGCTTAACAGGCCGGGCCAGCCGGCGAGCCCCCGGGTAGGGGTTGCCGGAGCCGGAAAATTTGAACCGAAGAACAGGTGCGCACACATTTCTAGAAGGAGCCCTCGAGATTCTCGTGGGAGTCCGCATTTTCATTCATGGGGTTTTCGGGATACATACACTGCCTAGCGACTAGGTGTAAAACGGGCGCAGCAGGGCCGCATTCCAAGGACGTTCGGTCTCCTCGTCCGATTTGTCCATCTTGTTCTTACGCTGCCATAAGGCCAATGAGGTAGTAGGAGTCGCTGGGCAGCGCCTACCGATGATGAAGGGGCCCTCCCAGGGTGGTGATAGCTTGTGCGTGCCCTTTGTGTCTTGCACCAGCCGGAGAACCAGGTCGCCCTCGCGGAATGCGACTGGGCGAATCCGGCTTGAATGGTAGCGGCGTAGTCACTGCTGGTACAGGGCAGATCTGGACAGGGCCAGCTCGCGGGCCTCCTCCAGGAGATCCACCCCGTCCTCCTGCACCTCCTTGTTGGCTTGCTCGTCGTAGAGGAGCTTGTGAGGGGAGTCGAATTCGATGTCGGCGGAGAGGACGGCTTCTGATCCGTAGACCAGGAAGAATGGCGTGTAGCCGGTTGACCTATTCGGTGTGGTGCGCAGGCTCCACAGCACAGCCAGAAGTTCCTCGATCCAACATCCGGGTGACCGCTCCAACGGCTCGATGAGACGTGGTTTGATGCCGGCTAGCACCAAGCCGTTTGCGCGTTCGACTTGCCCATTGGACTGCGGGTGTGCGACGGAGGCGAGGTCTAGCCGGATGCCCTTGTTGCTGCAGAACCGGGCGAAGGCTCCCTTGGCGAAGTTTGTGCTGTTGTCGGTGATGATGCTATTGGGGTAGCCGAAGCGGTTGATGATGTCGGTGAAGAAGGTAAAAACCGTCGCTCCATCCATCTTCCGGATAGGCTTGGCCTCAATCCACTTTGTGAACTTGTCCACCGCTACCAGCAGGTGGGTCATTCCCGCGCGAGCTCGCTTGAAGGGCCCAACCATGTCGAGGCCCCAAATTGCAAAGGGCCAGGTGATCGGTATGGTCTTGAGCACCGAGGTTGGCATGTGCCTGAGCTGCCCAAAGCGTTGGCACCCATTGCACGCGCGGACCAGCTGCTCGGCATCTTCGAGGGCGGTGGGCCAATAGAAACCATGGCGAAACGCCTTGGCGACTATCGCCCTTGACGAAGCGTGCTGCCCACACTCACCCTGGTTGATGTCTTTGAGTAGCCGGTAGCCTGTGTCTACATCGACACATCGTTGGAAGATACCAGATACACTGCGCTTGTACAACTCGCCGTTTATGATGGTGTATGTATGCGCGCGGCGTCGGATTTGCCTGGCCTCTACCTCGTCGTCCGGGAGTTCGCTGTTGGCGATGTAGTTCATGAAGGGTTGTGCCCAGGATGACACTTCCCGGATGACGAGGACGCTCCTGCCCTCCGGCTGACGGGTGTCGGGGGGTCGTCCGGGTGGAATATCCGGGACGGCAGCCCCCGAGCCACTGGGCGAGCTGGCAGCCCTCGGGTCTTGCGAGCCGGAGGGCACTGCCTGGCCGGAGTTGGCACGGGTTTTCTGCTTTGGCGGTTCTACTGCCCGCTTCGCTGTTCGCCGCCGGAACGCTTCCCGCCCAGACGATGGAATCTGATTCCAGCGACGGGTTGATGGACGGCTTGCGCAGATGCTCCAAGGAGACCCCTGGTCGGATGGCCTGCCTGGTGGATCCTATCTTGGAGAGCGCGTCGGCTGCCTCGTTGTTGGTGCGGGGGACGTGATGAAATTCGCACCCGTCGAAGGAGGTGCTGACCTTCTGGATGTGGAACCGGTAGAGGGCCATGTTGGCATCTCTGGCGTCCCATTCCCCGGACACCTGTTGCACCACCAAGTCCGAATCACCGAAGCACAGGATCCGGTTGACACCGATCTCCTTGGCCAGCCGGAGCCCATGCGCCAGTGCCTCGTATTCAGCTACGTTGTTGGAGGCCTTGAAGTGGATCTGCAACACGTACACCAGCCGGTCTCCCTTGGGCGAGGTGAGCACGATGCCGGCTCCCAAGCCCCCGAGCATCTTCGACCCGTCGAAGTGCATCCGCCAGTGGTCTGAATCCGGCACCGGTGGGAGATACTGGGTCTCGGCCCAGTCGACGAGGAAGTTTGCCAACGCCTGTGACTTGATCGTGAGCCGGGGCTCGTACTGGATGGAGTAGGCGGCGAGCTCGATGGCCCATTTGGCGACTCGGCCGGTGGCGTCCTTGTTGCCGATGATTTCCAAAAGGGGTGCGGTGCACACGACCTTGATCGGGTGCTCCTGGAAGTAGTGCTTGAGCTTCTTGCATGCCAGGTACACACCGTAGCACATCTTTTGTTAGTGGGGTAGTTCTGCTTGGAGAGGGAGAGAACCTCGCTGAGTTAGTAGACGGGTCTCTGAACCGGCTGAGCCTTGCCTTCCTCGGGGCGCTCCACCACCAGGACGACGCTGACGACCCGGCTGGTGGCTGCTATATAGAGCAACATCGGCTCCTTGCTAGCCGGCGTGGCTAGAACCGGCATTGTGGATAGCATGCGCTTGAGGTCGCGAAACACGGTGTCGTCCTGTGAAGTCTAGGAGAACTTGTCCGTCTTTTTCATCAGTTGGTACAGCGGGAGTGCCTTATCCCCCAGCCGGCTGACGAAACGACTAAGGGAAGCCAGGCATCCGGTGAACTTCTGGACTCCAAGCAGGTTCTTGGGAGGCTGCATCCTCTTGATGGCCGCGATCTTCTCCGGATTCGCCTCGATGCCTCGTTGAGATACGAGGAAACCGAGTAGCTGGCCGGATGGTACTCCGAAGACGCACTTCTCCGGGTTCAGCTTCATCTGGTACTGGCGGAGGTTGCCGAATGTTTCTCTCAGATCTTCGAGGAGGGTGCGCTTCTCCTTGGTTTTGATGACTATGTCGTCAACGTAAGCGTGCACGTTTCGGCCTATCTGCGAGTGCAAGCATTTCTGCATACATCGCTGATAGGTGGCGCCTGCGTTCTTTAGGCCGAAAGGCATGGTTACATAGCAGAAAGCCCCGTAGGGGGTGATAAATGATGTCTTAATCTGATCAGCCGGGTTTAGCCGGATCTGATTGTACCCGGAATAACAATCTAGAAAAGACAACAAATCACAGCCGGCCGTGGAATCGATGACTTGATCGATACGGGGCAAGGCGAAGGGGTCTTTCGGGCACGCCTTGTTCAGGCTGGTGTAGTCGATACACATGCGCCAGGTCTTGTTCTTCTTCAACACCAAGACTGGGTTCGCCAGCCAGTCTGGGTGGTACACTTCCATGATAAACCCGGCTGGAAGGAGCCGGGTGATCTCGTCACCGATTATCTTTCTCTTCTCCTCTGCGAACCGGCGTAGAGGTTGCTTGACCGGCTTGGCATCCGGACGCACATGAAGTGAGTGCTCGGCGAACTCCCTCGGCACACCCGACATGTCTTTGGGAGACCATGCGAAGATGTCCTGATTCTCACGGAGGAAGTCGACGAGCGTGCCTTCCTATTTGCTGTCTAAGCCGGCACCAATGGTGACGAACTTAGTCGGGTCGGAGGGGTCGAGCAGGATCATCTTCGTCTCCTTTGCCGGTTGGAAGGCTCCTTCTCTAGCCAGTTTGCTGCTAGCCGGGATGTCCTGCTGGGCCATGGCCACATTGCGCATGATCGCGCGTTTTTCTTAGGCTATGATGAGGGCCTCTGCTAGTTTGGAACCAGCTGAGGCGCACTCCATCGATCGCCTGAAGCAGCCGGCGATGGTGATCACGCTGTGGGGTCCTGGCATCTTCGTCTTGAGGTACGTGTAGTGGGGGATGGCCATGAACTTGGCAAGGGCAGGGCGCCCGAGGAGAGCATGGTAGGAGCTCGTCAAATTTACCACCTCGAACCATATTGGTTCGCGGCGGAAGTTCTCCTCGGTCCCCAAGATGACGTCCAGCTGGATTTTTCCCAGCGGAGCGCAGGCTGGCCCCGGCAGTACGCCGTGGAACGTCGTGGTAGTCGGGCGCAGGTCACTTTCGCGAATGCCCAACTTCTCCAGCGAGGACTGGTAGAGGAGGTTGAGGCTGCTGCCTCCGTCGATGAGGACGCGCGAGAATCGGCAGGTGCGCGCGTTGGAGACGATGAGGGGGTCGAGCACCATGGCGTAGCCCCCGGGAGTCGGCAGATGCTCAGGCTGATCTACCCAGCTCCGGGTGATGGGGGTTTTCGACCAATTCAGGTACTGGGGGACCGGAGAAACGATGGCGTTGACCTCCTTGAAGCGTCGCATGCGGCTGTGCTTGTCGTCTTGCTCCCTCTCGAAGATGTGGTAAGCGGCATGCGGCTGGGGGTAGCCGTTGTTGTTGCCACCGTTGCCGTCATTCCCGACTCCCCTAGCCGGCGGCGGGGGTCCACCCGGTGGGGGAGGCGGGAGACGAGGCTGGTTGCCCTGGTCCTTTAGCTGGCGAGTCCAGCTGCAGTTCCGGGTGGTGTGGGTAGCCGGTTTGAAGGGACCGCTATGCCACTTGCATTGGCCGTCAATCATCTGGTCGAAGGTGAGCCGGGGCTTCTGCCTTCTTGCATCGTTAGCCGGTGCGTCGGGCGCACCCTCCACAGCATTGACCTGCCGCGCGTGGTAGCGAGGCTTCTGTTGTCCGGCCTGGCGGTCCCCATGGAACCAGTTGTCGTTGTCGTGGCGTCTGGAGGATCCGGCTTCACCAGTCGGGTTGCTCGGACGGTCACGAGCCGGCTCTATGGGAGTCGGACGGCCGTCCGCGTTTACTCGGAGGGGCTTCTTCATGGCGGCATCCGCCATGGCGTACTGGTCCGCAACCGTCATGAGCTCCGCCATGGTTTTCGCCACACAAGAGCTGGTGGCAGAAGCATGGTGCCCTCTTGGCATCCTTCGATGAAGAAGCTGATGGCTTGGCTTCTCGTAATGCCCTCGCAAGTGTTGCGGAGCTCCGTCCACTTGGCGAGGTATTCGCGGTCGGTCTCGCGGTCGCCCTGGACGCACAGGGCCAGGTCACGCGGGCGCCCTGGACGCTTGTACGTGCCGTTGAAGTTGCAGACGAACACCTTCTCGAAGTCGGGCCAGGCATTGATGCTGTTGGGCGCAAGGCTATTGAGCCATGTCCTTGCCGACCCGGTTAACATGAGGAACGAGCGCGCACAGCTGTGCGCTTATTCCCGGCGGCGCCGACCGCCAGAAGCTTAGTCGGTCAGCCAGTCTTCCGCTTCATGCTCATTGTCGTGATTTGGGGTGTCCTCGGCAGGAGAATTTATCCGGAAACGGCTCGTTCGGATGTAGGGTCCAAACAACCGGACCGGTAGAATCTTCCTCTTCCGTGACGCTTGAGCGAGGAGCTCGAGGTCGCGGGCATCCGGACAATCCGGGTTACGCCACCCGCCCGAGAGGCGGAATCGCTGGTCTGGGCGCCCGGCTGGTGGGGAGGTGGTGGGTTGTTGTTCACCGCCTCTGGCGTGGCTGGCCCTCGCTGGAGCTGCGACGCCGCTGCGGGCCCTAGGCGGCCGAGGGAGGACGCCTGGGTGTCGCGCAGCGCCTCGCTGGCAGGTAGCATGCCTCCGGAGTAGCTAAGGTCCTCTGCTGCGCCGGTTGGGGCTGCCTGCTGCTCGCGACGCTGACGGAGGAGCTCCTAGACGCGAGCGTGCTGGGTTTCGCCTCGCCTCCGTGCTGGGTAGTTCTTCTCTCGCTTGCGTTGCCGCGCAGTTCTTGATGGGCGTGCTGTAGGTGGGCCGTGTGGGGGCAGGCGTGGGATCCGGTTCTCCGTCCTTCTCCAGCCTACCGCCCAGCTCACCGCCCCGACGCTGCATTCGTCCGGCTGCTCGGCTCCACGGTAGCCGGCGTGAGGCCGCGGCGCGTCGCATTTCGCGCTTAGCGATCTCCGGGGCTTTGCGGCTGCTGCCGCCATGGCCTCCGGAGGAGGATCTGCCTCTCCATGGTGAAGTTGGCCTCCGCTTCCTCTGGGTTGTCCCCGAGGTTAACCGGCGTCAGGAGCCGATCAATGGCATCCTCCACCGGGTTCTGAGGCTGCGGGGGCGCGGAAGTTCCGACCTCGTCCACGCCTCGCTCCCGTGGCTGGCGGGGATGCGAGCTGGATCCGGCCATCATGACCTCCACGCCACGAGGCGCGGCGGAGGTGCTGCCGTCTGAGCACGGCGGCCCCGCGATAGAGACGATTTCCCTAGGGAAACGCTCCGGGACGATGGCGACGTAGATGGGGAGATCGCCGAATAGCAGGGAAGGAAGTTCCGGCGAAGCAGGAGGCGTTGTCGATGACGTAGTCAAACTTGCCGAGCGTGAGCACCAGACCGGAGGACACGCGCTCACCGGCTGAAGTGCGGCGTCCCGTGCAGAACGTGACTCCGGTCGAAGCCATCAGCCCCACGGTGGGCGCCAACTGTCGTTGTATTGGGAACGGCAGTACCTGGGGAGGTTAGATAGAGGTGTGGGGACTAGCAGGGAAGTTGTCGACGGTGTCCGCAGGCGGGATTGGATACAAGCGAGCGTAGCAGGACGCAAGAAGTACCCAGGTTCGGGGCCCTCATGGTGAGGTAAAGCCCCTACTCCTGCCTGATCTGTCTATGTGGGATATACAAGCTACAAGTGCTCCTCGAGCTGTATTCTTTAGCTACTGCCTTAAATGCACCAAGACCAACCCTTTCTACTGAGGCCCTGCCTCTCCTTATATAGGAAGAGAGGCGAGGGTCTCGCTGGCTAGTCCGACTGGCAGGCCCCACAGGCGGGTCCCAGCCGACTAGTCATCTACAGTGTCTAGCATGGCTTGTCCTTTCGGTGTATGAGCGGTATGGCTGTCGTAGGCACAGTGGACGTCGTGCGAGCCCGTCGTCAGCACAGGCCACTGTTCTAGCATCACCAACGCAAATTTTTCGGCATGGGCGGGTGGTTGCCCGTCTCGTCATCGTACAGGGCGTACCGTGCACTGATACGCACGTCATCATGTCTCTCTGATTGGATCCGGCTACACCGTCGTATCGGCTGCCTCTTTATGATCCGGCTACTAGGTGGTAGCCGGCCCATCCTAACTTGTTCGGCTGCATCTGGTCAGCCGGACGCGATCTAGCTGTCCTGTTTCTTATTCGGGTGGGGTACCCGGGGATCATCCTCGACAGGAGAGGCTGGGTTCTGGGCGCAGACCACCCCTAGCGGGCTAGGCTGGCAGCCGCTGCCAGTGGTGTGGCCGGGCCCCACTCTCTCCGTCTCAGATTCTCGCTCCTGTGTCCCCGGTAAAATAATGACATTGGCTTTTGTCCCGTCCAATTCCGAGAATATTCATTTTCTGACTTTCCTGGAACCAAAAACAGCAGAAAACAGGCAGCTGGCACTGTGGCTCTTGCTAAAAGGTTAGTCCACGAAATCATATGAAAAGTACTCCAAAGTGTGGACAAAACACAAGAAAGTAGATAAAACCAAGCATGGAACATCAAAAATTATAGATACATTTGCAATGTATCAATTACGTAGAGGGTTACGCTCATAGTCCGAACGAACCGTTAAAGAGAATAAAGAAGCATCTAGCTTTAACCAAGGAGCATATTCAGGGAATATGCTGCCACGTGTGCCCTAACTTTGTAACCCGGGCTCCCCTATATAAGGAGCACCAGGGCCTCCATAGAGGGGGATCGATCATTTTCTCTGTCTAAGGTAGAACTCTAGAGCTAGGTTGTGGGGGGTAAGAGACATAGTCTCCTTCTCACGAATAGCTCAAGGAGCACTTGTAACCACCATTTATAGAGGAAATACAACAACACTTGTGCATGGAATCACCATGTTATCCCTCCCTGGATTCCCCTACCGCTCATTGGCCCCATCTTTAGCCTATCCATGGCATATGCCGTGCCACCACCATGACAGTATCCACTTTTAAAAGTCTTATTCTCTATTTTTCTATCATGTCATCTTTTAACTTTTTCCTTAAACAACCTAGCATTCTCATAGGCTTCACTTCTAAAGTCATATAAAGCATGAATATCTAATAAACGCTTCTCCCCTGCTACCTTGAGATCATAATTTAGATTCTTCATTGCCCAAAAGCTTTATGTTCCAGTTCTAAAGGTAAATGGCATGCCTTACCATACACCATCTTATAAGGTGTCATAACCATTGGATTTTTAAACACACTACGGTATGCCCATAGAGTGTCATTTAACTTGTATGACCAATCCTTTCTTGATTTGTCCATCGTCTTCTCGAGTATGGTCTTCAGTTCTCTATTAGAGAGTTCCACTTGACCACTTGTTTGCGGATGATATGGTGAAGCAACGCGGTGAGTTACTCCATACTTGATGAGGATTTTCCTGAAAGTCCCTTTCATAAAATGAGAACCACCGGCAGTAATGAAAAATCTAGGAACTCCAAACCTAGGGAATATGACATCCTTGATCATGTTCACTGAGGTAGATACATCCATGTGATTTGTTGGGATAGCTTCAACCCATTTAGTAACATAGTCAATAGCAATGAGAATATGAGTATAACCATTCGATTCTATAAATGGTCCCATGTAATCCATTCCCCATACATCAAAGGGTTCAATTATGAGACTATAATTCATTGTCATTTCTTGTCTCCTACCTATATTACCTCTTCTTTGGCAAGCATAGCAGTATTCCACATACCTGTGTGCATCCTTGAGTAAGGTGGGCCAATAGAATCTGGATTGAAGTACCTTTGCAGCAGTTCTTTTACCTGCATGATGCCCTCCATATGGAAAAGTCCTGACAAGCTTTGAATATCACATTTATTTCATGGTTAGGAACACACTTTTGAATCATTCCGTCAAGTCCATGACAATATAGATACGGATCATCCCAAAAGTAATATTTAAGATCATTAAAGAATTTAATTCTTTAATTTCTTGACATACCAGGAGCTATAAATTTTGTCGCTAGATAGTTAGCATAATCTGCATACCATGGATCAACAATTTCTACATTTTCTAAATATTCTCCCAGAAATGATTCATTAATAGGTACGGGTCACTAAGTATTCCCTCCATCCTAGAGAGATGATATGCTACCGTATTGTCATTACCCGTCCTATCTACTATTTGCAAATCATAGTGTTGTAGTAATAAAATCCACCTAATCAAGATGGGCTTAGCATCCTTTTTCACAAGGAGGTGAAGCAAAGCCTAGTGATCCGTATGAATTATTACCTTAGCATTAATTATGTAAGATCTAAATTTGTCCCAAGCAAAAATTATAGCTACAACCTCTTTTTCTGTAGTACCATAATGTTTCTGAATCTTATTAAGAGGTATTCAAGCGTAATAAATAACATTAAAATTCTTTCCATCTCGTTTTCCCAACACAGCCCCTAAAACATAATCACTGGCATCACACATGATTTCGAAAGGTTCATCCCACTCTGGAGATTGCATGATAGATGTTGAAACTAGTTTATCCTTAAGGTTCTCAAAAGTTGTAATGCAGTCATGATCTAAATAGAATGGAGTTTCTTTATCAAGACGATTGGTGAGGGGAATAGCTAGTTTAGCAAAATCTTTTATAATCAGCTTATAAAAAACTGCATATCCCAGAAACATTTTTAAATTTTTAATGTCTTGAGGTGTTGGAAGATTCTCTATAGAATTTATATTAGTTTTGTCTATTTCTATTCCCTTCTTCGAAACTTTGTGCCCGAAAACTTTACCTTCTCTGTCCATGAAACGACATTGTTCCCAATTCAAAACCAAGTTTGATTGTATAGGCAATTATCGAAAGTTGTTCCACAAATAACAAAATCATTTGTTAGAACTTCCATAGTCTTCTCAACAAAATCATCAAAAATCTTTAGAACACATTCCTGAAAAGTTGTTGCTACATTACATAAGCCAAATGGAATTAATCTATAAGCATATGTGCCATAAGGACAGGTAAAAGTTGTTTTCTCTTGATCTTCCGGTTGTATGGCAATTTGAGAATATCCAAAATAACCGTCAAGAAAACAAAAGTAAGAATTATTACTAAGTCTTTCTAATATTTTATCCATGAATGGTATAGGTTTATGATTTTTCTATGTCTCACAGTTTAGCTTCCTAAAATCAATGCACATACGATATCCTACAATTGGTCTCACAGGAACTAGCTCACCATCCTCATTCATAGCAGCATCAAGACCACCTTGTCTTGGTATGCAATGAGTTGGGCTCACCCACTTACTATCAGAAATAGGATATATTATGCCAGCACCTAGTAAGTGTATAACCTCTTTTCTTACTACTTCCTTCATTTTAGGATTAAGCCTTCTTTGTGTATCTACTACAGGTTCAGCATCATCAACCATGGTAATCTTATGTGTTATGGTAGATGGATCTATTCCTTTAATATCACTCAATGTATACCCAAAGGCTTCATGATGCTTAACCAGAACTGAAATGAGTTTATTTATTTCATTTTCTAATAGATTCTTGCTAATAAGAAGAGGACATTTATTTTCATTTTCTAAAAACTCATACCTCATATTGTCTGGAAGTCTTTTCAATTCTATTGGTGGAGGCTCTTCATCTCCTTTTCTTACCAGTTCTTCATAGTCGTGCGGATTTTGTGCTTCCGGAATTGAATCAAGGAAATCTTCCATGTCTTCTTTCTCCTCATCATCTGGTTCTTCCTCCCAATTAATCAGGCTCCTCTCTAATTCATCTTGTGGAGTACTGAAATGAATTGCTGCTAGCTCGGCAATTGTCTTCTCTTCCTTGTTATCCTCCACTTCATATGGCCTCTTCTTTAGTTTGGCGAAGTGGAATGTCATTTCCTCTTCTCCAAACTTTAATGAAATAGTTTCCTTCTTATTATCTACTCAAGCTTTGGTAATGGAAATAAAAGTCCTGCCTAAAAGAATAGGACAAAAAGAATCTCGAGGCATATCAACAATATGAAAATCAAGGGGGTACATGAGTGAGCCAATAAAGACATCGATATTTCTGATTACTCCTTCCGATTTTATATTGGTTCTATTAGACAATTTAATAATAGTGTCTACCGGTTCCACATCTAGATTATTTAAATTGTAGCGGAGTTCCTCATAAAGTGATGAAGGCATAATATTTATAGTGGAAATTGGTTCACAAATTCCATATAAGAAAGTTTCTCCACAATATATAGGGGTCATTGGTTTAGAAGTTTTGTTACCTTGAACCTTACCTTTGATGAATTCTGAGGTTTCAAGGTCTAACATAACCACTTCATCTTCCACTATTCGTGCTTCCATAAGATCCTTTATTATAACATTATTTATATTTGTAGCTTCAGAATTCCTTTCTGGTTTCTTCGATATCTTCTTTATTAGTTCTTCCTCTCTTTGTCTTTTTTCGAAGATCCCCTGAATAGGTATCGAGGAGAACTCTTCCATTAGCGCTCTTGCACGCTTCTTTTGTTCGAGGGGTTTACGAGGTTCCCATTCTGTAGGTACCTGCAAATGCCCTACATAATCTTCAATAATTTTCTTTACTGAGTAGGAATCAATACTAAGGGTTTTAACCATTGTATTAATTCTTTCATCTGCAAGGAAATTGTTAATGCAAGCATATTCAGAAAAACTATTTGTAATGTTTTCCTTATCTTTAAGATTTTCTGTTTCTTCTCTAATTTTTATTATTAGATTCCAAGCCTCATCATAGGTATACGATAGAAAACTGCCATTAGAGGCAGTATCTAGATTCATCCTATTTTCCATATTTAGCCCTCCATAAAAGGTATGGGTAATTAACCAATCAGGCAAACAATGATGGGGGCAATTATCTATGTAGCTTTTATACCTTAGATATCCTTCATATAAGCCCACATTAGGATTATTTTTGAAACTGATAATAATACCTCTCATCCTGTGAGCTTTGCTTTTAGAATAACATTTTGATAGGAATTTGGTTGTCAATTCCTCCCAAGTCATTGGCGCTTCCGCACAAAAAGATCTGTACCGGTCGCAAACATTATTAGAGAGAGTTTGTCTAAACAACTGGGTTTTAACCATATCAAGATTACAGTCATCAAAAATAAAGGAACTGAGAACGTCTTCAAAGAATTGTAAGTGTCCATATGGACTTTCTTCATTGGTCCCTGCAAATTTCTTAGAATGTAATAATTCAAATAATAAAGGATGGATCTCGACTCCATCCGGATTTATGCTTTTGTTGACAGTTATAAAAGCGTTCATGGGTGAACCCATTTTCCTTACTGCCTCAAGCTGGTTTAAATTCTAAGTGTTGTCCATTGTTGCGGTCCTGCAACTCAAATAAAAAAATTAGTACAACGAAAGTAAATAACTAAAAGTAAAGTGACTTATAGCACTAAGCTCCCCGGCAATGGTGCCATAAAATAGCTTGATGACTGCAAGTGCACATATCGTTTGTAGCTAGTTTCGAAATAAATATATCGATCCCACAGGGAGCAATAGGCAAAAGACTAAAATGCTTTTAACTACAACTGAACGAAGTACTTAAGAAATAACTTTAAGATGCAAGGAAAGTAAAGTTGTTTTTGGGTTTTTGGTCAAACACGGTAATTAAAGTAAAGCAAAACTTAATGCAGAAAGTAAGAATCACGTGTGTAATAGAACTTTGGAACTACAATAGGGAAAAGGCGTTCTCAGGGAATAGTGGATACACCGCTAGCAATTTAGACTAAGTAGTCGAGATTATTATAATGAATATTCTCATAATGTGTATTTATGTGGGAGGAGCTCCATATATGGATGAATAGCCAGCAACTGCTGCACACATCATCATGTGGGAGGAGCTCCATATATGGACGAATAGCCAGCAACTGCTGCATACATCATCCTCATAACTACGGCAGACAGTAATCAACATCAATTGAATTACTATGCTATTAAGGGATTTCTCCCATGGCGTGGACATGGCTTTATGATTTCTCCATGATTTCCCCAAGTTAGTATGTAAGGAATGACAACAGCTTTATAGTCACAGTAAGTGCTATCATCCCTCCGTCTACCAACAAGTAATCACCTTCATCTAGTCCTCGTGAGAGGCAAATGTTAAGGAGGTGCACAACTCCCAACATCAAGATGAAGACAATTAACACATACACATAATGATGTATAACATAATAATATCTATCTCTTCTCAATCATATGTTAGGGTTTCTCCATCTCCCCAAGAACTAGAGATCTACTTAGACATGGAGGCAATCAACATCATAACAATGGTAATGGCAACGATAATAGATGAATAGTACTTCTAAAAATCCACAACGTGTACGGGAATTACAATAAGATCTACACAAGATGTTGATGGGATGGATGGAGATGATGGTGATGCAGTGGTGGATGATAAAGATCAATGCCTTAGCCTCCCGGATCTGTGCAGGGCGAAGATGGATCCCTTGCGGATGAGTTCCCCCTCCAGATGCCTTCCAGAGGTGAGGTTTCGGCGATTTCTGGGTGTTCTCTATGTCGTCTCCCCGAACCAATTGCACGGGGTAAAACTATTTGACGAGGCGGAGGTGGCGCCAACTATACGGCCGAAAAACTTGCTCCGGTCGTATAGTTGGTCATTGAATCCCTGCCTTCCTTGTTCGCTTCTAGTTTTCTTCTGGTATTATTAATATTTCCCAAATAAGCGATTTATGCTGTTTTTGACTCCTTTTCTCCATAGTACAACTGCTCCAAGAATTGTATCCATTGGATCCATCATCTGTCCTGATCCTGGTGAAAATAGACATAAAATGTGCGCGTGAGCACCATAAAATACCAAGATCCTACATCTACAATGCAAAATAATAATGTAAAACATGATGCAAATATGCACTCATCACTAACATGCACCGACCTATACCAAAATAAGGGCACAACATCATTATCTCGATGGTGACAGAATATGTCCATGACCTTGGTCTCATTTGGGATGAAACCAATGAAAGTTCATACTTAAATGCATGAAGCTATGTCGATAAAATGAAATTAGGTCAAACTTGAATACATGTGAGCACGATGGACTATTACTCTTGAAAAATTCCAAATTTCTTTTGAAGGTACACAGGCAACCAATATATCAAGGGCCAACAATAGTTTTGAAAAATGCCATTACTGATTAGGATATGTCAAACGTCTACATGATATACAAAGTACAATAACCAAATATGCTCCCATACTTTATAGATGTTGATCAAATTTATAAAAAATTCTGCTTTACCTATTATAATTTTATATAGTGATGATATGTCAGACGTCTATTATCTGAGTCTCGCGTGTAGGGCACATGCAACTTACTAGTCTTATCTTACCACTATATAGTGTACGAATAACTTTGAATGTTGACCATTGGATCAAGACTCGTGAATCCCAGCATTTCTAGCCGTTGGATCTTCTTTTCTATTCTAGCATCTAGAAGATTCTATTGATAGTCTTCGGCATAATGAATTCTATGCACAAACCTCAAAACACACTTCTCCATCATACTAGAATCATCTCCCTCGTTTCTCTAGACCATGTTATCAAAAATTTCATGTATTAGGTAGCTAATAATCTTTGACTTCTACATGATGATACAAAGTACAAGGAACAAATATACACCCATACTTTATAGATGTTGATCAAATTTATAACTCTTTGTGCTTTACCAATTATAATTTTATATAGTGATGATATGTCATACGTCTACTATCTGAGTCTCACGTGCAAGGCACGTGCAACTTACTAGTAGTGGTAAGATACAAAAATAACTTTGAATGCTGACCATTGGATCAAGACTTGCGAATCCTAATATTTCCAACTGTTGGATCTTTTATTCCATTCTAGCATCTAGAAGATTCTATAGATAGTCTTCAGCATAATGAATGCTATGCATAAACCTCAAAACACACTTCTCCATCATACTCCTAGAATCCTCTCCCTCGTTTCTCTAGACCATGTTACCAAAAATTTCATGTGTTAGGTAGCTAATAATCTTTGACTTCTACATGATGATACAAAGTACAAGAACCAAATATACACCCATACTTTATATATGTTGATCAAATTTATATTTTTTTGTGCTTTACCTATTATAATTTTATATAATGTTGATATGTCATACGTCTATTATGTGAGTCTCATGTGCATGACACATGCAATTTACTAGTAGCCTACAATTTATGAACATTCTTGGGTTTCAGTCTGAAGGACCAATAAGGTCATGGCCATATATATCGATACCCTAGCTACACTTTATGATACGGTTCTCACATCGGGTAAATGGGTGCGTATTGGCGTAGTAAACAATGTTTACCGTGGGAGATTCGAACAATTATAAAAGAACATTTTTCACTTTTCCAAGTGATTACGGGGATGTTTTGTACTAGTAAAGAAAATCAGAAGAATTTGGCTCAGAATGCGACAAGCGCGCCATGTTTCCGGACATTGCGGAGCATGCATGCTTTCCTTGTGATTCCTAGGTTCTATGAGTTTTTAAGGTTCGTAGCTAACTTAAGCCACTTAAATTACAGTACTGTCTGCCTAAATTTGGTCAAATGAGTTGGCATATGCATATATCATTCACACCATTTGGCTAAGAAACCAAAGTTCACTCAGTCGTTTAGCTCACTACAGCATATGCTGGGTCCCATTCATACTTACTCATCTAGCACTAGCACTAGACATGCGTACACCTCCACTCAGGGGGGGGGGTAAAGGGCTATCTAGGGCGGTATCCATTGCCATCCACATATCCACACCGCCCCCACAATAGCTCACTTCTAGGCCCTTCCCAGCTATATCCACGGCAGTCGGAAGTGCTGTTTCGCAAGGAGGAGCGTCGCCATGCTTGGGTGCCGTCTTCCACCACCACCCGACCCAAATGGCCCAAACCACACGGACTCCGAAGATGAGGAATGGGTCACCTCTGACGATCCCAGCAACACCGATAGCAAGGAGTTGTCCGTGATCGCCTCCGACGGCTCCAAGGAGCCGTTGGAGCTGCAGCCGCCAATGCCGCGAGGGCCACCAATCCAACGGCGAGCCTTATGAGTGGTATGTCGTTGCCCATGTTTTCTGCCCGGAGTACGTCCGACTACAAGAACTCAGCGACCTCTACACACGTCACGTCCTTGCGGCATGCAGATACCCTGGCGATGCCTTCATGGGAGCAGTTCGACATGCAGCTAGCGATCTACAACTCCCTGTTCGAGTTCTAGGATGTCACCAGAGGACCGCCTCTACCGCTGCACCCTCCTGGCAAGAGCAGCACCTCCTGCTGCGGTGGAACGCCACACCGGCACCCTCCTGACAAGAGCAGCACCTCCCGCCACCGCTGGATGTCGTTCCGTCCAGCTGAGGTCATCGCCTCCCACCGCCGTGGGCTGTAGTTAGTTTAATTATTTGATGTATTTACATGAATTTGTAATATTTATTTATTTTTTATGAGGTCCACGGCTGGGAACCAGCACCACCCTAATTTTTTTCATATATCCGCCACCATACTAGACTCCCACCTTTCTTCACAAGCTGCACACGCCACCGTCCCATTGCATTCGATGCCTACTGCTTTTCGAGCCTTCCTTTTAATACTACTCGAGAGGTGAGCCAAGCACGATTCAACACTAAATTTCGTGTGATATTGTCGAGATCTTCTAGTTCAAAATTTTAGAGGATTATTGGTGGGACCCTACCTTCTACCTTTTCCAAAATTTAACCCTTCCTTGACTTCTCGGCAAACGCTAGCTACGTCCATACTGACGAGGCCTCTCGCTCGCTCGCCCGCCGACTCCACAATCCATCTCACATCATCCTCTATCCTATCGCTTCTTAGCCGACTTCCAGGTCGCCGGAGTCTGCTCAACAACGCCGTCATCCATGCTACCTTCGTTGCTTTGTCGCATCTGCTTCCCCCACTCAGAGTGTTAGCTTCCCCACCACCGCAACCGAGAGATGCGTACGCCATGCGTACCCCTCACCAGGGTGATGGTTAAAACTCCATACAACCGAGATGAAGCTTGCTACACACTTCATATGCCCACTTTCCTTGCACTTTTCTACTACTTCCGAATGTAGTTCATCGCTTCTTGTTGTGCCTTCTCGTTACTAATTATTTCTAATGCATGCTAGTTGCAGTACTGCGGGATCGGTTCAAAGGTAAAAGAAGGCAACTACTAGTCATCAATGCAAATTGGTTATCTCGCACTAGTACGAAGCCTCGCCAGCCCAATGATAACCCCCAACAATCCTCCCTAGTTAATGGTTTGCCTCCATTTTGCATATATGCGTGATGTCGTTATGCATTTTATTTTCAACAGTAGTTCATCCTTTGCTTGGCATGTCTTGTCATACTAGTATATATTTTTTGTAAGGCATGGAAGATGATGTACTGCTGAATGAGTATGCAGAGAATCAATGCCAACAAATCCTGAAGAATTTTGGACATGCAGATCTAGCACCGCTCGGCATAACACAACTAGTACAGAAACATGGCATGGTCGAGTACCCTAAACATGGCTATTTGTTGCATCTTGCTTGTGTTATTTACTGATTGATTTGCTGCATTGCAATTTGCAGAAGCAGGTGCATGATCATGTCCCTGCCAAGGAGGTTCACAGCACAGATATTCAGCATGCTAGTGATACAGCCATTTCTAGGAAGCAAACCCAAGTATGGTGCATGGCCGAAGCTAAGATTAGGCTTCTCCAAAAGGATTAGGACACAACCACTTGGTGGATCAAAGAATTGAACTGAGGATGGATTTCTACTACTGAAGATGGCCTTGATGCTACCTCTGATCTTCAGAAGTTAGTCGCTGAAAATCATGTTCCCAATTCGGCTAATGCAGATGTCAATGAGATCAATGTGACGGTTTTGAAACAGGTGAAAGCACGAGCAGAGATTCTCTGCGCATCATTTTGCATACAGATGATTTTCGAAGGGTGATGCAAGAACCTCTTATTTCGAATAATGAGGATGACTTTCTATTGTCGTATTAGGAACGGCAGTGCCTAAGAAGGATAGATAGAGGTGTGGGGACTAGCAGGGAAGCTCTCGTCAGCGTCCGCAGGTGCGATTGGGTACAAGCGAGTGTAGCGAGACACAGGAAGTACCCAGGTTTGGAGCCCTCGTGGTGAGGTAAAACTCCTACTTCTGCCGATCTTACTATGAGTAGAATACAGAGTACACTTGCTCCTCGAGCTGTATGAACTAGCTACCTCTTAAATGCTTGGCCTATCTGTATGTGTGTGCTAGTCTGAGAGAGTGAGCTAGCTCACTGAGAGCTAGCGGTCGATCCAAGTCCAACTCGTACTAGTGCGTGTGTGGTCTGGCTCAAGTGTGTGTGCGTGCAACCTGAGCCTCCCTGGTGCTTATATTGGTGCCTAGGGAACAAGGCTTGGCCCACTTGCCTAACTAGTACTGCTCAACATGTCATGCATGAGGCAGTGTATAGTGTCCACTATTTGCTACATCATCTAGTATAGTAGCACAAGTACAGTGCATATGTAAGCAGCATGGCTCGATGTCTTCTCATCCTTCTTCTTGTCCTTCTCAATGCTATTACTGGGCATTGACTGATATAGCTGCAGCCGGCCGGAACAGAGGGCTAGTAGGGAGTGATCCTACCGGCAGCGTGCACCTGGACTGGGAAGCGCTGATCGATCTGGCTGGGGGAATCATCGATGGGGCGGTAGCTGCGATTCGGCTGAGGCAACGAGGTCCACCTGGGTACCGCGGGCGAGCCAGCCCAGCGGGGGCGGGGGTGGTGGCCCATGCGGGCTAGGTGGAAGGAAGGCCCAGCTAGGAAGGAGCCGGGCGGGGTGGGCAGCCTAGCAGGCGGACTAAGGCGAGCGGGCCCATGCAGTGGTGGTGGCCAGCCAATGGATGGACGGGTGGTGCAGCCGGCCCACCCGGGGAGAACCAGCCCACCTGGGAGACGAGACGGGGAGGCCCAGGAGGGGGCGCTGGAGCCAGCCCACCCGGGGAAGAGGAGGTCAACAGCGATGCAGTGGGCCGGCTGGGAGGCTCTAGCCGGTCCAGGTTGTCTCGGCTGCCCTTTTCCCTTTATATTTTGCATTTTTATCTGTTCTGGAGCATTTCTTTGGGGTACCCGGGGACAATCGCCCCGACACTTTCCTTGTGTTGTCAGCCTGGTATTTTGTTTTCTTATATGTTGCCAAGTTCAAAACAGGGAGGCGCAAGCGAGAAAAAAGTCCAGCATGCACAAGTTTCTTCTAATGAGAGGCTCACATGGGGGACCCAGCAGCCTGGAAAAATGGCTGATGCATCGAGCAACGCTATTAAGTTCGAAACACGGAGGCATGACCGAGGGCAAAAATTCAATCATACACACGTTTCTTCTAATGAGTGAATGACATGTGGGGCCCAGCAGCATGATTAAACGGTAGACGCGGCGAGCAATGCTATCAAGTTTGAAACATGGAGGCGTGACCAAGAGAAAAAATTCTATCATACACACGTTTCTTCTAATGAGAGGATGACATGTGGGGTCCAGGAGTTTGATTGAACGGTAGATGCATCGAGCAGCACTATTAAGTTCAGAACAGGGTAGCGCGAGCGAAGAAAAAAATTCCATCATACACACGATTCTTGTAATGTGAGGCTGACATGAGGGACCCAGCAGCGTGACTAAACGGCAGAGAGATCGAGCAACGTTATCAAGTTGAAATTAGGGAGGCAATAGCCAAGGAAAAAATTCCATCATGCACACGTCTATTCTAATGAGAGGATGACATGTGGGACCCAGCAGCATGATCAAACGGCAGTTGCATCGAGTACCACTATCAAGTTCAGAACAGGGTAGCATGAGCGAAGGAAAAAAGTTCCATCATACACACGATTCTTCTAATGAGAGGCTGACATGTGGGACCCAGTAGCCTGACTAAATGGCATACGCATCAAGCAACATTATCAAGTTCAAATCAGAGAGGCGCGACCGAAAAGTATGGTCTGCTAGAGACACTAATGTCCGAGACCCACACGCCTCAAAGGACTTCGGCGAGTCAACATTGCATGAGGAAACAAAAAGTCTTGCTTTTGCCACGTGCTGGTCGAGCTTCCTCCATGTTTTTAGCGGTTCAGTCGTAGTAGAGGGCCGCGAAACCGGAATTTTTTTCCCATTAGCCACGGTTGAGCCAAGAAATTCGTCGTGGAAGACACACCTTGTACGACGACCGTCGAGCCAAGTTGTTGTGGAAGTAAACATTTCTTGTAGTGTTTAGTAGTGATAATCTTAGTTTGGTCCTTGTTGGATATGTGGAAGACGACCTTTACATGGCCGATCTCTCGAAAGAGAGCCCGTCTCTTCCTACATGTCTAGTGGCCAAGGTTGATGAGATATGGCTTTGACATCACCGCCATAGGCCATGTCAACATGAGAAATCTTAAACTACTCCTAAAGGGTGAGTATATTGTTGGACTAACTGGTGTCTCTTTTTAGAAAGATCATGTGTGTAGTGATTGCATCTCCGGAAAACAACTTGGGAAGCATCATCCATCCATATCCAAGGTGGCCACCTCGAGGCCTTTGGATCTCCTTCACTTGGATCTCTTTGGTCCATCAACATATGATTCTCTTGCTGGAAGGAAGTATGGACTTTTCATCATTGATAACTATTCAAGATATACTTGGGTCTTCCTCATCAAGTCCAAGGATGAGACCTACAAGGAATTCATGATCTTCACCAAGCAAGTTCAATGCACCCATGAAGTGGACATCAATACCATTAGGACCAATAACGACACCGAATTCAAGAACTACATCATGCAAGAGTTTGTTCAAGATGAGGGGATCAAGCATGAATTCTCGGCTTCCTACACCCCTCAACAAAATGGTGTTGTTGAAAGGAAGAACCGGACAATCATCAAGATGGCAAGAACAATGTTGAGTGAATTCAAGTCACCCCACAACTTTTGGGGAGAAGCCACCTCTACCATGGTTCACTACTTGAACCGACTCTTCCTCTGAGCTCCATTCGACAAGACTGTGTAGGAGATAATCACAAAGAACAAGCCTAGGGTTAACTACTTCCGCGTATTTGGGTGCAGGTGCCTCGTCAAGAACAAGAAATAAAAGCTCAGCAAATTTGAATCTAGAACTATAGAGGGTATCTTTGTTGGTTATGCGGATAACTCTCATGCCTATAGATATTACAACAAATCCAATGGATGTGTTGAAGTATCTTGTGATGTGGAGTTTTTGGAGAATAATGGCTCCCAAGAGGGGTGAGTTGTTTCATGTGATGTTAGTGATGGATATTCTTCTCAAGTCATTAAGTTGATGGGAATTGGGTATATCTTGCCCATTGAATCTCATATTCATGATCAAGAAGATGATGAGGAAGAATCAAGTCCAACCCAAGAAGAACCTAGCTCCACTCAAGTTGAACCATCAAGTGCACCACAAGATGAACAACTCACTCAATAGGTCTAGCAAACAAAAGAACAAGAACCAAGCCCTCAACCCCTTGAGAAAAAACAAAAAAAGAACAAGATCCTCCATCTCAAGGTCAAGCTTAAGATGTTGTAAATGATCAAGGACCTTCAAAAGATTATTTTGTTGATTATGAAGGCACAATACAGAAGATCAAGGACGCCTCCATTGCAAGTGGGATTCAAGTCAACAATATCCTTGGAAGCATATCAAGTGAGACTCACAAGAGGAAGAAAGATCTCATAACCTTTTGTGGGCATCATGCTTTTTGTGTCCAACTTTGAGCCACTCAATGTCCATGAAGCTTTGGGGGATCCAGATTGGTTCATTTCCATGCAAGAAGAACTCGAGTGGTTCACCCGCAATGAATTTTGGTGTATCTCGTGGAGAGGCCTAAAGATCATCGCATCAATGTCATTGGGACCAAGTGGGTGTTCAAGAACAAGCAATATGAAAACGGATCCATCAAAAGAAACAAAGCAAGGTTAATGAGGCAAGGGTATGCCCAAATAGAAGGTGTTGACTATGAGTACACATTTGCGCATGTTGCCCACCTTGAAGCTATTTGTCACTTGCTTGCATATGCATCTTTTCATAACTTCAATCTTTATCAAATGGATGTTAAAAGTGCATTTCTTAATGATCCCTTGAAAGAGGTTGCATATGTAGCTCAACCCCTAGGTTTCGAAGACTCGCGCTATCCCAACCATGTGTATCTACCCCATAAGGCACTCTATAGACTAAATCAAGCTCCTCGTGCTTGGTATGAGCACATTAGGGATTTCTTACTCATGGACGGGTTTAGCGTGGGTAAGGTCGATTCTAGCCTTTTCACCAAACGGGTTAAAGGGGTGGCTTATTCATAGTTAAACTTTATGTTGACGATATTATCTTTGGTAGAGCTAATGAATCTCATAACAAAGCTTTTACCAAGTTGATGACTATGAAATTTAGTATGTCCATGATGGGGGAGTTGAAGTACTCCTAGGCTTCATTATGAAGCAATTTGCTCAAGGAACCTTCATCTGCCAAGAGAAGTATGTGAAGGACATGCTCAAGAAGTTTGATATGACCAATGCCAATCCCGCGAAGACACCCATGCCACTAAATGGGCAACTTGGTCTTGGTGAAGGTGATAAGGACGTGGATCAAAAGGTATATCGATCCATGATTGGTTCCTTGCTCTACCTTTGTGCTTCTAGGCTAGATATCATGTTAGGTGTTGGAATGTGTGCTCCTTTTCAATCCGATCCCAAGGAGTTCCACTTGACGGTACTCAAAGGGATTTTTAGATACCTTATTCTCACTCCTACACCTTTGGTATCCAAATGGGTTAGCTTTTGAGCATGTTGGCTATTCGGATTCTGATTGGGATGGTGATAAAGTTGACCGGAAGTCGACCTCCGGGGCTTGCCAATTCAGTGGCCAGTCACTGGTGAGTTAATCATCCAAGAAGCAAAACTCCACTGCCCTATCCATAGTCGAATTCGAATACATATCCGCGACATCTTGCTGCGCTCAATTGTTATGGATGAGGCAAACGTTGAAATACTATGGTGTGTCTCTTGGTACGGTGCCTCTTCTATGTAATAATTATAGTGCAATAAAGATCACCAATAACCTCGTCTAGCATTGTCGCACCAAACATACTGACACCTTCCACCACTTCCTACGTGACCATGTCGCAAATGGTGACATCAATCTCACTCATGTGGGAACTATGTTCCAATTGTCAGATATGTTCACAAAACCTTTGGATGAAGCCCGTTTTGTCACATTGAGGCGAGAACTCGGTATTATATATCCTTAAAACTTGGACTGATTTACTTATTACACTATATTCTTGCTCTTAACATTCTATGTAGCTTAGTCGCGCAGCACATGTAGGGATAGTCATCTTACCATGTATTGGTTTGATGCATACCTATGTGTGCGATATAAATTGATCTCATGTCATGATATGGGTCCAAGCATCTACCTTTGAGGCGCCATGACATTTGTGCTTAAACATAGGGGGAGAAATCCCCTGCCAACCATTTGGTTCTTGTGTATTGTGTGAATTGGCTCTCAATGATCTCGAGCCCATGCCCATTGTTGCTATTCATATCCTATTTTTCTTTTATTCCAATGGGTATGGATATAATACTTATTTTTGCATCTTATGTACATGTCACTTTGGCTCCACAAGGAATACACCATCTAACTTCTATTGCAAAAATCCTACTTTTTTTCGAGTTCGGGGACTTTCAGCGGTGAAACTGGCCCGCCGGCCCTATCGCCAGTTGTTCCGACCAGTGCCGATCATTCCGGTGATGGATGAACATACATAATGAGTGCTGTTTCGGCCACCGCTGAACGGTTCGGCCTACGCCGGTTGGTTCGGCGGTGACTCCGGTCCTACCAGACTTATCGCCGACTTGAAAATTCTGGGGTATAAAATCTTCGCACATGGGGAGCAGTTGGACCCTTCACCTGTTTCCTCCCCCATGCTCCAGGGCCATGGCTGCCACCCCACCTTTCTGCACCACCCTATAGGCCATTCCCTTTACCAAATCCTTCCCAAACTTCACCAATCCATAGATCGAGTCATTTGAAGAAGTTCCACTGAAAGATTTGTTCTCCTCTTGACCGCATTGGGACATCGGGGCTCTCTCCACGTTCTTCCCTTGGGGTTCATCCTCTTGTCACAGCTTTGGCAAGCTGAATCATGGCTTATTTGGCATCTTCGGGTACTTTTCTCCTTCTGTTGCCATAGATGTACTCCATCCCCTAGGTGTTTAAGAACTAGGGTTTGCCATCTAGTGTACCCCCTTGTCTTTGGGTGCCACCCATGTCAAATCATGGCCTCCCTGTTACTCACTAGTTAGATTTGTGCATGTTTTTGAATCACCTTTGCAAATTCATCGAGACATTGTCACCCCTATGTCGATTTCGGTGCCCCATCCGGTCCACCAGACCTAGTGCCGACCGCTTCGGCGGTGACTACGGTCCGCTGGATATTTCAGCGGATGACCGGACCTGGCACCGGCCACTTAGGTGGCTCTGGTCCACCGGAACTATTGCCGGATGATTTGGTGGGTGGTCTGGTCTGCCAAACCTGGCGCCAGATGTTTTGGTGGTGGGACCAATTCATTGGGCCTCACGCCAAAAAAACACTGTCTCTGAATTTTCGAAATTTGCACTTGCTAAAATCTGATGTTGTTGGGTTCCTCCCCTATGGCATGTACACATGTTTATGCTTTGCGATTTCTTTGAAGATTCTGAGCACAGCGAGTTCGAGATTGGGCCAGAGGTTGAGACTGCGATGAAGCAGAATTTTGATGTGCAGCAGCCACCTTCTATCCATTCCAGTGGCCATCTCACCGAGCATCAAGCAGCAAAAACAGTAGCCGCAACAGCATCAGGGGGTTCAGGTGCTACAGGTGGTCAGTCGGGTCAAAGGAAGAAATCCATTGATAACAAGGCAGCTATGAATGGCAAGGCCATTGGCCCCACTAAAGAAGAGGTTCCTCCTAGTGTAAACACCTTTTTTGAGTTGTCTACTGTTGAGTGGAGAAAACTTAGGAGGGAAAACCCTTATCGGTTCTGTGAGCACATCATTTAGGGTCAAGACAAGCTCTTCTAGACAGATACTCAACGCTGTTTTTGGGATGATTTTTATGATCATAAAGGTTGCATGAAGTTTGTCTTCATTGCTCCCCCCAAATATCTCAATGAGGAGCGCTATGCGTGGAACATCAATGGGTACTTTCAATTCATTGATGCTGCCTTGAAGAAACTAGATGTGTATGATCTCATCACCATCAATGTGAAGCTTATGCCCAGTGCCATATGTCAGTTATTCTATACTGTGTTATTCCACTCTGATGTTCATCGCACCATTATGTGGATGATTGGTACTGAGCCTTATTCTTCCACTTTTGTTGACTTCTGTGCTGCTGTGGGCTATGCTGAGGATAGAGTCGGTGGTTTCTGTCTCCACTCCGAGAGGTCCATGCTTGATGATCGCATTGTTCATTTTTATCCTAACGAACCACTCCATGCTCCACCCAGTCTTTCTAGGATGTTCTACTATTACATGTCCCTTGCCAAGCTCTTCCATCACAATCTCATGACCAAGACAAGTGATGAAGCAAACTATCGTGGGTATCACAACAACTTGATGTACTATTGCCATCTCCGCCGTTTGAGGAAGATCAATGGTTGTGACTTCATCTTCTCCGAGATTAAGCATGAAATGGATCGTATGGGCACCTAGAGGAGGGTGAATAGGTGCTACTCCAAATTTTAATTCTTTTTCAATTTTAAGCTTGACACAAAGGTAAATTATCTAGATATGCAACTACGAAGAATTTCCCTATATGCAAACCTAACTACTAAGCGAGTAAAATCAAGGAACGAGGTAACCGTAGTGGAGCACGCGGGGACACAAGATTTGTTTGACTGCAGTTCCTTCCTTGTTAAGGGAAGTACGTCTATGTTGGAGGGGTGGGCGGTACTAAGACCACCACGACACAATAGGCCTCACCCTATTCACCGATGGATCTCGCCACCAAAGGCCTGATCCACCTTTCCACTATTGGTAACCTTCGAGGTGGGAACCGGTGCCTTTACAACACTAGCGGGCATACATCCACAACTGAATTGGAGGCTCCCGTGATGACAACAAGCTGCCACAAGAACAAGAATTATCAATAACCGAAAATGAGATCTAGATATTTGCAAGAAATACTAGATCAAGAATTGTCCAAGTGAATGGAGGGGAAGTGATGCACTTGATTGGTGTAGATGAAGATCGAAGCCTCCTCCTTCAGTTCCCCAACAATCAGAGCCTTCAGATGGATGAAGATGGAGATCTCGATTTGGAATTTGAGGAATAGTACTACAATTTTTCGTATGAATCAAGGGTTCTGAAATGGGCATCTGAGGGGCTATTTATAGCCCCTCACGAAAAGCTGTCGTTGGTCGATTTGGGGGCCAGATTATCCGTCCTAAGTGGGGGCCGGATTATCTGGCCAGGGTAAAACGACCAGCCCTGGCTCGGACAATCCAGAAAAAAGTCCGCCCCCTCTCTAAGTGATGCATCTTGGTGAAGGAAATATGCCCTGAGAGGCAATAATAAAGTTGTTATTATATATTCCTTATATATTATAGATGTTTATTTTACATGCTAGAAATGTATTGATTCGGAAAAATCAATACATATGTGTTTAATAAACAAAAAGGATTCCTAGTCATGCCTCTCTTATAGACTAGCTTGTTGATTAACAGGATGATCAAGGTTTCCTGATCATGGACATTGGATGTTGTTAATAACAAGGTCACACCATTGGTGGAATGATGTGATGAACATTCATCCGAAGTATAGCATTATGATCAAGTCATTATGTTTATATTGCTATAACATCATACAAAGTAATTTTTATCCTTAGACCATGAGATCATGTTAATTGCTAACACCGGAAGAGTATCTTGATAACATCAAATGTCACACCATAACAGGGTGACTATAAAGATGGTTCAGTACTACGAAGGTGTTATGTTGAGGCTCATGGATCAAGAGTGGAATTTGTCAATCCAGATGATGGATAGATATACTCTGGGCCCTCTTGGTGATATCACATTAGGATAGCTTGCAAGCAAGTGATGTGATCACTAGAATGTTATATCACGGGAACGAGAAAAGAGTGCATGTTGGTAACGAGATCAAACTAGGTATGGAGATACCGATGATCGAATCTCGGACATGTAATATATCGAGAGACAAAGGGATTTAGTTACAAGCGTTAAAGGTCCTCACGATCACAGGAGTCATCGTTGAATGTGTAGGAGTCGATGCATCTCCGTGTCCCGCTGCTGATTATTGATCGGAGAAGGGTCTCGATCATGTCTGCATTATTCGCGAACCGTACGGTGGCACACTTAAGAGTTACCGGACACCATTTTGGAGCACATATGTTTCATACGAAAGAATTGCAAAGCACAGGAATTGTTTCAATAGAAATCAGAAATTGTTTCGGGTGAAATTGCAGAAGGTGGTTCTGCATGTGATATTGAAATATTGCAAGGGGCAATATGTGAATGTTTGTTAATTAAAGTAATTAACAAAATTCTGAATAAATTTAATAAAAAGAGTTTTATTAAATGAGAGAGCATTAAATTTGGAGAAATTTAATGCATTTAAAGTGGAGACTTTAAAAGGGAATGTGAAGAGGCATTTTAATGTGGAGGGGTTACCACCACATGAATGGGGGAGGTGAGGGGTCACCCCCCCATGCGCCGGCCATGGAGAGAGGGGGCACGCCCCTCCTCCTATAAAAGGCCACCCATTCCGTCCTTCATCCACACACCTCCTTGTGAAGGATCTCTCTCCCCCTCTAGTATTATTCCCCCATGGTATCGGATTAGCGAGACATGTTCTCGGTGGCATTTGGTCTGGAAAGAGTTGTCGCTCACTGATCACTGGAGCGAGGAGGTGGAGGTTGTCCGTGGCTTGAACGCAGTAAGTGAAAAGTGATGCCGCTGAGTTGGCGCTCGGACTTCCTCACGATCTTGAGATTGGCAAGTGTACGACTACATCAACCACGAGTTCCTACTCGTTAACAAAGCTCGTTGTCTACGAGGGTAAGTTCTCGTTGGATGTATGTCCACCCATTGCTTTGTACCTAGTAGATAGATCTTGGCGTGTAGTTCACACCGTAGGAAAAATTTTGTTTTCTATTGTAACATCCCAAAACTTTAATCCAAGCTTAACAAGATCAAATCATCCAAAAATAGGGTTAACAAAAACTTTTCCGAATTTAAAATGAAAGCATTCATATGTGTATGCATTTAAAATAGGAGTTGTTTGAATTGCCATGATTGATTGATCCAATGCTTGTAAAATGTTTCTTAGGTGATTTAAACATCATCTACATCATTTGCCAAACTTTTCTTAAAGAAAATCAAATCAAAAATAATTAAAAAGAAGGAATGCTCATTTTGGCAAATTTAACTCTCATGCCTACTTTGGCTATTCCTAGTACTCAATTCTTAACAGAAACAGTTCTTGATCTTTGCACCCCTTGCTAGTACACATAATGAGGTACCAAGGCCCACCTTTTGATCTGCTAAAAACATTCTGTTGACTATTTTAAATGACAGTTTAAAATTGAATCTAATGCATATGCATAGATCACCCCTATTTCAAAAACCATCTATTTGAGCTCCATTTTCAAAACCCTTGCAACCAGAGGCTACCTATCACTAGTGCAGATCACTCAAAAATTTTGAAACCAAAATTAAAAACTTTCTTTCATGCGGCCATTTCATCAAACAGCTTGTGTGCACAAATCTGGCCAAATTTAAAATACTGTTTTGAGCAGTGATCTTGGTCACCATTTGTGCCTAACCTTGTCCCCTTGTTCCCTCAGTACCAACCCTACCCTTTGCTAGCCCAGCCACACCCTGTGCACACGACCAAATGGTCATGGCCATTAAGGCCGAGCACCATGAGTACCCCCACCGGCGACACCGTGCCACAGCACCCGCCAACCCCTCTCGCCATGTCTAGCACATCGCTTGTGGTCCACCTCCACCGCCCAACCAGCCCCAAGCCAGAGACAGAGAGCAGAGCAGACAGAACTGGCCGTGCTCGAGCCGGGTCGAGCATGCCGACGCCCCAGAGCACGCCCTATCCCTGGCCGCACGTGCACCCCTTGGCACCAGCCCGCGCCCGCCGCTCCACCTCGACCTGGAGAACACCCCAGACATCCCCGTTCGCCGCCCAAAGCCTCACAGCCACCGCTCGCCGTGGACACCGTCGCCTCTGCCTCTCAGAGCACCACCTTGCCCAAACCGCGTGCCACCGCCCCTATGCCCGCATTAAGTTCCTAGAGAACCGCCAGGGAACCGACCATCGATCGCCACCCCCAGCCATGCCTCTACCTCGCCGTAGCCATGTCGCCACCATCGACTGCCCATCCCGCTCGGTCTCACCGTCGGGCCTATAAAAGGAGCCCTCCCCAGCCTCTTCTCTCCATACCATTCCACTCCCCTCACTTCTATGAACCTCACCCACCTCTAGCCGGAGCAAGTGGAGCAGCAGCTCACCGGAATTGGAGCCAGAGCAGCCGCGGCAGGAGGAGAAGGGCGCCGTTGATTTCGACCACCCCAAGCTCCACCGCAACCGCGCCTCGCCTTGCCGTTGTCTTCCACGTCGTTTGCCCGCCTCGCCGACCCTGCTGGAGCCCTGGTACGCCCCCAGTAGACTCCCACCGAGCCGCTAGGGTTCGAGCTCGCCGGTGACCTGTTCGTCATCGATGACGTCCCTCAGCCATAGATCTCCCTTCTAATCCTACGGTCCACAGGGCGCATACCGTTTCGCGTGTTAAGTGCCGTTGACAAGCAGGACCCCCTGTCAGCTGAGCCCCGCGCCGCGGAGTGCCACTGGGCCGGCCCAAGTCCTTTCCCACGCTAGCCCATCGATTCAAATCTGGATTTTTCTTTTTAGTTAAATCTAGTTTCTGTCCTCTTTTTCAAAAATCAATTCAGAGAGTTTTAGAAATCCAAATTGCATGAAACCAATTTTGTCTGAAAGGTATTAAAATGATCTATCCAAGCCCGTTGGATTTAATTCAATTAGATTTATAGATCTCTCCTAATAAAAATAACAAAACAGAAGCTTTTGCAACTTGCAACATTTTTACAAAATCAACCAAGTTAGCTTTTGAGTTGATTCCAACTCTCAAAAATCACCTTTCATCATATCTATCTAAATATGTAATAATATTAAGTTTTACATGCAGTGACTTTGGACTAGTACCAAAATAATGCTATATAGGCATTTCTAGTCACTTTAAATCATTAAATAATAAACTTAAACTAAAGTAATATTGATCCAACCCTTAAATCTCA
This sequence comes from Avena insularis, assembly GCA_023614405.1. Classification (NCBI taxonomy): domain Eukaryota; kingdom Viridiplantae; phylum Streptophyta; class Magnoliopsida; order Poales; family Poaceae; genus Avena; species Avena insularis. The sequence continues at coordinate 408,108,081 of CM042684.1, read as the reverse complement.
TTACCACATGTTAGAATATGTGGTGAGGACATGTGTCCACATGATCCCATATTTTGGTGGTGAATATTAAAATTTTAGTTAATATTTCAATGAGTAGAAATTAGTTTTCTAAAATAAAAAGGTTGAAACTATTGAATTAAACTTGTGATGCTTGTGATGATAATAGATCATCAATTGTGTGTTTTAGAATTTCTACTTAGCCTAGTTAAGTATTGTTTGGTGATTGTCTACTCCCTATGTATTTATAGACGCTAGTATCGACCAAGCTTTCGAGGAGGAGGAGTTCTACCAAGAAGAAGAAGAAGAAAACTTCAACCACTGCACCAACCAAGGCAAGTTATTGTTAGCAAGCTAGAATTAAGCTAGATGAATGAGCAAGGATGCTTTAGGCATGCCTTGATCACACCCTTTCTAACTCCTAGTACCCCAAGTCTTACCTACAAGTTTTACCCCTCTTAGGTTATACAAAGTTCTTTACTTGGTTTGAAGGTAGCATAAAAAGTATAAAACTTGACTTACTTATAAACCTTTAGATGTCATTCTATGGCATGAGATTTGATCCCATCTTTCCACCTTAGTGAACACTCTTAACTTAGTATTTTAGAATAGATCAAAAACTTGAGTCACTTTAGATGGGAACACTTGGTGAAAATGAATTGTGAAAACCTTGGAATGATGAGTCATTCTATTGAGATGTTTTGACATGTGTTGAGAGACACAACTGGTTTATGATGATGAAAATGATGAGGCATGAGCCTTAACCTTTTTATAAAACTGATGGTTGGATTTGGATGCGATACCATTCCAAATTTTACCGTACAACCACACTACCTGAATTGGGTAAGGCTTAGCTAGAAATTTATATGCATTAGTATTAGTTCCCTCACGGGAGAGGTTTGAGCTGAGGCTACCTCTAAATGTTGTCCACCTATGCAGTGCCCAAGAAGACTGATGGTCATGGTTGGGAGGCCATGCTCATAGGAGAGGTCCTTATACTAGGGTGTGTAAAGGGAAGGTTATGTTTGATTATCTGCATACTAAGTATGATGATTCAGGGTTATCCCTGACAGATGTATCGAATCTTGTGGTGAAAGTGTACCACCTCTACAGAGTGTCAAACTATTCGAATAGCCACGTCCGTGGTTATGGATAGTTGGAATGGCCATACTGTTTCGTTTTCAGATGTTTTCTAAATAACTTTAAATGAATGATGAACTTTGACTTGACCACAACAGGGTTGTGTTGATAATAATAGCTTCCCAGTTTTAAGTGATTCTAGAACTTTACTTTATCTTTCTTTGCTTCTGAACTCAGCTTAGGTTTCAAACTTAACTTTATGGTTAAACTTAGATTTAGCACTTTAACTTAGAATTATAGTACCTGTTAATATTAGTTTGCGAGTACTTGAAGAGTACTCATGGCTTTTTGTCCCTGGCTATTATCATGGCCAGACTATGAAGGAGATTATCAAGATGATGGTCAGCAGGACGGCTATGATAACTAGGACTATCTCATTCACGCATTGCTGCCCTGAAGATGGACCCCATCGCTACGCTTATCTTTTATTTCCGCTGCTTGTTGTATTAAAGACTAGATCATGAGATCCTTATTTGTGTAAAACCTTATGTATGGTTTGTAATGGATGATGTACTATGATATCCAATCCGTTATGTCTCGCAAAAATGGTAATCATGGGACTGCGAGGTATGGCATAACGGGCATCTAGGATTAAAAATCCAGGTGTTGACAAGTTGGTATCAGAGCCATCCTGACCATAGGAGACCCTAGTTAGAATGGACGTCCAACCCAAAAACTTAGCTTCAAAACCAAAGTGAGTATTTATGAAAAACTATTTCCCCTCTTACCCTTGTGAACTCATTCTTTCTCAAAAATACATGTTCCTCAAAATTCTTACATTATTACTTAAAATTTGACACACTTGATCAAAGCACCAACTTCCGGGAGAATTCAGTTCTCCGTGAGAGAGAACAACTGGCTAGATGGATTAGCCAGGGCAATGCATGAAGCTCTCGCACGTCTATGTGCCCTCAGCGTCAACAAGATCCAAGGAACCCGTTTTGCCCACTATGCAAGACGTGACTTCATGGGAATGCCGATGGAGATGCCAAGTCACCCAGAGTTGAGGCGTCAAGTGGAGAACCTTGATTTCTTGCTTCATGACGTGAGGAATCGGACAATGCTAGGAGATAGCCAACCGTAACCGCGCCATTGCCGTACGTAAGGCCCAAACTTCGTGACCGCCGTCAAGATCGCCACCTCTTCGCCACCAAAGGCAAAGAAGGATCGCACCATCGCTCGTCTTCGCAAGAAGGTGGCCGACCTCGAGAAGACCGTCAAGGAGCAGGAAGCTCAGCTTGCCGCCAAGGAAGAAGATGATGAGGGTGAAGACATCCAGGGAGATATGGATTCTTACCTCAGCAACGATGATGACTTTCTGGAGGAGGATGCTGTGGAATTCTACACTGATGATGAAGACTCTCACTTCATCGACGATGAGTAGAGGCACTAGAGCACTGTCATAGCATGAGATGTATCATCTCATTGTATCGTAGCTTGCAGAATGGTTCTTCAAACCATCTGTTTTCCCCTTTGATTGTTGTGGTGTGTGTTGTATCGGGTGTTTGCTTGCTTGAATGAAAAAGAAGTTAGTTGAAAAACCTGAGTCTAACTCAATGTTTTAGCTTTGAAAACCCAAAACCATGAACCTTAGACTTTCCCTCTTACCCCTATATCTATCTCAATCTTTAGATGACTCGTGGAAACCAAGGAGAGAGCAGCTCGTCATAGGACCAAATGTTGCAGATCTTGCAGAATCTCATCGCGGACCGTGAAGCAAGCAGAGCCGAACGTCAAGCCAACTTAGCAACATTGCAGCAGATCGCCCAAATGGCTCTCAACAACCAAGGACGTGGAAATCAGGATCACCAAGGATCCAAACTCAAAAACTTTCAGAACACCAATCCCCCAATCTTTAACCAATCTGAAAACCCATTAGATGTCAAGGACTGTTACGCATCATGGAAAACAACTTAGAGGTTGCCAGAGTTGATGAGAATGATAAAGTTCTCTTCGCCACCCACTATCTGGCGGGAGATGCAAGAGCTTGGTGGAATAGCGTCCGCAATATGAATCATGGCCAGGTGATGACCTGGGAAGCATTCAAGGTCAAGTTCAGCCGCACCCACGTGCCGCAAGGTCTTGTCAACAGGATGAGAGATGAATTCCGTGAATTGAAGCAAGGAAGAATGACTGTGGTAGAGTACCATGACAGATTCTTGTCACTTGCCAGATATGCATTGGATGAGATCAACACGGAGGCCAAGAAGAAGGAGAGATTCTTAAACGGACTACATGATGAGATGCAGACTGTCCTCGTCAACATTAGTTTTGATGATTTCGAAGAGCTAGGCGACTCTGCCATTCAGATGGAAGGGAAGATTAACCAGGCAAACGACAACCGCAAGCGTCGTATGATGCAGCAGTCTGGATCTAGTAGTCACCCGAAGTACCATCCCAACTGAAGGAAATATGCCCTGAGAGGCAATAATAAAGTTGTTATTATGTATTCCTTGTATATGATAGATGTTTATTTTGCATGATATAATTGTATTGATAGGAAACATCAATACATGTGTGTTTAATAAACAAAAAGGGTTCCTAGTCATGCCTCTCTATAGACTAGCTTGTTGATTAACAGGATGATCAAGGTTTCCTGATCATGGACATTGGATGTTGTTAATAACAAGGTCACACCATTGGTGGAATGATGTGATCAACATTCATCCGAAGTATAGCATTACGATCAAGTCATTGTGTTTATATTTCTATAACATCATATGAAGTAATCTTTATCCTTAGACCATGAGATCATGTTAATTGCTAACACCGGAAGAGTATCTTGATAACATCAAACGTCACACCGTAACAGGGTGACTATAAAGATGGGTTCAAGTACACAAAGTGTTATGTTGAGGCTCATGGATCAAGAGTGTAATTTGTCAATCCAGATGATGTATAGATGTACTGGCCCTCTCGGTGATATCACATTAGATTGCTTGCAAGCAAGTGATGTGATCACTAGAATGTTATATCACAGAACGAGAAAAGAGTGCATGTCGGTATAGATCAAACTAGGTATGGAGATACCGATGATCGAATCTCGGACATGTAATATATCGAGAGACAAAGGATTTAGTTACAAGCGTTAAAGGTTCTCACAATCACAGAGTCGCCGTTGAATGTGTAGGAGTCAAGACGGATCTCCGTGTCCGCTGCTGATTATTGATCGGAGAAGGGTCTTGATCATGTCTGCATTATTCATGAACCGTAGGGTGGCACATTTAAGAGTTACGGACACCATTTTGGAGCACATATGTTTCTGATTTAAAGAATTGCAAAGCGCAGGAATTGTTTCATAGAAACCGGAAATTGTTTTGGGTGAAATTGCGTAAGGTGGTTCTGCATGTGATATTGAAATATTGCAGCTATATGTGAATGTTTGTTAATTAAAGTAATTAACAAAATTCTGAATAAATTTAACAAAAGGGTTTTATTAAATGAGAGAGCATTAAATTTGGAGAAACTTAATGCATTTAAAGTGGAGACTTTAAAAGGGAATGTGAAGAGGCATTTTAATGTGGAGGAGTTACCTCCACATGAATGGGGGAGGTGAGGGTCACCCCATGCGCCAAGTCATGGAGAGAGGGCACCCCCTCCTCCTAAAAGGCCACCCATTCCTCCTTCATCCACACACCTCCTTGTGAAGGATCTCTCCTCCTCTAGAATTATTCCCCATGGTCTCGGATTAGCGAGATACATGTTCCCGTGGCATTTCTCTGGAAGGAGTTTGTTTCACGGATCGCTGGAGCGAGGAGGTGGAGGTTGTCCGTGGCTTGAACGCAGTGCGTGATGCGTCTGAGTTAAGGCGCTGATTCCTCACGATCTTGAGATCGGCAAGTGTACGACTACATCAACCACGAGTTCCTACTCGTTAACAAAGCTCATTGTCTTCGAGGGTAAGTTCTCTATGGATGTATGTCCACCCGTTTGCTTTGTATCTAGTAGATAGATCTTGGTGTGTAGTTCACACCGTAGGAAAATTTTTGTTTTCTATGTCATGACCCAACAGTGGTATCAGAGCCTGATCTATGCGTAGGTGCTTTGCACGGGTAGTACACATATGTTTATATGTGGGCGATGATGATCATGTTATTGCATCTTCTATGTACTTTGGATATTGGTGGCATACTGGGATGAAGCGACCCGGGCCAACCTTACACGTCATCGTACATGAGACCGGTTCCACGACTGACATGCAACTTGTTTTGCATAAGTGGCTGGCGGGTGTCTGTCTCTCCTATTATAGTCAATATCTGATTTACAACGAGTTGCTAATAACTTGGTTATCCTCGTTGTGGTTCATTTTCGTAAGTTAGACAGGTTCTATCTCCGAAAGCCCTAAGCCACGTAAAACTTGCAATTGATAAATTAGAGGCGTCTAGTTTAGATCGTTGCTGGGCTAGTGTTTTGAGATGGTATTGTTGTAAGTAGATGTATGATAGATACTCTTACAACTCACTTAACGTGTAAGTTCCATAGACCTTGGCCTTACACACAAAGGAATGATAGAGATCATACCATGATGCAAATGATAGATATCAAATGCATGGACCATATCATCTCACTTCACACATTAGGTGTTAGCATCTTATACTGCTAGTTTGGCGCATTTGGTAGCATTATAAGATGATCCCTCATTTAGATATCAAGATAAAATGTGTTCTTCCTTAAGTATGAACCGTTTTGTGGATCGTGTTTTGAGGCATCACGTGATGATCGGCCTTGGTATAGTGGATTTGGTAAATGTAATCACCAAAAGGACACGAGGGATGTCGTTTTTGAGTGGGAGTTCATTAGTAATTTGGATTAGTCGAACTCAATCTATCATAAACTTAGTCTAAATATATTTTACAAATTCTGTTGTAGATGGCACCACCTGCTTTTAATTTCAATGTGTTCAGGGAGAAAGAGAAACTTGCTGCGAATGGTAGCAACTTCACCAACTGGGCTATGAATTTGAGGATTCTCCTCACTGCTGCACAAAAGCAATATGTGCTAGATGCGCCGCTAGGCCCCCCACCAGCTCCTGATGCCCCTGACGAGGAAAAGAATGTCTATATAACTCGTCAGGAGGACCACAACTTAGTTCATTGCGGCATACTGTATGGGCTAGAGCCAGAACTTCGAAAGCGTTTTGAAAATGGCAATGCCTTTGATAACATGGGAGAATTGAAAATGATTTTCGATACCCATGCTGCCGTAGAGAGTTATAATGCCACAAAAAAGTTCTTTAGCTGCATGATGGAGGAAAACAGCTCCGTTAGTGAGCACGTACTCAAAATGTCTAGGTACGCCGATAAGCTTGTGTCCTTGGGAATAATGATTCCCATTGACTTAGGCATACATCATGTTCTCCAATCTCTGCCACCTAGCTACAAGAGCTTCGTGATGAACTATAATATGCAGGGCATGAAGAAGTCTCTTCCCGAGCTTCTGTCAATGCTTAAGACTGCAGAAGTGGAGATTAGGAAAGAACATCAAGTGTTGATGATCAATAGGACCACCGGTTTCAAGAAGGACAAGGAAGGCAAGCACAAGGGAAAGAAGGGTGGCAAGTCGTTGCCACCGAAAGAAACCTGGCTGGCCCTAAGTCGACACCGAAAAGTGCTACTATTGCAAGGATCGCCATTGAAGCATAACTTCCCAAGTATTTGGCAGACAAGAAGTCCAGCAAGGCAAACAAAGGTATATGTGATATACATGTTATTGATGTGTACTTGACTAGTACTCGCAGTAGCACCTGGGTATTTGATACCGGATCGGTTGCTAATATATGTAACTCGGTTCAGGGGCTACGGAACAAGCGACAACTTGCAAGGGATGAGGTCAGGATGCGGGTCGGCAATGGATCAAGAGTTGATGTGATCGCCGTCGGGACGCTACCTCTCCATTTGCCATCGGGATTAGTTATAAACCTAAATAATTGGTATTTGGTGCCTGCACTGAGCATGAACATTGTATCTGGATCGTGTTTGATGCAAAGTGGTCATTCCTTTAAATCTGAGAACAATGGTTGTTCGATTTATAAGAATGATATCTTTTATGGTCATGCACCTATGTTGAATGGTTTATTTCTGTTGGATCTCGATAGTAATATTACGCATATTCATAATGTTAATGCTAAAAAGATTAAACTTGATGATGATATGTCTACATATATGTGGTACTGCCGTCTAGGTCATATTGGCGTTAAACGCATGAAGAAACTCCATTCTGATGGACTTTTGGAATCACTTGATTTTGAATCATTTGATACATGTGAGCCATGTCTTATGGGCAAGATGACTAGAACGCCATTTTCCGGTTCAATGGAACGAGTGACAGATCTATTGGAAATCATACATACTGATGTGTGTGGACCAATGAGTGTGTCGGCGCGAGGTGGATATCGTTATTTTGTTACTTTCACGGATGATTTGAGTAGATACGGGTATATCTATTTGATGAAACACAAGTCTGAAACTTTTGAAAAGTTCAAGTAATTTCAGAATGAAGTGGAAAATCATCGTAATAGAAAGATCAAGTTTCTACGGTCTGACTGTGGAGGAGAGTATCTAAGTTACGAGTTTAGCACACACATGAAAGAGTGTGGAATAGTTTCACAACTCACGCTCACGAACACCACAACGGAATGGTGTTGGAACGTCAGAATCATACCTTATTGGATATGGTTCGATCTATGATGTCTCGATCGACTTACCTCTGTCATTTTGGGGTTATGCACTAGAAAGCTTGCATTCACTTTAAATCGGGCACCATCTAAATCCGTTGAAACGACACAGATGAATTATGGTTTGGAAACAAACCTAAGCTGTCATTTCTTAAGGTTTGGGGATGCGATGTTTATGTGAAGAAACTTCAACCGGATAAACTCGAACCCAAAGCGGAAAAATGCGTCTTCATAGGAAACCCTAAGGAAACAATTGGCTATACCTTCTATCATAGATCCGAGGGCAAGGTTTTTGTTGCCAAGAATGGATCCTTTCTTGAGAAGGAGTTTCTCGCGAAAGGTGTGAGTAGTCGGAAGGTAGAACTCGAAGAGGTTATTGAACCTTCTCTTCATAGAATGGCGAGTGGCGCAGCACCGGAAATTGTTTCGGAGTTGACTTCACCTGATGAAGAGAGAGCTAATGATAATGATCATGAAACTCCGAAAGAGGACACTACCGAACCTCGCAGGTCAAGCAGGACACGTGCAGCTCCTGAACTGCATTTGCAATCCTGTTGTGAATTTTATGGTTGATGAAATGGATGACCCTGCGACATATGAAGAAGCGATGATGAGCCCGGATTCCAACAAATGGCTAGAAGCCATGAAATCCGAGATGGAATCCATGTACGAGAACCAAGTTTGGAACTTGGTGGACTTACCTCACGACCGAAAGGCCGTTGAGAATAAATGGATTTTCAAAAGGAAAACTGATGCTGATGGTAATGTGACCATCTATAAGGCTCGACTTTTCACAAAGGGGTTTTGACAAATTCAAGGAGTTGACTACGATGAGACATTCTCTCCCATAGTGATGCTTAAATCGGTTAGGATTATGTTAGCAATTGCTGCATATTTCGATTATGAAATATGGCAGATGGATGTCAAAACTGCGTTCCTCAATGGTAAGATTGAAGAAGAGTTGTATATGATACAACCTAAGGGTTTTGTCGATCCTAAGGATGCTAATAAGGTGTGCAAACTTCAGCGATCCATCTATGGACTGAAGCAAGCATCACGAAGTTGGAATCTCCGCTTTGATGAAGTGATCAAAGAGTTTGGATTTGTCCAAACTTATGGAGAGGATTGTATTTACAAGAAAGTGAGTGGGAGCAATGTGGCATTTCTGATATTATATGTGGATGACATATTATTGATTGGAAATGACATAGATCTTTTAACAGTGTTAAAAGTTATCTAAACAGCAAATTTTCGATGAAAGACCTTCGTGAAGCGTCATATGTATTAGGCATTAAAATCTATAGAGATAGATCAAGGCGCCTAATTGGGCTATCGCAGAGTACATACCTTGATAAGATATTAAAGAAGTTTAATATGGACGAAAGTAAGAAGGGGTTCTTACCTATGTTGTAAGGCAAGACATTGAGTAAGACTCAAAGTCCGGCTATGGCGGAAGAAAAAGAGATGATGGATAAGATACCCTATGCCTTAGCCATACGCTATATTATGTATGCCATGCTATGTACAAGACCGGATGTGGCACATGCTATTAGTTTGACTAGTAGGTACCAATCTGATCCAGGTTCGGAACACTGGATAGCGGTAAAGAACCTCCTCAAGTACTTGAGAAGAACTAAGGATATGTTTCTCATATACGGAGGTGAAGAAGAGCTAGTCGCTAAGTGTTATGTCGATGCTAGCTTTCACACCGATCCGGATGACTCTAAGTCTCAATTCGGATACGTATTTCTCTTGAACGGAGCAGCAGTTAGTTGGAGGAGTTCCAAACAACCTGTGGTGGCTGGATCAACAACGGAGGCGGAATATGTTGCTGCTTCAGAAGTGGCGCAGGAGGCAGTTTGGATGAAAGAGTTCATTACGGAACTTGGTGTGGTTCCCAGTGCATTGGACCCGATGGTGATCTATTGTGACAACAATGGAGCCATAGCCAACGCAAAGGAACCAAGGTCTCACAAGAATTCCAAACATATTAAGCGCCGGTTTCACTCCATCCGCGAGCATGTCAAGGATGGAGATATAAAGATTTGTAAAGTACACACGGACCTAAATGTAGCAGATCCGTTGACTAAAGTTCTCCCTAGGGAAAAACATGATCAACACCAGAACTCCATGGGTTTTAGATTTATCACTATGTGAACTAGATTATTGTCTCTAGTGCAAGTGGGAGACTGAAGGAAATATGCCCTGAGAGGAAATAATAAAGTTGTTATTACATATTCCTTATATATGATAGATGTTTATTTTACATGCTAGAAATGTATTGATTCGGAAACATCAATACATGTGTGTTTAATAAACAAAAAGGGTTCCTAGTCATGCCTCTCTTATAGACTAGCTTGTTGATTAACAGGATGATCAAGGTTTCCTGATCATGGACATTGGATGTTGTTAATAACAAGGTCACACCATTGGTGGAATGATGTGATGAACATTCATCCGAAGTATAGCATTACGATCAAGTCATTATGTTTATATTGCTATAACATGATAGGAAGTAATCTTTATCCTTAGATCATGAGATCATATTAATTGCTAACACCGGAAGAGTATCTTGATAACATCAAACGTCACACCATAATAGGTTGACTATAGAGATGGGTTCAGTACTACAAAGGTGTTATGTTGAGGCTCATGGATCAAGAGTGGAATTTGTCAATCCAGATGACGGATAGATATACTCTGGGCCCTCTCGGTGATATCACATTAGGATAGCTTGCAAGCAAGTGATGTGATCACTAGAATGTTATATCACGGGAACGAGAAAAGAGTGCATGTTGGTAACGAGATCAAACTAGGTATGGAGATACCGATGATCGAATCTCGGACATGTAATATATCGAAAGACAAAGGGATTTAGTTACAAGCGTTAAAGGTTCTCACGATCACAGGAGTCATCGTTGAATGTGTAGGAGTCAGTACGGATCTCCAGGTCCCGCTGCTGATTATTGACCGGAGAAGGGTCTCGATCATGTCTGCATTATTCGCGAACCATAGGGTGGCACACTTAAGAGTTACCGGACACAATTTTGGAGCACATATGTTTCATACGAAAGAATTGCAAAGCGCAGGAATTGTTTCAATAGAAACCGGAAATTGTTTCGGGTGAAATTGCAGAAGGTGGTTCTGCATGTGATATTGAAATATTGCAAGGGGCTATATGTGAATGTTTGTTAATTAAAGTAGTAAACAAAATTCTGAATAAATTTAATAAAAAGAGTTTTATTAAATGAGAGAGCATTAAATTTGGAGAAATTTAATGCATTTAAAGTGGAGACTTTAAAAGGGAATGTGAAGAGGCATTTTAATGTGGAGGGGTTACCACCACATGAATGGGGGAGGTGAGGGGTCACCCCCCCATGCGCCGGCCATGGAGAGAGGGGGCACCCCCCTCCTCGTATAAAAGGCCACCCATTCCCTCCTTCATCCACACACCTCCTTGTGAAGGATCTCTCTCCCCCTCTAGTATTATTCCCCCATGGTATCGGATTAGCGAGACATGTTCCCGGTGGCATTTGGTCTGGAAAGAGTTGCTGCTTCCGCTGGATCGCTGGAGCGAGGAGGTGGAGGTTGTCCGGTGGCTTGAACGTGTGTGCGAGTGCGGATGCGCTGCCTTTCGGACTTCCTCATGATCTTGAGATTGGCAAGTGTACGACTACATCAACCACGAGTTCCTACTCGTTAACAAAGCTCGTTGTCTACGAGGGTAAGTTCTCGTTGGATGTATGTCCACCCATTGCTTTGTACCTAGTAGATAGATCTTGGCGTGTAGTTCACACCGTAGGAAAAATTTAGTTTTCTATTGTAACATCCCAAAACTTTAATCCAAGCTTAACAAGATCAAATCATCCAAAAATAGGGTTAACAAAAACTTTTCCAAATTTAAAATGAAAGCATTCATATGTGATGCATTTAAAATAGGAGTTGTTTGAATTGCCATGATTGATTGATCCAATGCTTGTAAAATGTTTCTTAGGTGATTTAAACATCATCTACATCATTTCCCAAACTTTTCTTAAAGAAAATCAAATCAAAAAGAATTAAAAAGAAGGAATGCTCATTTGGCAAATTTAACTCTCATGCCTACTTTGGCTATTCCTAGTACTCAATTCTTAACAGAAACAATTCTTGATCTTTGCACCCCTTGCTAGTACACATAATGTGGTACCAAGGCCCACCTTTTGATCTGCTAAAAACATTTTGTTAACTATTTTAAATGACAGTTTAAAATTGAATCTAATGCATATGCGTAGATCACCCCTATTTCAAAAACCATCTATTTGAGCTCCATTTTCAAAACCCTTGCAACCAGAGGCTACCTATCACTAGTGGAGATCACTCAAAAATTTTGAAACCAAAATTAAAAACTTTCTTTCATGCGGCCATTTCATCAAACAGCTTGTGTGCAAATCGCCAAATTTAAAATCTGTTTTGAGCAAAGGATCTTGGTCACCATTTGTGCCTAACCTTGTCCCCTTGTTCCCTCAGTACCAACCCTACCCTTTGCTAGCCCAGCCACACCCTGTGCACACGACCAAATGGTCATGGCCATTAAGGCTGAGCACCATGAGCACCCCCACCGGCGACACCATGCCACAAAGAAGCCAACCCTCTCTCGCCATGTCTAGCACATCGCTTGTGGTCCACCTCCACCGCCCAACCAGCCCTAAGCTGAGAGAGCAGAGCGGCAGGAACCGCCAGGTTCGTGCCGAGCCGAGCATGCCGACGCCCCTGAGCACGCCCCTATCCCGCTTGCAGACCACCCCTTGGCACCAGCCCGCGCCCGCCGCTCCACCTTGACCTGGAGAACACCCCAGACATCCCCGTTCGCCGCCCAAAGCCTCACAGCCACCGCTAGCCGTGGACACCGTCGCCTCTGCCTCTCAGAGCACCACCTCGCCCAGACCGCGTGCCACCGCCCCTATGCCCTCATTAAGTTCCTAGAGCACAGCCAGGGAACCGACCATCGATCGCCACCCCCAGCCATGCCTCTACCTCGCCGTAGCCATGTCTCCACCGTCGACTGCCCATCCCGCTCGGTCTCACCGTCGGGCCTATAAAAGGAGCCCTCCCCAGCCTCTTCTCTCCACACCATTCCACTCCCCTCACTTCTGTGAACCTCACCCACCTCTAGCCGGAGCAAGTGGAGCAGCTCACCGGGTGGGCTGAGCAGCCGTGGCAGGAGGAGAAGGGCGCCATTGATTTCGACCACCCCAAGCTCCACCGCAACCGCGCCTCGCCTTGCCGTTGTCTTCCACGTCGTTTGCCCATCTCGCTGACCCCGCTAGAGCCCTGGTACACCCCCAGTAGACCCCCACTGAGCCGCTAGGGTTCGAGCTCGCCGGTGACCTGTTCGTCGTCGACGACGTCCCTCAGCCGTAGATCTCCCTTCTAATCCTCTACGCCCACAAAGCGCTGCACGTTTGCGTGTCAAGTCAGCTGACAAGCGGGACCCCTGTCAGCTGAGCCCGTGCGGCGTGTCACCTTTGGGCAGCCCAAGTCCTTTCCCGCGCTAGCCCATCGATTCAAATCTGGATTTTTCTTTTTAGTTAAATCTAGTTTCTGTCCTCTTTTTCAAAAATCAATTCAGAGAGTTTTAGAAATCCAAATTACATGAAACCAATTTTGTCTGAAAGGTATTAAAATGATCTATCCAACCCCGTTGGATTTAATTCAATTAGATTTATAGATCTCTCCTAATAAAAATAACAAAACAGAAGCTTTTGCAACTTGCAACATTTTTACAAAATCAACCAAGTTAGCTTTTGAGTTGATTCCAACTCTCAAAAATCACCTTTCATCATATCTATCTAAATATGTAATAATATTAAGGTTTACATGCAGTGACTTTGGACTAGTACCAAAATAATGCTATATAGGCATTTCTAGTCACTTTAAATCATTAAATAATAAACTTAAACTAAAGTAATATTGATCCAACCCTTAAATCTCATTCCCACATGTTAGAATATGTGGTGAGGACATGTGTCCACATGATCCCATATTTTGGTGGTGAATATTAAAATTTTAGTTAATATTTCAATGAGTAGAAATTAGTTTTCTAAAATAAAAAGGTTGAAACTATTGAATTAAACTTGTGATGCTTGTGATGATAATAGATCATCAATTGTGTGTTTTAGAATTGCTACTTAGCCTAGTTAAGTATTGTTTGGTGATTGTCTACTCCCTATGTATTTATAGACGCTAGTACCGACCAAGCTTTCGAGGAGGAGGAGTTCTACCAAGAAGAAGAAGAAGAAAACTTCAACCACTGCACCAACCAAGGCAAGCTATTGTTAGCAAGCTAGAATTAAGCTAGATGAATGAGCAAGGATGCTTTAGGCATGCCTTGATCACACCCTTTCTAACTCCTAGTACCCCAAGTCTTACCTACAAGTTTTACCCCTCTTAGGTTATACAAAGTTCTTTACTTGGTTTGAAGGTAGCATAAAAAGTATAAAACTTGACTTACTTAGAAACCTTTAGATGTCATTCTATGGCATGAGATTTGATCCCATATTTCCACCTTAGTGAACACTCTTAACTTAGTATTTTAGAATAGATCAAAAACTTGAGTCACTTTAGATGGGAACACTTGGTGAAAATGAATTGTGAAAACCTTGGAATGATGAGTCATTCTATTGAGATGTTTTGACATGTGTTGAGAGACACAACTGGTTTATGATGATGAAAATGATGAGGCATGAGCCTTAACCTTTTTATAAAACTGATGGTTGGATTTGGATGCGATACCATTCCAAATTTTACCGTACAACCACACTACCTGAATTGGGTAAGGCTTAGCTAGAAATTTATATGCATTAGTATTAGTTCCCTCACGGGAGAGGTTTGAGCTGAGGCTACCTCTAAATGTTGTCCACCTATGCAGTGCCCAAGATGACTGATGGTCATGGTTGGGAGGCCATGCTCATAGGAGAGGTCCTTATACTAGGGTGTGTAAAGGGAAGGTTATGTTTGATTATCTGCATACTAAGTATGATGATTCAGGGTTATTCCTGACAGATGTATCGAATCTTGTGGTGAAAGTGTACCACCTCTACAGAGTGTCAAACTATTCGAATAGCCACGTCCGCGGTTATGGATAGTTGGAATGGCCATACTGTTTCGTTGTCAGATGTTTTCTAAATAACTTGAAATGAATGATGAACTTTGACTTGACCACAACAGGGTTGTGTTAATAATATCTTCCCAGTTTTAAGTGATTCTAGAACTTTACTTTATCTTTCTTTGCTTCTGAACTCAGCTTAGGTTTCAAACTTAACTTTATGGTTAAACTTAGATTTAGCACTTTAACTTAGAATTATAGTACCTGTTAATATTAGTTTGCGAGTACTTGAAGAGTACTCATGGATTTTTGTCCCTGGCTATTATCATGGCCAGACTATGAAGGAGATTATCAAGATGATGGTCAGCAGGACGGCTATGATAACTAGGACTATCTGCCTTCGTCAGCATTGCCTGTGCCCCTGAAGATGGACCCCACAGCTACGCTTATCTTTTATTTCCGCTGCTTGTTGTATTAAAGACTAGATCATGAGATCCTTATTTGTGTAAAACCTTATGTATGGTTTGTAATGGATGATGTACTATGATATCCAATCCGTTATGTCTCGCAAAAATGGTAATCATGGGATTGCGAGGTATGGCATAACGGGCATCTGGGATTAAAATCCAGGTGTTGACAAGTTGGTATCAGAGCCATCCTGACCATAGGAGACCCTAGTTAGAATGGACGTCCAACCCAAAAACTTAGCTTCAAAACCAAAGTGAGTATTTATGAAAAACTATTTCCCCTCTTACCCTTGTGAACTCATTCTTTCTCAAAAATACATGTTCCTCAAAATTCTTACATTACTACTTAAAATTTGACACACTTGATCACTTCACTAACTTCCTCATCCTTAATCCTTGTAGATGGAGACTCAGTTCAGCAAGTGTTACCAGTTGGGAAACGGAGGTCAGCTTATCTTCGAGAGGGATCTGGATTCACTGTCGGAGTTACTGGGACGCCCACATCCGGAATTTCTTGGAGCTCAACTTCCAGGACCCCCAGGAGGAGACCTACAATGGCTAGTCACCACAGATCTTCGAGGAAGCATCGAAGCACCAACTTCCGGGAGAATTCAGTTCTCCGTGAGAGAGAACAACTGGCTAGATGGATTAGCCAGGGCAATGCATGAAGCTCTCGCACGTCTATGTGCCCTCAGCGTCAACAAGATCCAAGGAACCCGTTTTGCCCACTATGCAAGACGTGACTTCGTGGGAATGCCGATGGAGATGCCAAGTCACCCAGAGTTGAGGCGTCAAGTGGAGAACCTGGATTTCTTGCTTCATGACAGACAGCAGGAACTGGACAATGCCAGGGAGATAGCCAACCAGAACCGTGCCATTGCTGACCAGAAGGCCCAGACTTTCGCACTGCTCATCCAAGATTGCCAGACTCTTCGCCGCCAGTGTGCAAAGAAGGATCGCACCATCGCCTGTCTTTGCAAGAAGGTGGCCGACCTCGAGAAGACCATCAAGGAGCAGGAAGCTTGCCGCCAAGGAAGAAGATGATGAGGTGAAGACATCCAGGAGATATGGATTCTTACCTCGGCAACGATGGTGACTTTCTCGGAGGAGGATGTGGACTTCTACACCGATGATGAAGACTCGACTTCATCGACGATGAGTAGAGGCACTAGAGCATCGTAGCATGAGATGTATCATCTCATTGTATCAGAAGCTTGCGTAATGGTTCTTCAAACCATCTGTTTTCCCCTTTGATTGTTGTGGTGTGTGTTGTATCGGGTGCTTGCTTGCTTGAATGAAAAAGAAGTTAGTTGAAAAACCTGAGTCTAACTCAATGTTTTAGCTTTGAAAACCCAAAATCATGAACCTTAGACTTTCCCTCTTACCCCTATATCTATCTCAATCTTTAGATGACTCGTGGAAACCAAGGAGGGAGCAGCTCGTCGTAGGACCAAATGCTGCAGATCTTGCAGAATCTCATCGTGGACCGTGAAGCGCAGTCAACGTCAAGCCAACTTAGCAACATTGCAGCAGATCGCCCAAATGGCTCTCAACAACCAAGGACGTGGAAATCAGGATCACCAAGGATCCAAACTCAAAAACTTTCAGAACACCAATCCCCCAATCTTTAACCAATCTGAAAACCCATTAGATGCTGATGACTGGTTACAGACCATGGAAAACAACTTAGAGGTTGCCAGAGTTGATGAGAATGAGAAAGTTCTCTTCACCACCCACTATCTGGCGGGAGATGCAAGAGCTTGGTGGAATAGCGTCCGCAATATGAATCATGTCCAGGTGATGACCTGGGAAGCATTCAAGGTCAAGTTCAGCCGCACCCACATGCCGCAAGGTCTTGTCAACAGGATGAGAGATGAATTCCACGAATTGAAGCAAGGAAGAATGACTGTGGTAGAGTACCGTGAAAGATTCTTGTCACTTGCCAGATATGCACCGGATGAGATCAACACGGAGGCCAAGAAGAAGGAGAGATTCTTAAACGGACTATATGATGAGATGCAGACTGTCCTCGTCAATATTTGTTTTGATGATCTCGAAGAGCTAGGCGACTCTGCCATTTAGATGGAAGGGAAGATTAACCAGGCAAACGACAACCGCAAGCGTCGTATGATGCAGTAGTCTGGATCTAGTAGTCACCCGAAGTACCGTCCCAACTGAAGGAAATATGCCCTGAGAGGCAATAATAAAGTTGTTATTATGTATTCCTTGTATATGATAGATGTTTATTTTGCATGATATAATTGTATTGATAGGAAACATCAATACATGTGTGTTTAATAAACAAAAAGGGTTCCTAGTCATGCCTCTCTATAGACTAGCTTGTTGATTAACAGGATGATCAAGGTTTCCTGATCATGGACATTGGATGTTGTTAATAACAAGGTCACACCATTGGTGGAATGATGTGATGAACATTCATCCGAAGTATAGCATTACGATCAAGTCATTGTGTTTATATTGCTATAACATCATACGAAGTAATCTTTATCCTTAGACCATGAGATCATGTTAATTGCTAACACCGGAAGAGTATCTTGATAACATCAAACGTCACACCGTAACAGGGTGACTATAAAGATGGGTTCAGTGCTACGAAAGTGTTATGTTGAGGATCATGGATCAAGAGTGGAATTTGTCAATCCAGATGACAAATAGATATACCCTGGGCCCTCTCGGTGATATCACATTAGGATAGCTTGCAAGCAAGTGATGTGATCACTAGAATGTTATATCACGGGAACGAGAAAAGAGTGCATGTCGGTAACGAGATCAAACTAGGTATGGAGATACCGATGATCGAATCTCGGACATGTAATATATCGAGAGACAAAGGGATTTAGTTACAAGCGTTAAAGGTTCTCACAATCACAGGAGTCATCGTTGAATGTGTAGGAGCCAGTACGGATCTCTAGGTCTTGCTGCTGATTATTGATCGGAGAAGGGTCTCGATCATGTCTGCATTATTCGTGAACCGTAGGTGGCACATTTAAGAGTTACCGGACACCATTTTGGAGCACATATGTTTCATACGAAAGAATTTCAAAGCGCAGGAATTGTTTCAATAGAAACCGGAAATTGTTTTGGGTGAAATTGCAGAAGGTGGTTCTGCATGTGATATTGAAATATTGCAAGGGGCTATATGTGAATGTTTGTTAATTAAAGTAATTAACAAAATTCTGAATAAATTTAGTAAAAGGGTTTTATTAAATGACAGAGCATTAAATTTGGAGAAACTTAATGCATTTAAAGTGGAGACTTTAAAAGGGAATGTGAAGAGGCATTTTAATGTGGAGGAGTTACCTCCACATCAATGGGGAAGGTGAGGGGTCACCCCCCCCCCCATGCGCCAGCCATGGAGAGAGGGGGCACACCCCCCCTCCTCCTATAAAAGGCCACCCATTCCCTCCTTCATCCACACACCTCCTTGTGAAGGATCTCTCTCACCCTCTAGAATTATTTCCCCATGGTCTCGGATTAGCGAGATACATGTTCCCGGTGGCATTTTGTCTGGAAGGAGTTGTTGTTTCTGCTAGATCGCTGGAGCGAGGAGGTGGAGGTTGTCCGGTGTGTGTGAAAAGTGCGGATGCGCTGCTGAGTTGCGGCGCTCGGACTTCCTCACGATCTTGAGATCGGCAAGTGTACGACTACATCAACCACGAGTTCCTACTCGTTAACAAAGCTCGTTGTCTTTGAGGGTAAGTTCTCTATGGATGTATGTCCACCCGTTTGCTTTGTACCTAGTAGATAGATCTTGGTGTGTAGTTCACACCGTAGGAAATTTTTTGTTTTCTATGTCATGACCCAACAAAGTGGTATCGAGCCTGATCTATGCGTGGGTGCTTTGCACGGGTAGTACACATATGTTTATATGTGGGCGATGATGATCATCTTATTGCATCTTCTATGTACTTTGGATATTGGTGGCATAGTGGGATGAAGCGGCCCGGACCAACCTTACATGTCATCGTACATGAGACCGGTTCCACGACTGACATGCAACTTGTTTTGCATAAGTGGCTGACGGGTGTCTGTCTCTCCTACTATAGTCAATATCTGATTTACAACGAGTTGCTAATAACTTGGTTATCCTCGTTGTGGTTCATGTTCGTAGGTTAGACAAGTTCTATCTCCGAAAGCCCTAAGCCACGTAAAAATTGCAATTGATAAATTAGAGGCGTCTAGTTTAGATCGTTGTTGGGCTAGTGTTTTGATATGGTATTGTTGTAAGTAGATGTATGATAGATACTCTTACAACTCACTTAACGTGTAAGTTCCATAGACCTTGGCCTTACACACAAAGGAATGATAGAGATCATACCACGATGCAAATGATAGATATCAAATGCATGGACCATATCATCTCACTTCACACATTAGATGTTAGCATCTTATACTGCTAGTTTGGCGCGTTTGGTAGCATTATAAGATGATCCCTCATTTAGATATCAAGATAAAATGTGTTCTTCCTTAAGTATGCACCGTTTTGTGGATCGTGTTTTGAGGCATCACGTGATGATCGGGTGTTTTCAACTCTACGATTTCATACAACGGGTGTAAGACAGTTTTACACACGCAAATACTAAGGTTCTTACTTGACGAGCCTAGCATGTACAGACATGGCCTCGGAACACGGACCGAAAGGTTAAGCATGAGTCATATAGTTGATATGATGCCCATATAGATGCTCGCCTTTGAAGCTACACCGACTCACGTGATGATCAGACTTGGTATAGTGGATTTGGTAAATGTAATCACCAAAAGGACACGAGGGATGTCGTTTTTGAGTGGGAGTTCATTAGTAATTTGGATTAGTCGAACTCAATCTATCATAAACTTAGTCTAAATATACTTTACAAATTTTTTTGTAGATGGCACCACCTGCTTTTAATTTCAATGTGTTCAGGGAGAAAGAGAAACTTGCTGCGAATGGTAGCAACTTCACCAACTGGGCTATGAATTTGAGGATTCTCCTCACTGCTGCACAAAAGCAATATGTGCTAGATGCGCTAGGGCCCCACCAGCTCCTGATGCCCCTGACGAGGAAAAGAACGTCTATATAACTCGTCAGGAGGACCACAACTTAGTTCATTGCGGCATACTGTATGGGCTAGAGCCAGAACTTCGAAAGCATTTCGAAAATGGCAATGCCTTTGATACCATGGGAGAATTGAAAATGATTTTCGATACCCATGCTGCCGTAGAGAGTTATAATGCTACAGAAAATTTCTTTAGCTGCATGATGGAGGAAAACAGCTCTGTTAGTGAGCATGTACTCAAAATGTCTGGGTACGCCGATAAGCTTGTGTCCTTGGGAATAATGATTCCCATTGACTTAGGCATACATCGTGTTCTCCAATCTCTGCCACCTAGCTACAAGAGCTTCGTGATGAACTATAATATGCAGGGCATGAAGAAGTCTCTTCGAGCTTCACAATGCTTAAGGCAGAAGTGGAGATTAGGAAAGAACATCAAGTGTTGATGATCAATAGGACCACCGGTTTCAAGAAGGACAAGGAAGGCAAGCACAAGGGAAAGAAGGGTGGCAAGTCTGCATTTGCCACTGAAAAAAACCCCTGGCTGGCCCTAAGTCGACACGAGTGCTACTATTGCAAGGGGAGCCATTGGGCGAATCGCCCAAGTATTTGGCGGACAAGAAGTCCGGCAAGGCAAACAAAGGTATATGTGATATACATGTTATTGATGTGTACTTAACTAGTACTCGCAGTAGCACCTGGGTATTTGATACAGGATCGGTTGCTAATATATGTAACTCGGTTCAGGGGTTGCGGAACAAGCGACAACTAGCAAGGGATGAGGTCACGATGCGGGTCGGCAATGGATCAAGAGTTGATGTGATCGCCGTCGGAACGCTGCCTCTCCATATGCCATCGGGATTAGTTATAAACCTAAATAATTGTTATTTGGTGCCTGCACTGAGCATGAACATTGTATCCGGATCATGTTTGATGCAAAGTGGTTATTCATTTAAGTCTGAAAACAATGGTTGTTCGATTTATATGAATAATATATTTTATGGTCATGCACCTATGTTGAATGGTTTATTTCTGTTGGATCTCGATAGTAGTATTACGCATATTCATATTGTTGATGCTAAAAGGATTAAACTTGATAATGATATATCTACATATATGTGGCACTGCCATCTAGGTCATATTGGCGTTAAACGCATGAAGAAACTCCATTCTGATGGACTTTTGGAATCACTTGATTTTGAATCATTTGATACATGTGAGCCATGTCTTATGGGCAAGATGACTAGAACGCCGTTTTCTGGTTCAATGGAACGGGCGACAGATCTATTGGAAATCATACATACTGATGTGTGTGGACCAATGAGTGTGTCGGCGCGAGGTGGATATCGTTATTTTGTTACTTTCTCGGATGATTTGAGTAGATACGGGTATATCTATTTGCTAAAACACAAGTCTGAAACTTTTGAAAAGTTCAAAGAATTTCAGAATGAAGTGGAAAATCATCGTAACAGAAAGATCAAATTTCTGCGGTCCGACCGTGGAGGAGAGTATCTTAGTTACGAGTTTAGCACACATATGAAAGACTGTGGAATAGTTTCACAACTCACGCCTGCCGGAACACCACAACGTAATGGTGTGTCGGACAATCGTAATCGTACTTTATTGGATATGGTTCGATCTATGATGTCTCCGGTGACTTGCCATCATTTTGGGGTTATGCACTGGAAACAGCTGCATTCACTTTAAATCGGGCACCATCTAAATCCGTTGAAACGACACCGTATGAATTATGGTTTGGAAACAAACCTAAGCTATCATTTCTTAAGGTTTGGGGATGCGATGTTTATGTGAAGAAACTTCAATCGGATAAACTCGAACCCAAAGCAGAAAAATGCGTCTTCATAGGATACCCTAAGGAAACGATTGGGTATACCTTCTATCACAGATCCGAGGGCAAGGTTTTTGTTGCCAAGAATGGATCCTTTCTTGAGAAGGAGTTTCTCACGAAAGGTGTGAGTAGTCGAAGGTAGAACTCGAATAGGTTATTGAACCTTCTCTTCATGAAATGGCGAGTAGCGCAGCTCTAGAAGTTGTTTCGGAGTTGACTTCACCTGATGAAGAGAGAGCTAATGATATTGATCATGAAACTCCGAAAGAGGACACTACCGAACCTCGTAGGTTAAGCAGGACACGTGCAGCTCCTGAACTATACGGCAATCCTATTATGAATTTCATGATTGATGAAATGGATGACCCTGCGACATATGAAGAAGCGATGATGAGCCCGGATTCCAACAAATGGCTAGAAGCCATGAAATCCGAGATGGAATCCATGTATGAGAACCAAGTTTGGAACTTGGTGGACTTACCTCACGACCGAAAGGCCGTTGAGAATAAATGGATTTTCAAAAGGAAAACTGATGCTGATGGTAATGTGACCATCTATAAGGCTCGACTTGTCGCAAAGGGGTTTCGACAAATTCAAGGAGTTGACTACGATGAGACATTCTCTCCCGTAGCGATGCCTAAGTCGGTTAGGATTATGTTAGCAATTGCTGCATATTTCGATTATGAAATATGGCAGATGGATGTCAAAACTGCGTTCCTCAATGGTAAGATTGAAGAAGAGTTGTATATGATACAACCTAAGGGTTTTGTTGATCCTAAGGATTCTAATAAGGTGTGCAAACTTCAGCGATCCATCTATGGACTGAAGCAAGCATCACGAAGTTGGAATCTCCGCTTTGATGAGGTGATCAAAGAGTTTGGATTTGTCCAAACTTATGGAGAGGATTGTATTTACAAGAAAGTGAGTGGGAGCAATGTGGCATTTCTGATATTATATGTGGATGACATATTATTGATTGGAAATGATTTAGATCTTTTAAACAGTGTTAAAAGTTATCTAAACAACAAATTTTCGATGAAGGACCTTGGTGAAGCTTCATATATATTAGGCATTAAAATCTATAGAGATAGATCAAGAAGCCTAATTGGGCTATCGCAGAGTACATACCTTGATAAGATATTAAAGAATTTTAATATGGACGGAAGTAAGAAGGGGTTCTTACCTATGGTGCAAGGCAAGACATTGAGTAAGACTCAAAGTCCGCCACTGGAAGAAAGAGAGATAATGGATAAGATCCCCTATGCCTCATCCATAGGCTCTATAATGTATGCCATGCTATGTACAAGACCGGATGTGGCACATGCTATTAGTTTGACTAGTAGGTTCCGATCTGATCCAGGTTCGGAACACTGGATAGCGGTCAAGAATATCCTTAAGTACTTGAGAAGAACTAAGGATATGTTTCTTATATACGGAGGTGAAGAAGAGCTAGTCGCTAAGTGTTATGTCGATGCTAGCTTTGACACTGATCCGGATGACTCTAAGTCTCAATCCAGATACGTATTTCTCTTGAACGGAGCAGCAGTTAGTTGGAGGAGCTCCAAACAACCTGTGGTGGCTGGATCAACAACGGAGGCGGAATATGTTGCTGCTTCAGAAGCAGCACAGGAAGCGGTTTGGATGAAAGAGTTCATTACGGAACTGGGTGTGGTTCCCGATGCGTTGGACCCGATGGTGATCTATTGTGACAACAATGGAGCCATAGCCAACGCAAAGGAACCAAGGTCTCACAAGAATTCCAAGCATATTAAGCGCCGGTTTCACTCCATCCGCGAGCATGTCAAGGATGGAGATATAAAGATTTGTAAAGTGCACACGGACCTGAATGTAGCAGATCCGTTGACTAAAGTACTCCCTAGGGCAAAACATGATCAACACCAGAACTCCATGGGTGTTAGATTTATCACTATGTGAACTAGATTATTGTCTCTAGTGCAAGTGGGAGACTGAAGGAAATATGCCCTGAGAGGCAATAATAAAGTTGTTATTATGTATTCCTTGTATATGATAGATGTTTATTTTGCATGCTATACTTGTATTGATAGGAAACATCAATACATGTGTGTTTAATAAACAAAAAGGGTTCCTAGTCATGCCTCTCTTATAGACTAGCTTGTTGATTAACAGGATGATCAAGGTTTCCTGATCATGGACATTTGATGTTGTTAATAACAAGGTCACACCATTGGTGGAATGATGTGATGAACATTCATCCGAAGTATAGCATTACAATCAAGTCATTGTGTTTATATTGCTATAACATCATATGGTAATCTTTATCCTTAGACCATGAGATCATGTTAATTGCTAACACCGGAAGAGTATCTTGATAACATCAAACGTCACACCGTAACAGGGTGACTATAAAGATGGGTTCAGTGCTACGAAAGTGTTATGTTGAGGCTCATGGATCAAGAGTGGAATTTTTCAATCCAGATGACGGATAGATATACTCTGGGCCCTCTCGGTGATATCACATTAGGATAGCTTGCAAGCAAGTGATGTGATCACTAGAATGTTATATCACGGGAACGAGAAAAGAGTGCATGTCGGTAACGAGATCAAACTAGGTATGGAGATACCGATGATCGAATCTCGGACATGTAATATATCGAGAAACAAAGGGATTTAGTTACAAGCGTTAAAGGTTCTCACGATCACAGGAGTCATCGTTGAATGTGTAGGAGTCAGTACGGATCTCCAGGTCCCGCTGCTGATTATTGATCGGAGAAGGGTCTCGATCATGTCTGCATTATTCGCGAACCGTAGGGTGGCACACTTAAGATTTACCGGACACCATTTTGGAGCACATATGTTTCAGACGAAAGAATTGCAAAGCGCAGGAATTGTTTCAATAGAAACCGGAAATTGTTTCGGGTGAAATTGCAGAAGGTGGTTCTGCATGTGATATTGAAATATTGCAAGGGGATATGTGTGAATGTTATCTAAATAAAGTAATTAACAAAATTCTGAATAAATTTAGTAAAAGGGTTTTATTAAATGAGAGAGCATTAAATTTGGAGAAACTTAATGCATTTAAAGTGGAGACTTTAAAAGGGAATGTGAAGAGGCATTTTAATGTGGAGGAGTTACCACCACATGAATGGGGGAGGTGAGGGGTCACCCCCCCATGCGCCGCCATGGACGAGGGGGCACACCCCCTCCTCCTATAAAGGCCACCCATTCCATCCTTCATCCACACAACTCATTGTGAAGGATATCTATCCCCCTCTATAAAAATTCCCCCATGGTCTCGTATTAGCGAGATACATGTTCAGTGGCATTTAAATGCAGGAAGGAGTTGTTGTTTCCTTTGGATCGCTGGAGCGAGGAGGTGGAGGTTGTCCGTGGCTTGAGCGTGTGTGGAAAAGCGGATGCGCTGCTGAGTTGCGGCGCTCGGACTTCCTCACGATCTTGAGATCGGCAAGTGTACGACTACATCAACCATGATTTCCTACTCGTTAACAAAGCTCGTTGTCTTTGTGGGTAAGTTCTCTATGGATGTATGTCCACCCGTTTGCTTTGAACCTAGTAGATAGATCTTGGCATGTAGTTCACACCGTAGGAAAATTTTTGTTTTCTATGCTGTGGACCCAACACCAACCCTTCACTAGGATATGCACCAAGGAACAACCGACCCCCAAATTCTCGCCCAAGCTACCCCAACCGTAGCGGAGGCAATGTGAAGTCCGGAGGAAACAATCACAACTCCGGCAATGCCAAGAATTTCAACCATGCCCCTCCCAAGAGCAACAACAACAACAACAATGCACCCAGAACTGGCAGCAATGATGTACCTGTCGCAGCCAAGGACAAGTCCCAGATCACTTGTTTCGAGTGTGGAGTGAAGGGTCACTACTCCAATGAGTGTCCCAAGAAGACTGCCGCCAATGCCCCTGTGAATGCCCCAGCTCAGCAGCAGCGTCGTGTTCAACTAGGAAGGAGATTTGCCCCAGGGAACCCTCACAACCGCAACGGTCGTCTCTTCCACATGAACGCAGAAGAAGCCCAGGAAGCGCCAGATGTAGTGCTAGGTATGTTTTCTGTCAACTCAGTTTTAGCAAGAGTATTGTTTGACTCTGGAGCATCGCATTCATTTGTCACTGAAGAATTTGTATGCACTAGTAAGATTCGCCCAACCAACCTGAAGCATGTCATGATAGTTCAAATCCCCGGTTCAACAACAAAAGCTAGAAAAATTTGCAAAGTTGTACCTATCAGAATACATGGGATAGATTTTTATGCCAACCTAATTGTACTTGGAACCAAAGGATTGGAAGTAGTACTAGGTATGGACTGGATGTCAAGGCATCAAGGACTGATAGATTGTGCTAAGAAAGCCATCACCATGACCAGTAGTTCTGGAGTAACAGTAGAGCATATCTCTGAAACCTTGCCCCGTCAATTCAAGTGCAACAAGAGTGTAGCCCTGCCCACCATTGACCAAGTCAGAGTAGTCTGTGAATACCCCGACGTATTTCCAGATGAATTGCCAGGTATGCCCCCGGATAAGGATATTGAGTTCATTATCGAACTAATCCCCGGAACCGGACCTATAGCCCAGAGACCCTATAACATGAACCCCGCAGAGTTAGTGGAACTGAAGAAGCAGTTGGATGCCATGTTAGCAACAGGCTTGATTCAGCCAAGCGCATCGCCATGGAGATCACCAGTGTTATTCGTCGACAAGAAAGATGGAGGCAATCGTCTGTGTATAGATTACAAGAAGTTGAATGACGTCACCATCAAGAACAAGTACCCTTTGCCAAAGATAGAGGATCTATTTGATTAGTTGACTGGAGCTCAGGTATTCTCAAAGATTGATCTTAGGACTGGTTATCACCAACTTAAGATTCATGCAACGGATATTCCGAAGACCGCCTTTACTACTCGCTATGGTTTATACGAGTATACGATTATGTCTTTTGGATTAACCAATGCCCCTACTTATTTCATGAATCTCATGAATAAGATCTTTATGAATTTCCTAGATAATTTTGTAGTTGTGTTTATCGACGATATCCTTATCTACTCCAAGTCAGAAGAAGAGCATGAGCAACATCTGAGAATCATCCTAGAAACCCTGAGAGAGCATCAGTTATATGCCAAGTTCAGCAAGTGTGAGTTTTGGCTGAAAGAAGTAGGATTCCTAGGACATATTGTGTCTGCCGGAGGAGTCTCTATTGATCCCACCAAGATCAAAGATGTCGAAGAATGGGAAGCCCCAACAAATCAAACCCAAGTTCGTTCATTTCTCGGATTAGCGGGATATTACCGCAAGTTCGTAGAAGGATTCTCGAGCATAGCCCGACCAATGACCCAATTGTTGAAGAAGGACAAGAAGTTTGAATGGACAGACAAGTGTGAAGCCAATTTCCAAGAGCTGAAGAAGAGATTGATATCAGCCCCAATTTTAATCATGCCAGACATCAAAAAGTCGTTTGTTGTGTATTGTGATGCATCCAAGATTGGCCTCGGATGCGTATTGATGCAAGAAGGCAAAGTCATCACGTATCTGTCTCGACAACTGAAGCAGCATGAGCAGAACTATTTGACACATGATCTTGAGCTAGCAGCCGTGGTTCTAGCATTGAAGACATGGCGTCATTATTTGATGGGTAATCGCTGTGAGATTTACTCAGACCATAAGAGCTTGAAGTATATATTCACTCAGAAGGAGCTGAATATGACGCAAAGAAGATGGATAAAGTTAATCAAGGATTATGAACTTGACATTCACTATCACCCCGGCAAAGCCAATGTGGTAGCGGATGCTCTTAGCAGATTGTCGTGTAGGCTTAACACCATGACCAAAGAAAAGCAACCAAGTTTGTATGAGGAGTTGGAGCAGTTCAGGACTGAGTTAGTTAGCAAAGGATTCCTAGCTAGCATTGAACTTCAACCCACTTTGTTGAGCCAAATCAAGGAAGCCCAGAAAGGAAATGAAAGTATCGACAGAATCAAATGTCGTATTGGTATAGGAAAGGTACCTGGATTCACCGAAGACGAAGAAGGAGTACTGTGGTACAAAGGACGTATCTGTGTACCAACAGATTCGGAGCTAAAGGAAATTATCATGAAGGAAGCTCATGATACTCTTTATTCTATCCACCCCGGAGGAACAAAGATGTATCAGGATTTGAAAGAGCAATTTTGGTGGCACAAGATGAAGAGAGAGATCGGAAGCTACATCGCCAAATGTGACATCTGTCAAAGAGTTAAAGCAGAGCAACAGAGACCTGCAGGACTATTGCAACCATTGCAGATTTCGGAATGGAAATGGGATTCCGTCGGAAGGGACTTTATCACCGGTTTACCTACTTCTAGTAGGGGAAATGACTCAATCTGGGTCATAGTTGATAGACTGTCCAAGGTAGTCCACTTTATACCTGTCAAGACAACCTACCAGAGTGCAAAACTAGCAGAGCTGTACATTGCTAGGATTGTTAGTCTGCATGGAACCCCCAAGACCATCGTCTCAGATCGAGGAACCCAGTTTACTTCAAGATTTTGGCAGAAAGTTCAGGAAGGTTTAGGAACCAAGTTGAACTTCAGTACCGCTTATCACCCGCAAACAGATGGACAAACTGAGAGAGTCAATCAGATCTTAGAGGATATGCTTAGAGCTTGTGTGTTGGAATATGGATCAAAATGGGAAGACTACCTACCTTTCGCAGAATTCTCATGTAACAACAGTTATCAGGCTAGTTTGCAGATGGCACCATTTGAATTCCTATATGGAAGAAAGTGTCGTACCCCTTTGAATTGGTCGCAAGTAGGAGAGAGTCAGATCTTTGGACCCGACATTCTCCGAGAAGCAGAAGAGAAAGTTCACAAAGTCCGTGAGCACCTCAAGACCGCCCAATCCAGACAGAAGAGTTATGCTGACAAAAGAAGGAGATACCTGACTTTCAAGGTTGGAGATTTCGTATATCTCAAGGTTTCACCATTGAAGGGAACTCAACGCTTCAGTCTGAAGGGAAAGTTAGCCCCCAGATATATTGGACCTTTCAAGATTCTGAACCGCCGAGGAGAAGTATCGTATCAACTGGAACTTCCTGAAGAGATGTCAGCCATCCACAATGTGTTCCATATCTCGTTACTTCGCAAATGCTTGGAAGTGCCTGAGAAGACCGAAGTTTTCAAGAACATCGATCACAGAGCTGTGGAAATCAACAATGACCTGACCTATCGGGAAGTACCCATCCGTATCTTAGAAGAAGCCTACAGAACCACCAGGACCAGGAGTATCAAGTTTCTCAAGATTCAGTGGAGCAACCATACCGAGGAGGAAGCCACTTGGGAGCGCGAAGATTACATTAGGACAGAGTTCCCAGATCTCTTTAGTTCCTAGTTTTATTTGTAAATCTCGGGACGAGATTTTGTTTAAGGGGGGAAGGTTTGTAACATCCCAAAACTTTAATCCAAGCTTAACAAGATCAAATCATCCAAAAATAGGGTTAACAAAAACTTTTCCAAATTTAAAATGAAAGCATTCATATGTGTATGCATTTAAAATAGGAGTTGTTTGAATTGCCATGATTGATTGATCCAATGCTTGTAAAATGTTTCTTAGGTGATTTAAACATCATCTACATCATTTCCCAAACTTTTCTTAAAGAAAATCAAATCAAAAAGAAGGAATGCTCATTTTGGCAAATTTAACTCTCATGCCTACTTTGGCTATTCCTAGTACTCAATTCTTAACAGAAACAATTCTTGATCTTTGCACCCCTTGCTAGTACACATAATGTGGTACCAAGGCCCACCTTTTGATCTGCTAAAAACATTCTGTTAACTATTTTAAATGACAGTTTAAAATTGAATCTAATGCATATGCATAGATCACCCCTATTGCAAAAACCATCTATTTGAGCTCCATTTTCAAAACCCTTGCAACCAGAGGCTACCTATCACTAGTGGAGATCACTCAAAAATTTTGAAACCAAAATTCAAAACTTTCTTTCATGCGGCCATTTCATCAAACAGCTTGTGTGCACAAATCTGGCCAAATTTAAAATACTGTTTTGAGCAGTGATCTTGGTCACCATTTGTGCCTAACCTTGTCCCCTTGTTCCCTCAGTACCAGCCCTACCCTTTGCTAGCCCAGCCACACCCTGTGCACACGACCAAATGGTCATGGCCATTAAGGCCGAGAACCATGAGCACCCCCACCGGCGACACCGCGCCACAGCAGCCGCCAACCCCTCTCGCCATGTCTATCACATCGCTTGTGGTCCACCTCCACCGCCGAACCAGCCCCAGGCCAGAGATAGAGAGCAGAGCGGCCAGGAACCGCCGTGCCCGGAGCCGGTCGAGCATGCCGACGCCGCCCCCAGAGCACACCCTGTCCCCGCTCGCACAGACCACCCCTTGGCACCAGCCCGCGCCCGCCGCTCCACCTCGACCTGGAGAACACCCCAGACATCCCCGTTCGCCGCCCAAAGCCTCACAGCCACCGCTCGCCGTGGACACCGTCGCCTCTGCCTCTCAGAGCGCCACCTCACCCAGACCGCGTGCCACCGCCCCTATGCCCGCATTAAGTTCCTAGAGCACCGCCAGGGAACCGACCATCGATCGCCACCCCCAGCCATGCCTCTACCTCGCCGTAGCCATGTCTCCACCGTCGACTGCCCATCCCGCTCGGTCTCACCGTCGGGCCTATAAAAGGAGCCCTCCCCAGCCTCTTCTCTCCACACCATTCCACTCCCCTCACTTCTGTGAACCTCACCCACCTCTAGCCGGAGCAAGTGGAGCAGCAGCTCACCGGAATTGGAGCCGGAGCAGCTGCGTCAGGAGGAGAAGGGCGCCGTTGATTTCGACCACCCCAAGCTCCACCGCAACTGCGCCTCGCCTTGCCGTTGTCTTCCACGTCGTTTGCCCATCTCGCCGACCCTGCTGGAGCCCTGGTACACCCCCAGTAGACCCCCACCGAGCCGCTAGGGTTCGACCTCGCCGGTGACCTGTTCGTCGTCGACGACGTCCCTCAGCCGTAGATCTCCCTTCTAATCCTACGGCCCACAGCACGCGTACCGTTTCGCGTGTCAAGTGCCGCTGACAAGCGGGACCCCCTGTCAGCTGAGCCCCGTGCCGCGGAGCGCCACTGGGCCGGCCCAAGTCCTTTCCCGCGCTAGCCCATCGATTCAAATCTGGATTTTTCTTTTTAGTTAAATCTAGTTTCTGTCCTCTTTTTCAAAAATCAATTCAGAGAGTTTTAGAAATCCAAATTGCATGAAACCAATTTTGTCTGAAAGGTATTAAAATGATCTATCCAAGCCTGTTGGATTTAATTCAATTAGATTTATAGATCTCTCCTAATAAAAATAACAAAACAGAAGCTTTTGCAACTTGCAACATTTTTACAAAATCAACCAAGTTACCTTTTGAGTTGATTCCAACTCTCAAAAATCACCTTTCATCATATCTATCTAAATATGTAATAATATTAAGGTTTACATGCAGTGACTTTGGACTAGTACCAAAATAATGCTATATAGGCATTTCTAGTCACTTTAAATCATTAAATAATAAACTTAAACTAAAGTAATATTGATCTAACCCTTAAGTCTCATTCCCACATGTTAGAATATGTGGTGAGGACATGTGTCCACATGATCCCATATTTTGGTGGTGAATATTAAAATTTTAGTTAATATTTCAATGAGTAGAAATTAGTTTTCTAAAATAAAAAGGTTGAAACTATTGAATTAAACTTGTGATGCTTGTGATGATAATAGATCATCAATTGTGTGTTTTAGAATTGCTACTTAGCCTAGTTAAGTATTGTTTGGTGATTGTCTACTCCCTATGTATTTATAGACGCTAGTACTGACCAAGCTTTCGAGGAGGAGGAGTTCTACCAAGAAGAAGAAGAAGAAGAAGAAAACTTCAACCACTGCACCAACCAAGGCAAGCTATTGTTAGCAAGCTAGAATTAAGCTAGATGAATGAGCAAGGATGCTTTAGGCATGCCTTGATCACACCCTTTCTAACTCCTAGTACCCCAAGTCTTACCTACAAGTTTTACCCCTCTTAGGTTATACAAAGTTCTTTACTTGGTTTGAAGGTAGCATAAAAAGTATAAAACTTGACTTACTTAGAAACCTTTAGATGTCATTATATGGCATGAGATTTGATCCCATCTTTCCACCTTAGTGAACACTCTTAACTTAGTATTTTAGAATAGATCAAAAACTTGAGTCACTTTAGATGGGAACACTTGGTGAAAATGAATTGTGAAAACCTTGGAATGATGAGTCATTCTATTGAGATGTTTTGACATGTGTTGAGAGATACAACTGGTTTATGATGATGAAAATGATGAGGCATGAGCCTTAACCTTTTTATAAAACTGATGGTTGGATTCGGATGCGATACCATTCCAAATTTTACAGTACAACCACACTACCTGAATTGGGTAAGGCTTAGCTAGAAATTTATATGCATTAGTATTAGTTCCCTCACGGGAGAGGTTTGAGCTGAGGCTACCTCTCAATGTTGTCCACCTATGCAGTGCCCAAGATGACTGATGGTCATGGTTGGGAGGCCATGCTCATAGGAGAGGTCCTTATACTAGGGTGTGTAAAGGGAAGGTTATGTTTGATTATCTGCATACTAAGTATGATGATTCATTGTTATCCCTGACAGATGTATCGAATCTTGTGGTGAAAGTGTACCACCTCTGCAGAGTGTCAAACTATTCGAATAGCCGCGTCCGCTGTTATGGACAGTTGGAATGCCCATACTGTTTCGTTGTCAGATGTTTTCTAAATAACTTGAAATGAATGATGAACTTTGACTTGACCACAACAGGGTTGTGTTGATAATAATAGCTTCCTAGTTTTAAGTGATTCTAGAACTTTACTTTATCTTTCTTTGCTTCTGAACTCAGCTTAGGTTTCAAACTTAACTTTATGGTTAAACTTAGATTTAGCACTTTAACTTAGAATTATAGTACCTGTTAATAGTAGTTTGCGAGTACTTGAAGAGTACTCATGGCTTTTTGTCCCTGGCTATTATCATGGCTAGACTATGAAGGAGATTATCAAGATGATGGTCAGCAGGACGGCTATGATAACTAGGACTATCACAAGATTGCTCGTGCCCTTGAAGATGGACCCCACCGCTACGCTTATCTTTTATTTCGCTGCTTGTTGTATTAAAGACTGGATCATGAGATCCTTATTTGTGTAAAACCTTATGTATGGTTTGTAATGTATGATGTACTATGATATCCAATCCGTTATGTCTCGCAAAAATGGTAATCCTGGGATTACGAGGTATGGCATAACGGGCATCTGGGATTAAAAATCCAGGTGTTGACATCTATGCTGTGGACCCAACACTTGGTTGCCTCTGTCAAATACCTGGGGGGAGGATTATCTTCCCCCTGGAGGGACGGACTATCCGGCCTGAGCAATATCTCCGGCTTTGGCCGGTTAATCTGGGAAAACTCCACCCCCCCATCTGCATGACACGCCTTTGGGACTTAGCCAAATATCCTTGGGGCGGATTTTCTGGCCCCCTAGGGTGCCGGATTATCTGGCCTGGGCAACAGCTCCGGCCCTGGTCGGTTAATCTGGGGGAAACTCCCCCCCCCCCCATATGCATGACGTGCCTTGGGGACTTTGGTGATCTTGGTGGGCGGATAATCTGACCCTTGGTAGGGGTGCATAATCCGCCCCCCAAAACTCGGTTTAGCTGCATTGGGTGGTAATATTATTCTGCACACTAAACACACAATTAGATAATCCTTGGTATTGTTATCTAACACACAAAATACTGGAGGTCATCAAATGTACTTTCAATCTCCCCCTTTTTGGTGTTAGATGACAATACTAGGATTTTCAATATAGCCCTACTAACATATCATTCCAAGGATGAAAAATAACTCCCCCTACATGTGTTCATATAATAAGTTTGCATTTGAATACAAATGCACACACATAGGCTTAGTAACTTTTCATGAGTTGGAAACTAAGAAACAAGTGATGAGTTAGAAATAGAGATGTACCATACCACCCTAATGAAGTCCTCAATAATATGATTTTAGATACTTTTGAAGGATCCCCATACTGAGACTCCCTAGAATGATGGCAAAATGATACATCCATAGAGATAATTCCACAATGCCAAACTGATATCCATAACGACACGTCCATAGTCTCACGACACAATATGGACCAACATAGTCTCACACACATAAACCAAGTAGCAAATAGGAAAGTTCAATGCTAAATGGGCACAAGAAAGAATGAAGAAATGCGATAAATGCCAAAAGTACTTGTGCCTAACCCATGCAAATCCCCTCGACACCTACGAGAACTACTTCTCCCCCTTTGGCATCGGAACACCAAAAAGGGATAAGAGCGATGCTAGCATCCCTAGAGATCACTCCTCATAGATAGCAAGGAGATAAGAACACAAAAAAGTCCAGGAAAATAGTCAGACACCATAGAAAAACAATCCACAAGCCATAGATATGTCGTGCCAAAATCTGAGAGAATCTGAACCAGGAAAAATCCTTCCAGGCTGGATAATCCGGCCCAGCTAGGGGAAGATAATCTGGCCCTGGCGAAATTTTTTAGAGTCATTCAAATTGTGAGTCACGACACAGATCGGGCCCTAGGGTTGCTAATATATGATTTCTAAAAGCAAAAGGAACAAACGAGTAACCTCTAGACCAAGTTCCACCAACAACCAAAAACATCTATACAAAAGATGAGAGTGGGGGATTACCCTCACTCATTGGAGGAAGAACACGGAGGAGAAGGTACCCGGAGGAGTGGAGAATAATATCCAGGGTGGGATGGAGAATCTGATGGCTGAAATGGTACCGGGGAGGATCGAGGCGGCAGGCGGCGGCTGAGAGAGAGGGTGGGGGTCGGGGTGGATTGGCTTCTCTGTTTGAGCCCTTCCCCCTATTGCCAACCATAAGCAGTTGAAAATCGCCCGGGCCGGATAATCCGGCCACCACTAGGGGCGGATATCCAGCCACCCGGTGGGGCGGATAATCCGGCCTTCTCTAGACTTTCTGTTTACACGGAAGCTGGGAAAGCACCGCCCCTCAAAACCCTCACAAGTGAACCAAAGGACTCCCAACGAGATGGCGATAACGAGTGGGATTAGGAAGAGGATCACCATCCGTCGGATGAAGCTTAACATGAAGCTCCATAGGAGTCTCAACAGTGCGCTCATCCACAAGAGCAGCCCGAGCAAGAAGATCCTGAATATACTTTTCCTGAGAGATAGAAAACCCATCAAAAGTGGAGGAAACCTCAATCCCAAGAAAGTAGCGAAGAGGACCAAGATCAGTCATAAGAAACTGATCACGAAGACGAGCCTTGACAAAGGCAATATACTCAGGATCATCACCAGTAATGATCATATCATCAACATAGAGAAGGAGAAGAGTGCGTCCTCGAGGTGAAGTGTGAACAAAAAGCGCTGGATCATGAGAACTAGGAGAGAAACTAGCAGCAGTCACCACAGAGGCAAAGCGCTCAAACCCGGCACGAGGGGCCTATTTCAGGCCATAAAGGGAACGTCGAAGATGACAAACCATGCCATCGGGAACAGAATACCCAGGAGGAGGCTGCATGTAAACCTCCTCACTCAACTTGCCATTAAGAAAAGCATTCTGAACATCAAGCTTGGACACAGACCAGCGTCGGACAGAGGCAACAGCAAGAAGAGTACGCACAGTGGTCATATGGGCCACAGGAGCAAAGGTCTCATCATAGTCACGACCATGTTCCTGCTGAAAACCACGAGCCACAAGACGCGCTTTATAGCGCTCAAGAGATCCATCAGAGCGGGTCTTAATTTTATAGACCCACTTACACGTGATAGGACGAACACCGGAAGGAGGAGAGACAAGATCCCAAGTGCCAGTGCGCTCAAGTGCAGCGATCTCCTCAGCCATGGCAAGCTGCCATTCAGGATGACACGCGGCATCCCGATAAGAAGTCGGCTCGGAGACTACAGAGAGACCATACTGACTAGGGGAGTAATGGTCTGGAGCACGACGCTGACGAACAGGCCGTGAGAAAGAAAGCTCATCCGCAGAAGATGACTCATCAGAAGAGGAGGAAGAAGGAGTTGCGGAGGAAGGATCCGAAGCCGGAGACCAAGGAGAACTAGGGGAACTAGACGGAGGAGAGGAGGTCGCCAAAGAAGAAGGAGGCGCAGCAGAAGGAGGTGGAGTAGGTGGAATAGAAGGGACAGCGGAAGGTGTATCAGGAAAAAGAAGAAAAGAGAGATCATCCGTTGGGTAAGTACCAGAGGTGGGGCGAGGATAGAAAGGACGCGTCTCATCGAACGTGACATCACGAGAGATGCGATCTGACGACCAACGGGGTCCCAACAGCGATAGCCCTTATGCTCATCACTATAGCCAAGAAAAACACACTCAACAGACTGAGCGGTTAGTTTGGTGCGTTCACGAGGAGGGAGAAGGACATAGCAAACACAACCAAATAA
Source organism: Avena insularis (assembly GCA_023614405.1). Lineage (NCBI taxonomy): Eukaryota > Viridiplantae > Streptophyta > Magnoliopsida > Poales > Poaceae > Avena > Avena insularis. The sequence continues at coordinate 408,071,315 of CM042684.1, read as the reverse complement.
ACGAAGAGTCGAGTAGTCTGGACAGGAGCCAGAGAGACGCTCGAGAGGAATGCCACCCTAAAGAGCAGCTGAAGGCTGGATATTAATGAGGTGAGTCGATGTAGCGACAGCCTCAGCCCAGAAATGCGGCGGAAGAGAGGAAGCAATCATCATAGCGCGGGTAGTCTCAAAAATATGACGATGCTTACGCTCGGCGACACCATTTTGAGCATGGGCGTTGGGACACGAGAACTGAGCAAGGGTGCCCTGCTCAGCAAGGATGCCACGCGGGTGCTGGGAGATATACTCTCCTGCAGAATCAGCACGAAACACACGAATAGGCGTGGAATACTGAGTATGAACCATGGCCGCAAAACGCTGATAAATAGCAAGCACCTCGCTACGAGAGCGCATAAAAAATAACCAGGTGTACCGTGAAAAATCATCAATAAACAAAATATAGTATCGGTGGCCCCCTTTTGAAGCAAAGGGAGCAGGACCCCACACATCTAAATGAACTAAATCAAAAGGTCGCTGAGATACAGACACACTAGTAGGATAGGGAAGCTGAATCTGTTTACCTAACCTACAATCCTGACACGAATGTAACGATGACACATCTCCTGAGACATGCCCCAGAAGATCACGACGAACTAAGGATGATAAACGGGAGCCACAAAGATGACCCAGCCGATGATGCCACTGCTGAAACGAGCCAGTGACAGAAGCAGCAACCGCAGGAGAAGTGGTAGAAGAAGTGTCAGCAGAAGGAACGCGAAGCCAGTCTAACTCCCAGAGCCCCGAAGACTCAATGCTGCGAGGGCCAGCTCCAACCAGAGCCTGTATACGACGGTCCTGAACAGCACAAGAATCAGCATCAATAATGACACGACAACCAGAATCAGTGAGCTGACTAGCAGAGAAAAGGTCCATCGTAAGGCTGGGAACATGAGAAACATCAGGAACAGAGAAGGAGGAAGTAGAGAGGGTGCCTCGACTAGAAACAGGAAGAGAGGTACCATCAGCCGTAATAACACGGACAGGAGAAATAAGAGAGCGAAGAGCAGAAAGAATAAAAGACGCAGAAGTCATATGAAAAGAAGCTCCAAAATACAGATACCACGGGGATGACGTACCTGACTGTGTAGAAGATGATGGTCGCGCGGTGCCAGAAGAACTAGGCACAGAACCAGCAGTACCTGACGAGGAGGAGCCTGTAGCAGCGAGCAGACTACGAAGACCACGAATAATATCCTGATCAGACAGAGCACTAGCAGGAGGTCTAGAAGCACCAGTAGGAGGTCCAGAGGCAACAGCAGAAGATCCTAAAGAACCAGACTGGCGACGAGCAAGATACTGCTGACGTAAGCGTGGATCCCTCGTCTAGCAACCAGAGATATCGTGGCCAGGCTTGCCACAATGGGCACAGGGAGGACGAGAACCACGAGGCTGCTGAGAGTGACTCTGACCCTGGGCCGGTGGAGCAGAGAGTAACGGCGGCGCGAGAGACCGCGATGAAGCCGGCGACACGGGGGACCACGAGCAGCAAGAACAGAAGGAACCTCAAGAAGACCAGCACCACGAAGACGAGTCTCCTCAGCGCGAAGCTCAGCCAGTACCTCAGAGAGCGGAACACGACCACGGGCAAGCAGCTGGGCACGGCGTGGCTCAAACTCCTTGCGGAGCCGTGACAAGAACTCAAAGACACGCTGAAACTCCAGATCCGCGCGCACAATCAGACAACAGGGACAGGTTTTACACACCGCTGTACGAAGAGAGTCAAGCTGACGCCAAATAGCAGCACTCTGAGTATAGAAATCATCAATAGTAGAATCACCCAGCTTAAGCTCATGCTCCTGACGAACCACAGATAGATAAAGAGCATCTCCAGATGGCTGATAGTGCTGACGAAGAAAAGCCCACTGAGCAGCAGCAGTGGGAAGGCCCATGAACTCAGCAGCATCGAGGCGTAACATCGGAAGTGAGAACAGCAGCAAGACGAGCATCCTCATCAATCCACCGAGTGTAGTCAGCCAGATCCAGCCGGTAGGTCGCAGAGAGAATGCGCCGACAAGGCGCTCATAATCAGCCCGAGCGAATCATCAGCACTTCAGGCTGCAGCCTTGACCGGCTGAGTAGCATCGGAGGCAAGGACATCGGGCGTCGGTGCAAGAGGCACGGGGAGGCAACGGGCGCGGTGGACAGGAGACCTCACCGGAAAGCACACCCCAAAGGCGAAGACCGCGCATATGGACGCGCATGAAGGCAGCGAAATCAGGATAATTCGCGCCATCAAAAATCACCGGGAAACGAGGAATCGCAACATAGCCCGACGAGGAAGACATTTTTTTTCAAACCGACCTAGATCGGATCTGACCGGATCTGGCGGCGGCTGGAGGGCGGCGGCCGAGGTCAATGGCGGCGGGCGACAGGGGGAGACGGCGTGACGAGGAAGGCGGCGGCGGCGAAGCGGCGGCCAGAGTGGCCAGCGGCGGCGGGCAGCGGTCATGAAGAAGGCGGGCGGTGCGGTGGCGGCGGGCGGCGCCGGCGGCGCGTAGGCGGAGTGCCGGGCGTAATGACGACAGCGAAAAAAAGTCTTACGGCTCTGATACCATGTTAGGGTAATAGATCTCTTGTATTACTAGAGGGCCAAAGGCCAGAATATATAGTATATGTACAGGTGCAAATATACAGAAAGCCCCCTAACATATGGGAAAACTACAATACACAAATATACTCTAACAATGTATACTATCCGGTTACAAGTCGTTGATCAATTATTCTAACATGCTAGGCCTACCTTATGGTCTGGTTTAACAATATACATTATGGTGTAGTAAATTGCTATGTAAGCATGCACGGTGGATCCCAACTTATGGATGCCCTTAGAAGACTACTTATCCCATTCGAGTGGTGAAATGGAACAAATTGTATTATTCCGAGGGTGACTATTTGTAGGTGAACAATTTATAGAAAGTGGAAGGTGTGTTACTTGACAATGAGTTTGATTAATAAAAATGTTTAAAATGTGTTATAAAATTCATAGCCCGAAACACAATTGAATGACGGCGTGGAGAGCATTATGCTTTCCAAGTAACTTGGCTTACTATCTCTCAGCCAAGTAAGTCACTCTTTCACTGTATAATACTCCATGAAGTGCCTCACAGACGATATTTTCCTGTAAAAATTGTACTATTCTTTCCGACCCATATTAGTTGCTTGTATTTATCTAGATTCGGATGTATCTAGTATTAAAATATGTCTAATACATCCGAATCTAGATAAATTTGAGTCAACTAATATGGATTGGAGGAAATACTATACTCTGTCCGTTTTAAAATATAATGTTTTAGCTTTCTAAAAGAAGTGTATCTAGACCCCTTGTATGTGTAGATTCATGCAGGTTTAGAATAAACCTACAGACTAAAAGGGATCTAGATACACTCATTTTATAAAGCTAAAATATATTTATACTCCCTCCGATTCAAATTAATTGACTTCGACTTATCTAGATTTAGATGTATCTAATTTAAAACATGTCTAGATACATCCGAATCTAGACAAATTCGAGTCAATTAATTTGGATCGGACGCAGTATTTTAAAATGGAGGGAGTACTATCCAACAAGACCATGTATGTTGGGACCCCTGTATGCTGTAAGAGACATCGCTCATCGTAATGTACATAGCGCATCAGCTAATTAACTCGACGACGACGACGACGACGACGACGACGACGGCGAGTGGACGAGGACTTGCCTGGTCGTGTACCGGGCGGCGAGCAGCAAGTAGATCAGCAGGATGCCGGCGCCGATGACCGTCCACATCCAGAAGTAGTAGTCGAGGTGCCCCGCGTTCAGGTCCGGCGTCAGCCACCCGGGCCTCAACCGCGACACGGCCGTCACCACCGCCGTGTTGACGTAGAAGCCCAGCGAGAGTGCGAGGAAGGAGAGGGCGGAGCAGATGCTGCGCATTGACGCCGGCGCCTCCCCGTAGAAGAACTCCAGCTGCGCGATCCCGCAGAACACGTCTGACCCGGCCGCCAGCACAAACTGCGGCACCTGCCACGCGATGCCCATCATCCTGCCCGCGCTGACGCTGTGTAGCCGCCGCCTCTCCACCAGCGCCGCCGTCCCCATCGCCAGAACCACGAGGAACCGCCCCACGCCCATCCGCTGCAGCTGACTCAGGCCGGCGCTCCCGGCCGGGCCCCATCTCCTTGCGAGCGGCATGATGACGGTGTCGTGCAGCAGCACCCACAGCAGCATGAACACCACCTCCACCGACACCATGGACGCCACCGGCACCTTCAACCTCCCGAACAACTTATTGTCCATGGCCATCCCCTGCTGGATGAATGTCGTGGTCATTTGCCCCAGGGATGCCGCGTACAGCACGCAGGTCATCCAGATGGGCGCCATACGCACCAGGATCTTGACGCCCTCTACCTCGCTCACCGTGCACAGATCCCACGGACCTTGCTTGCCGTCGCCGCCCTTCACGGCCGCCTTGTCCAGGCACCTCAGCCCCTTGGTGTGCGCCAGCTTCTGCAGGTCGCCTTCTTCCACCACCTCGTGCAGGACAGCGCCGCCGTGATCCGCAGCTGGCAGCTTGGTCTTCCTCTTCCTCACGGACGTCACCATCACTCTGAGGATGCCCTTGAGCGGGCTTCCCGCGGGGAGCTGCACCCTGTACCAGGGCGTGCCGGCCAGGAAGCCAGCTGCCGCCAGGAGCAGGCAGAACGCGGAGACGCCAAAGCCGAGCGCCCAGGACACATTCTGCTGCAGCCACGAGACGAGCGTCCCGGCGACGAAGATGCCGAGGTTGATGGCGCCGAAGAACCAGGTGAAGAAAGACTGCTTCCTCCGCGCTTCCTCTGGGCTGCCGTCCACGTCGTACTGCTCCGCCCCGAAGGGGAGCAGCGCCGACTTGACGCCGCCCGTGCCGATGGAGGTCAGGTACAGCGCCGCGAAGAAGACGGAGAAGTGCTTCTCGGTCGCCGGCGGGCACGAGATTCCCTCGCACGACGACGGCCGGAGCGGCGAGATGCCCGCGGACAGGGTGAGCAGCACCAGGCCCTGCATCCATCCATTCCATCAATTTCCAAATTGTCAACTGCAGTTGCTTGACGGAAACACAACTGATAATTAAGAGGAGGATACAGACGGCGAGGTAGAAGAGGAGCGAGGCGACGATGGTGTTGTACTTTCCCCAGCAGCTGTCGGCAAGGAATGCGCCGATGACGGGAACGATGAAGGTGGTTCCGTTCCAGGTGTCGACGTGGGCAGCGTTGAAGGCGGTGCTGCCGTGGAGCACGGTGCCCAGGTAGACAACCATATTCAAGGCAACTCCAGAGAAGGCGATGCTCTCCAGCAGCTCGAAGCCTACAAATTCAGTCAGTCAGTCAGCCGATCCTAGAACAGAGGCTAGACGGAGCAGAGTCGTCGCTGGTGAGTTACCTAGAACAATGGCAGGGCCTGTCCAAGTGAAGCGGCGGGGTTTCCTCGTGGTCGTCACCGTCGCACCAGCCGCCGCCGACGACGAAATCATGGTCGCCGCAATCAGAGCAGCTGACGACGACGACGACGAAAACGAAAATGATGATGGGTCGCCGGATTCCAGCGTGGTCATCTCCTTACCGTTACTAGCGGAGGGCGTCATCTGCATTACAGTGGGAAAACAAGAGGCCGGATGGATTCCTGCGGCGGTGTCAGCTCTTATAGTATGTTTTGACTTTTGACAAACTAAATTAGTAGCACTATTTGGTTTGCCAAAACATAGGGTACATTATACTAGAACAGAGAGAGTAATAGATGGACATGACAGGTGGATTTGGAACAGAGCAAAGTTGGAATTGCAGGAAGCGCAGGGAAATTGCTTTTTTTTTTAAATTCACGAATAATACTCAAAAATGGAAATATTGAAATCTAGGGCGGCCTCGGAGACCCGTGCCCCGGCCAGACCCTATCGGACAACCGGAGCCCGACAAGTCCTCGTAGAAACTTGGAGCCTAAGAAGATTCACCATGAATCGGCACTGCCAATTGATCCAGAAAGAGGGTTCAGTTGTTCGGGGATTCAGAGAGATGGACATGCGTTTGATTGCAGACGATGTCTTCAAGTTCTGTGGTCAGACAGTCACTTCGAACCAGGTGTACAACCACATGAGGCACTGGAAAGTTAGGTGGATTCAGATGCTGAGGATCAAGAGGTTTGAGAACATGCGCTGGGTTGAGGAGACTTCTGCTATCATAATGGACGATGATGATTACTATTCGCACATCAAGGTTCAATATATTTGTACTCATATCAGTACATTGAGTAGTTGAAATGCTCACATATGAACTACACGTCTTGAACTAACTGTGATTCTCATGTAGCCTCAGCCGAAGGACACCGAGTTGATCAACAAGCCCATTAAGGACTATGCTCGGATGAAGATGATCTATGGTCCTCGCATTCCTGATGTGCCCATATCTCCGATGACGAAACACCGTGCTCTTAGCCACCTGATGGAGCACAGTGGACAGGCGAACAGGTATCTTGCCATGACCCTGAGCGTAGGATGAGATGGTTCACGACTTTACTGAACAAGCACTACCTCTGAGCAGCAGACTAAGCTATTCGAGGAGGTGCTGGTAGCGGTGTTAATAATGATGACTATGATGTGTATTTTGGAGTAGCTAGGCTGATAAAGTTTGGTTGTGGTGACCCTGAACTTTGGTATGTATATTTTGGGAGGTTGTATTCAGTTATAACATCTCCGTTTCTGGTGAACTTGTGCTGCAACACAGGCAGTTGTTCGTGAACTCGTACTGCAGCACACACGTCATGACTGATTATGTCGATTCAGTATTAATATAAGCTAGTAATTCTCTAAATTGCAATTGTCTGAACTTTATTTTCTGCCTTGCTGATGTTGGGTAAGCTCACCTGACAAGTCAGGAGGTAAGGCTATCAAGAACAATGCAACTATGCAAACAAGTACCAATTTGCTGAAAACCAAGAATGTGTGGAACCAAACAACTGGGGCTTGGCTTCTAAACCCCTAGGAAAATTAAAATACACATAACCAGATAAATGGCCCTTTAGGCATGAGATGTTGCATTGCCGCGCACAGCTTCCGTGGAGCCATGATCCCCACGTGTGGCTAAAGAGCACGAGCAACCAAACACGCCAGAAGTGAATCTAACCGTAACCAAAACGATAGTATCTCAGACTCGGACACAAAGAATGGATATGCAAAAGTCTCTTCGAACAGATTCAGTTGAATACAAGCAAAGTCAAAACTAGAGGACAAAATTAAGCACCGCATGTGTAGATCTAGCATAGTATCATGCCGTTTGGATACACCTCGGCTCAACTAGAGAGGTACAAGGGGAGGATAGAATAAGATCGATGGAGTGACCTCCCACTCTTTCAACCAAAAATGCGGGCAGAGACAACTGCGCGCCACGCGCTCGTGATGCGGCGATGCCATTGGCAGCAAGCCAATTAGTTCATAAGTGGTGTACCAGCAAACTGGATTAGAAGAAACGAGGGGAAATTGTGGAAGAAGACCCAAAAACTATCACGCACGTACCTATCTTGGGCAGAAATGACCTTGAGTGAAGGTGCATGTATTGCTCTTCTTGTGCGTAGGAGACGGGTAATTGGCGTTCATGGTTGTTGAGGTAAAAGGCAGAGGAAAAGCAGGTGACCATGTCTCCTCTGTAGTCTCTTCTACGGTCTCCTTGTGTGGTGGCCTCCCCCACCAGGAGCCCTTTGGTCGCATCAGTGTTCGGACGGCACGCTCATGATGACGAAGGTTGGGAAGCAGGGCGACGGTCCCGGGAGGCGATGTTGGTCCTACCTGGCGGATGGCGGTGAGGGTCGCGTTTGCCGACCAGGACACGACGCTTGGAGAGGGGCACTGCAGCGTGGTCCTGCGGTGGCGGCACAAACGCACGACCCTACATCAACAGCGTGGTGGTGGCTTGCCTCCAGTGTCATCGAAGTCGTTAGGCCATCTGGCGGAGGCTTTGGGAGGCGCGGCGTTCCTGGCCGTGCCTTCAAGCTGCCGGTGGGGTTAGGGGCGGCCGGTCTCGGTGGAGGCCTATGGTCGGCGTGGGGGTTGTCAACTTGGACCTAATAAAGGCGGTGATCTTAGGGTTCCTTTCACGTTAATACGTCGATTTGCTTGATACCTGTCTTAATCGATCTGGCCACAGTGTCGACTTTCGGAAGGCTCCGTCGAGGAATTTCACTAGGCGAATCGTGCCTAGAGATTGCCGAATCGAATGGAATTCGGTCGCGCATAACCATGTTTTTTCTGACCATTTGGTTTCAAACGGAGCGAGGCGAAACTCTGCAGCATGTTGCCATAGTGAGACATGTATTTAGTTTCATGGCAAAGTTAGTGTGCAGAGAATGTCATTGAAGCGAAGAACTGAGGACTACTAATGGTGGTTCGAGTCCTGACAGCGATGAGTAATTGGCTTGGTGATTCGTGACTTATATCAGCGGCATCAAAAAGTAGGGGCGATAGCACATGAAAAGTTCAGTATCTAAGCTTTCAGGGTGAAAACCCAATGTCTGGCCTTAATTGGTTATGCTTATCAATGGCCTTGTTAAAGGCATTGTTTTGAGAGCGCAGTTTTTTCTCAAGGGTGAAAACCTATGATCTATATTGAGCGACGACAACACTTGTGCATATTTTTTCTTCTTGGAGGCGTCGCTTTAGAGAAGTTGGATTTCTATTGCTATATTGGTAGTGTTTGGTATGCTGTTACAAGAAATAGATCATTGTAGCGGGATTTTTTTATTCTTCTTTATTTTTTGGTTGTATGCATCTCTACTTTTTTTCTTCGAAAGGAATGCGGTAGGGAAACCCCTGTAGCGAGTTTGTTTTTGAAATAATAAGAACCCAAATTTACTTCCATGAGGACTTGAACCTAGGTCATTGGGTTGTACATCTACTTCCCTAACTAAGTGAGTTAGGCTCACTTATTTGTGTGCATCGCTACTGCCATTAGGATACTGCGTTGTTATAGAGGCTGTGTATAAAAAAATTCATGATAGTTTTTGAAACAGGGATCAAAACTTGCCCCTGCATCACAAATTCACGGTCTTATTTATTACTTAGTGCATAATTTAAATATTACATTTGCAGATCATTTAAGGTTGAGACATTGAAAAATATCGTATGGACATCTAGAGGGGGTGAATAGGTGCTACTCCAAATTTTAACTCTTTTTTAATTTTATGCTTGTAAATTATCTAGATATATGACTAAGATAAATTTTCCTATATGCCAACCTATCTACTAAGGGAGTAAAAGTGATGAGAGGAACAAGGTAACCGAAGTGGAGCACGCGGAGACACAGGATTTATTTTAACGCAATTTCTTTCTTGTTAAGGGCAGTACGTCGCATTGGAGGGGTGAGCGGTACTAAGAGCACCACGCCACAATAGGCCTCACCTTGTTCTTCGATAGATCTCGCCACGAGAATCCTGATCCACCTTTCCACTATTTGGTACCCTTTTAGGTGGGAACCGGTGCCTCTACAAGACTACCGGGACACACATCCACAACTGAATTGGAGGCTCCCGAGATGACACCAAGCTGCCACAAGAAACAAGTTTGTCAATAAACGTAACCAAGATCTATATATTCGTAAGAAGCTCTAGATCAAGAATCCCCCAAGTGAATGGAGGGAAAATGAAGATCTTGATTGGTGCTGAAGATCAAATCCTCCTCCTTCGATTTCCCAAAGACCGGACCCTTTGAGTGGTTGGAAGTGAAGATCTCGCATGAATTGATGTAAACAGTACAACACTTTTTCGTGGGATCCAAGAGATCTGAAATGAGGATCAAATGGGGTATTTATATCCCCTGTCAAAAACCAGTCGTTGGAATAACTAGGGCCAGATAATCCGGTCGGGCCAAAACATTCGGCCCGGGTCAGATAATCCAGGGGAAATCCGCCCCCTATAAAGCGTGACACGCCTTGGCACCCTTTGCAAACATCCTGGGAGCGAATTATCCGGCCCCCTGGTGGGGAGGATTATCCGGCCCTAGCCGGACAATCCGGGGGGAATATCCGCCCCCATACAGCGTGACGCGCCTTGGCAGCTGATACGTCCAAAACGTATCTACTTTCCCGAACACTTTTGCTATTGTTTCTCCTCTAAACTTGTGTGATTTGGATGCAACTAACACGGACTGGCGCTGTTTTCAGCAGAATTACCTTGGTGTCTAGTTTTTGTGTAGAAAATCAACTATCAGGAAAAATCCCGGAAAATATGCCAAAAATCCTATTTCACCAGAAGACTCACGGAGCCAGAATACGAGACGGAGTGGGGCTGGGGCCTGTCCAGGCCTGGCCGTGCCAGGGGGTGATCTGGCCGCCCCAGGCACCCCCTCGGTCTCTCTCTTCGCCTATAAGTTGCCTTCTAACCTAAAAACTCGGGGGGTTCGACGTTTTTGCAGAAAGAGTTTCGTTGCGCTGCCACCACCAGATTTCATGATTCGGAACCAGAAACTCAGTTCTGACACCCTGCCGGGACGGGGAATTGGAGGAGATCATCACCATCATCATCACCATCATCATCACCATCGCTTCTCCATCGACCATCCATGTTTCCCCCATCTATAAGTGAGTAATCCCCCGCTATAGGCTATGGGGATGGTAGGGATTGGATGAGATCGTTCATGTAATGGCATTAGATTGTTAGGGCATGGTGCCTAGTATCTTCTATTAGTGATTTTTGACTTTGTTGCGACTTGTTTATGCTTAATGCTTGTCACTAGGGCCCGAGTGCCATGATTTCAGATCTGAACATGTTATTGATTCATTGTGATAGTATTGTTTATGGTCTTATCTACAAGTTGTATACACACGTTGTTGTCCGGAACCAATGGCCTCGAAGTGACAGAAATCAGGATAACCGGAGGGAATGGCTTTGATGTAAGGATCACATGTGTTCATAGAGTGTTAATCCTTTACTCCAGTGCTCTATTAAAAGGAGCACATTAATTGCCAGTAGTTCCCTTGAGGCCCCGCTGCAAACGGGCTGGCAGGACAAAAGATATTGCGCAAGTTCTCATTGTGAGCACGTATGACTATATATGGAACACATGCCTATGATTATCTAGTACTTGGATAATTTATCTTATTTATCTGCAATTGCCCTATGTTCTGATTGCTATATGAATTGTCTTGTCTATACAACGCCCGTCCAACCATCTCTATGCCTACCGCGCTCTAATCCTACTGTTACTGCAATTGTTACTACTGCCTTTACTTTACTACTGCTATTACTCTATTGCTACTATAAAACGGTTGCTACTGATAAACTGCTGTGAGCAAGATTGTTTCTAGGTGCAGTTGAATTGACAACTCAGTTGTAAGGCTTATAAATATTCTTTAGCTCCCCACTACTAGAAAAAAGCTAATTCGTGGTGCACCTATTTTCCCCTTCCGTGGCGCACTAGGGGTGCGCCACAACTTCTACGCTACGGCTAAAAAGTGCCCGTAGCGCACTGCCGGGTGCGCTACAGGAATCTCGACATAGTAGTGGCGCACAACACAGTGCGCTACCACTGTTTTCCCTGTGGCCCATGACAAGTGTGTTGCTAGTATGTGGTTAGTAGTAGCGCACTGGCTGGTGCGCCACTACGGTTATTCCTGTGGCGCATGACATAGTGCGCTACTAGTAGCTGACCAGGTGCGCCACCAACATGGTGCGCCACTAACAACATACATGTGCGCCACGGCTTAGCTTTTCAAAAAACAAAAACAAAATACTCAATACAGATGATATTCAATATAGATTATATACAATACAGCTGATATACACAGATATACAGTACAGAAATAAATACATAGATATACAATACAGAAATAAATACATAAACAAGATAGAAACAAATACATATAGATAAGTCACATACATAAATACACAGTATAAGTTATATTATTTCGATTAAGTTACAAAGTAGCTAGTGATGACATGAATACATGTCTCAACCAAGTTAGAGCTCGCGGAAGCTCGCCTAGACATCTAAATAGGAACATGCATGACAGACAACCAAGGACAATAACCATCACCACGACGGAGGTATAGGTCTTCATCCGGTTCCTCGTCCTAACTCCCGCTAGATAGCGCGCGTATCTAGCTTCCGCCTCCGTCATAGTATTGTACCCTTTGTAGCTATTGCGCTGAAGCGTGCACTGTCTCCGGCAGTCTTCCCAATCATTATAGACTCCAGGAACCCATCCCTTGTACACGACGTACCACGTCATCTAAAAGTTGGCAATAATAATTAAATGATGGTGAAAAAACAAGTAAAAGTCGCATATAAAGATATACTTATCAAATAAGGTAACAAAGTAAGCAAAAAAATACCAATTAGTAGCATGTACATGTCGACACACACAAGTACACGTGGGGATAAAGAACTATAACTAGACCAACACATCAAGACTTCTGGCTCGGCTCAGGGAACGGGAGGACGCCTTGTTTCGTCATGAACGCCCTATAGTCACCCTGCATCTTTAGGCGATCTACTACGTCACGGTTATTCGGGGGATTGCCTCCGTAGAAGACCCCCCCTAAAGTTATGACATCACGGCTGATGATTGCCCCAAACTGTTGCTGGATGTGATACATCTCTTGTCTAATATCTGAATCATTGATCCTGGCCTTGACTTCGGCCCACCGTTTGAGATGATCTAGTAGCGTAGAATTCTGTTGCTCTAGTAGGAACGCCCTCATGTGATGGAGTGCATAGTAGGCTTCCTTCTGACTGCCTGCCGGCTGCTTCACGCAGGGGAATTCCGTCACATGGGTGAAGACGTGCCTGCCAAACTTGAGCTTCTTACGCACGAAGGTGGCGCCTTCCGCTGAGGCATAACCGGTGAGAGCATCATCCAGAACTTCCTTGATCTTGTCGTAGTTTTTCTTCTTCTCTTGACTCCCCGAGTCGAAATACGTGGCTTGCGAATGTTTCGGCGACAAGCAGATGAGTGTGCAGTGTTGATCTCTGCGCAAAATAATTCAAACGGAATGTGTTGGAAAAAGAATGATGAAAATCTAATAAAGCATGTTATGGCGGCGAGTGAATAATGACTTACTCGGGAAAGAAAGGCACGAGAATGTATTTCTTTGTCTTGTTCGCCACCAAGATGCCTTGGAGGTACGAGGCCACGAATCGCTGTTCAATGGCGCTTCCCAAGCAGCCATCACGCATGTAGTAGGGGTCCACTATAGCGATGTCCGAGGTGTTCTCTCTACTGATCTGAATGGCCAGGCTGAGAGAAAATAGGCGTGCCATGGTATAGTGCAGCGGATACAGGTGGAACATATTGAAGATGTCGTCAAACCGCAGGAAGAACAGATCCACGGGGACATTATCAACAAAGCCCAAGCCTCGTGGCACCTTAACCACGAATACCGGGTGCGAGGGATCTTTCTCCGCAAGAAGGCGTCTCTCTATCGTCAGCACACCGTCATGCACACTCCTCATTTCTGAAGTGGCGAGCCTAAGCAATTTCTTAGTTAGCATGGGCTCACCCGCCACATGCATCCTCCACATAATACCCTTTGGTCTTGGTGGCCCGTCCTGAAACCTGATCGGATTCGCAGTTGATGCCACCGGCTGGCTCGAGCTGTGAGATTTTCTTTTCTGGTCTTCTTGCCTTTTGGGAAGTGGGTAGGCACCGCAATCTGAGCATCGATCGCCCTATGTAGTGTGTCAGGGCTTAGAACAGAGGGCCGGTTGGATGTATCCGCTGGCTCGGTGAAGGTGCAAGCTGGAGGCGTCTCCTGAGAACCAAAGAGACGTTAGTTGCAAGTGGCTTTCTCTGCAGGGCCACCAGCTGGGTCTTCGTTTAGGTCGCCGGGGAAAAGATTAGTGTTGATGAAATCATCGAAGTAATCTTCGTCATCCTCATTCGGATCGTTCGCGTGGAGGTGACGGTGTGGGGGTCTTGCCATGGCTTGGCGCTGGCACGACAGACAGTGTTGTTGTCTGTGGGGTGATGGCCCCGGCCGTCCCCAAACGAATCATGCTCTTTGGCCATAGTAGGAATAAGCCGAAGCAACTTCTAAGGACAGCCGGCTCTTCTTCATCCGCTCCTGGGGTTGAATGGGAGGTTTCAGGTCATCGCAGCCCCTTAGCACCCGGATAATTTTAACCCTATGCACGCTATCTGGCATCGGCTTTGAGTGGAACGTGCGGTGCAAGGGTTGAATGATGGTACCCTTGGCAACATCCCTCAACTCGTTGTTCACGAAGCTTAAGAGAGTGCATGGAACATCCGTCTGCGAACAACATGTATGGCATTAAAAAGATGCCATAAGAGTAATAAATGGCAAGGCGGTAAACTATTTGGTTTACCGTGATGGTGTCGAGCTCGGCTAATGTCGAGGCACCGCATACGACGACGGGCGTGCAAGAGACGGACGGGCTGCTTGATGGCACGGTGCCAGCCGCCGATGTATTCTCCCTATTGATTGCATTAAGCTCCGGTGTCGCGGTGATGGCAGGGGGAGTCACGAATGCTTCCGGCGCTGCCGTGCTAGCGGGCAGAGTCACCAATGCTTCCGGCGCCGCCGTGCTAGCGGGCGTAGTCACGAACACATAATTCACCGGGATCGTCGGTGCCGCATTGTTTGAGTGGCTACTGACCATGCTTGGAATCGGGCACGGCCCTTGTCAACCACCCGCACTCCAGTTTGCTATTGACTCCACCAAGGTAGGCAGGATGGAGGTGAGGGTGATTGCCAGGTTGTCTTGGACGATCTGCGAGATCCGCGCCACTTGTTCCTTAAGTTCCTGAACCTCGTGGTTTTCCTCGTCGCTCCTTCCCTCCACACGCGTCCTCGGGGGTGGACCAAAATGATCCACCCAATTCTTAGCCCCGAAGCCGGCCAAACGGCCAGCCGACGATGGCTTCTTTGTAACCGGCGTGATTTTCTTGGCCCGGTTCATCGCCCTGTTAAAAGGGTTATCCCACCGGGTGGCCGTCGTCGACCCGTGGGATGAGGAACCATGGGATCCCTGACTAGCAATTTCCTCGTCCTGCAGAAGAAGTAATGTGAACCGTTTAGAAATTCGACTTGATCGATTATAATGTAATTGACTTGATCCGTGGTAATTAAATTACTTACCGCAAGAACCTCGAAGTCCTTCACCTTAGTTTCCGTGGTGAGTTCTTTGGTTTTGGGGTCCACATGGTAACGAGCCCTAATGAAGTTTTGAAGCTGCTTGTTTTCAAATTTCGAAAAGGGGTTAGGTATCCCCTTAGATCTATACTCGTCGTCCTCCTTATCCCATTTGGGCTCCGCAGCTCTGTAACCACCAGATCCAAGATGGTGGTGACCTATATTCATATCCTGCAATTCCTTTCCCCACTTACTCGAGGCCTTGGCTGCTCCGGAGGTGCACTTGGCCTTGAACTCCTGGAATTGATCTTCGGTGATCTGCGGGTCAATCTTCTGGATCTCCTCGAGACTTTTCTCTTCTTTAAATATCTTCTTCTTTATCCGGGTTCTCCAGCTGGCCAGGGCGATGCTCATCCTCGTGAGGGCGGATTTATTTACTTCATTCCCATGATAATCTATGTTCCGATACTGAAGGGGGAACTTGTATCTTGCGTGCAGCTTCTCGAAGAGGAGTGTGCACAAATGGCCATTATCTTTATGCCGGAGATTCTCGGTGTTGATCGAGATGGTGGTCCGGGTGATATCCGCCACTTGCCCACCGTACCCTTTGACCACATGGTCGGGCTCCAAAGGAACCCCTTTGGGGCTCACTTCGGTAATTTCCTCTCTGACGGTGCCGACCGTGTTCGGGCGCCTTTCCTTCTTATTCTTAGGCGGATTACTACCACTTGTTGTGCCCTCGCCGCCATCAGTGGTTTCATCATCCGCCGTTCCTTCGGCTGCTTCTTCTTCCTCCGTGTCTTCCATCTCATCGCCGTCGCTCTCAGAAGGGTTGTATTCTTCATCACCCTCTGTCATTCTTTCTAGCCGCTCGACCTCCTCCTAGAATGACAAGGGTCTGTTTTGAGGTCTCACTTCTCCTTCAGCATTGATACGCTGAGAAGATCCAGCCTCGTTGTTGTCACACATGTTTGCACTAATAAAAGGCAAATAATGGTTAGTAAAGTGCACGGAAAAATCTGGCATGACCATTGCTCATTTTTTTAAACTAGGAGTGCCCGATTTATGCCGAGACGGAAGTTAATCAACATTTCGGTGAAAATCGGGACTCATTTCATACAAGCACCTGCATACGAATACATCTTAGGAGTACTTTATTCAGGAACCTAACCATGAACAAAAAGATATTGACATATTATCTTTTCTTTCAACAAGAATCACTGTAAATATGCACATTTAGAACAGACACAGCTTCAAATAGAATTCAAAGTATGTATGAAGTGATAGTTTAATAAAATTGATAAAAAACTGGTTCATATAATAAACTCACATGTGCTCTAAGCAATGGTCATGAGCAAACAGACCTAGAAAGTAAGCAATGAGATTGCTAATTACCTTCGATACAGTTCATCACTCAAATTAATCAACCATTGCTAACACGACAACATCAAAACTAAGTCATAGACTTGTAGCCCCTAAAACAGATCAGGATTCTATCCAAACACATGTGGTACATCCCAACATTTTATACATACTAGGTGGCAAATTATACAGTGGCATAGCAAAAAATCATACTAGGTGGTACATCCCAACCATAATCATACAGTGGCATAGCAAAAAATCAGTAACTCCGCTTGCACAAATTATCCTGAAGCTATTTTTCAAGATTATATAATACTGATTATATGATCATACAAACAGAACTTTACTTAATACTGTGTTATATAATACTGCATTATATAATTCTGCATGATGATATATAATACTGCATTATATGATCATACAAACAGAACTGCATTATATAATACTGCATTATATAATACTGAATGACTGAACCCTAAACACTATCACTGATTAGGGTTGAAATTAGGGTCACTGAATGACTGAACCCTAAACATTATCACTGCATTATGTGTTCTAGGTCATGTGCTCGGAGGAGGAAACCCTAATTAGGGTTGAAATTTTCGGAATCTACCACAGATTCAAGCTAGGGTTCATGTGCTCGGAGGAGGAAACCCTAGAGAGGGGAGAGAGGGAGAGAGGGGAGAGGGGACGCTCACCTCAAAGACGACGACGATGAAGAGCGTGCGGACGATGATGATGAAGAGCGCGGATGGAGCTCCTCCACGGACACGCGGCAGCCTCCTCTCCTCCTCCTCGGACGCGGCGGCCTCCTCTCCTCCTCCTCGGACGCGGCGGCCTCCTTTCCTCCTCCACGGACACGGCGGCCTCCTCTCCTCCTCCACGGATGCGGCAGCCTCCTCTCCTCCTCCTCGGACGTGGCGGCCTCCTCTCCTCCTCCACGGACGCGCGGCAACCTCCTCTCCTCCTCCTCGGCAGGCAGCGGGCGAGCGGCGGAGGCGGCAGATCGAGCGGCGGAGGATAGATGGGAGATGGGAGCAAGATGGGAGATGGGAGATGACGACCGTGCGCAGCACAACAGACTTGTCACGACACTTAGCCGTAGCGCACCCTTACCTAGTTCGCGACGGTTACCTGTAGCGCACTAGGTAAGGGTGCGCTACGGCTAAGTGTCGTGACAAGTCAAACAAATAGCTGCCGCCCCGTTAGTTGACACTAGCACTTGCATATCCCACTGGTTCCGCCCTAGCTAGCTATTTACGCTCACAAACCTGGAGCACCCAGGTTCGAACCCTGGTGCCCCCATTTTTTGTTTTTATTTTAAAACTACTTTAAAATGTTAAAAAATATCTCAAAAATTATGTAAACTATATAAAATATATGTTTTATATGACAAAAATGGTACATATATATCATCAAAAGTGGTACAAAAGTGATTCAAAGTAGAAAGAAATTAAATAATAATGTGTCCATTAATAATATGCCATCCATATGCATCAATACAATCTTTTTTGAGCTAGCGTTTTACAATCTTTTTTCCCTTCTTTGTCGCGGTTGAATAATTTAGCCCTGGCACTTTTATGTTTCTTCGCTCGAACGGGCTACCTTTTTTGGGTAAGGTTGTCCTTTTTCTTCTTGTGATGTATGTTTTTTCATCGTAGTCGTCGTCATCTTCAATCTTTGGATCATCGTACTGGTCGAAGTCTTGCTCGTTGGCAACTCCATCCATTCCGATGATGTTTCTTTTTCCTCTCCTCACGACAACATGGCTAGGCTTTGTCGGGTCAGTAATAAAAAAACATTGGTCCACTTTTCTAGCCAGTACCCACGGTTCATTTTTCGCGGCGACGTGCACACCGGCGGCCTTGGATTTGGCTGCTTCGGGTATTAACATGGTTGTGAAATACCGGTCTTCTCTTTCGACACTCTTGGCCCATCTGACACGAAACATCGGCACCTTTTCTCCACAGTAGTCAAGCTCCCAGATCTCCTCGATCCTTCCGTAAAATCTTTCCTTCACGTTGTCATCGGTGTAGAATTCCGATGTTACGCCTGAGTTCTAATAGTCACACTTGTTGTCCTTTTCCTCCGTGTAGAATGTGTAGCCGTTGATATCATATGCCTGATAGGTCACCAGGTTGTGCATGGGTCCCTGTGACAAGGTGAATATGATGTTTTCCTCCGCAGAATGCGATTGTGGGGGATTATCTAGGAGCGTCTGCCTAAACCAACGCGTGAAATCTGAGTTGTGCTCTTTGATTATTTCTCCCTGCGTCCTCTGTATGCCCCGGTCACTATACTTCTTCACGATTGACCTTTTGTGCTTTTGTATCCAAGGATTGACCAGTTCTAAATGTTGTAGCGCGACTAGGTTTGCTCTATCAAAGTCTGCGCGTCGACAATCGTAGTCTGCATGCAGTACGCGACGACCCTCTTGGTGACCCGATCCATCGAGCTTGCCAAGGTGCCTATTGACGGGAAGACCGACAGGGTTCTCGATGCCTAGATAATTCGTGCATAAAGAGATGCACTCTTCAGCCAGAAATCCCTTGGTTATGCTTCCATCTGGACAGGACCTGTTGCGAACGTATCCTTTGATGTGTTCGTTCATCCTTTCGAACGGCATCATGCTGTGGAGGAACATCGGCCCGAGTTGGATGATATCCTCCACGATATGGACCAGCAGATGCACCATAATGTCGAAGAATGCGGGCGGGAAGTAGATCTCGAGCTCGCATAGTATCACCACGATCTCCTCTTGTAGCCTCCCGAGCTGTTTCACGCCAATTGACTTTCGAGAGACGATTTCGAAAAACTTGCAGAGCCCAAATAATGTTTCTCGGACATGCTCGTCCATTATACCTCGTAGTGCAACCGGAAGTATCTGTATCATTAGCACGGCACAGTCATGAGACTTCATCCCACTAAACCTCTGCTTAGCCTCATCTAGGTACCTGCTTATCTTGCCAGCGTAGCCGTAAGGAAATTTGACTCCTAGAAGGAACTTGAAAAACTGTTTGATCTCATCCTGGCTTAGTGTGAAGCACGAAGGGGGGCAGTAATATTCGTTCTTCTTGACCTTTTTACCCTTTCTACGACCTTGTTGTGTCGCCTCCGACTGATGATCATCGTCATCTTCCTGATCATCAGGAGTAGGGCGTCCTCCGTGAAGATCCTTCCGGATGTCCATGAATATCAAGTCGTTCCTTGCTTTAGGACCATCTTTCGTCCTATCTGGCATGTTGATTAGGGTGGCGACTAGACTCTCGCACACGTTCTTCGTGATATGCATGATGTCAAGGCTATGAGGCGTGCGGAGAAACTTCCAGTATGGCAACTCCCAGAAAACAGACCTTGTTTTCCATACCTTCATCAACGGCTTGTCTTGCTGCCTCTTTCGCTTCTTTCCCGGTTTAGGACACTCTTTCCAGTTTTTCAGCAATTCATCCACTTCTTCACTGCTCCTCCGCTCTGGGATTCCTCGGGTCTCGGATTTTCCATTGAACAGATCTCCATGTTTTCTCCATGCATCATTCTTTCCAAGCCATCTACGGTGCCCCATGAACACGGTTTTCGAAGACCCTGGATCTTTCTCTAGTTGGAGATAGGTCGTGTTATCCATGCACCTAACGCATGCGTAGAATCCTTGGATAACCTGCCCCGAGAAATATCCGCAACCTGGATAGTCTTGCACCGTAGTGACCAACGCGGCTCTCATAGTGAAATAATATTGTGCGACAACGTCATACGTATTGGCTCCAAATTCCCATAACATGGATAGCTCCTCTTTCAACAGCCCGAGATATAGATTGATGTCGGTACCAGGTTGTTTTGGCCCTTGAATTAGCATACTCATTTGTATGTACTTCTTTTTCATGCACAACCAGGGAGGGAGGTTGTACATCCATACAAACATGGGCCAAGTGTTGTGCGTGCTGCTCTGGCTACCGAACGGATTTAGTCCATCGGTGCTTGCACCTAGCCTGATGTTTCTCGAATCTCCACCGAATTCGGGGAATTCGAGGTCTAATGCTTTCCACTGGCTACCATCTGAAGGGTGTGTCAGCAGCTCGTCCTTTTCAAGGTCATCGGCATCTGCTGGCTTCTTTCTTTCCGCATGCCAGCGCATGATATTTGCTTCCTTAGGGTCTGTGAAATAGCGTTGCAGACGAGGAGTGATAGGAAAGTACCATACCACTTTTCGAGGAGCTTTCTTCCCTTTCTTGTATCGACTAACACCGCACACTGGGCATGTGGTTTTCTCCGCGTCCTCACCCCGATAAATGATGCAATCGTTGATGCAGACATGGTATCTAATGTGCGGTAGATCAAGAGGACACATGATTTTCTTGGCGTCCTCGATACTAGTTGGACACGTGTTCCCCTCCAGGAGATGATCGTGCCAGAATGCCATCATATCATCGAAGCTTGCGTCGGTCCATTTGTGTTTTGCCTTCATCTCCATAGCCTTGAGCGTTACATTCAACTGGGTATCATCGGGCTTGCATCCTTCATACAATGGAGTAACCGCATCTTTCTCAAGTTGCGCAAGCTTGGCTTTCACTCTAGCGGCAGCCCTGGCGTTACTCGTTTTCTTGAGAAGTAGTTCTTGAACATAAGGGTCATGTACCTAGCCTGACGTTGTTCCATCGTCTGCTCCGGCATCTAGATCATCATCATCCTGGTCTGCTTCCGCACCTTCACCATCTCCAGGAGACTCTTCTTCATCTCGCCCATCCTTGCCATGATCATGATCATGTTGCCCGCCTTCCTCATTTTCCGCCGCCCCATTTACGGCCTCATCGTCTTCTTCTTCACTTATCCACCGAGTGTAGCCATCCTGAAACCATGGCGGAGCAGGTGCGCCTGCAGATTTCTGGAATCTGGGTCAATCAACCAATTGAGTTTGCATCTTCTGCACGGACATCTTATCTCCGTCATGTTATTTCGTATCATGTCGGCCATCGCGCATTTCAAAAATCTAGCCACAATGCCTTCCCTCATTATGCGGACCATGGTTGCCTGCGCGGTGTATAAGGTAGAATTAGAAGTTTATTACAACCACAGAACCAATGCATGCATGCAATGGCCGATGGAAAATTTCGGCATGACCTATCCTAAAATTAGGACCTTTGCGAAATGCCAAAGTATTGCCAAAATGGAAATGAATCAACATTTTGGCAAAACAATGCCAATATATGAGAGAGCATACAATGCATGCTCTCCAAACACATGAGAGCATCGATCCTATCCATAGATATGTGACCATATATCATCCATACACATAAACACATCCTCTTACATAGACAACTTACCAAGATGAGAGACCGAGAAGATCTCGAAGGAGAGGTAACAGACCGAGAGATGGTGGCCAGAAGGAGAGCTTTCCTCTATTATGTATGTAGCATCCAAGGTAAGTTTTACATGCTACAAATGGTGAAAGAGTGGAGAAATTGAGGTGGAAGGAGGAGGGGGGCGAGATCCAAGGAGGAAGAAGGAGGGGAAAGTGAAGTGTGAGATGGTGAGATCTAGTCAAATGTGCAAAGGTGTGTCTGCCAAAAAGAAGTAGCAGAACGCACATCCGTGGCGCACATGGGAGGGTGCGCCACAGGAGTAAAGAACATCCGTGGCGCACATACCGGCAGTGCGCCACAGACGTGTTCTCCAAGTTAACAGTACGGGTGGCCTGATCTTGCCTGTAGCGCATGGAGGCCGTGTGCGCCACGACTACCGGCCACACCTGTAGCGCACTTCACTGCGGTGCGCTACGGCTATGTGGTCTACGGCCGATAGGGGGCTGGCCCACACACATCCGTGGCGCACCATCCGCATGTGCGCCACGATTATGGTAGATAGCCGTAGGGCACCTGTGGCTAGTGCACCACGCCTATTTTAGCCGTGAGGCACCACTAGCACGTGCGCCACAGATATGCGGATTACCTATAGCCATTTTCCTGGTAGTGCCCCTTGTGTCGAATCAATAAATTGGGTTTCACTTCCCTCAAAAATACTGCGATACACCCCCAATACTTGTGGGTCATCAGCAGCCTTTGCAAAAATCCTAGGGGCGGATTATCCGGCCCGGGCAAAAACTCCAGCCCTGGCCGGACAATCCGAGAGGACATCTGCCCCCCATACTGTATGATGCGCCTTGTCCTCGTTTGGTGATTGGGGCAAGGGCGGATAATCCGGCCCTTGACAGGGGAGGATAATCCGCCCCCCAGAACTCTCTTTAGCTGCATTTGGGGGGGAAATAATCTGTAGCACTAAACACATAATTAAATAATCCTTGGCATTGTTATCTAACACTCAAGACAATAGAGATCATGAAATATTCTTTCAATCTACCCTTTTTGGTGTTAGATGACAATACTAGGATTTGCAATAGAGCCCTACCAACAACATCATTCCAAGGATGAAAAAATACTCCCCCTAAATGTGTGCATATAGCAAGTTTGCATTTGAATACAAATGCACACACATAGGTTCAAGCCTTTTTCATGAATTGGAAACTAATATCAAATGATGAGTTAGGGAAGGATATATCATACCACCCATGATGGAGTCCTCAATACTATAATGATAGAAACAATTTAATAACCTCATATTGCGACTTTGAGGATAAGACCATTTCAATACATCCATAGAGATAATTCCAGAAATCCATAGATAGCCATAATAATAAATCCATAGATAACCAAAGTGATAGATCCATACGAGATAAATCCATAGTCTCGTGACCAACCAACATAGCATCACGAAACAACCACAAAGCAAATAAAAGTTCAACGCTAAAATAGGTACAAGCAAAAAGAGAGAAACTCAAAATGCAAATATGCTTGTACTCGACCCATGCAAATCCCCTCGATAGCCTAATATAACTACTCCCCCCCCCTTTGGCATCGAAACGCCAAAAAGGGAAAGAGCAAAGCTAACGCCCCTGGAGATCACTCGCCATTGTCCTTGTCCACATCATCATACTCCTCCTCGTCGTCCTCATCATCAGCAGCAACTGGGGGAGGTTTCCTTTTACATACAACTTCTTGGCCTTGTGAACACCATCAAGGGAGCCTCCTTCTTTGAGTTCTTCCACTAGCACGAGCATCAGCCATACAACTTCTTGGACTTGTGAACACCATCAAGAGGTATCAGGCTCAGCATAATACAAGGTGGTAGGCTTCCTCTTGACATACAACTTCTTGGCCTTGTGAACACCATCAAGGGGAACATTGGAATCCTCATTGGGCAGACTGTGCTTGATGAGAATAATAAAGAACGGAGCATAGGGAATAGTGTGTCGGTTGAACTAAGTGTCAGCCATCTCTTGATAGATGAAATCCATGACATCTAGGGTGTAATAAACAGAGGGATCATCACTAGAGGCACACTCATGATCAAAGCCAAGAATATTCACCAAATGACCACGAATGCTATCATTGTTGCCTCCACTCGGGGTGATACAATCACGGAACAGGCGAACCAGCTGTGAATATAGTGTGAGAAAGCCATCAACCTTTCCAACCGCACCGTTGGGTCCATAAAAAGCAGAGAGTAAGTCATCCTTGTTGGGACGAAAAGGGATGCCAATGCGATGCCCACGAGGAGTATCACGGCCATGAAAGGGGTAGCCAATCAGCTGAGCAAAGGTGTAAAAGTTGGCGGTGCAGAATTCAGAGCCCGACGTCCACTTCAAAGTGCGAGCCTCATCCCCAACAATCACAAGAGTGGATAAAAACTGCTTCACCAGAGAAGAATCATAGTCACACTAGATCTCCAACAGATGATGCAGACCCATCTTCTCAGTCACAGAAAGAGCATGAGTATATTCCGGATTACTCTGCACGGTGGTCAGGTCCATAGGACGCATGGGACAAATCTTCTAGCTGGAGTAAATATCATCAAATATGAGCTACTGAGGAGCACACCAAAATTTGGGGTCATGCAGACTCTCATCACGAGCAGAATCCGCAAACCAGTCATGTTGCCCGAGGGTGGAATACTCAACAATGTTCATTGCCTTGTAGTTGAATCTTCGTTCCTTTCCTCTTGGAACTAGCCCTGGTTCTCTTCTCCTTCCTTGCCTGTTCAGCCATCCGATCAGCCTCTCTTTTCTGCCTTCTCAGTTCAACCTCGTCAACCAGAACACCCTCTGCGTCAGGCCTGAAGTACCGAGCATGAGGACATCGCTTGTAGGTATGAGCGACACCGCGAGAGCCACCTGTGAAATGCATGAGGTAGGTAACAAGAGATAATTACACACACGTCTAGGAAGGATTGCTAAAAACAGTAGAGAAGCAACCACAATGCAATCATATGCTGTATCAATATGAGTCGAAAGACGACATGTTTAAACCTTCCAAGCCGGATAATCCAGCCTGGCCAAAGGCAGATAATCCGGCCTGGCAAGGGGCGGATAATCTGGCCCTAGTGAAACTTTGCAAATCGACTCAGATTAATAGCAAGCATGTAGATCATGCAAAAGGGTTGATTATCTATGATTCTTGTCAACACCCGGATTTTTAATCCCAGATGCCCGTTATGCCATACCTCGCAATCCCAGGATTACCATTTTTGCGAGACATAACGGATTGGATATCACAGTACCTCATCCATTACAAACCATACATAAGGTTTTACACAAATAAGGATCTCATGATCCAGTCTTTAATACAACAAGCAGCGGAAATGAACGATAGCGTAGCGGTGGGGTCCATCTTGAGGGCACGAGCAATCTTGACGAAGAGATAGTCCTAGTTATCATAGCGATCCTGCGACCATCATCTTGATAATCTCCTTCATAGTCTGGCCATGATAATAGCCAGGGACAAAAGCCATGAGTACTCTTTAAGTACTCGCAAACTACTACTAGCAAGGGTTATGATTCTAAGTTAAAGTACTGAATTGAAAGAATAACTATCAAGTTAAGTTTGAAACCTAAGCTGAGTTCTGAAACAAGAAAAGATAAAATAAAAGTCTAGAATCACTTAAGTTGGGAAGCTATTTTCGTCTACACAACCCTGTTGTGGTCAAGTCAAGGTTCATCATTCATTTCAAGTTATTTAGAAAACAGCTGACAACGAAATAGTATGGCCATTCCAACTGTCCATAACATGAATGGCGGCTATTCGAATAGTTTGACACTTTGCAGAGGTGGTACACTTTCACCACAAGATTCGATACATCTGTCAGGGATAACCTTGAATCATCATACTTAGTATGCAGATAATCAAACATAACCTTCCCTTTACACACCCTAGTACAAGCACCTCTCCTATGAGCATGGCCTCCCAACCATTACCATCAGTCATCTTGGGCACTGCATAGGTGGACATCATTGAGAGGTAGCCTCAGCTCAAACCTCTCCCGCAAGGGAACTAATACTAATGCATATAAGTTTCCAGCTAAGCCTTACCCAATTCAGGTAATGTGGTTGTACGGTAAATTTGGAATGGTATCGCATCCGAATCCAACCATCAGTTTTATAAAAAGGGTTAAGGCTCATGCCTCATCATTTTCATCCTCATAAACCAGTTGTGTTTCTCAACACATGTCAAAACATCTCAATAGAATGACTCATCATTCCAAGGTTTTCATAACTCATTTTCACCAAGTGTTCCCATCTAAAGTGACTCAAGTTTGATCTATTCTAAAACACTAGGTTAAGAGTGTTCACTAAGGTGGAAAGGTGGGATCAATCTCATGCCATAGAATGACATCTAAGGGTTTCTAAGTAGGTCAAGTTTTATACTCTTTATGCTACCTTCAAAATTAATTAAAGAACTTTGTGTAAACTAAGGGGGTGTGATCAAAGTATGCTTAAGGCATATTTACTAAACTATCTAGTTTTATTCTAGCTTGCTACAAGAGCTTACTAAAGCATGTTTGCAAGGGTTAGCTTGCCACTAATAGCTTGCCTTGGTTGGTGCAGTGGTTGATGTTGTCTTCTTCTTCTTCTTCTTCCTGGTAGAACTCCTCCTCCTCGAAGGCTTGGTCGGTACTAGCGTCTAGAAATACATAGGGAGTGCACAATCACCAAACAATACTTAACTAGGCTAAGTAGCATTCTAAAGCACACAATTGATGATCTATTATCATCACAAACATTACAAGTTTTAATTCAATAGTTTTAATCTTTTTATTTTAGATAAGTAATATCTACTCATTGAAATGTTAACTAAAATTTAATATTCACCACCAAAATATGAGATCATGTGGACACATGTCCTCACCACATATTCTAACATGTGGGAATGAGATTTAAAGGTTGGATCAATATTACTTTGGTTTAAGTTTATTATTTAATGATTTAAAGTGACTAGAAATGCCTATATAGCATTATTTTGGTACTAGTACAAAGTCACTGCATGTAAACCTTAATATTATTACATATTTGGATAGATATGATGAAATGTGATTTTTGAGAGTTGGAATCAACTCAAAAGCTATCTTGGTTGATTTTATAAAAATGTTTCAAGTTGCAAAAGCTTCTGTCTTCTTATTTTTATTAGGAAAAATCTATAACTCTAAATGAATTAAATCCAACGGGCTTGGATAGAGTATTTCAATACCTTTAAGACAAAATTAGTTTCATGCAATTTGGATTTGTCAAACTCATAGAATTGATTTTTGAAACACAGGACAGAAACTATATTCTAACTAAAAAGAAAAAACTAGATTTGAATCTACGGGCCTGCGCGGGAAAGGAAATGGGCCGGCCCAGTGGCGCTGTGGCACAGGCTCAGTGACAGGGGTCCCAGGTCAGCGACACTTAAATCTTGAAAGCAATGCAGCGTGTAATGTATGATTAGAGGGCAGATCTACTGAGGGTGAGGTCGTCGGCGACAGACGGTCGCCGAGCTCGAACCCTAGCGGCTCGGTGGGGGTCTACTGGGGGTGTACCAGGGCTCCAAGGGGTCGTGATGCGGGCGAACAAAGTGGAAGACGACGGCGAGGCGAGGCGTGGTCGCGGCGGAGCTTGGGGTGGCCGGAATCAACGGCACCCTTCTTCTCCAGAGGCGGCGGCTCCAGCTCCAATTCCGGCGAACTACTACTCCACTTGCTCCGGCGAGGGGTGGTTGAGGTTCAGAGAGGTGAGGGGAGTGGAATGGTGTGAGTCTTTGGTGCTGGGGAGGGCTCCTTTTATAGGCTCGACGGTGAGACCGAGCGGGATGGGCGGTCGACGGTGGCGACATGGCTACAGCGAGGTAGCGGCATGGCTGGGGATGGCGATCGATGGGCGGTCCCCTGGCGGTGCTCTAGCGCTTTAATGCGGCCGTAGGGGCGGTGGTATGCGGTTGGGGTGAGGTGGCGCTCTGAGAGACAGAGTGTCAACACCCGGATTTTTAATCCCAGATGCCCGCTATGCCATACCTCGCAATCCCAGGATTACCATTTTTGCGAGACATAACGGATTGGATATCATAGTACATCATCCATTACAAACCATACATAAGGTTTTACACGAATAAGGATCTCATGATCCAGTCTTTAATACAACAAGCAGCGGAAATAAACGATAGCGTAGCGGTGGGCTCCATCTTCAGGGGCACAGGCAATGCTGACAAAGGCAGATAGTCCTAGTTATCATAGCCGTCCTGCTGACCATCATCTTGATAATCTCCTTCATAGTCTGGCCATGATAATAGCCAGGGACAAAAGCCATGAGTACTCTTTAAGTACTCACAAACTTCTACTAGCAAGGGTTATGATTCTAAGTTAAAGTACTAAATTGAAAGAATAACTATCAAGTTAAGTTTGAAACCTAAGCTGAGTTCTAAAACAAGAAAAGATAAAATAAAAGTCTAGAATCACTTAAGTTGAGAAGCTATTTTCATCTACAAAACCCTATTGTGGTCAAGTCAAGGTTCATCATTCATTTCAAGTTATTTAGAAAACATCTGACAACGAAACAGTAGGGCCATTCCAACTGTCCATAACCGCGGACGTGGCTATTCGAATAGTTTGACACTCTGCAGAGGTGGTACACTTTCACCACAAGATTCGATACATCTGTCAGGGATAACCCTGAATCATCATACTTGGTATGCAGATAATCAAACATAACCTTCCCTTTACACACCCTAGTACAAGCACCTCTCCTATGAGCATGGCCTCCCAACCATGACCATCAGTCATCTTGGGCACTACATAGGTGGAGAACATTAAGAGGTAGCCTCAGATCAAACCTCTCCCGTGAGGGAACTAATACTAATGCATATAAATTTCCAGCTAAGCCTTACCCAATTCAGGTAATGTGGTTGTACGGTAAATTTGGAATGGTATCGCATCCGAATCCAACCATCAGTTTTATAAAAGGATTAAGGCTCATGCCTTATCATTTTCATCATCATAAACCAATTGTGTTTCTCAACACATGTCAAAACATCTCAATAGAATGACTCATCATTCCAAGGTTTTCATAACTCATTTTCACCAAGTGTTCCCATCTAAAGTGACTCAAGTTTGATCTATTCTAAAATACTAGGTTAAGAGTGTTCACTAAGGTGGAGGGGTAGTATCAATCTCATGCCATAGGATGGCATCTAAGGGTTCTAATTAGGTCAAGTTTTATACTCTTTATGCTACCTTCAAAATTAATTAAAGAACTTTGTGTAAACTGAGGGGGTGGTGAGCAAAGTATGCTTAAGGCATCTTTACTAAACTATCTAGTTTTATTCTAGTTTGCTACCATAGCTTACTAAAGCATGTTTACAAGGGTTAGCTTGCCACTAATAGCTTTCTAAGGTAAGTTTTCAAGGGTTAGCTTGCCCTGCTAATAGTGGCTTGCCTTGGTTGGTGCAGTGGTTGAAGTTGTCTTCTTCTTCTTCCTGGTAGAACTCCTCCTCCTCGAGAGTTTGATCGGTGCTATCGTCTAGAAATACATAGGCAGTGCACAATCACCAAACAATACTTAACTAGGCTAAGTAGCATTCTAAAGCACACAATTGATGATCTATTATCATCACCAACATTACAAGTTTTAATTCACTAGTTTTAATCTTTTTATTTTAGAAAAGTAATTTCTACTCATTGAAATGTTAACTAAAATTTAATATTCA
Source organism: Avena insularis (assembly GCA_023614405.1). Lineage (NCBI taxonomy): Eukaryota > Viridiplantae > Streptophyta > Magnoliopsida > Poales > Poaceae > Avena > Avena insularis. Next base: position 408,041,768 of record CM042684.1, on the reverse strand, counting down.
CCACCAAAATATGAGATCATGTGGACACATGTCCTCACCACATATTCCACAGGTGGGAATGAGATTTAAAGGTTGGATCAATATTACTTTAGTTTAAGTTTATTATTTAATGATTTAAAGTGACTAGAAATGCCTATATAGCATTATTTCGGTACTAGTCCAAAGTCACTGCATGTAAAACTTAATATTATTACATATTTGGATAGATATGATGAAATGTGATTTTTGAGAGTTGGAATCAACTCAAAAGCTATCTTGGTTGATTTTATAAAAATGTTTCAAGTTGCAAAAGCTTCTGTCTTCTTATTTTTATTAGGAAAAATCTATAACTCTAAATGATTTAAATCCAACGGGCTTGGATAGAGTATTTCAATACCTTTCAGAAAAAAATAGTTTCATGCAATTTGGTTTTGTCAAACTCACAGAATTGATTTTTGAAACACAGGACAGAAACTATATTCTAACTAAAAAGAAAAACCTAGATTTGAGTCTTTGGTGCTAGGGAGGCCTCCTTTTATAGGCTCGACGGTGAGACCGAGCGGGATGGGCGGTCGACGGTGGCGACATGGCTAGGGCGAGCTAGCGGCATGGCTGGGGATGGCGATCGATGGGCGGTCCCTGGCGGTGCTCTAGCGCTTAAATGCGATCGTAGGGGCGGTGGTATGCGGTCGGGGTGAGGTGGCGCTCTGAGATGCAGAGGCGGCGATGTCCACGGCGAGCGGTGGCTGTGGGCGGAGCGGTGGGCGCGGGCTGGTGTCGAGCGGCGGCTTGTGCACGCGGGGACAGGGCGCGCTCTGCGGGCGGCGTCGGCATGGTCTGGTGGCACTGGGCGCGGCTTCTCCTCGATGGTCCACGGCTGCTCTTGGCTCGGGCAAGGGACAGAGAGGGGCGGTGCGGCGTCGGCTACCTCCTAGACATGGCGAGGGAAGGGGAGTGGTCTGCTTCGATGGTTGCGAGGTTGGCCGGCCAGGGTGGTGCTCGGCATGGCTGTGCAAGGTCTTGACTAGGGTGTAGAGAAGAGGCTGGTTTGGTCTGGTCTGGCTTGAGGGGGGACAAGATGATCAAAGCACTACACAATTGCTAGACAAAATCATCCCAAAACAGTAATAGTTAGGCCTTAATGATCTTGCTAACAAGGTGTTTGACAAAATGGCCGCAAGAGAAAAACTTTTGAATTTTGAGTTCAAAATTTTTGGGTGATCTCCACTAGTGCTAGGTAGTCTCTGGTTGCAAGGGTTTTGAAAATGGAGCTCAAATACATGGTTTTTGAAATAGGGGTGATCCATGCATATGCATTAGATTCAATTTTGAACTGTCATTTAAATTAGTTTACAGAAGGTTTTTAGAAGATCAAAAGGTGGGCCTTGGTACCTCATTATGTGTACTAGCAAGGGGTGTAAAGATCCAAAATTGTTTCTGTTAAGAATTGAGTACTAGGAATAGCCAAAGTAGGTATGAGAGTTAATTTTGTCAAAATGACCATTCCTTTATTTTAATTCTTTTTGATTTGATTTCTTTTAGGAAAAGTTTGGGAATGATGTAGATGATGTTTAAATCACCTAAGAAACATTTTAGAAGCAAGGGATCACACAATCATGGCAATTCAAAACAACTCCTATTTTAAATGCACACATATATGAATGCTTTCATTTTAATTATGGAAAAGTTTTTGTTAATCCTAAATTTGGATGATTTGATCTTTGATAAGCTTGGATTGAAGTTTTGGGATGTTACAAACCTTCCCCCCTTAAACAAAATCTCGTCCCGAGATTTACAAGAAAACTAGGAACTAAAGAGATCTGGGAACTCTGTCCTAATGTAATCTTCGCGTTCCCAAGTGGCTTCCTCCTCGGTATGGTTGCTCCACTGAATCTTGAGAAACTTGATACTCCTAGTCCTAGTGGTCCTGTAGGCCTCTTCTAAGATATGGATGGGCACTTCCGGATAGGTCAGGTCATTGTTGATTTCCACAGCTCTGTGATCGATGTTCTTGAAAACTTCAGTCTTCTCCGGCACTTCTAGGCATTTGCGGAGTAACGAGATATGGAACACATTGTGGATGGCTGACATCTCTTCGGGCAATTCCAGCTGATACGATACTTCTCCTCGATGGTTCAGAATCTTGAAAGGTCCGATATATCTGGGGGCTAACTTTCCCTTCAGACTAAAGCGTTGAGTTCCCTTCAATGGTGAAACCTTGAGATATACGAAATCTCCGACATTGAAAGTCGGGTCTCTCCTTCTCTTGTCAGCATAGCTCTTACATGCAGATTGGGCGGTCTTGAGGTGCTCACGGACTTTGTGAACTTTCTCTTCGGCTTCTCGGAGAATGTCGGGTCCAAAGATTTGACTCTCTCCTACTTGTGACCAATATAAGGGGGTATGACATTTTCTTCCGTATAGCAATTCAAATGGTGCCATCTGCAAACTAGCCTGATAACTGTTGTTATATGAGAACTCTGCGAATGGTAGGCAGTCTTCCCATTTTGATCCGTATTCCAACACACAGGCTCTAAGCATATCCTCCAAGATATGGTTGACTCTCTCAGTCTGTCCATCTGTTTGCGGGTGATAAGCGGTACTGAAATTCAACTTGGTTCCTAAACCTTCCTGAACTTTCTGCCAAAATCTTGAAGTAAACTGAGTTCCTCGATCTGATACTATGGTCTTGGGGGTTCCATGCAGACTAACAATTCTAGCAATGTACAGCTCTGCTAGTTTTGCACTTTGGTAGGTTGTCTTGACAGGTATGAAGTGGGCTACCTTAGATAGTCTATCAACTATGACCCAGATTGAGTCATTTCCCCTACTAGAAGTAGGTAAACCTGTGATAAAGTCCATTCCGACGGAATCCCATTTCCATTCCGGAATCTGCAATGGTTGCAACAATCCTGCAGGTCTCTGATGCTCTGCTTTGACTCTTTGAAAAATGTCACACTTGGCGATGTAGCTTCCGATCTCTCGCTTCATCTTGTGCCACCAAAATTTCTCCTTCAAATCTTGATACATCTTTGTTCCTCCGGGGTGGATAGAATAAAGGGTATCATGAGCTTCCTTCATGATAACTTCTTTCAGTTCTGAATCTGCTGGAACACAGATACGTCCTTTGTACCACAGTACTCCTTCTTCGTCTTCGGTGAATCCAGGTACTTTGCCTGTACCAATACGACGTTTGATCCCATTTATACTCTCATTTCCCTTCTGGGCGTCCTTGATCTGGCTAAACAAAGTGGGTTGAAGTTCAATGCTAGCTAGGAATCCTTTGCTAACTACTTCAGTCCTGAACTGCTCCAGCTCCTCATACAAACTTGGTTGCTTCTCTTTGATCATGGTGTTAAGCCTACACGGCAATCTGCTAAGAGCATCCGCTACCACATTGGCTTTGCCGGGGTGATAGTGAATGTCAAGGTCATAATCCTTGATTAACTCTATCCATCTTCTTTGCCTCATATTTAGCTCCTTCTGGGTGAAGATATACTTCAAGATTTTATGATCTAAGTAAATCTCACAGCGATTACCCATCAAATAGTGACGCCATGTCTTCAACGCCAGAACCACGGCTGCTAGCTCAAGATCATGGGTCGGATAGTTCTGCTCATGCTTTGCTTGTCATGATGATACGCGATGACTTTGCCTTCTTGCATCAATACACATCCTAGTCCAATCTTGGATGCGTCACAATACACATCAAACGGCTTCTTGATGTCTGGCATGATCAAAATTGGGGCTGATGTCAATCTCTTCTTCAGCTCCCGGAAACTGGCTTCACACTTGTCTGTCCATTCAAACTTCTTGTCCTTCTTCAACAGTTGGGTCATTGGTCGAGCTATGCTCGAGAATCCTTCTACAAACTTGCGATAATATCCCGCTAATCCAAGGAATGAACGAACTTGGGTTTGATTGGTTGGGGCTTCCCATTCTTCTACATCTTTGATCTTGGTAGGATCAACAGAGACTCCTCCGGCAGAGACAATATGACCTAGGAATCCTACTTCTTTTAGCCAAAACTCACACTTGCTGAACTTGGCATATAACTGATGTTCTCTCAGGGTTCCTAGGATGATTCTCAGATGTTGCTCATGCTCTTCTTCGGACTTGGAGTAGATAAGGATGTCGTCGATAAACACAACTACAAACTTATCTAGGAAATTCATAAAGATCTTATTCATGAGATTCATGAAATAAGCAGGGGCATTGGTTAATCCAAAAGACATAACCGTATACTCATATAAACCATAGCGAGTAGTAAAGGCGGTCTTCGGAATATCCGTTGCATGAATCTTAAGTTGGTGATAACGAGTCCTAAGATCAATCTTTGAGAATACCTGAGCTCCAGTCAACTGATCAAATAGGTCCTCTATCTTTGGCAAGGGGTACTTGTTCTTGATGCTGACATCATTCAATTTTCGGTAATCTGTGCACAGACGGTTGCCTCCATCTTTCTTGTCGACGAATAACACTAGTGATCTCCAAGGCGATGCGCTTGGCTGAATCAAGCCTGTTGCTAACATGGCATCCAACTGCTTCTTCAGTTCTACTAACTCTGAGGGGTTCATGGTATAGGGTCTCTGGGCTATAGGTCCGGTTCCAGGGATTAGTTCGATAATGAACTCAATATCCCTATCCGGGGCATACAGCAATTCATCCGGGAATACGCAGGTATTCACAGACTACTCTGACTTGGTCAATGGTAGGCAGGGCTACACTTTTGTTGCATTTGAATTGACGGGGTAAGGTTTCAGAGATATGTTCTACGGTTACTTCAGAACTACTGGTCATGGTGATGGCTTTCTTAGCACAGTCTATCAGTCCTTTATGCCTTGACATCCAGTCCATACCTAGTACTACTTCCAAACCTTTGGTTCCAAGTACAATTAGGTTGGCATAAAAATATATCCCATATATTCTGATAGGTACAGCTTTGCAAATTTTTCTAGCTTTTGTAGTTGAACCAGGGATTTGAACTATCATGACATGCTTCAAGTTGGTTGGGCGAATCTTACTAGTGCATGCAAATTCTTCGGTGACAAAGGAATGCGATGCTCCAGAATCAAACAATACTCTTGCTAAAACTGAGTTAACAGAAAACATACCCAGCACTACATCTGGCGCTTCTTGTGCTTCTTCTGCGTTCATGTGGAAGAGACGACCGTTGCGGTTGTGCGGGTTCCCTGGGGCAAACCTCCTTCCTGGCTGAACACGACGCTGCTGCTGAGCTGGGGCATTCACATTGGCATTGGCGGCAGCCTTCTTGGGACACTCATTGGAGTAGTGACCTTTCACTCCACACTCGAAACAGGTGATCTGGGACTTGTCTTTGGCTGCGACCGGTATAGCATTGCTGCCAGTTCTGAGTGCAGTGTTGCTGTTGTTGTTGTTGTTGCTCTTGGGAGGTGCACGGTTGAAATGATTGGCATTACCGGAGTTGTGATTGTTTCCTCCGGACTTCACATTGCCTCCGCTACGGTTGGGGTAGCTTGGGAGAGAATTCGAGGGTCGGTTGTTCCTTGGTGCATATCCTGGTGAAGGGTTGGGACGGTACTTCTGGTGACTGTTGGATCCAGACTGCTGCATCATACGACGCTTGCGATTGTCGTTTGCCTGGTTAATCTTCCCTTCCATCTGAATGGCAGAGTCGACTAGCTCTTCGAGATCATCGAAACGGATGTTGACGAGGACAGTCTGCATCTCATCATGTAGTCCGTTCAAGAATCTCTCCTTCTTCTTGGCCTCCGTGTTGATCTCATCGGGTGCATATCTGGCAAGTGACAGGAATTTGTCACGGTACTCTACCACAGTCATTCTTCCTTGCTTCAACTCACGGAATTCATCTATCATCCTGTTGACAAGACCTTGCGGCACGTGGGTGCGGCTGAACTTGACCTTGAATGCTTCCCAGGTCATCACTTGACCTTGGTTCATAGTGCGGATGCTATTCCACCAAGCTCTTGCATCTCCTGCCAGATAGTGGGTGGCGAATAGAACTTTCTCATTTGCATCCACTCCTGCAACCTCTAAGTTGTTTTCTATGGTCTGCAACCAGTCATCAGCATCTAGTGGGTTCTCAGATTGGTTGAAGATTGGGGGATTTGTGTTCTGAAAGTTTTTGAGTTTGGATCCTTGGTGATCCTGATTTCCATGTCCTTGGTTGTTGAGAGCCATTTGGGCGATCTGCTGCAATGTCGCTAAGTTGGCTTGACATTCGGCCCTGCTTGCTTCACGGTCCGCGATGAGATTCTGCAAGATCTACATCATTGGGTCCTGTGATGAACTGCTCCCTCCTTGGTTTCCACGAGTCATCTGAAGATTGGGATAGATATAGGGGTAAGAGGGAAATTTTAAGGTTCATGGTTTTGGGTTTTCAAAGCTACAACTTTGAGTTAGACTCAGGTTTTTCAACTAATTTCATTCTCATTCATGCAAGCAAGCACACGATACAACACACACCACAACAACCAAAGGGGAAAACAGATGGTTTGAAGAACCATTCTGCAAACTACGATACAATGAGATGATACATCTCATGCTACGACAGTGCTCTAGTGCATCTACTCATCGTCGATGAAGTCAGAGTCTTCATCATCAGTGTAGAAGTCCACAGCATCCTCTTCCAGAAAGTCATCATCGTTGCTGAGGTAAGAATCCATATCTCCTTGGATGTCTTCACCCTCATCATCTTCTTCCTTGGCGGCAAGCTGGGCTTCCTGCTCCTTGACGATCTTCTCGAGGTCTGCCACCTTCTTGCGAAGACGGGCGATGGTGCGATCCTTCTTTGCACGCTGGCGACGAAGAGACTGGCGGTCTTGGACAAGCAGTGCGAAAGTCTGGGCCTTCTGGTCGGCAATGGCACGGTTCTGGTTGGCTAACTCTCGGGAATTGTCCAGTTCTTGCTGTCGGTCATGAAGCAAGAAGTCAAGGTTCTCCACTTGGCGCTTCAACTCTGGGTGACTTGGCATCTCCATTGGCATTCCCATGAAGTCACGTCTTGCATAGTGGGCAAAACGGGTTCCTTGAATCTTGTTGACGCTGAGGGCACATAGACGTGCGAGAGCTTCATGCATTTCCCTGGCTAATCCATCTAACCAGTTGTTCTCTCTCACGGAGAACTGAATTCTCCCGGAAGTTGGTGCTTTAATGCTTCCTCGAAGATCTGCGGTGACTAGCCATTGTAGGTCTCCTCCTGGGGGTCCTGGAAGTTGAGCTCCAAGAAACTCCGGGTGCGGGCGTCCTAGAAATTCTGACAGTGAATCCAGATCCCTCTCGAAGATCAGCTGACCTCCGTTTCCCAACTGGTAAAACTTGCTAAACTGAGTCTCCATCTACAAGAGTTTATGGATGAGGAAGTTAGTGAAGTGATCAAGTGTGTCAAAATTTTAAGTAGTAGTGTAAGAATTTTGAGTAACATGATTTTTTTTTGAGAGGAAGAAAATTCCAAAGGTAAGGGAGGAGATAGTTTCTCATAAATACTCACTTTGGTTTTGAAGCTAAGTTTTTGGGTTTGACGTCCATTCTAACTAGGGTCTCCTATGGTCAGGATGGCTCTGATACCAACTTGTCAACACCCGGATTTTTAATCCCAGGTGCCCGTTATGCCATACCTCGCAATCCCAGGATTACCATTTTTGCGAGACATAACGGATTGGCTATCATAGTATATCATCCATTACAAACCAAAAATAAGGTTTTACATGAATAAGGATCTCATGATCCAGTCTTTAATACAACAAGCAGCGGAAATAAACGATAGCGTAGCGGTGGGGTCCATCTTCAGGGGCACAGGCAATGCTGACGAAGGCAGATAGTCCTAGTTATCATAGCCATCCTGCTGACCATCATCTTGATAATCTCCTTCATAGTCTGGCCATGATAATAGCCAGGGACAAAAGCCATGAGTACTCTTTAAGTACTCGCAAACTACTACTAGCAAGGGTTATGATTCTAAGTTAAAGTACTGAATTGAAAGAATAACTATCAAGTTAAGTTTAAAACCTAAGCTGAGTTCTGAAACAAGAAAAGATAAAATAAAAGTCTAGAATCACTTAAGTTGGGAAGCTATTTTCATCTACACAACCCTGTTGTGGTCAAGTCAAGGTTCATCATTCATTTCAAGTTATTTAGAAAACATCTGACAACAAAACAGTATGGCCATTCCAATCGTCCATAATCATGACGGCTATTCAAATAGTTTGACACTCTGCAGAGGTGGTACAATTTCACCACAAGATTCGATACATCTGTCAGGGATAACCCTGAATCATCATACTTGGTATGCAGATAATCAAACATAACCTTCCCTTTACACACCCTAGTACAAGCACCTATCCTATGAGCATGGCCTCCCAACCATGACCATCAGTCATCTTGGGCACTACATAGGTGGACAATGTTGAGAGGTAGCCTCAGCTCAAACCTCTCCCGTGAGGGAACTAATACTAATGCATATAAATTTCCAGCTAAGCCTTACCCAATTCAGGTAATGTGGTTGTACAGTAAATTTGGAATGGTATCGCATCCGAATCCAACCATCAGTTTTATAAAAGGATTAAGGCTCATGCCTTATCATTTTCATCATCATAAACCAATTGTGTTTATCAACACATGTCAAAACATCTCAATAGAATGACTCATCATTCCAAGGTTTTCATAGCTCATTTTCACCAAGTGTTCCCATCTAAAGTGACTCAAGTTTGATCTATTCTAAAATACTAGGTTAAGAGTGTTCACTAAGGTGGAGGGGTAGTATCAATCTCATGCCATAGGATGACATCTAAGGGTTCTAATTAGGTCAAGTGTTATACTCTTTATGCTACCTTCAAAATTAATTAAAGAACTTTGTGTAAACTGAGGGGGTGGTGAGCAAAGTATGCTTAAGGCATCTTTACTAAACTATCTAGTTTTATTCTAGTTTGCTACCATAGCTTACTAAAGCATGTTTGCAAGGGTTAGCTTGCCACTAATAGCTTGCTAAGGTAAGTTTGCAAGGGTTGGCTTGCCCTGCTAATAGTGGCTTGCCTTGGTTGGTGCAGTGGTTGAAGTTGTCTTCTTCTTCTTCCTGGTAGAACTCCTCCTCCTCGAGAGTTTGGTCGGTGCTATCGTCCAGAAATACATAGGGAGTGCACATTCACCAAACAATACTTAACTAGGCTAAGTAGCATTCTAAATCACACAATTGATGATCTATTATCATCACAAAAAATTACAAGTTTTAATTCACTAGTTTTAATCTTTTTATTTTAGAAAAGTTATTTCTACTCATTGAAATGTTAATTAAAATTTAATATTCACCACCAAAATATGAGATCATGTGGACACATGTCCTCACCACATATTCCACAGGTGGGAATGAAATTTAAAGGTTGGATCAATATTACTTTAGTTTAAGTTTATTATTTAATGATTTAAAGTGACTAGAAATGCCTATATAGCATTATTTTGGTACTAGTCCAAAGTCACTGCATGTAAAACTTAATATTATTACATATTTGGATAGATATGATGAAATGTGATTTTTGAGAGTTGGAATCAACTCAAAAGCTATCTTGGTTGATTTTATAAAAATGTTTCAATTTGCAAAAGCTTCTGTCTTCTTATTTTTATTAGGAAAAATCTATAACTCTAAATGAATTAAATCCAACGGGCTTGGATAGAGTATTTCAATACCTTTCAGACAAAATTAGTTTCACGCAATTTGGATTTGTCAAACTCACAGAATTGATTTTTGAAACATAGGACAGAAACTATATTCTAACTAAAAAGAAAAACCTAGATTTGAATCTGCGGGCCTGCGCGGGAAAGGAAATGGGCCGTCCCAGTGGCGCTGCGCGGCATAGGGCTCAGCTGACAGGGGGGTCCCACTGGTTAGCGGCACCTAAAACGCGAAACAGTACGCGCACTGTGGGTCGTGCGATTAGAGGGCAGATCTGGTGAGGTCGGCCGACTTGACTCGAACCCTAAGCGGCTCGGTGGGGGTCTCTCTGGGGCGTGCCAGGGCTCCAGTGGGGTCGGCGATCTTGGGCGAACAAAGTGGAAGACGAGCGAGGCGAGGCGTTATCCTGGCGGAGCTTGGGGTGGCGAATCAAGCACCCTTCTTCTCCGAGGCCGGCGGCTCCAATTCCGTGACTGCTGCTCCACTTGCTCCGGCGAGGGGTGGTTGAGGTTCAGAGAGGTGAGGAGAGTGGAATGGTGTGAGTCTTTGGTGCTGGGGAGGCCTCCTTTTATAGGCTCGACGGTGAGACCGAGCGGGATGGGCGGTCGACGATGGCGACATGGCTACGGCGAGCTAGCGGCATGGCTGGGGATGGCGATCGATGGGCGGTCCCCTGGCGGTGCTCTAGCGCTTAAATGCGGCCGTAGGGGCGGTGGTATGCGGTCGGGGTGAGGTGGCGCTCTGAGAGGCAGAGGCGGCGGTGTCCACGGCGGTGGCGGTGGGTGGGGCTTTAGGCGTGACAGGGGTGTCTGGGTGTTCTCCAGGCGGAGCGGGCGCTTGTGGCTGGTCGGCGGCGGCTTGTGCACGCGGGGTGTTGGCACGCTCTGCGGGCGGCGTCGGCATGGTCTGGTGGCACTGGGCGCGGCTTCTCCTCGGTGGTCCACGGCTGCTCTTGGCTCGGGCAAGGGACAGAGAGGGGCGGTGCAGCGTCGGCTACCTCCTAGACATGGCGAGGGAAGGGGGAGTGGTCTGCTTTGATGGTTGCAAGGTTGGCCGGCCAGGGTGGTGCTCGGCATGGGCTGTGCGGTCTTGACTAGGGGTAGAGAAGAGGCTGGTTTGGTCTGGTATGGCTTGAGGGGGGACAAGATGATTAAAGCACTACAGAATTGCTAGACAAAATCAGCCCAAAACAGTAATAGTTAGGCCTTAATGATCTTGCTAACAAGGTGTTTGACAAAATGGCCGCAAGAGAAAAAGTTTTGAATTTTGAGTTCAAAATTTTTGGGTGATCTCCACTAGTGCTAGGTAGTCTTTGGTTTCAAGGGTTTTGAAAATGGAGCTCAAATACATGGTTTTTGAAATAGGGGTGATCTATGCATATGCATTAGATTCAATTTTGAACTGTCATTTAAATTAGTTTACAGAAGGTTTTTAGAAGATCAAAAGGTGGGCCTTGGTACCTCATTATGTGTACTAGCAAGGGGTGTAAAGATCCAAAATTGTTTCTGTTAAGAATTGAGTACTAGGAATAGCCAAAGTAGGTATGAGAGTTAATTTTGTCAAAATGACCATTCCTTTATTTTAATTCTTTTTGATTTGATTTCTTTTAGGAAAAGTTTGGGAATGATGTAGATGATGTTTAAATCACCTAAGAAACATTTTAGAAGCAAGGGATCACACAATCATGGCAATTCAAAACAACTCCTATTTTAAATGCACACATATATGAATGCTTTCATTTTAATTATGGAAAAGTTTTTGTTAATCCTAAATTTGGATGATTTGATCTTTGATAAGCTTGGATTCAAGTTTTGGGATGTTACAAACCTTCCCCCCTTAAACAAAATCTCGTCCCCAGATTTACAAGAAAACTAGGAACTAAAGAGATCTGGGAACTCTGTCCTAATGTAATCTTCCCGTTCCCAAGTGGCTTCCTCCTCGGTATGGTTGCTCCACTGAATCTTGAGAAACTTGATACTCCTGGTCCTGGTGGTCCTGTAGGCCTCTTCTAAGATACGGATGGGCACTTCCCGATAGGTCAGGACGTTGTTGATTTCCACAGCTCTGTGATCGATGTTCTTGAAAACTTCAGTCTTCTCCGGCACTTCTAGGCATTTGCGGAGTAACGAGATATGGAACACATTGTGGATGGCTGACATCTCTTCGGGCAATTCTAGCTGATACGATACTTCTCCTCGACAGTTCAGAATCTTGAAAGGTCCGATATATCTGGGGGCTAACTTTCCCTTCAGACTAAAGCGTTGAGTTCCCTTCAATGGTGAAACCTTGAGATATACGAAATCTCCGACATTGAAAGTCAGGTCTCTCCTTCTCTTGTCAGCATAGCTCTTTATGCGGATTGGGCGGTCTTGATGTGCTCACGGACTTTGTGAACTTTCTTGACTTCTCGGAGAATGTCGGGTCCAAAGATTTGACTCTCTCCTACTTGCGACCAATTTAAGGGGGTACGACATTTTCTTCCGTATAAGAATTCAAATGGTGCCATCTGCAAACTAGCCTGATAACTGTTGTTATATGAGAACTCTACGAATGGTAGGCAGTCTTCCCATTTTGATCCGTATTCCAACACACAGGCTCTAAGCATATCCTCCAAGATCTGGTTGACTCTCTCAGTCTGTCCATCTGTTTGCGGGTGATAAGCGGTACTAAAATTCAACTTGGTTCCTAAACCTTTCTGAACTTTCTGCCAAAATCTTGAAGTAAACTGAGTTCCTCGATCTGATACTATGGTCTTGGGGGTTCCATGCAGACTAACAATTCTAGCAATGTACAGCTCTGCTAGTTTTGCACTTTGGTAGGTTGTATTGACAGGTATGAAGTGGGCTACCTTAGATAGTCTATCAACTATGACCCAGATTGAGTCATTTCCCCTACTAGAAGTAGGTAAACCTGTGATAAAGTCCATTCCGACGGAATCCCATTTCCATTCCGGAATCTGCAATGGTTGCAACAATCCTGCAGGTCTCTGATGCTCTGCTTTGACTCTTTGACAAATGTCACACTTGGCGATGTAGCTTTCGATCTCTCGCTTCATCTTGTGCCACCAAAATTGCTCCTTCAAATCTTGATACATCTTTGTTCCTCCGGGGTGGATAGAATAAAGAGTATCATGAGCTTCCTTCATGATAACTTCTTTCAGTTTTGAATCTGCTGGAACACAGATACGTCCTTTGTACCACAGTACTCCTTCTTCGTCTTCGGTGAATCCAGGTACTTTGCTTGTACCAATACGACGTTTGATCCTGTTTATACTCTCATTTCCCTTCTGGGCTTCCTTGATCTGGCTAAACAAAGTGGGTTGAAGTTCAATGCTAGCTAGAAATCCTTTGCTAACTACTTCAGTCCTGAACTGCTCCAGCTCCTCATACAAACTTGGTTACTTCTCTTTGATCATGGTGTTAAGCCTACACGGCAATCTGCTAAGAGCATCCGCTACCACATTGGCTTTGCCGGGGTGATAGTGAATGTCAAGGTCATAATCCTTGATTAACTCTATCCATCTTCTTTGCCTCATATTTAGCTCCTTCTGGGTGAAGATATACTTCAAGATTTTATGATCTAAGTAAATCTCACAGCGATTACCCATCAAATAGTGACGCCATGTCTTCAACGCCAGAACCACGGCTGCTAGCTCAAGATCATGGGTCGGATAGTTCTGCTCATGCTGCTTCAGTTGTCGCGACAGATACGCGATGACTTTGCCTTCTTGCATCAATACACATCCTAGGCCAATCTTGGATGCGTCACAATACACATCAAACGGCTTCTTGATGTCTGGCATGATCAAAATTGGGGCTGATGTCAATCTCTTCTTTAGCTCCCGGAAACTGGCTTCACACTTGTCCGTCCATTCAAACTTCTTGTCCTTCTTCAACAGTTGGGTCATTGGTCGAGCTATGCTTGAGAATCCTTCTACAAACTTGCGATAATATCCCGCTAATCCAAGGAATGAACGAACTTGGGTTTGATTGGTTGGGGCTTCCCATTCTTCTACATCTTTGATCTTGGTAGGATCAACAGAGACTCCTCCGGCAGACACAACATGACCTAGGAATCCTACTTCTTTCAGCCAAAACTCACACTTGCTGAACTTGGCATATAACTGATGTTCTCTCAGGGTTCCTAGGATGATTCTCAGATGTTGCTCATGCTCTTCTTGGGACTTGGAGTAGATAAGGATGTCGTCGATAAACACAACTACAAACTTATCTAGGAAATTCATAAAGATCTTATTCATGAGATTCATGAAATAAGCAGGGGCATTGGTTAATCCAAAAGACATAACCGTATACTCGTATAAACCATAGCGAGTAGTAAAGGCGGTCTTCGGAATATCCGTTGCACGAATCTTAAGTTGGTGATAACCAGTCCTAAGATCAATCTTTGAGAATACCTGAGCTCCAGTCAACTGATCAAATAGGTCCTCTATCTTTGGCAAGGGGTACTTGTTCTTGATGGTGACATCATTCAATTTTCGGTAATCTGTGCACAGACGGTTGCCTCCATCTTTCTTGTCGACAAATAACACTAGTGATCTCCAAGGCGATGCGCTTGGCTGAATCAAGCCTATTGCTAACATGGCATCCAACTGCTTCTTCAGTTCCACTAACTCTGAGGGGTTCATGGTTTTGGGTTTTCAAAGCTACAACTTTGAGTTAGGCTCAGGTTTTTTTTACTAACTTCATTCTCATTCATGCAAGCAAGCACACGATACAACACACACCACAACAATCAAAGGGAAAAGAAATTGTTTGAAGAACCATTCTGCAAACTACGATACAATGAGATGATACATCTCATGCTATGACAGTGCTCTAGTGCATCTACTCATCGTCGATGAAGTCGGAGTCTTCATCATCAGTGTAGAAGTCCACAGCATCCTCTGCCAGAAAATCGTCATCGTTGCTGAGGTAAGAATCCATATCTCCCTGGATGTCTTCACCCTCATCTTCTTCTTCCTTGGCGGCAAGCTGAGCTTCCTGCTCCTTGACAGTCTTCTCCAGGTCTGCCACCTTCTTGCGAAGACGGGCGATGGTGCGATCCTTCTTGGCACGCTGGCGACAAAGAGACTGGTGATCTTGGACGAGTAGTGTGAAAGTCTGGGCCTTCTGGTCGGCAATGGCACGGTTCTGGTTGGCTAACTCTCTGGCATTGTCCAGTTCCTGCTGTCGGTCATGAAGCAAGAAGTCAAGGTTCTCCACTTGGCGCCTCAACTCTGGGTGACTTGGCATCTCCATCGGCATTCCCATGAAGTCACGTCTTGCATAGTGGGCAAAACGGGTTCCTTGAATCTTGTTGATGCTGAGGGCACATAGACGTGCGAGAGCTTCATGCATTGCCCTGGCTAATCCATCTAACCAGTTTTTCTCTCTCACGGAGAACTGAATTCTCCCGGAAGTTGGTGCTCCAATGCTTCCTTGAAGATCTGCGGTGACTAGCCATTAGGTCTCCTCCTGGGGGTCCTGGAAGTTGAGCTCCAAGAAACTCCGGGTGCGGGCGTCCCAGAAATTCTGACAGTGAATCCAGATCCCTCTCGAAGATCAGCTGACCTCCGTTTCCCAACTGGTAAAACTTGCTAAACTGAGTCTCCATCTACAAGAGTTTAGGATGAGGAAGTTAGTGAAGTGATCAAGTGTGTCAAAATTTTAAGTAGTAGTGTAAGAATTTTGAGTAACATGAATTTTTTTTGAGAGGAAGAAAATTCCAAAGGTAAGGGAGGAGATAGTTTTTCATAAATACTCACTTTGGTTTTGAAGCTAAGTTTTTGGGTTTGACGTCCATTCTAACTTCAAAATTAATTAAAGAACTTTGTGTAAACTAAGGGGGTGTGATCAAAGTATGCTTAAGGCATCTTTACTAAACTATCTAGTTTTATTCTAGCTTGCTACAAGAGCTTACTAAAGCATGTTTGCAAGGGTTAGCTTGCCACTAATAGCTTGCCTTGGTTGGTGCAGTGGTTGAAGTTGTCTTCTTCTTCTTCCTGGTAGAACTCCTCCTCCTCGAAGGCTTGGTCGGTACTAGCGTCTAGAAATACATAGGGAGTGCACAATCACCAAACAATACTTAACTAGGCTAAGTAGCATTCTAAAGCACACAATTGATGATCTATTATCATCACAAACATTACAAGTTTTAATTCAATAGTTTTAATCTTTTTATTTTAGAAAAGTAATTTCTACTCATTGAAATGTTAACTAAAATTTAATATTCACCACCAAAATATGAGATCATGTGGACACATGTCCTCACCACATATTCTAACATGTGGGAATGAGATTTAAAGGTTGGATCAATATTACTTTGGTTTAAGTTTATTATTTAATGATTTAAAGTGACTAGAAATGCCTATATAGCATTATTTTGGTACTAGTCCAAAGTCACTGCATGTAAACCTTAATATTATTACATATTTGGATAGATATGATGAAATGTGATTTTTGAGAGTTGGAATCAACTCAAAAGCTATCTTGGTTGATTTTATAAAAATGTTTCAAGTTGCAAAAGCTTCTGTCTTCTTATTTTTATTAGGAGAAATCTATAACTCTAAATGAATTAAATCCAACGGGCTTGGATAGAGTATTTCAATACCTTTCAGACAAAATTAGTTTCATGCAATTTGGATTTGTCAAACTCACAGAATTGATTTTTGAAACACAGGACAGAAACTATATTCTAACTAAAAAGAAAAACCTAGATTTGAATCTACGGGCCTGCGCGGGAAAGGAAATGGGCCGGCCCAGTGGCGCTGTGCGGCACAGGGCTCAGCTGACAGGGGGGTCCCACTGGTCAGCGGCACTTAAAACGCGAAACGGTATGCGCGCTATGGGTCGTGCGATTAGAGGGCAGATCTACGGCTGAGGGTCGTCGTCGACGACGGACGGGTCGCCGGCGAGCTCGAACCCTAGCGGCTCGGTGGGGGTCTACTGGGGGCGTACCAGGGCTCTAGCAGGGTCGGCGATGCGGGCGAACAAAGTGGAAGACGACGGCGAGGCGAGGCATGGTCGCGGTGGAGCTTGGGGTGGCCGGAATCAACGGCACCCTTCTTCTCCGCAGGCGCGGCTCGCTCCAATTCGTGACTGCTGCTCCACTTGCTCCGGCGAGGGGTGGTTGAGGTTCAGAGAGGTGAGGAGAGTGGAATGGTGTGAGTCTTTGGTGCTAGGGAGGCCTCCTTTTATAGGCTCGACGGTGAGACCGAGCGGGATGGGCGGTCGACGGTGGCGACATGGCTATGGCGAGCTAGCGGCATGGCTGGGGATGGCGATCGATGGGCGGTCCCCTGGCGGTGCTCTAGCGCTTAAATGCGGCCGTAGGGGCGGTGGTATGCGGTCGGGGTGAGGTGGCGCTCTGAGAGGCAGAGGCGGCGGTGTCCACGGCGAGCGGTGGCTGTGGGGCTTTGGGCGGCGAACGGGGGTGTCTGGGGTGTTCTCCAGGTCGAGGCGGAGCGGTGGGCGCGGGCTGGTGTCGAGCGGCAGCTTGTGCACGCGGGGACAGGGCGCGCTCTGTGGGCAGCGTCGGCATGGTCTGGTGGCACTGGGCGCGGCTTCTCCTCGGTGTTCCACGGCTGCTCTTGGCTCGGGCAAGGGACAGAGAGGGGCGGTGCAGCGTCGGCTACCTCCTAGACATGGTGAGGGAAGGGGGAGTGGTCTGCTTTGATGGTTGCAAGGTTGGCCGGCCAGGGTGGTGCTCGGCATGGCTGTGCAGTGCGGCTAGGGGGTAGAGAAGAGGCTGGTTTGGTCTGGTCTGGCTTGAGGGGGGACAAGATGATCAAAGCACTACAGAATTGCTAGACAAAATCAGCCCAAAACAGTAATAGTTAGGCCTTAATGATCTTGCTAACAAGGTGTTTGACAAAATGGCCGCAAGAGAAAAAGTTTTGAATTTTGAGTTCAAAATTTTTGGGTGATCTCCACTAGTGCTAGATAGTCTCTGGTTGCAAGGGTTTTGAAAATGGAGCTCAAATACATGGTTTTTGAAATAGGGGTGATCTATGCATATGCATTAGATTCAATTTTGAACTGTCATTTAAATTAGTTTACAGAAGGTTTTTAGAAGATCAAAAGGTGGGCCTTGGTACCTCATTATGTGTACTAGCAAGGGGTGTAAAGATCCAAAATTGTTTCTGTTAAGAATTGAGTACTAGGAATAGCCAAAGTAGGTATGAGAGTTAATTTTGTCAAAATGACCATTCCTTTATTTTAATTCTTTTTGATTTGATTTCTTTTAGGAAAAGTTTGGGAATGATGTAGATGATGTTTAAATCACCTAAGAAACATTTTAGAAGCAAGGGATCACACAATCATGGCAATTCAAAACAACTCCTATTTTAAATGCACACATATATGAATGCTTTCATTTTAATTATGGAAAAAAATTTGTTAATCCTAAATTTGGATGATTTGATCTTTGATAAGCTTGGATTGAAGTTTTGGGATGTTACAATTCTTAACATGCATATTGGACAATGGGCAACCTCTAAACCAAGTTTCATCAATAAAAAGAAACTTCCATACAAAAGATAAGAGTGAGGGAGTTACCCTCACTCATTGGAAGATTGACTTGAAGGAGAAGGTGCCCGGAGGGATGGGGAAGCAGATCTAGTGGAGACCTAGAGAATCCAGCGGCCGGACCAGCACCGAGGAGGGTGGGATGGCCAGCGACGATCGTGGAGAGGGAGAGGGGGTCGGGGTGAGAGAGGTTACTCGGTTTGAACCCTTTCACCTGACGCCCGACCCCTTAGTAGACGAAACTGCTTGGGCCAGATTATCCGGCAACCACTAGGGGTAGATAATCCGGCCCTCACCAAAAAAAATTTGTTTACACAGAAATCAGGCTAGCGCATCCCAACAAAGCCCTTGCAAGGTTAACAAAAGACTTGTGTGCAATATGGATTTCTTGGGGAGGGAAAAAAGACTTAGGTTTAGATAGACAAACTGAGATGGTACTACACACCCCAAAACTGCAAGAGTCAAAACAAAGAAAGGCCAATATTGAGTGTGTTTTCCATAAGAACACAAGATAGGCAAATAAAAACCAACGAATATCCACAAAGACCCAATTCTTCATCAATAAGAGGGCGGCAGCCGAAGCTACCATGTAGGAGTGTATTGTATGACACCACGAAGATGTATCTTGGGTTCATGAACAATACTCATCAATAAGATAACATATCACAAAATGATATTAAGAGAAATGATTTGTATCACTTTTGGAATTTTGGGGGAGGGTTAGCCCAATAATTAGGACCACACTCCCCCTATATCCATGCCCACATCTAAGCCAAATAGAGGAAGAGATATAAGTGAGTATTCAAGGTAATCAAGTCAAGATCCTTGAATCCACGATATTTAGCTCATTTCTCAACTAACAAATCTTTCTTCATCAAGTGGCTTCATGAAAATATCAGCAAGTTGATTCTTCGTGCTCACAAAAGATAAGTCAATATCACCACGAGCAACATGATCCCGAATAAAATGATTACGAATCTCAATGTGCTTCATTCTTGTATGTTGCACCGGATTATAAGCAATCTTGATGGCACTTTCATTGTCACACAAAAGAGGCACTTTGTCACAGTTAACACTATATTCCTTTAAATTTTGCCTCATCCATAACAATTGAGTGCAAGCACTAGCAGTGGCTACATATTCATCTTCGGTAGTGGAGAGAGGTATACAATTTTGTTTATTCGATGACCAACATACTAGAGACCTTCCCAAAAATTGACTAGATCCAGAAGTTGATTTCCTATCATACTTATCACCATCCCAATCAGAATCCGTGTATCCACATAAAGAGAAATTAGATCCCTTGGAATACCATAAACCAAAGTTAGGGGAATAAACCAAATATCAGAATATTCTCTTGACCGCCACTAAGTGGCTTTCTTTAGGAGCCACTTTATATCTTGCACACGCTCCTACACTCAACACAATATCGGGTCTAGATGCGTAGAGGTAAAGCAAAGATCTGATCAAGGAACGGTATACCTTTTGACCCACATCTTTACAATTGGGATTTAACTCAAGATGACACTTTGTTTGCATTGGTGTAGCAACACCATTAAAATATGTCATCTTGAATATCTTGAGCATGTCTTGGATGTATTTTTCTTGATTAATGAAGGTCCCTTCTCTCAGGTGCTTGATCTCAAATCCAAGAATGAACATTAACTCTCCCATCATAGGCATCTCAAACCTATCAGTCATAAGCTTTGAAAATTCAATGTTAAAAGCTTGGTTAGTAGAGCCAAAAATAATGTCATCTACATATAATTGGCATATGAAAATCTCCCCATTAACCTTCTTTGTAAAAAGAGTAGGGTCAATTTGCCCAGCCTCGAAACCACGGTCTAACAACAACTCTTTAAGATGCTCATACCATGCATGTGGGGCTTTTTAAGGCCATAGAGCATCTTATCGAGTTTGTAGAAGTGGTTAGGAAAGTTGGGGTCCTCGAAGCCTAGGGCTTTCTTAACATATACTAACTAATGCAATGGACCATTAAGAAAGGCACTTTAACATCCATTTGCTATAATTTAAAATCCTGATGAGCTGCATAAGCAAGAAGGATACATATGGAATCAAGGCGAGCCACTGGAGCATAATTCTCACCAAAGTCGTGCCTTCTACTTGGGAAAAGCCTTGTGCAACTAGTATTGCCTTTTTCCTCACAACAATGCCATTCTCATCTTGCTTATTATTGAATATCCACTTTGTGCCGATAACATTGAGGCATTCTTTGGGCTTCTTAACTAGCTTCCAGACTTTGTTGCACTCGAAATTATTGAGCTCTTCATGCATAGCCATAACCCAGTTCGGATCTTCAAGAGCTTCAAAAACCTTCTTGGGTTCCACCATGGATATATGGGCTTGATGGTCACTAAAACTAGCCAATTATCTTCTTGTGGACACCCTTCTTCTTATATCACCAACAACATTGTCAAGTGTGTGACCTCTGAGTTCTAGATTCCTTTCAGCTCGAGCTTTGCGACGAGTTTCAATCTACTTGTTGTTTCTTGGAGGAATTTCTTCATCATTCGGGTCCTCGTCTTGACCATTAATTATATTCACCATGATCAACAGATTGTTCAGCACTGACACTAGATGGAGAGATTTCTCCTTGATCTTGTTCTGCAGCCGTATTAGGGGGTTGCAGAACTACGCTTGCAGGGTCGGATAATCTAACCGAGGGAGGGGCTAGATAATCCGGCATGGGAACTTCAGCTTCTTCTTGGTCGTTTCTGGAACGTGAGGGAGATGTAGAGGCGGATAATCCGGCCCCACTGGCCGGATAATCCGTCCTAGGACTTCTAGTAGGATCAAGTGATGGTTGATCTTCAGAAGTATGATGTGGTGGTGCAGTAGTAACTTCAGTAGGTGGAGTTTGACGATCTTGTGTAGATGAGGGCTCTACTTGAGTAGACGCGCCTTGGCACCCTTTGCAAAAATCCTGGGGGCGAATTATCCGGCCCAGGTAAAAGCTCCGGCCCTGGCTGGACAATCCGGGGGAATATCTGCCCCCATACAGTGTGACGCGCCTTGGCGCCCTTTGAAAAAATCCTGGGGTGGATTATCCGCCCCCTGGTAGGGTAGATTATCTGGCCCAGGCAAATACTCTGGTCCTGGTCGAACAATCCGGATGCAAATCCGGCCCTCATACCGCATGACGAGCCTTGTCCTCATTTGGCGATTGGCGCAAGGGTGGATAATACGGCCCTTGACAAGGGCGGGTAATCCGCCCATAAAACTCTCTTTAGCTGCATTTGGGGGGAAATAATCTACAACACTAAACACATAATTAAATAATCCTTAATATTGTTATTTAACACTCAAAACAATAGAGATCATGAAATGTTCTTTCAGACATGATCATAGACTAACATCATTCAATCTATTAGTATGCCGCCAACCAGTCCGGTTGTAAATATCACGTGAGACGGTTATATCCAATATCCATATGTTCCTGTTGATCATCCGTGAGCATGACAGACCACTTTTGGATCTAATAGGCAGCCATACAGATAGTTGCAAAAAATTAAACCTCTCAACTTGTTAAAAATGGTATTATTTATGCACTTCCAAATAAACCAACACAAAGATGAAACTCTTATGCGTATTCTAGCTTTAGTATTTCTATCAATGTCATTTAACCAATTATCAAACATATGTGTGATATTGATTGGTAGATGGATATTAAACATGAAGTAAACAATGCGCCAAATAAGTTGCACAAACGGACACGAGAAAAATAATTGCTCTATATTTATCTTGGAATCACATAAACAACATTTTTTACATCCATACACTTTCTTTTAGCTAGATTACCCCTCCGAAGTAACACCTTTCTATTCAGGAACCAAATAAAGGTTTTAATCTTTAGAGAAATCTTTAATTTCCAAATATATCTTTAAGAAAATCGCTGCTAATCATTCATTTGGTCCTCATACAATTTTTCTACCGAAATACCCTTACAGAAGTGAGCTTCCAAATAAATTTATCGGACTCATAAGTAAGGTGTGTCATCATTAAACATTGACATAAATGAAGACACACATCCCATTTAATATATGTTAAAGCTATTCTAAAACCTATGTTTAGAGGAGCTTGAGATGAAACATTACACCCAAAATAACTTTCGTTGCACAATATTACATAACGATGGATATTTATGAGCAATTGAAGTTAACCCTAACCAAATGATCCTTCTAAAATCTAGTTAGTTTACCATTTCTAACTTTAAAGTGACCTCTATTAATGAAAAGTACCTTAACATGCATTAACCCATACGGAATAGGGGGTCCATAGGTTTAGCCTCAACCTACGCTAGAGTCATATTATGTAAGTATTTGCTATGTAGCAACTCTTGTCCGTAAGTAGTTTGAACAACCATTTACTACACAACCACTTGTTTTTTAGTCTTAGTATCTCTATACCAAGACCACCATGGTCCTTAGGTAGACAAATAATATTCTAGATAGTGAGTATAATGTTTCTTGTTTTTATCACATTGCTAAAAATGCATTAATCGAAAGAAATCTAGTCGTTTTATTACCCCTTAGGTATCTGAAGAAAAGACAACATAAACATTAGGTAGGCTAGTGAGAATGGAATTAATATGGCATAATATATCTACATATGGTAGTAAATTTCTATGTCAGCCACCAAGCTTTCCTTCAAAGCGATATTCAATAGTAATCCATTACACATTCTTTAACCTCCTATGGTGAATTGATACCCCAAGATGCCTAAAAGGTAGGGAACCCGACTCATAGCCAAAGATACACTTGTACACATGTTCCTCCTCCTTACCTTTTTTGAAATAAAATATCTCACTTTTATAAAACTTAATTTTTAATCCTGACAATTTCTCAAAGATACAAAGAATTAATTCCGTATTGACCGCTTTGTCAAAGTCATGTTCCATGAAAAGGATCGTCTCAACATCATATTATAAGATAGACACACCTATGTTAACGAGATGAGGGATAAGTCCTCCTACCTCACCATTTT
The DNA here is from genome assembly GCA_023614405.1 of Avena insularis. Classification (NCBI taxonomy): domain Eukaryota; kingdom Viridiplantae; phylum Streptophyta; class Magnoliopsida; order Poales; family Poaceae; genus Avena; species Avena insularis. The sequence goes on along the minus strand of CM042684.1, from coordinate 408,018,593 downwards.
ATGCACCTACAATAAGAGTATCAAGCATGTATGCAATTATATTAAAAAGAATGCATTGGAAATAACCACCCCTTTCTAATTCTTTTTCTGTTTTAAAATAGTGTCCAACATCATCACTGACCCTAATTCACACTGCCTCCTTGAAAAATCTAGCAACCCCGCCACACACTCTGGGGTCAAAACCCTTCATACACATGACTTGCAACAAGAAAGGCCACTTAACTTTGTCATATTTATTCTCGAAATCAATTTTAAATAACACTTTATCCATCTTCTTCCTATGAAGCTCATGAAGGGTTTCGTCTAAGATAACCACTACCATGTCATGTCAGTATGTCAACTTCACTTAGAGCATATCTACCAAGTCCCGCATAACGACCTGGTCCGCAGAAGTTTTGGTCCGGTATATAGTTTTTGGCCAGGAGAAGCCCAAGTATGCACCACAAAATGTCCAAGGATCAGAATTTTTGCAGGGTGCCCAAAATAGAACGTGTAGAGCCATATATGTAGGGGAATAGGACCATATTTTCACTCTCGCCAGATCCATCCCAATCCCTTATTTGTCACTAACTACGTCGCATGTCCCCTCCACCGCCACTTCTGGCCAATCTGGCACTAGATCTGGTCGAGCCACATCCAATTTTTCCACTATCTCTTCCCGCACCACTTCTTAAAGAGCATTTCCTGGATTAAGTATTTTTAGGTGTTTTTAGGTGTTTGATTCATCATGACAGATGTGATATTGTATAATACTTGCTCAAAAGAAGTGTTGTATGGATTGTGGAAATAGGATAAAATTCAGGGCATAATTTTGTTTTGGGGGCCAGATATTCTGCTCCCCGGGGCCAGAATTTTTGCCCCTCGGCAAATTTCCGCACCCAAAAATTCTCACAATCTTCACCCTCTTGAATTTTCGCTAAGGAGAAGTTATGCAGCACTAAATTTGTGAAGTTGAAGGAATTTCTGAGAGGGGGATTTCCACTCCTTGGCCAGAATTTCTAGGGTAAGTGACCACTAGCGTTCACATTTTAGAGGGGGTATAAATACCCCTCTGTAGGGGTTCGCGCATGAAAACAATAATTTCCCCTACGCCAAGAACCCTAATGCCAGGACCTATCTATTAGTAATGCATTAACGGGAGGAGATTTTCGCTAACTTACCCTTGAAGACGGAAAAACATTGTCAATGCTCCAGAGAGCGTGGTTGATGTAGTCATTCTGAAGCCGACCTCGAGGTCATGTTGAAGTCCTGACGGCTCATGTGGCTCCAATGACTTCTAGTGCCCCATGTATTGCACCTCCGAGGGAGTTACACATATCTGATGCCTAACAATGACTCCCGCTCCTCCGATCCAGCAGCAATTGCGGAAGTAGATCTTCTGGATCCGAATCCCGCAGCACGATGGCGCTCCACGGTGAAGAGGACTCCTGTCCGCGTGATCCAGACTTGGGACCACGGTCACGGGAGAGAGAGAGAGAGAGAGAGAGAGAGAGAGAGAGAGAGAGAGAGAGAGAGAGAGAGAGAGAGAGAGAGAGAGATAATCAACTGGAGATCTTCCCAAAAGAGAGAAAACCTTTTTATTGATTATTGTGTATTTAATTTGTCAAAATACCTCTCTTTATATAGGGGAAATCCCACATGGTTAATTGCCTTAGCCATGTGGGACTAAACAAAGCAGAGGGGAGGAGGGGGCTGGCCGCCACCGGCCAGGGCCCAAGTGGGCCCCACGCGGGGTCCCTTGGCTCAGCCGGCCACCCCCTCTCTCTCTGTTCTCCTTTGGTCTTTCCCTCATGGGCCTTTTCCCTATGGAATTAGGACCAATTAGGTATTTGATCTTTTAATTCATTTTTATTTTATAATTATAAATAAATGATTAAATCATTATTTAATATTTACTTACATATTATTTAATCCCCGTGACTATGTAACTCCTTCTACCCCACTCATTTTATTTAGCTTTCAAATGCTATTCCAACTACATTTTCATGTGTGGTTTTTATTTAGCTTTCAAATGGTATTGTTTATGGTTATGGTTGTCATAGAGAAGTTGATTGCGAGGTTACCATGAACTCATAAGGCATAAGCACCCGTATAGTAGAATAAAATATGGGCGCAATCCCTTTGAGTAGGGGTGTTACCGCTAAGAAAACGGCACACACCTTCCAATAAATTATCAAGAGTGAGAGAGTGAGTATGCCGCCAAACATGTTAAAGTTAAAGTTATTTTATTTTTCATATGTACCCGGTTACAATCTATAGGTGCTAACGGATGAAGCAACAAGAGTCCAAAAATAAGAATGCCAAAAGAATTAGAGAGAAGGGTCAATGGAACCAAACACTCATGATGCACTATCGTTTAAGCATAAACTTAAGCGGTAGTGTTTGGAAGCTAAATATCACTTGTACATGCCAATCTTTGCCTAATTCCTACTTCTTCAAGTGTCCACATATATGATAGGTATTCATGATTCTAAAGACCAAAGTAGGAAAATACACAATGCACTTTGACTTAGACTTTGCATGCTTAATGGTCCATAGTAGTTTATACATTTGTTTTTATACAACATTGACATATTGGGAAGCATAGATGAGGAATGAGAAATATCACTTTATAAGGTAATTGTTTGGTTTCATTCTTCAAATGGTGACTTACTTCACTTTGTGTAGCAATGATCATGACTTATAATGTTCAACCTAAACAACAAACTCCAATGTTCATATTTAGTATTATCACCTTTATGCTCGAGGACAAGCATATCTTAAGCTTGAGTATGTTGATGCATGTAAAATGCATACATGAACTTTTTACTTTATGTGTTTTCTATTTTTGTGTCCTCGGTTCGTTAGTTGTACTCAGTTTTCCCCAGCCGCTTAGTTTTTCCTCACTTTTCCCCTCCCTCTATTCTGAAACCCTCACTAGCGCTTGGACGGGGAGATGCCATCAGGTCAAAGGCTTGACCGTTACATGCTGACCGGTGAGACCGCGTTGGTGCGGGTCGTGCGTTGAGCGTTATGTTACGTCGCCTCGACCGTTACATGCTGACAGGTAGGGCCAAGATACACAGCGGACCAGCCATCCATCTCTCGCTGATTATGGGGGACGTGGTATGGGACCATGTGGGGCGCGTTTGGTGGTTACGTACGCCCTGTCGCCTAAATTGGAAATTTTCTTTTTTGTTATTTTTATGATTGGTCTTTTTAAGAGCGCTTTTTTCCCTCTCTCGCTAACAGTTGTGTTTTTTGCCCCAAAAGATAGCAAATCTGGAGCAGCTTCTCTCTTCATTCGTTGCTCCTTTTGGCCCTCGTTTTTCCCCAATGTGGTAGCAAATCTAGAGCAATAAATCTAACCAGCACCATAAATAAATTCAGTAAATAGATCAGATGTAGATAAAGCATCTAATATAGGTTATATAGTACGGTACTTAACGAGGTTCGATAATTAGGCTGCTCAGCAGCAGCAACGGAAAAGTTCAACACAGATAAAACAAAAGAAGCTGCTTTATAGCAGCAGCAGCACAGTGGCCCCTCATGGCCTCCGCCTCCTCCCTCTAGCGCCTCCTCTACTTCTTGCTGCCCAGTCCCTTGATCTTGGACGCCTTGGGCTTGATCGGGGGCATGCGTCCCTCCTTGATAGCCATCTTCTGGAGGTTGCGGAGGTGAAGGTCGAGCGCCTGGTGCTTGGCTCTGAAGTCGTGGACATTCACGGACTCGCTACAAGTCCTCACGTCCTCGGAATGCTTCACGAGGGAGTTGAAGTCTGTGAGGCAGAGCCTCCTAGTGGGTAGAAGGGTCACATGCAGACCTTGTCGGCGAAGAAGTTGTTGTACTGGCCGGACTTCAGCCTCCTTAGCACATGACGAGTCTTAGTGTCCTTAGACTCATCGTCGTTGCAGACGTCGCTGCTATCCTTCCGTTGGAAAAAACAGTAAAGTGCAATAAGGACATGATTGAGATATTTTGATTATCGGGATTGATTATTTGCATAAATTAACCGATTGAGATCCCCTAATTATTCCCCAAATCTCAAACCAAATTGAATACTAATCCCAACTACGAATAGGGGGGTTCAAATACGAACAGGAGGATTCATCGAAATACAATATCTAACACAAGAGGATTAGCTACTGTGAAAATATGAACAGCCAAACCCTAATAACATACGGTCTAGCATCCAACGATGGGAACAAGGGAAGAACAAGGGAAGGGGAGAAAATCCTGGTTACCTCCGACCATGGGTCGACAATGCTGGTGTCGTAGGGGTTCTCCGGCCTTATGTAATCAACCTCCTCGTAGGGGTCCCAGCCGAGCAGGATCTGCCCGAGACCAGCGGGGGCCTCCTCCCCGGCGGCTACGATGGATGCAGGGACGGGGATGGTGGCTGCCTTCGATGCCTGAACAGGGGCTTGTACGGGGACGGGGGCCTCCTCACCGGCGGCCTTGGAGGCGCCGATGGCCACCGCGCCGTTCTTCTCCATCGCCGACATGGTTGGGGTTTTCTTGGGGGTTTGCAGAAGGTGATGGGACAGTGGAGACGGTTGAGTGAGCGAGTGAGTGATGAGTGAGAGTGAGGAGGCCTCTATTAAAGGAGAAGGGAAGCGACGTTTCGTTGCACCACCATGCACCACGTAACCGCGTATGCTACTGCACCGTGCACGGCGACACGTGATCGCTGTCGCCCCGTGCACCGCACGCACGTACCGTGAGTCATGTTTTTTCCCTCGTGTCTAATCCTGGTAACTTAGTTGTGCTCAGTTTTTCCCTCGAGTGTAACACTGGCAGTTTGGTTGTACTCAGTTTTTCGCTCCAGTACTAACATTGCCGTGTGCAATATACTCAGTTTTACCCTCTGGTGTCTGGTCAACAGAGAGTCAATGAATAGGTTTTAGCTAGCTAATTGAGTCATTTTATGCGCAACAAATTTAAAAAGATCAAAACATAGTAGCATCTACCTAGAGAGTCTTATTATGTGACCTGCCACCATAAGAAATGTATATAAATCAAGTTTTAACCTAAATCACCACTTCTCAAATCACCTACTATGTATGAAGGTTCATGGCTTTCTACTCAAGCCTCTTCCCAAAATATCCTTCCCCAAAACATAGTTTGTCTGAATAAGGAAATAATTGTCAAACTGTTTGATGTGTGCCAAGATGTATTTTATTGTATAAAAGACGCATTTTCCATTTTTTAAATCTTTTTCTATTTTCTATTCGAATCTCTTTGTCAGTCTTGCCCTTGATTTTTAAGTTCTACTCAGTTTTGCCCTTAGTTCTTAAGTTCTACTCAGTTTTCCCCTCTCTTAGTATCAATCTCTCGCACATGTGCTCATCTTTGCTGCTACGCTCTGATTGGTTGAGACAGTTGTCATGCAGATCGTGCCCACCAACCGTTGATCCTCTGTGATCTAGCAGACATGATAACCCCTATATCTATCGGAGGGCACCCCTCTATCCATGCAAAATAAAGAGTTTGCCACCGGTACTTTAACTCCATAAACAAATGAACTTGAATATAATTTGAAGGGAACATGTTCAAAGGTGTATAATTTGTGCATTACATTCCACTCTATGAAAATGATAATCTCTCAAGATTTTCTTAGCACAATAATATCACTTATTAAGTGCGATTTCAAAGAGTTCAAATGTGTATAATTTTTGTATATGCAAGTTTATACATTACATTCCACTCTATGAAAATGAGGGGAGAAAATGACAATCTCTCAAAATTTTGCTAGCACATCATTATCTCGTTATTAAGTGCGATTTCATAGTCTTCAAAGGTTTAAAATTTTCGTATACGCAAGTTTATGCATTATATTTCACTCAATGGAAATGATAATTGATCCGGATTTTATTAGCACAATATTATCATGACCTAAGTGTGATTTCAAAGAGTCCAAAGGTGTATAATTTCCGTATATGCTAGTTTATGCATTACATTCCACTATATGAAAATGATAATCTCTCAAGATTTTCTTAGCACAACATTATCACGTATTAAGTGCGATTTCAAAGAGTTCAAAGGTGTATAATTTTCTTATATGCAAATTTATGCATTATATTCCACTCTATGAAAATAATAATCTCTCAAGATTTTCTTAGCACAATATTATCACGTATTAAGTGCAATTTCAAAGAGTTCAAAGGTGTATAAACTTCGTATATGCAAGTTTATGCATTACATTCCACTCTATGAAAACGGGGAAGAAAATAATAATCTCTCAAAATTTTGTTAGCACATCATTATCACGTATTAAGTGCGATTTTATAGTGTCCAAAAGTTTATAATTTTCTCATATGCAAGTTTGTGCATTACATTCCACTCTATGAAAATGATAATCTCTCAAGATTTTCTTAGCACGACATTATCACGTATTAAGTGCGATTTCAAAGAATTCAAAGGTGTATAATTTTCGTATACGCAAGTTTATGCATTATATTTCACCCCATGGAAATGATAAATGATCAGGATTTTATTAGCACAACATTATCATGTCCTAAGTGCGATTTAAAAGAGTTCAAAGGTGTATAATTTTCGTATATGCATCACATTTCACTATATAAAAATGAAGCTAGACAAAAGGAGTGGGCGCGGGGCCGGCTCGATGTCCCATCTTGCAACGCCAACCTGGGTAAGTTGTGGGTCTGGCGCTCACGTGGATAAGTTGTGGGTCCGGCGCTCATATGGATAAGCTGTGGGTCTGATGCTGATCTGGATAAGTTGAGAGAGGTGTCCACTACGGGAACCGACTGAATACGGCTCCACTTGTCAGCATGTAATGGCCAGGGTACACTACGGGACCTGACAGAACGCGGCCCTACTCGTCAGCACGTAATAGCGAGGGTCCACTACGGGACCCAACTGAACGCGGCCCCACTTGTCAGCATGTAACGGCAAGGCTGACGGATAGTGAGTTTCAGACCATGTGAGAGTTCTGTGCAAGGAGATGGGCAAACGTGAGTAAAAACTAAGCGGCTAGGGAAAACTGAGTACAACTAACGAGCCGAGGGTACGGAAATAGAAATCCTCTTTATATCCATATTTTATATTGATTTATGAGAATTTACGGGTGATCCTCTTTATTATGTTTATATAGGAAACCTCGGTTTTGCGTATTTTTTAACTTTCAAGAACCTAAACAGAGTCAAATGGACATGTGATTTTTCATGGATGATTCTTTTCACAAGAAGGCTAGAACCTCATGAGAGGAGCCTGGAGGGCTGAAAGAGGCATGGTGGCGCAACCCCGAGGGGACCACGCCACATGTGCTATTTCCCTCTTGGAGCATTGACAACCGTCCATATTGAGCCCTATATCAAAGTCTTGACCTAAAATTCCTATAAAAAGTTCCTCCGGCGTGATCTCAGAAGAGGCGGAGCAAAAACACAAAAACCACGAAATAGAGCCAGAATCAGCGAAGATTGGAGAGGAAACCACCTCCGGAGCCATCCATGGTTGGATATCCACCCCTCCAACTTCATCAACACCGTATCCATGATGTAGAGGGAGTAGTCCACCTCTAGACTATGGGTTTGTGGAAGTATCTTGATATCTCTCTCTTGTGATATGATTGTTTAAACCAAATGAGCTTATTTGCATGATTATGGTCATATGGTCATATATATAATTCATATGTGGTGGATCTTTATTTGATGAGATGATATTTGAGATCGAAATTCTATTATATGTAAGATGTATTGGTAGATGCATATTATGTATCCCGTTTTTAAGTGCTTGTTTTGATCAAACTTGTATGCAAGGGTGTGTCTGGGGAACATGTGCATGGAGTAACATGTTCGATAGTTATAGAAAATTTGATATCCACTACCTTTCTTTTGTTAGCTCACTAGGTATAAAGTGAATTTTGTGTTATATAATCATCTAGTGGTAGCAAAGATGATCTTATTTGCTCAAGGTAGCACATTTGATATTCAAACACCGTGTCAAAGTACCTAAGACTATACTCTCTTTATTTTTAATTCTAGATTTCATGAAGTTTTCACTTTCTATAGGAGTATAAGTATGATGTTTTTTAATCATATTTATATTAGGATGTGATTCCTATATGAATGCTAATCAAACTTATAATGAGTTCCGGTGCTATTATATCATATGTGAGCAGTTTTATCACCACCACATTTTTATGAGAGAGTGCACAAGTGACTCCGTGAACCCGGTCCACTTTTTTATCATAAGAAAACACTTTAATTATTTTTACTATCTTTTAGATTTTCTGCAAGAATTAAATCCTAAATTCCTAAAATACTTTTAATTTCTGCAAGGATAAACACAAACCCAAAAAGAACTTTACTTTACTTTTTTGTTCTAATTGTAGTTTATTTTACTGTTTATTTATTTTACTTTTTATTTAAGTTTTACTAATATAAAATCTTGTGTTTGACAACCACACGGTGGAGTTGGAGGCACGAGAAAAAACTTTGCTTTACAGGTTGCTAGAAGAGACTGGAAAAAGAAGTAGACTTTGTTCTCCGAGAGTTCGATATAAACCCTCGAGTCATTCTTGTGGGAAAATACACTTTCTATATCACTCTGCACTTGGAGTCTCAACGAGTTAGCATACACAGAGCAGGTGTCATCATATACTCACACTCGACATAGGCTGAAGAACCACCAGACAGCTATTACCATAAATTAAGCATGACACATCATGTGTCCCCTCTCTCTCATTGACAAGATCGTATGAGGTGCAACAATTGCATGAAGCGGGATGGCGAGGTCCGGGACAGATTCTCTACCTTGCCTGAAGCAAGTCAGAGGCAGTCTTGGGCACTCTCGATGCCATCCATTCCAGATCGCACGTCTGTTGCTTACCCTCCCATCTCTCAACGTAAATAAGCCAGTCCCAACCCACGTAAGGCCTGTCCGGGAGTAAAAATAGCCTAGCTCGGGAGGGACAGAAAAATACTAGTGAGTTAACTGAAAACTAATAGAAATAGAACAAAATAGTACAGAGTACACTGATTCGGTTCAGCAACATTTTTGTTGCAGTGTTTTGCCAGAATTTCACCAAAACATACCATTTTGCATCGTTTGCACAGAATTTCACCAAAACAGACAGAGAACATGTAGTATGTTGATTTGGTTCAGTTTACACTATTTTAGTACAGAATTGAGTAACCATTTCACACACCATCCAACAAAAGCAACCTCTACAGCAAATGGTTTTGAACAAATTAGCACAATAATTTAAGGGTTTAGCAACCTCTACAGCAAATGGTTTTGAACAAATTAGCACAATAATTTAAGGGCTGCTGATCCACACCAAAATCCAAAAATTAGAAGAGTTTAGCTTGTAATTTTGAACAAGCTCTCAAGGTATTCAACCAAAATAAGAAGATAGTCTGAATATTTCATCTTGTGGCTACACAGAAGATCTAGAGAAGATCTTGAATAGATATATCATCAATTTGACTAGAACCCTGCAAAGATAGAGAAAAAATTGAAACATGGCAATACCAAGACTAATTTAGAGAATTTGAAATAGAGAAATATTTACACTACCATGAGAAAGTCTGTGAAACTAATGAAGGCATTGCCATCCTTATTAGCATTTTCAGTTGGTACTTCAGTTCCTCGACCATTATCATTCACTTGCTGCTGCGTAAAGAAATCAATCATGTCATTTAGCATGTAGTAATAAATAAGAATAGTGAATTGTAGGGGGTTTAGCAACATACTTTGGATTTACTTGGCACTTTCTTTTTGAACTTCCATGTCTTGTCGAGCCAACTTTTATGTCTCTTTGAACTTTTTGGTTGAATCTCTTTTTTCTTGAGACGTGCAGAACTAATCAAACCCGCATCTTGCTGAACATTAAGCTGTACATTAGATGAATCACTCAAAATAATTGTAGATGCACACATTTTTTCTTGTACTTGCTTTGCAATGCAGTCCAATGCATTGTCCACCAACAAGCTACATTCTGGATCGCTTGCAGCTTTATATGCAAAATCATGAAATTTGTGAGAAAGAAACTTGTAGCACAACATCGCATCCAATTTTGGATTTTCAATGATGTCCCTTCCTTTGGTGTCTTGTATAGTTCCATATCTTGCTTCCCTTGTCCATCGCTTGAGAAGATAATGGTCTGGCAATAACTTGATATTCATCAAGTCAAGAACTTTCAAAGCATGCCCACACAATACTCCGGTCCTTTTAAACTGAAAACAACTACAAGAAGCTATTCGCTCCAAAAGATCACCGGCAACTATGCGCTCTAGTTTGGAACTCAAATCACCATCAGCCCTCACAATTGCAACAACATATGTATTATCTCCATCCAATGCTCTAGTACATGCAGCCATTGATCTTCCATATTCAGTTTGGAATGCTTCAAATAGGGTGGGAGTATAAAGTTTGCTTGTTTGCAATAACATAGGAGTCTCCATTCTTATTCTTGGTAGTTTTTTCTAGCTTCAAATTCTGCATCTAGTTCCTTGTCCCTTTTTCCTTGCACAACCCTTTCAAAATGTTTTAAGAACCGAATGATGTCAAAATCTGATTTTAGATGTTTTTCAAATCACTATTGAAACTCTCACTTAATTGTGTGCTTATCATTCCCAATGTGAAAATATCCCTCATGTAACATTCGGCCCATTTTTCTTTAAACTTGTAGATGCTATCTAGCCATGATGCCTTTGTCTTATCCACTTTATTCTTCATGATGTCAAATGCTTCTTCAAAGGCTGTCTTGTCCTCAATGTTATGCATACAAGCACTAAAGTCTAAGAGGATATGAGGTTCTTCATCTTCCTCTTTTTTTTGAATTGGATTCTTCAACTTTGCTATTGCACAAGTGCTTGACGGCATTTTGCATGATGTGATAGGTGCACAATCCATACCATGCTTCTGTGAATACATCCTTAATAGCCTTTCTCATTGCCGTGTCTTGATCGGTAAATATAGTTCTAGGTTGCTTTCCATTGTGTGCCGCTAGAAAAGCCTCAAATAACCACTTGAAAGAGCCGTGTGTTTCATCAAACAAACGAGCAGCGCCAAAAATAACGGTCTCTCTATAATGATTGAATCCAACAAAAACACCAAAAGGCCTATATTCTTTGTTTGTGCCAAAAGTGGTATCAAAGGTGATAACATCTCCAAAGTGTGCATAATCAATGCACATCTTAGCATCGGCCCAGAATATAGTAGCTATTTGTTCTTCACAATCCAATTGCAAAGTGTACTGAAAAGATGGATTCTCAGAGATCTTGTCTTGAAAATACTTCAACATGCTTCATGCCTAACTATATGCCAACTCCCTTTGACGCTTGCTCTGCAAGTGATTTTTGTGATCACGACAAGTGTAGCTGAGATTCATTCGTCCTCCAACTTGGTGGCTTGCCAACTCATGTGCATTTTTTGGTCTAATTCCGGAGTCATCAGCAGTCTCAATTTCAAAAGCTTGCAATTCTGAAATCCTCCTTTGTGATGACCAAAACGACCAAGCATCATCCAAGTTTCTGAATTTCTGACCAACTTGAGGTATGGAAATATGAATCATATTCTCCCTATAGCAAAATAATAAATTATAGGTAGCAATCAAAGCAAAAGAATTCCAATGTCCTAACTTACTTGTTGGTTTCTGTCATTGAATCTTAATTGAAAGGCATGAACTTGATAAATACTACAGGAATCATGAACAAATGCATGTAAAATTTCAGTTTTGTGCAAAAATACAAGTGAAAGAGGGGAGATTTGCGTGTGCTACCTGCAGATTGGAAGGAGGAAGGGGAACAATGGCAGAAGAGGCTGGACTCGATCCCGACGATCTCCCTTGATCAGCCGAGCTATTTTCCTCAATCAGCCCGCGATCGTCCGGAGCAGAGAGCGCACGGAGGGAGCGAAGGCACATGATTCCCCGCCAAAACTGCTTCTCGTAGGTGCAGTCCCGCCAAAAATTTCCGTTTTCCCTCCTCTGCTGCGGAGTAGGCCTTTGGTGGGCTAAAAACGGGGTTGGGCCTGGCTTATTTACGTTGAGAGATGAGAGGGTAAGCAGCAGACGTGGGATCTAGAATGGATGGCATCGGGAGTGCCCAAGGCTGCCTCTTACTAGGGATGCAGAAGTGGGATAATTGGGGCAAGTGGGATACCACTTTTAGACTACTAGACTAACTCAAAACTAAGTGGGACAAGTGGGATAAGCTAGATTTGACATATCCCGCTTATTCCACCTAAATTAGAGTTAGTTTAGTAGTCTAAAAGTGGTATCCCACTTATCCCGATTGTCCCACCTCTGCATCCCTACCTCTGACTTGCTTCCGGCAAGGTAGAGAATCTGTGCCGGGCGAGGTCCTCCACCTTCTTTTGGTGTCTTCCCCAATGGTGTGGGTGGGCATTGTTCCATCTAAGCATCCGGATTCCGCCAACGAGAGGTCGCCGGTGATGGGTTCGACTGTAAGTATGCGCATATTCCGAATGGAAACAGGTGAGTTCGCCTTCCAGCTAGATCATGGAATGTTGACGTATCACTTCTCGAAGGCATTGAATCGTCAACACTGCGTGTGTCGTGATTCCTTGAAGGTTTTGTCTAGGTGTTGTGTATTTATCGTTGTTTACTCATTTGCCGTGATAGGTCCATGGGGATACGGATAAAGTTTTTTTAGATGGCCTTGAATTTTCTTTATTTTTGGCTTGCAGATCTAGTTGACATGAATGATTTGTTTTGTACTCCCTCCAACCCAATATTAGTGAATCATATAGCACTAAAATTTGACTAGATACATCCGTATCTAGATGAATCTAAGTCAACTAATATGAGCCGCAGGAAGTATATGATTGAACTCTCTCCGTCTCAAAATAGATGTCGCGGATTGTTAAAATTCAGATGAATCTAAACACTATTTATTATATGGATATATCTAAATTTTGATAAATTTCGGACATCTATTTTAAGACGGAGGGAGTAGAATAATAAACACGGTGCGGTTATGTCCATTAATTGATGATGCCAGGGTCATCCTCCTTTTCGAAATTGTACCGATGGATGCAAGGCTCGATCGACTTGCTGCTAGTTTTAGCTCGTCGAGCTAATCACACGCTTAATTAAGTAGGAACTGCGTGCCTATTGGCCGATGAAGGGCTGACCAGAAGTATAGACATTTTGTCTAAGTGAATCTTGGGTTCATGCATAGTCTCGCTGTTAGCTGGGCTAGCGAGCTTCTCGCATGTTACTGACAACTGGTTGGTTAAAATGAGTTTGGTCTACTCTCGGTTAAGTCTTATTGAAAACACCCAACTCATTCCAGACCATGAATTATAGAAGACCCACTTGTTCACTGTCCTATCCCAGACTATAAGGTGTCTAGTTGGATCCGCTAAGAGACGACTTTGATAATTTCATTCAATTTAAAAACAACTATTTTATTAATATACGTTTATGTATTTTCTTTTTGCAAAATGCTAAAAATGAATTAAATTTGAAGGAAAATAAATATCAGGACAAAATTTAGTAACGAGATCTTTTTTGAGGGAAGATTAGTAACGAGATCCTGCAAACATTACTAATTCTAGCCAAATTCATTCATTGAGTTCAGATACTCTCTTTGTGTCCGGAAATAAGTGAATCGAATTTATTTAGATTCGTATATATCTACACTTTAAAACGAGTCTAGATAGTACTATGGGAATCTAGAGATATTCAGACCAGTTTTTCTTTTGACATCTAGGCATTGAATGTTATTCAATATGCCAGAAAGATAGCCCATATAACTTCCTTAAAGGAAAGGATATCATCTTCTTACTAGCGCATACAAGTAATAATTGGTAGAATTCTAGAGTTTCTCAGCAAGACCGATCATACCCACGTAGTACTAATGAGCGGTCAAGAACAAGATGTCATCTTCTTACCTAACCTCGTGAGAGTTTCTTCCTTTTAGATGTTATATGACTTGTGAGAGGTTAGTACCTAGAGCGTCTTAAATAAGCTGAAAATAAAGGGACAGACAGCTAATGAAATGAGGGTCGAGATCTTTTATATGCAGCGTCATCTTTGCTGCCCCCCATCTCATGCACATGAGCAGTCGCCAGAGCAGAGCGACATTCAAGGTTAGCGGTGGCAGATCGATCGATAGAGAGATAGATAGATCCGTTGGTTGGGCTGTAGCTGGCGGGCTACTTGAACTGGGAGTTTTCTGGTGAATTAGCGGTGGTTTGGTGTCTTGGGTTGTAAGGGAAGCTGACATGACACGTCATTGCCGTCTCCTTTAACTCTCCCTTTTGCCTCAACAACCATGGCCGCCAGCGTCGCGCGAGTGAGAGCGGAGTGAGGACCAACACCCGCACCTGCACCGAGGTACGGACGCGGCAGTTTTTGGGCGTTTCTTTCTTCTTCTATCCAGTTTGCTGGTAACACGGTTGTCGCTGCCCGCGTTTTTCGTTGAACGAACTCCATGTGCCCGTATTTTATCCTCCCCTTGAGCCGAGGTCGAGGTGGATCCAAAGCTCCAAACGAGATGATGATGATGACGCTAGCTAGAATTAGTCTTGACTTTTATCCTTCGTGTTCAACCAAACCGAACCGAGCGAGCTCATCGACTCGAAGAGAATTGCGTATCCATCTGTGAGAGATGCTACTACTACTGTTTCAGTTACTGTTTCATTCATTTGGTACCGCTGGCGGCTGCCCCTGCCCTGCACTTTGCTTCCGTTCCATCTCTGCTCTGCTCCCGACCAGCCTGTATATCCATATTAATCGTCCCGTTTTCCCACTGGATGCAGATGACGCCCTCTGCCAGTAACGGCAAGGAGATGACCAAGCTGGAATCCGGCGAGGCATCGTCGTCTTCGTCGTCGTCGTCTTCGGCTGCTGCGACGGCGACGAACAGCAACATGAGGAAACCCCGCCGCTTCACTTGGACCGGCCCTGCCATTGTTCTAGGTAACTCACCAGCGACGACACCAATTCCATTTTGAGTCATTCCCCTCCATCTAACCTCTGTTCTGACTGACTGGCTGACTGGCTGTGTGTAGGCTTCGAGCTGCTGGAGAGCATCGCCTTCTCCGGAGTGGCGCTGAATCTGGTGGTCTACCTGGGCACCGTGCTCCACGGCAGCACCGCCTTCAACGCCGCCCACGTCGACACCTGGAACGGGACAACCTTCATCGTCCCCGTCATCGGCGCATTCCTCGCCGACAGCTGCTGGGGGAAATACAAAACCATCGTCGCCTCGCTCCTCTTCTACCTCGCCGTCAGTGTCCTCCTCTTGATTGTGATTCTGTTCAGCTAAATGGAGTTGTGAATTTTGAAATTGACGGAACGGAATCCCAATTCATGGATGCAGGGCCTGGTGTTGCTCACCCTGTCCGCGGGGATCTCGCCGCTCCGGCCGCCGTCGTGCGAGGGAATCTCGTGTCCCCAGGCGAGCAGCAAGCACTTCTCCGTCTTCTTCGCGGCGCTGTACCTGACCTCCATCGGCACGGGCGGCGTCAAGTCGGCGCTGCTCCCGTTCGGGGCGGAGCAGTACGACGTGGACGGCAGCCCGGAGGAGGCGCGCAGGAAGCAGTCCTTCTTCACCTGGTTCTTCGGCGCCATCAACCTCGGCATCTTCGTCGCCGGGACGCTAGTCTCGTGGCTGCAGCAGAACGTGTCCTGGGCGCTCGGATTCGGGGTCTCCGCGCTCTGCCTGCTCCTGGCGGCGGCTGCCTTCCTGGCCGGCACGCCCTGGTACAGGGTGCAGCTCCCCGCGGGGAGCCCGCTCAGGGACATCCTCAGAGTCATGGTGGCGTCCGTGAGGAAGAGGAAGACCAGGCTGCCACCAGCTGCGGACCACGGCGGCGCTGTCCTGCACGAGGCGGTGGAAGACGGCTGTTAGAAATAACGGGGCTAATCCATTTAGGCCCATGAGTATTTCAGATTTTCCCTAAATCTCAAAGCCCAAATTTATGGCAGTCGTATGTGTTTTGGGCGTGTTTATGGCTCACATGGGAGTGTAGTGGGAGCTAAAGTTTAGTCCCACATGGAAAGTTGGAGGAGAGTTGCACCACCTTATAAGGAGGAGTGTTGCACCACTTTGTAAGTAAGTGGAAATAAGAGAGATACACACGCGCGCTCCTCCGACGACGCCGCCGCTTGCACGCCATTGCCGGGTCTTGACGCCTCCGTTAGGGTTTCTGGCCGCTCTATATAAAGTCTTCTTGCGACTCATACATAATAACCACCGAAAACCAATCTAGGGTTTTGCCATCCTCTCTACTTGTGCCGTCACCGTAGTCTACTCCATCCCGCTTGGCGTGCACCGGGACGGAGAGCAGTCTCGAACCACTCGCCCTTTGATCCTGTGGAGAGGCGAATAAGGTTTAGGAAGCGCTCTGCTTCGGCTTCGAAGTTCTCCATCACGGGTCGTCTTCCATCCAAGTCGGTGCTGCGCATACCGCCGTCTTCGCCATCGCTGCGATCACTCTTCCCCAAAGTTTCTACTACGACAACCGAACGCGACGCACGGCTCGTGATCTGTTTGGTTATTCATCATGTTCTGCGAGTACATGTTAGGCTGCTGTTTGTTTCCGATCATCCTGTTGTTTAGTACATCTAGTATGTTCGAGTTACATGAGTTAGTAGCTGGTTTTGTCATGATTTATATTCTGAAATTAATCGTGGAAATTATGCCTAATATTCCAACAACGGCGACCTGCAGAAGCTGGCGCACACCAAGGGGCTGAGGTGCCTGGACAAGGCGGCCGTGAAGGGCGGCGACGGCAGCAAGGAAGGTCCCTGGGATCTGTGCACGGTCAGCGAGGTGGAGGGCGTCAAGATCCTGGCGCGCATGGCGCCCATCTGGCTGACCTGCGTGCTGTACGCGGCGGCCCTGGGGCAGATGACCACCACATTCATACAGCAGGGGATGGTCATGGACAACAAGGTGTTCGGGGGATTGAAGGTGCCGGTGGCGTCCATGGTGTCGGTGGAGGTGGTGTTCATGCTGCTGTGGGTGCTGCTGCACGACACCGTCATCATGCCGGTCGCCAGGAGATGGGGACCGGCCGGGAGCGCCGGCCTCACTCAGCTGCAGCGGATGGGCGTGGGGCGGTTCCTCGTGGTCCTCGCGATGGGGACGGCGGCGCTGGTGGAGAGGCGGCGGCTGCAAAGCGCCAGCGCGGGCAGGATGATGGGCATCGCGTGGCAGGTGCCGCAGTTCGTGCTGGCCGGGTCAGACGTGTTCTGCGGGATCGCGCAGCTGGAGTTCTTCTACGGGGAGGCGCCGGCGTCGATGCGCAGCATCTGCTCCGCCCTCTCCTTCCTCGCGCTCTCGCTGGGCTTCTACGTCAACACGGCGGTGGTGACGGCCGTGTCGCGATTGAGGCCCGGGTGGCTGACGCCGGACCTCAACGCGGGGCACCTCGACTACTACTTCTGGCTGTGGACGGTCATCGGCGCCGGCAACCTGCTGATCTACTTGCTGCTTGCCGCCCGGTACACGACCAAGCAAGTCCTCCATTCGCCGTCGTCGTCGAGTTAATTAGCTGATGCACTATGTACATTATGATGAGCCATGTCCCTTACAGCATACAGGGGTCCCAACATACAGTGGCCTTGTTGATAGTACTGTACAATTTTTACACAAGAGATCGTCTGTGAGGCACTTCATGTATTATATGGTGAAAGAGTGACATTACTTAGCTGAGAGATATGTAAGCCAGGTTACTTGACAAGTTCTTTAGTAATGGATGAATAATTGGAAAGCATAATTCCGCTCATGTGCGAAGTGTCCACGCCGTCATTCAATTGTGTTTCGGGCTACGAATTTTACAACAAACTTTTAACATTTTTATTAATCAAACTCATTGTCAAACAACACACCTCCCAATTTCTCAAACACACCTCCCACTTTCTAAAAATTGTTCACCTACAAATATTCACCCTCGGAACAATACAATTTGTTCCATTTCACCACTCGAATAGGATAAGTAGCCTTTCTAAACTATTCACCTACTAGAAGTATGCACACATAGAATTTCTTCAACACGAAATTATGCTTTTCCACTGTTCAAATGGGGCCATTGGAACCTCTACATATTTCACCTCAGGTCCTCAACCAAATGTTCCTGAACAAAAGAAAAGGTACAATAGACATAACTTCAGATGAGAATAATCTTTAAGATTTATTGAACCCTTGAACAATAAATTGAATGCAACTAAAGAAATTATCCGAACAAATAACTTCAAATGCCTAAACCGGAAATTGTGTATATACTTGGAGCAAATGTTGAAGAGTTACAGTTGAGGGTTATAAATTTAAGATTCACAAACACAAGTTACTTCGTGAAACATTTAGGCAGTTGGATATATATAGTTAGATGAACCCCGCAAAGATGTCGAAATACAGACCCATGAATAACTTTCAGCTATACATTCCTCACATGCACACAACCTAGTTTATAATAGGGAATCACCAAAGTCGCCAAAAGGTTGAAAGTTGAAACTAGTTGGTTCATAGTAATCAAAGGGGTTAGAGTTCAATGCCTACATAGTTTACCGAGCTTCCATCCAAGGTAGTGTGAAGAGTTTGTTACCGACTGTTCATGTTTGAGCTCTCATCAACAATGACACAACTTGCATATAGTGTTAAGATTGTTCCGTCCATCCTTATAAAAAAATGCCTTAGATTTTTATATATAAGTTAGTAAGCATGTACAAAAAATGTGCCTTGGACTTATACTCCATCCATTCCGCAAGCTAGAGTCTCCATCCCAAACATAAAATTAAAATTCACATGAAGAGTCCTTGTCCTAAAGAAAAAAATTAAATCACAATAGTACCATAGAAGGGATGTCATCGATGAGGTGACAGCTTGTACCACAAACAAGAGGTGGGCCTGGTCATAGTGTCAGATCCACCCATCTTTTGCATGGAACTACATGCACGAGGAGGGCCTCGGCCCTTATCTGACAGTTGCGGCAACAACGATGGCGAGGGAGACGCCAAAGTGAAGGGTACAATTAAGGTTAGGGGTGAGAGGGCCCTGCGAGGCCAATGAGAGATAAAGAGAGAAGCATATGAGAGATACGCTTATAGACTGAGACTTTCTCCATCCTCCAAAGAGGAGGGAGTTCCCGGGGGATCTGTCCAAAAAACGCCTACATCGGGACGATCATGGCAATCAACTCGATGATTACGCCGGTTCTAAAATTACAACATGCAGTTTTGGCTCCGAACCGTCTATGATAGTGAGGCTTTCACAATCCTTCATAATAGAAGCCAACTAAGAAAGTTTTTCAGTTGGCTCTTATGGCAAACAACCTACTATATCCTTTACACTGTCAGTTTTGATGTATCTATGCTTGTTGCTCCTATTGTGAATGCCATTTCTGAAGTGATGTGTGTTTCTCCTCGTTTGAAGAGTACTTGCCGTAGAGGTTTCCCTATATATGTACTTTCTTAAAACGAACTAATTTGTTAAAATCCCCCCTCTCTCTCGTCGGCATCTTTGATCACTGAAGTTACATCGCCTCCGCTAACCTTAGCCTTTGTACTCGTACTCAATTAGCACAAGCAAGAGTAATTAATTATTTTAAGTAATTCTCTTAAAAGTGCCTTATTTCAAGCATAAGACAACATATAAGACAGGCCGACGATGATCAGTTTCTTGATTGTATATAGGAACAACTAACTTAGTTCAAACTATTTGTGGCTTGGTTGAGGTGTAAGGTTGATTTGAGCTTCATGTTCATGCAAACCTCGAGGTTTGTGCTTTCATATTCTATTTGATCATTATCAGGTACTCTCCTCCTAAATTAATTGACTCAGTTTTGTCTAGATATACATATATCTATATATTAAAATATGTCTAGATACATGTGTATCTAACAAAGATGAGTCAATCAGTTTGGAATAGATGGAAAATTAACAATTTTTAATGGATTGAGGTACCTAAAAGATGATAATACATAGTTAATAGTAAGATCAAACAATATGGTTAGCTTTAATTATACTATTTTTAATCATAGTATGCATGCAATGAACAGATCTTTACTATTAAAAGCAAATCCGTGATGAATGCATGGTGTCACACTCCACTTAATTACAAAACAAATGCCACTGCTAACAAATATATCTTTTTTAGATCCTAACAAATATATCTCACTGCTCACTATAACCATATCCACTAAATATGCTCTCTCACTTATCCATGCCTCAATATATTGGTAGTTAGTTCCCCTAAAAAAGGTTAGTTAGTTAGTCCGTGATGCATGCATGGAGTGCGGCGTGTTAGTTAATCTCCCAAAAAGTCAGTTGGTTAGTTCTACACTAGAAAAAATAATTATAGCACGTATGAATGATATACTCTTGAAAAATAATTGGCGGAATCTAAACTAATAAAGCAGATCCAAACCTGCCGACTCGAGCCATCCATCGAACAAATAAACCTTCTTTTGTCCCTTGGAAGTGAGACTGCGGACAGATCGGATCTATCACCCTGGTGGACGGACCCGCCAAGGACCTTCCGGAGGAGGCCCATGGACGCAGGATCTAGGTCATGGCCGCAAGACTATCGGGGCGTCGGAGGAAGAATACACCCCGGATACTCCGTCCACGTCGTGCAAGATCTACTACAACAGCATCGAAGCAATGTATGGGCCACCGTAGCGTCGCCACCTCGAGGCACTCTACGCACCACCTGAAATCGACTACTTCAACCCTGGCGCTCTGCTCCTGCTAGACCTTCCGCAAGCCGTTTACTCGGGGCACGCTTACGGGTATGCGGGGGTCCCGTACGTCTACTACCCCGCATCGATATACCCTGGCAGGCCTGTCCACAACGTCTACACAGGTTAACCCATCCTCATACCTGTAGGTTATTACCTAACCATTCGCTCTCCCAGCTCTGGCATAGGCTACTCAGGAAGAACATCCTCCACCACCTCAATGAGCACGTCAAGAAGCTCGAGGACATTGTGGGCAAACTCCACTCCTTACAATCCGCAAGCACAATGGGGGCCTTGTCCCTACGAATGTTTCCGCTGGTTCCATAGGGCATCCTACCCACCTCACCGTAGGGGAATCAAGTCGCCGTTACACCCCTCATACAAGACCTTTAGAGACGGATCGTGGAGGCCCCCGAGGCAAAAAAGAAGGCAGTCCTGTAAGCGAAACTAAAGACCTCCTAGGATCTGGCGGCTAAGACCGTCGCTAACCTGGAGAAGCAGCTCAAGGATTACAATGCTCGTACTCTAGCCCCCGTAACCAGCAAGCGGGGTTGGCGGGGCGACCAGTCACTCTCCAGCAGCAGTGTGAACTCTGAGAGCCACGACAGTTGGCTCCGGTATAACCTGCATGCCGAGTGTCGCGCTCACTGCAAGGAGAAGCGACGCTCGAATAGGAAGGAAGCTCCGACCAACCGATGTTAGGATCCAACAGTCCAAGCAGAGGATACGAGCACCGGCCCCAACCCAGAGGGAGATCCAAGGGAAAAAGGGGAAAGAGCTCGGGACGACCACGAAGGCAATGATCCCGGTGCAGTCACGATGATGAAGCTGACGAGGCTCGTTGGCACGAGCGAAGGCGCTAACAAAAGGAAAGGTGACGAGAGTGGCGACGCTACCCCTGGGATGAGTACGACCAAGAATATGAAGATTGGGACGCACGACTGATCAGCGGGTGCAGGGACTTGTCCCACAACCTGGCCGGTGTCAAGGTCCCCATGGCAGTTAGAGCCCAGAACTATGAGGGGTACGACAGATCGTAGGACCCAATCGTGTACTTGGAGAAGTTCGCACAGGCTGTCAACATCATAGGCGGTGATTCGTCTCATATGGAGAACCTTCTTCCAACCTACTAGAAAAGGAACGCCCTGAAGTGGCTCCGGAACAAGGTCCCTCAGTCAATCAGGACCTGGGACGACTTTACCCAAGGGCTGATCCAGGCCTTCACCATGGAAGACGACGCCAATATGCTCCACAAAGAATTCAAGAACATCAAGCAGTACCCGATGGATAGGTTGAAGTATTTCATAAAGCAGTTTAGGGTCTTGGTGAACACCACGCCTGACATTTCCAACAAGGACATTGTATGGGCGTTCACCAATGGGGTCTGCAACAACAACCGCGTCGCACTTATTAGCACTGCATAACCAAGGACCCTACATCAACTCATGACCATCCTTAAAAAGGTAGTTACCCACGATGACCGGATGATTCGGCATCAAGAGTCTGACCGAGGGTTCAGCTCTACAAATGAACGGATGAGCGCCACATGAGGCCTCACAAGTAAGGACCAGGCCAAGTTTTTGCCGCACAAGGTCCCTCGGTATCTAGTGGCCCGGTGTCAGAGAGAACCTGGGGGCACCCACAGGAGGTCACAGTGGAAGGGACCTATCCCTTAGACCTCCTCTGGTCATTAAAGGTATGAACACCTCTGAACAAAAGGATCGTTCTCTTCTCTTTTGTTATTAAACCTTTTGCAGGACCTCGTCCTAAGCCCAGTACCCTGGGACATATGAGATGGGAAGGTTCATAAGACCTGCTCTGAGAACGGGCATACCGGAAGGTCTGCACGATCAAAAATGTTTGTACATTCCAGAGACTGCGTGTCAAGACCTCGAGCATTCACAAGGACCTCAAGCATTCACAAGGACATCGCGCCTGAAGACCAAGAAGTCATCGAGCCCACTAGGATGAGTTGAGTACAAGCTACAACAACTCTGTTGGAAGGAAGGCTGCCTTATTAAAAGTACTGATCGGGGGCTTGTCGGTGATGGATGGACTCAGACCTGTACCTAGCATGGGCCTGAACCCACGATTCCTTCCCGCGACGATCTCTGACAATCAAGGACCTGGAGGCCTGCATCTATAAGCCCTCAAACCGACATACCCTCAACCAACTTGACCCGTGGGGCTCCAAGACAGCTCTTTGGAGATCCCGAAGTTCATGCATGCATGCAAGAAAGATCGAATATCGTGATTAGGTGCAAGACAAGATGAAGACCTAATGTGACTAAGAAGGATTCGACCACCATCGACGCCTATGAGTACCCGAAGACATTCACCCCTGAAGGATGCGCCATAATCGCTTGAGTTTTCGTCATTAGCCTTAGTCATAGCTCTAGATTCATCTCTTGTTGGGTGTCATTGAAAGGATAGAGATGTCGCCTAGAGGGGGGTGAATAGGTAATTTCAAAACTATTACTGTTTTGGCTTGATAGAATGCGGAATTAAACTAACATTTATTTTACAAGCACAAAACCTAAATACACTAGGCTCAACTAAGTGCACCAACAACAAGTTAAGCTAAACAAGATAGCACAAGATAAATATACCACAAGTGATAGGCAAGATATAAGTACTTCAAGCTCGATGGCTATCACAAGGAAAGTAATCTCGGGTATAGAGATAACCGAGGCACGTGGAGACGAAGATGTATTCCCGTGTTCCCTTACAAGCAAGGTACGTCACGTTGGAGAGGTACGGGATTCCACGAAGGATTTCCCAACGCCACGAAGGCTCACCTTCTTCTCCGAGTCTATACCACGAAGGAATAGGCCCTTTCCTTATGGCTAGCTTTTCCTCCACTCTAGAGATGGCAAGCTCCACAACAAATTCACAAGCTCCATGAAGGAGAAGCCTGGGTCTCTTCACAATCTTCCACGAAGAGGACACCGCGGCACCAACCGCCAAGACAACTAGGAGGTCACCCTCCAAGAGAAACAAGCTTACGGTCTCTCACTCGAACAAATTGTAATGGAGAGCTCAACACTTATGCAAGAATACAAAGCAAGAACACCAAGGGTGCTCAAATCCTTAACTCTCAAATCCCACCAAATAAACAAGTGCTAGGGAGGAATTAGAGAGGAAGGACAATGGTGGAAGTCAACCAATGACTTCAAGACCTAGATCCAATGGGTTCCCCTCACTTAGAGGTGGAATTGATTGGTGGGGATTGTAGATCTAGATCTCCTCTTCCAAAGCCCTTAAAAAGATGCAAGAATCATAGGAGGGAGGAGGCAAGCTCAAGAGGTTCAACAATAGAGGTCAATTTCATGGTCAAGAATACCCAAAAACGTTGGGGAAAGAACCCCCTTTTATAGGGAAAAGCAAATATGGCCGTTGGAGAAAACTTCGAAAACTCGGTTTCAAAGTCGGTTGGACCGCCCGAGCAAGAAACTTCGGTCCCCCGGAGGAGGACCGGCCTACAAACCGGAATACCTCTGTTTTCCAACTCGGAATAGACTCGGTCGTGAAAACTGGAAAATTCGGTCCGAGATCTGGTCTACCGACGCTGGCGCCGGACCGTCCGGTGTGGAACTCGGTTGAACCGGATCCACAACCGGGATGAAACAGACTTCACGAAAAACGCAATAACTTTTGCATCTAGACTCTGATTTCAATGATCTTGGGCTTGTTTTGACGAGGACAACAAGCTCTATAAGATGGTGCATAAAAACATCATAGTCCAACAAATTAGGATAGAACCAAATGAACAAAGGTATGAAGCCTCCCTATGAGAAGAACCGGTAAAACCTTCAAACTCGAAAATGCCATAGAAGATGCATACGAATTCCGTTTTCGATGAACTTGGGCTTATTGAAGAGCTAGAAACAAGCTCAAGAACCTCACATGGAGAAACACCAAGAAGCAACAAAATAGGAAGATGCAAAGTATGAAAAGGATTGAGCTCCCTATGACGATGTGATCAAGTTACCCAGCCGAAAGCCCCTCTTGATAGTGCGGCTATCTATCCTATAACCCGATCTCCCAACAACCACCTTGAGACCGGTAAAAGGAAAACCTAGCAAGGCCATACCTTTGACTTGCGCATCCTGCTTGATCTTGATGACAATGCTTCAAGCTCCATCCAAGTCGGAATGCATCACTTGATCATTGTTGCTCCGTGAAGACTAATAATTTGCTCCCCCATACACCACTATGGGATTGCTTCATTAAGACACGTCTTAACATGTACATTATCACCAATATGGATAACAAGATTCAAGCAAATGATCTTATCAAGATGATTATCTTGAACTTGCCCTTCTTAACCTTGATGACGATCACCACTTGATGTCATCCTCTCATGGGTTATATGAGATCTTCACTTTTGAAGCATGCCCATGGAAAGATACATGTCCCATATAGAAAACACAAAGGCACATATATAATGGATTAGTTCATGATGCATAAATGACAAGGCTTACCATACCACAAGATCCATGTGGTACATTCTTTATGCTTCATGTGTTGACCAACTTGAAATCACCATTCACTCTTTGCATTGGTCAACAAAGTGTCTTCTCATGCTTCAACTCAATATCTTGAGGTACATAAGTAACTCTTCATTTGATTACATGCTCTAAATCTTAGTCAACGATAGCTCAACTAATGAGGCTATCATGACACCGACTTAGATCCATATCTTGAATTCTTCTATTGAGATCACACTCTCAAGATGTTGATCATATCATATTATTCTTCAACTCGATGATCTTGATGCCAATACTCAAGGTATATCTTTATATTCATGGCATCCATACTTGAATCCAACATATGGACTACAAGCATGACCTATGGAATATTCCTTCATTTAAAACTCAATGAAAACATTAGTCCATAGGGATTGTCATTAATCACCAAAACCACACATAGGGGCAATTACCCTTTCAATCTCCCCCATTTTGGTAATTGATGACAATCACAACAAGAGGGTTTATATAGTGAATATTAGAAACAAGTACGCAACTTATCCGAGAATAAGTTGTATACAAGAGGTTGTATTTGATATGGTTAAGTAACACAAAGATACTAGCCCATATCAAAATTGATTCTACTCACACAAACTACAAATAATGCACGAGATGTGAGTAGAACCAACATATATAGAACAAACTCCCCCACAATATATGCACATGTGATGAACTTGAATTTCATTGCATACATTGTCAAGCATAGCCTCTGGGAGAGTTTCCACTATATATTCAACCATGCAATACATAATAAAGATGAAAGGCAAACACTTAAGAACAAACCAATCTTAAGTAGAAAACCATTTCCCTTAAAACCCTCTAAACTTCTCCCCCATTGACAACAAGTGCCAAAATGGATGACAAAGTTAGAAGGCCAATATAGTTCAAGTTCCTCCCAAGGTGTGCATTTCTCATAATATGAGTGAAATCATATGCACATATCCAATGACGAATACTTGGAGGAAATCAACTATATTGAGGATCAAATATTGCTAAAAGGATAAAAAGGTGAAGAAACTTCAATGGATGAAGCAAGCAATCAAAAGATCCAAATAATCAAATGGACAAATAGTGATCTAAATGAAACAAGGAAGCTCCCCAAGGTTTGTGCATAAATGAGTTGTTTCATTTGAATACAGTATGCACAAACATGGAATCCTCCCTCCCTCTATATCATTTAGAACACAACCAAGATACAAGGAGTATAGATATAAATCAATACACTTGTCAAGACAAGCTTAAGTCCAAAATAAACCAAATATGATATATGAGTGTGTAAGATGCAATAAAAGTAGACCGAGCACTCACAAATAAAGACCTTACCAATACCATTAAAAACCAAGAGGATAAGAGAGATGGTTGGCAAAGAGAGAGGATATTAACACTCTTGTGTATATAAGTTTCTGAGTGGACAAGACATGAGAATAATCCACAAATAAACATCCACACATAAGAGGTTAATAAAAATAAGAGTACAAGATATCCAAGAGGAAGTCATAACATATACCAAAAAGGATATTTTTTCTTAAGTGCATATATAGCCCATGGCTCTATTTTCTCTTATGGTATATCAATGAACTTCACCAAAGAAAAATAAAAACCTCAAAAACATCACAACTAACACTAAGGGCACTAATGCTAGTTGGGATATTTTGAGGAAGGCAACAAGTATCAAAAGGAACGATTCAATGCAATTTTAACAATATTGCACATGAGAGTACCCTGAGGAATTGATATGCAATAAATTGCTAGAAGGCATATTTGGAATTGGTGAATCATGAACATGATTTTATATACTCCCCCAAATATGCATCATCTCAAATTACTCACATAATCAATAAGGATAGGGAAGTCTTTTAAAGATCCTTGCAACAACCACAACATTTACAAACAAATACATTCATGCCAAGATGTAACCTACAAGAGATTGGATGGAAGCATAGTATGCATGAATAAGATACTTGTTACCGAGATAGCAATGGTATGACGTAGTAGATAAGAATTCTTTGATCATCCTAGCTTGGCTCCAATTACCATGTAGTGAAAACACCTTCCTTATAGATAAGACAAGCATACATTGCATCTCCAATGTACCTAAAACAACATTCAAGTACATCTTGGTCCCCAAACTTATTGGGTCCAAAGTGGTTAGACTAACCACAACACATAGGACATACTCCATAAAAATATGTGCATATTTAGAGATAAAATTTGAATTTCATGCACATCATAGCCATTTTAAGGATTTGATGGAGTATACCCTATATATTGGATCAAAGAAAGCAAAACATGATATGAGATATACATTTAGTAAACATGCATGCACGAGACTTTCAAGAACCAATGAAGATATAATTTGGACAAAACACCAAAATATGCAAGAAGGCATACAAGGTGTGACAAAAAACATTTGTTGTCCAAATTATATCAAAGAATCAAATCAACACAAGATTTGTTCAACAAAGTTCAACAAATGAACCGAGCAAAAACTATTAAGCATAAAAGATGAAATAAAAACACAAATGCTCAAAGATTTATCTCATTCAAGCAAATAACATAGAGAAGAAAGAATGAGATAACAAACTCCCAAAAGAGCAAGGTTTCAACAAATAAACCAAACCCTTAACACTTTTTTACAATGGCACAAGGTTCTGAGAAGAAAAGGTTTGTCTTCCACTAAAAGCACATTTGATAATAATCAAAAACACCATCAAAGAGATGTTCAAAAGTCAAGGAAGACAATGGGAGCCACAACAATTTTTGGAAAGAAAAAAGGCAATAGGAGGTGAAATCCAAGGTGAAGATGATCCACAAATGCTACCACACCCAAGTATATCAATTGTCGAAGACAATGAGTGTATTGGAATTTATTTCTGGTGGTATATTGCACGGATATTAAAGATAAATCTTCATAATAAAAAGCATAGGATACCATAGAAAGATTAAGCACTATGCAAAGATAGTGATTCTTGATAGCTTCAACTAGTCACACAATCATGCAAAGCAATGATTAGAATAACTTTAAGCAAATGGTCTCCCAAATAAGATATAGAGATATGAATTTGAGGAAGTCCACACCAAGAATTTCTTACTCAATCAAAGACCGAAAAGACGAGCAATAAAAGCTTCTAACAAAAATTAGGACCTTTTTTGAGCTAACATGCTACCTAGATACAAGATAATCAACAATATCAACTCTAAGTGGAACCACCTCATATGTTCACATTTCCTAGAATTGTGATATGCAAAAGAAGCATATTACTCCCCCATAATGTGGTATTAAATTTTTATTAATAAGAAGAAAAACAACCTCAACTAGAGATAATTAATGGACACTTAGAATTTGAATTTCTCATGAGTACGACACACCACATAGTGACTAGATAAGCTTGCAATATCAATACTAAGTGGTATTACTCATGTACACATATTTTAAGGTTTGAGAGATGCGCGGGGCATATCACTCCCCCAGAATGGGATGTTCCATTAAACTCTCAAAAAGAGCCAAAAAGATATCATCAAGATGCATTAGAGGCTCAAAGCAAAACACACAAGTAAATGATGTGCCAAACACATAGACATACTTGAATACACAAAATAAGTAAGCATGAGGCACAACAAATACAAACACATACTTGGTAAAAAACCAAAACATGTAAAGGGACAAGTAACTTACAATATAAAAGAGTTGAGTTCGAGTTACCGCAATGAGGCACATTGGGTATATGGTAGGGAGATGATAATCCTTATAACTTGGCTTGATAAAATATAATATATGAAGATCCCTTAATTCTTCATGAGTTAGCCAAGTCTCCAATTCCCTTCACAAACACCTATTGATCAAGTTTGAGCTTGTTGGTCCCCACCCAAGTTGGGTCCTAAGAGGTTAGTCACAATAGACTTGGCAACCCAAATGGTTCTTTTCTTAACACCACTTTGAGTTCCAACAAACTTGTCAAACACATTGCCATCCATATCCTTCCCAAGAGAATAATCATGATAGGGTTAGATAAGGTACCATTTGAACATAAAGAGGCCAAGTGCCCCTTCTCACAACATATGTAGCAACAAGTGCTCCCCTTTCTCTTCTTTATTGATTTCTTTTCTTAGGGAGCCTTATCTTGATTCTTCTTGGGAAGTGTCCTAGATTCAACTTGAGGTTGATATTGGGCTTGACCTTGACCTTGTGGCCACTTCCCTTGTTGATTCTCATTCAAGTGCTTTTTCCTTAATGGACAAGATCTTACATGATGTCCTACAACCTTGCACTTGAAGCAAATAATCTTGGCCGAATCCTTGACTTGGTCTTGGCCCTTCTTATTGTTGCTCTTGGACTTGTTCTTAATATTGGAGTTGAATCCAATTCCACTTATATCATTAGGGGATTTTTGCACACTCAAAATATTATCGAGTGTGGATTTCCCTTCATGACTCTTTTCCAAATATTTATTCAAAGAAGTAACTTGGGCCTTGAGCTCTTTGATTTCATCTACATGGTTAGTAGAAATAGAGGTACTAGAGGAAGTAGAATCTTCATTATTAGATAAACAAGGAAAAGCAAGTAATCCAACACAAGGTTTATCACTAGTATGACTAGAAGGATCACTAGGACTAGCACATGGCAACATAGCATTTTGAGTAGAAGTTGTGCTAATGTCAAAAGGAGGCTCACAAGATGTTACCTTAGTAATACTTGCCTCACGAGCTAACTTTAGCCCATCATAAGAGATTAGAAGATCATTATGAGAGGCTGAGAGCTTTTCATGAATTCCTTGCAATTTCCCATAATTACTAGTTAGCAACTCAAGTTGATCCCTTAGCTCAACATTCTCCTCTAACATAGATGCTTCACAAGAATTAGAGTTAGTAGCACTAGCATCATTAATAGATTTTTCATTTTAAAGCTCATAAGATTCAATTTTTTGTGTGAGGAGACAATTATTGTGCTTCTCCTCGGCAAGCTCTTGCTTAAGGAGATGGAATCTACGACTCCCATCATCAAGTTGGAAATCCAACTCCTCTATGGTTTCCGTTTGTTTAGTTATGGTGTCCATAACATGTTTGAGACAAGCAACGGCCTTATTATTACCACGAAGAGAGGTACACAAAAAGTTCAACTCAAGAACAAGAGCACTAGTATCCTCATCAAGGTCATCATCACTATCATCATTATTGTTGCTATTATCTAGAGAAGATATGTTGGGATCCAAAGTAGGAGATACCTTTGATCCTCTTGCCATAAGGCACATGTGAGCACGGGAGGATGAAGATGAGGATATTCTTGAATCTTCATTCATGATCGTGTCTTTCTCCATAGGGTGTTTGATTTCCTCTACATTGTTAGATACACAACTAGAGGAAATATAAGCATTTTGTTTATTGGAACAAGACAAATCAAGCATATCATCTACACTAGTACTCAAATAATTTCTAGACAATATGAAAGGACTAGCAACACAAGGGGATATACAATTATTGTTGCAAGAAGTGCTTAAGTCCAAACTCTCTACACCATTAGAATTTATAGAACATGAATCATTGGTGTAAAGAGAACCACTACCATCATTACTTATGATTTCTCCACTCACCATGCCATTACCTTGTGACTTGTCACATGTAGGTGAAGTGGAGGGAATTGAAATATCATTGTGGCCGGAGGTGGAAGCCACTTGGAGCTCTTCATGATGTGAAGGAGAAGAGAGCTCCTCGGAGATACCACCGACCCTATGAGAAATGGACCCACCAAATATTTCTTTAAGCTTGGTCCACATCTCATGAGATGACTTGCGCTTCACAATCGTCAAGAACAAATTAACTGTCGGGCTCAAGGAGAAAAAGAGCTTATTAGATACTTGAGCTTCGAGATGTACATTTTTCTCATCCTCTAAAGATAGATTTTGAGGATCCATCGGAGGAGAAAAACCTACATCTAGAAATCGCTCAATATTTGGACACGGACACAAGGTCCAAAGATTACAAAGCAAGAAATTTATCCACAAAATATAATTTGTCCCATCAAAGATAATTGTATCATTGTGCACTATACTACTAGCCGACATCTTTACACTCTAGGTGATGAAGCCTAAACAAGGAGAGACCTTGCTATGATACCAATTGAAAGGATAGAGATGTCGCCTAGAGGAGGGTGAATAGGCAATTTCAAAACTATTACGATTTTGGCTTGATAGGATGCGCAATTAAACTAACATTTATTTTACAAGCACAAAACCTAAATACACTAGGCTCAACTAAGTGAACCAACAACAAGTTAAGCTAAATAAGATAGCACAAGATAAATATACCACAAGTGATAGGTAAGATATAAGTACTTCAAGCTCGATGGCTATCACAAGGAAAGTAAGCTCGGGTATAGAGATAACCGAGGCACGCGGAGACGAAGATGTATTCCCGTGTTCCCTTACAAGTAAGGTACGTCACACTGGAGAATGTGTGGGATTCCACGAAGGATTTCCCAATGCCACGAAGGCTCACCTTCTTCTCCGAGTCTATCCCACGAAGGAATAGGCCCTTTCCTTATGGCTAGCTTTTCCTCCACTCCGGAGATGGCAAGCTCCACAACCACTTCACAAGCTTCACAAAGGAGAAGCCCATGTCTCTTCACAATCTTCCACGAAGAGGACACCGCGGCACCAATCGCCAAGCCAACTAGGAGGTCACCCTCCAATAGCAACAAGCTTACGGTCTCTCACTCGAACAAATCGTAATGGAGAGCTCAACACTTATGCAAGAATACAAAGCAAGAACACCAAGGGTGCTCAAATCCTTAACTCTCAAATCCCACCAAAGAAACAAGTGCTAGGGAGGAATTAGAGAGGAAGAACAATGGTGGAAGTCAACCAATGACTTCAAGACCTAGATCAAATGGGTTCCCCTCACTTAGAGGTGGAATTGATTGGTGGGGATTGTAGATCTAGATCTCCTCTTCCAAAGCCCTCAAAAAGATGCAAGAATCATAGGAGGGAAGAGGGAGGAGGCAAGCTCAAGAGGTTCAACAATGGAGGTCAATTTCGTGGTCAAGAACACCCAAAAATGTTGGGGAAAGAACCCCCTTTTATAGGGAAAAGCAAATATGGCCGTTGGAGAGAAAACTGCGAAAACTCGGTTTCAAAGTCGGTTGGACTGGCCCTAGAACCGGGAAACTCGGTCCCTAGGCCAGAGGACTGGCCTACAAACCGGAATACCTCTGTTTGCCAACTCGAAATAGACTCGGTCATGAAAACCGGAAAATTCGGTTTGACATCCGGTCTACCGGCGCTGGTGCCGGACCATCCGGTGTGGGACTCGGTTGAACCGGATCCACATCCGGGATGAAACAGACTTCACGAAAAACGCAATAACTTTTGCATCCGGACTCTGATTTCGATGATCTTGGGCTTGTTTTGACGAGGACAACAAGCTATATAAGATGGTGCATAAAAACATCATATTACAACAAAGTAGGATAGAACCAAATGAACACAGGTATGAAGCCTCCCTATGAGAAGAACCGGTAAAACCTTCAAACTCGAAAACGCCATAGAAGATGCATACGAATTCCGTTTTTGCTGAACTTGGGCTTATTAAAGAGCTAGAAACAAGCTCAAGAACCTCACATGGAGAAACACCAAGAAGCAACAAAATAGGAAGATGCAAAGTATGCAAAGGGTTGAGCTCCCTATGATGATGTGATCAAGTTACCCAACCGAAAGCCCCTCTTGATAGTGTGGCTATCTATCCTATAACCCGATCTCCCAACAACCACCTTGAGACCGGTAAAAGGAAAACCTAGCAAGGCCATAACTTTGACTTGCGCATCCTGCTTGATCTTGATGACAATGCTTCAAGCTCCATCCAAGCCAGAATGCATCACTTGATCATTGTTGCTCCGTGAAGACTAATAATTTGCTCCCCCATACACCACTATGGGATTGCTTCATTAAGACACATCTTCACATGTACATTATCACCAATATGGACAACAAGATTCAAGCAAATGATCTTATCAAGATGCTTATCTTGAACTTGCCCTTCTCAACCTTGATGACGATCACCACTTGATGTCATACTCTCATGGGTTATATGAGATCTTCACTTTTGAAGCATGTCCATGGAAAGATACATGTCCCATATAGAAAACACAAAGGCACATATATAATGGATTAGTTCATGATGCATAAATGACAAGGCTTACCATACGACAAGATCCATGTGGTACATTCTTTATGCTTCATGTGTTGACCAACTTGAAATCACTATTCACTCTTTGCATTGGTCAACAAAGTGTCTTCTCATGCTCAAACTCAATATCTTGAGGTACATAAGGAACTCTTCATTTGATTACATGCTCTAAATCTTAGTCAACGATAGCTCAACTAATGAGGCTATCATGATATCGACTTAGAGCCATATCTTGAATTCTTCTATTGAGATCACACTCTCAAGATGTTGAGCATACCATATTCTTCTTCAACTTGATGATCTTGATGCCAATACTCAAGGTATATCTTTATCTTCATGGCATCCATACTTGAATTCGACATATGGACTACAAGCATGACCTATAGAATATTCCTTCATTTAAAACTCAATGAAAACATTAGTCCATAGGGATTGTAATTAATCACCAAAACCACACATAGGGAAAATTACCCTTTCAGTCATTATAAATCTAACGAGATCATCTTATATACAGATTGTATGATCTCTTGATCACCTTATGAATAAAATCTGAGGGATTTCACCCCCCATACATACATCTTCGTCTTTGAGATCTAAACCTGCTGACCCAAGCCATCCGCCGAACAAATAAACTCTCTTTCGTCCTTTCGTCCCGTGAAAGGATCGTGGAAACTATCATTCGTCAATTTTAGTATTTTTGTGCATTATATATTTATATATACTCCCTCGGTCCAAAATAAGTGACATGGGTTTATCAAGATTTGCATGTATCTCGACATTTTTAGTGTATAGATAAACGCAATATTAGACAAAATAAAGTCACCTATTTCTAAACGGAGGGAGTATAACATGTGCGATATCTGCTGAGGCAATGCACGGGTATTCAACTAGTGAAAATTATATCCATGAAATCTGATCAACCGACTTTATTAACTAGCTAAATAAGTTACATTGGACTATATGTACCACCGCGCCTATCTTCTCTCGTCAGAAAAAGAGTGGCGGCGGCTGGGGTAAAAACCATAGTAGTCGTCACAATCTGTTTCGTCCTCGTCGTCTATGACCGAGAATCGACGGGTCCCCACCTCCTCTGTTTTCCACTCCAGCGACGGGAGGGGGTGGGGACCTCAGACCTGCGCTCGATGGTGTAGAACGGTCCCTAAAGTTAGAGTTTGGTCAACTGGCATTGTCGTTATGGTGTCTATGACGTCGTTGTGTGGGACAATAATAAGGTATACCCGCCTCGTCAGCGACAATCCTGCTGTTGGCATTGAGAAAGGTGGAGATTCGTCTGGTCACTGCTTTCGTAGAGTGGTGGATCTCGTCCAGTCTACGTGTGTTTTGGATCTCGTCTAGTCTACATGTGCTTTAGGTTTGGTGTTACAAGTTTTGGATCAATTCAAGGATCCAAGACGACAACTTTAGCTCTGGGGCGCTGGTTCTTAGGGGCATGTGCATGAAGAGTTCTCGATTGTCATCAACAATGTCAGGCCGGCTCCGGTAAGGGACCAGCGACATCGGCGCGTCAGCAGCTTGCTCTGGCGGCAGTAGTGGTCGTTAGGTGGTCCAAAGACCTCGATGTAATTTTTATTATGTTCGTGGTATTTTGTACTTCTTATGAACTCATGAAGTAGATCCAAATCTTTTCCTCGCAAAAAAAAGTTACATTGGACTATAAAAATATCAATTAAAAAGGGAGTACATCAGATTGAGAAACTAAAATAAATATGAACAATAAAATACCATCATAAAACTTAAAATTATGTCAAAATTCTCAAATGCACTAGTTTTGTTTACTACTCCTGAATTAGTTAAACTCAAAATTTGTTAAGTTTGACCAATAATAAATATTAACATCGACAATGTCATATAGATATAATATAAAAATATACTTTATAATGATTCTAATACTATAGATTTTATATCATGGATGCTAATATTTTTCCTAGAATGCAAAGTAATTGTGAACAGAAGAGAATACATTCTTTTTATTTTATGTTGACAGCTTTCTTTTTGGTCGAGATTTTTCTAACTTCTTTTTTTTAAGTAAGGAATAATTTTCAACTGTTTTTTTTGAAACATCATATATTAGGCATGCAAGCCGCCTCATTAAAACCTTCCAGTCCCCTTAGGTATCCTGGTAAGGAAAAAGAGTGCGTCAGAAACTTGCAGCCCTTCAAACAATCATTACATCGTTTATGAGGGAGTTAGCTAAAAAAACTAGGGGGATCATCGTCCCAGTTACAGGACAGTTTATCATTGAAAGAAAACCTAGCTATCTCATGTGCCACTTTATTTGCATCCCTCAAGCAGTGTTGAAATTTGACTTGTCCTATTGTAGCCGAGATATCCACACAATCAGCCATAATAGCTGATGATTCCGTCCACCATGAGTCCTGGCCATTGCATGCATTAATAATCTCAAGAGAATCACCTTCCGCAAGAATATTATTGCATCCCAATCTATTGGCAAGGTAAGAATTTGCAAGTAGCAGCCACAAAATTTCTCTTGAAATCATGAAGAACATCCCCAACATCCCCAGAAAAGGTATCAATATGGAAGGCCGCATCAACATTTACCTTCAGTTGCCGTGTCTCCTGTCTTTTCCACTTACTTGCGTCATCTATGGTAATACATTTTGATACCATTGAAGCATTTGCTATAATTGCTAGTATGGACATTTTACAGTGTGCCAGCACGGGCACATTTTCATTGTGCGTACGCCTCCTCCTAATCCACCATAGATACCATGATGCAACCACAATTAGTTCTCTCCGTTCAACGTTTTCCAACATCTGAACATTATCATTTTGACGGATCAGGATCTCTAGAATTGCCGATCCTTCCCTATCCTCCCTCGAAGCTTCTTCTATCAAGTCCTTAAGTCCCAGTGCTCACCATAATTCAATTGCCATTTGACATTCGAAGAGAAGGTGCTTGACGGTCTCAGGTCCTTGATTACCCACTGGACACCCTTCGACTGTTTATATAGTCATGCCAAACTATCACCCTTCGAAATCGGTCTGAAAGTATCACACCCCTCAGAAATCGGACTAACCCGACCTAACCTAACCGCATCGCCCACATGGTTACTGGGCCCACATAAAAAGTAGACGGCCCAGATTACTCCTTGGGCGTCCGTTTCCACCCCGACACCAGTGAGCTCAGCATCTTCTCATCCTCCCCCTCCTCCCCCCTTCGACTCCGGCTCCGGCTAGACTCCGACCAAAAAGGAAGTCAGGCAGGCAGGCAGGGTGCAGGGCCAGGGACGATCGATCCTTCCCAAACCCCACTCACCGGAAGAACCTTTCAGATTCCAGTCCACTCCCATCCTCGTCGCCGGCCGGCCGAACAGATTCTCCTGATCCAGGGAGATGGGTCAGGCCTTTCGCAAGCTCTTCGATGCCTTCTTCGGCAACAAGGAGATGCGGGTGCGCTCTCTTTTCTCTTCTCCTAATTTGCTTGGTTAGTTGGTTGTATGGGTGGATCAATGAACTTGAACAATGAATCAAAGAGATGTATTCTTGCCCTGATCCCATCCTCCTTTGATTTAATTTCATATGGTTATTTAATTTTACATAGTGAATATAATTGAGGAGCAACAGGCTGTGCATACATCAAACCATGTGACTATGATTTTTATAGATGGCTGTCCGTACTTTGCTAGCTGCTCTTTCTCTCTCCACTTATGATGTATGTCATGTTAGTTGCTCCTTCATCCTTATTTTTTATTGCACTATGTATGCATATCATCTTGTATCATCAGAGAGTCAGGCGCATGATGATCTATCCAAGTTAATTCACCTTGATCATCAATTCTCATGGAACCACATGCTTACTTGTGCTAGGTGGTGATGCTTGGATTGGATGCAGCCGGCAAAACCACCATACTCTACAAGCTGCACATCGGCGAAGTTCTCTCCACCGTCCCAACTATTGGTATAACATTCCTGTCTGCCTGCCTGCCTATATGTAACTATTAGCTATTTTTTGGGATTCCGCATCGTAATCTCATCTGCCTCAACACGATAACCCTTGAACAACCGCACCAGTCAATCCCTATTCATCTTAGTGATGTGATGGTCTGTTTCGTGTTGCAGGATTCAATGTCGAGAAGGTTCAGTACAAGAATGTGGTGTTCACTGTGTGGGATGTTGGCGGCCAGGAGAAATTGAGGCCCTTGTGGAGGCACTACTTCAACAACACTGATGCTCTGGTCATTTACTCTCATTCCATTTATGCTTGCATGTTGTTTCGTTGTATTTCAAGTAGCATAGGAATACTTGAGATGTATTAATTAGTCGTTTCGTTCCTTTTTTGAGACTGAGAAGTTTAGTCTCTATGCTGCATCTGATCTATGAACTAGTTCAAAGCAGTCACTAGGAAAGATGGTCAATTAACTTATTGATGGATGCTAAATGTTGACACCATTTCACTTTGCATATTTTAGTGTTCTTAAGTTAGTATGCATCTCCTCTCTAGCCAAGGACCTTTTTCTTCATGGATTACACTAGAGCTCACCTTTGACTTTTTATGGGAGTGTAGTGATTTGTGGTATGAAACTGCTTTCATGAGATGTAAGCTTTCTCCATTCCTTTTCCTAATGGGCAGATCTATGTGGTCGATTCCCTGGACAGGGACAGAATTGGAAGAGCCAGAGCTGAATTTCAGGTTTATGTGATTTCATATTAAGAACATGTTCCTGTTTCTGCAGTATTATTTGTTCCCTGATATGTTGCTTGAACTTACTGTAAGCTGATCTTCTCTTTCAGGCTATAATCAATGACCCGTTTATGCTCAACAGCGTATTATTGGTGTTTGCTAACAAGCAAGACATGGTATGCTTGTCGTGATTCTTTTTGGTATCCCATGTACTTGTTTAAGATCGTGTGGTTCGTGTAGAATACTAGATTATCGTTCTCTGTTGTCAGACCTATTTCGTTTATTTGACCTGAGTTTGCAGATCATAGGGGATTTAAATCGTTTACATGTATGGACATGCTTTTATGTAGGGCTGAAGGAGTGAGGCGTTTGTGCTCCCGAGCTCTAGTGAGCTTGGTGTTTGAAAAATCGAAAATGTTATTTCAAAGTCTAAAAAAAAAATCAATTTTGTTCACATGGATGCACTTGTTATTTTGCTGATATTTGCAGGTTCATTAATTTTCTTTTTACCTCATAAGGGGAAACAAAATCGTTAGGTGCTATACTATATCCATTTGTTTAATAGAATTCCTTCTAATGATTTATGCATTCTGTTACTATTTCCTCCGCTTAATGGATAACCATTTGCTACCAATGGGGGAATTGCTTCTTATTTCCAATTTAGATAATTGGGTTTGCACCAGAGGAAACCATGCACATTTTCTATACGTTTGCAGAGTTTTGCTAAATAATACATTGTATTTCTGTCTACACGAAAAACACAAAGTGGCTTTGAAAAGGCAAATAATAACTCGACTTTGCTTCCAACACTTGACTTATTTGTGCAGGCCACATATCAAAATATATTTTGATGCAAATTTGGTTGTACGTACTAGGCATGTACTAAAAACATGGCTTAAACATTCCGTGTTTGTGTTTGTGGATGCAGAGGGGAGCAATGACCCCGATGGAAGTATGCGAGGGTCTTGGTCTGTACGACCTGAACAACCGCATCTGGCACATCCAAGGCACATGTGCCCTGAAAGGTGACGGCCTGTATGAAGGCTTGGACTGGCTAGCGACGACGCTGGACGAGATGCGAGCTTCGGGACGGTTAGCTTCGACATCATCGTCGTGAAGAGTGAACAGGGCAAGGAAATCGTCCTCCTGTGTTTCCTGGCACCTCATTTTCCCCTTTGTGTTTCCCCTCTTACTGCTGTGGCCGCCTCTTGATGTGGCTGACAGATTTGTTGTAGCAATGCACGAAACACAGCCGGTGATAATGATATGGCGCTAGTTGAAACCGCGTCTATTCTGTTATAAACATTCTAGCCTTCTAGGAGTGTGTGGGGATGTAATGTAAATACTGATGTTTCTACTGATGGCATGGCATGTCACGCTCAGATATTTGTGGTTTAGTCTGAAGAAATCCCAGTGTTTACTCTAGTTCTCTTTGGGGATGAATAGCTGGAGTGCTGATCTTGAATTCTTGATTGTGGTTTTTTTTTTTTTTTGCTTTACTGAATTGTTCTGTGTCTGTAACTTGGTGTTGCAGCCAGCCCCAGGCAACAGTATATATTGGAGACTGCTAGTTAAAGTCAAGATAGGCCGCGTCCAGAGCCAAGAGAGGATAAGGTAAAGAGCAGGCAGAGTGAGACAACACAGAGTAGCAGTCGCGTGAGAGAGAGAGAGAGAGAGAGAGAGAGAGAGAGATGGCAGGCACGGCCGGAGCTAGAGCCGGATGCCATCTCGCCCTCCTCCCCCACATTCCCACCCCAATCACCATCCCCGTCCCCGGTGCTGGTGCTAGCAGGAGTCGGCGGAGGTGCAGGTTGGCGGCGGCGGCAACATCAGCAGCAGCAACAGACGGGCGCGTGCTGGGCCGTCGCCCCGTGGAGGACGTGTACAAGGTGCGCGTGGTACGGGGCGCGGCGGCGCAGGAGAGGGTGGAGGCGCTGCGGGTGATGGAGACGTGGTCCGTGTGGCGCACGGGGGGCCGGTGCCGCCTGCCCTGGGACTGGCAGGTGGACCAGCTGGTCTACATCGTCGCCGGCGAGGTCCGCGTGCTCCCCGCCGGGGCCACCACCGGCGAGGAGTACATGCACTTCGTGGCCGGCGACCTCGTCAGGTACCCCAAGTGGCTGGAGGCGGACCTCCACTTCGACGGGCCCTACGAGGAGCGCTACCGCTTCCTCGCCTACGGCGATGACAACTGAACTCGTTCGACCGAATGAATTACTGTAGTATCATCATTACGTGCCTGTATCAGTAGCTCCGATCTTTAGAGTCGTTCTAGTGTACTGAAGCTTCCATTTGAGTTATACACCTGTTCTAGCTGTCGGTTGATATCATTGTTGTGGTGATGCCACGAGCTCCTCTAGCTTACCATTTCGTTGCATCTCCTCGTTGTCTATCAGCAAGCAGACAAACGCTCTTTACTCTTTCTGTAACTTCTGAATTCTACAATCAGCAGAAATCGAAGATGACGGAATCAACACTGGTACAACCAGCATACCACGTTCTGCCAAGTGATAACCAAATCTCATGTACTCCCTCCGTTCAGAAATACAAGACGTCTAGATACATTACGTCTTGTATTTCTGAACGGAGGGAGTAGTATTAATAGATGAGATATGTAACATAGCAAGCAATGGCAAGGAGTATATAACCACATGTATATTGTTAATCGCATCAACCGAGAGGATCGTTCACCCAAGTCAAAATAATAAAGGTGCCCAAAGGCACTGACTACAAAAGGGAAGCAGAGAAAAGAAAACAGAGAGGAAGAAAGATGAATTTATTTGATTTGATCACCACTATCATCAATCAAGTCAGGCCAATATCAACTGTAATTTGTTCGTTGTAGCCTGCTATTCTGCATCCCTCTTCCGCAACCTGAATTCTAATTCAGGTTGCTTCTTCCCCTCCTCTTCGTCCAATCCACCGTTAGGCCGGAAGAAAGAAGAATTCGATGCTCAATTTATTCGAGTGTCGCTGTCATCATCCAGTCAGGCCAATATCAATTGTAGTTTGCTCCTTGTCTCCTGCTATTATTCTGGCTCCCTCTTCCACCACCACCACCTGAATTCGAATTCCGGTGGCTTCTTCCTCTTCTCTCGGTCCATCCACCATTAGGCCGAGAGGAACCACCTGTATTATTCATATGAGGACCACCAGCACCAGTTTCACGGTAAGTTGCACTGCTGCTGCCTCCCATCGCCCAGCTACTCATATCAGCCATGCTGGAATGATCTGCAGATGCTGCTCCTCTTGCTCTTCCACGCTGACGGCGACCACCACGGTACGCATAACCTGGCTCTGGATAGGTGGCGTTGTCAAAGAATGAGTCAATTGTCATGTCATCAGAAAAGGCAGTATGATGACCATGTCGCCATGAAGAGCTAGCACCAGCAGATGCTAACACCGGAGAGCCCAGAATATCGAAGTCGTGGATCTCATCAAAGTCGTTGTGGTGGTAGGGATTACTGTAGTCGCCGTAGACTTCTGTGACCATGTGTTCCTCGGGCATTAAACTCATCATAGCATTTGCCAGCATGGTACCTCCAAAGAGACGATGGAGATCATCAAAGGGGTTGTCGTCTTCGTCGTCATCGACCATATGCCAGTCCACAGCAGCCTGCTGCTGCTGCTGCTGCTGCCTGGAGCTCTCAACTCTGGCCCCAGTGGGCCTTGGTGGCGCGACATGAACAGAGGCCGCAGAGCCTCCACGCCCATATATGGGTATGATGGCATCATCGGCGACCTGGCCCTTGCAAACAGGGCACTCACGGTGCTGCGAGTGGACGTGGAGCCACTGGTAGAGGCACTCCCAGCAGAAGAGATGGCCGCACTTGGTGACGACAGGGTCGTCGGCCATGTCAAAGCAGACGTTGCACTCGAAATTGGCAGCATTGCGCCTAGCCTTGTCATCAGTTTCATTGTCATTGGCATTAGCATTGACATTGGCGGTCGGGGCAGGAGACTTGTTGTCCGTGAAGGTGGGATGAGCCTGTGGCGGACGAGTTGGCTGTGGGCGGCGGGTGGAGGTCGAGAAGCCTCCCTGCCCTCGGTGGCGATTTGGTTCCTCCGCCGGTGGGTGGTGTGGGTGCTGCGAAGATCGGTCATTGTCGTTGACAGGGCGGTAGCGATGCTGCTGGTGCTGTTGCTGGTACTGGTGTTGTTGATGCTGCTGATGCTGTTGCTGGTGTTGTTGATGCTGTTGCTGGTGTTGCTGCTGGAGCTGTGCCGGCCTCCTCTCTCTCCACCTGGTGTTCATGTTGCTGTTGGCGCCACCGCGGTTGGCAAAGCCGCCTCCTCCTCGTCCCCGGCTGCTACCGGAATCGGTCCAGCCGGCCATGCGAATCGCACTGTTGTTTCCTTCTTGCGGGGAATCTGGATTGGACGAGCCCTAGAAAATCGGTAATTTAGGGTTTGGATGAACTCGAGGATTCTTATTCAAACAAACAGTAAAATTCGATGAAAGGGGATCGGGTGCGATATGAACCTTCAGGTCGTTGGTGTCGCAGATTAATAGATCGGATCCGAACAGAAACAGCGGCGAGAACAGGGGCCTTCTCCGCCTCCTCTTTGGACCGGCTGCTCCGCCTCCGGGTCCGGCTCCGTCTCCGCCTCCCACACAGGGAAGAGATGTATGCGCATTAGATTGGAATTTTTTTGAGGGATTCCGCTTTCTCCGATTCCGACAGCAACACACAGCTAGGGACACGACGAGACAACAGCCTTGGGCTCCGTTGTTGGGCTCCAGGGCCCATCCATCTCGTTTTTGTTTTGAATTTTGCCAGAACGCTTCGTTTTTTTATACATGTGACATGTTGACATGGTATTTGTTTCACATGTGACATGTTGTATCTACATGGTATTTGTTTCAGAATCTTTCACGTTTTTAATGGAGTACTTTTCGAACTGGTGCTCATTCCAAGCTGAGCACCCGATACATTCTCATGATTTTACACGAAGTGGTAGGAAGAATGGAGAGGAGGGGTGCTGGTCCGTGAAGTAATGGCAATGCCGTGTTGATTGGTCCACACCTACTCGGTGGTGACGACCCAGGGGGACTCGATGGTCACGGTGTGAAGTCTACAACATTTGACTAGTTATGTTAATATGTAATCAAAATACTTCGAGAAAATCATGACCCAATTTCCATGTCGCGAGTATCACTGGATATGCTCTGGTTGCCAAGCCTGTGAGATGAATAGAGATGCTTCCCCTCTCACCCTTCACCTCAGCTGAGTTGCCTTCCGTGTCCAATGGACAACTCCCAACATGAGTAGAAGAATGACACTATACCATCTTATCTTGTACTCAGACATCGATTATTCCGCAGGGAGCAGCTTAGCTCAGTCGCGGCAAAAGGCAATCATCCAAAATTCCTCTAGAATGGCCATCGCAACTAGTACTACAACCACTAATTTGCGCCTACATTGCAGATAAACATAAATCTACAACAACAAGCTTACATAATCAATGTGTTCCAGTCAAACACCTGACAATGTATGTCTGGCAGGTAATACATACATGATGTCATGAGTACATTAATATCAGTCAGCACGGAGGAAGGGGTGTCAGAAGTCAGAAGCGCCTCTTCTGCTGAGGATACCCGGGGTTCTGCATCCCCATCCCTTGTTGGTCAGCCTTCCTTCTCAACTGTCAACGCCAAGAAAATCGAAAGGTTTATTCATCATCACAAGCGTTCTTCAAATAACAGCAGCAAGCCTCCCAAGACACCTAAAAAAGAAAAGGAAAAACAACATACCTGGTGTGGATGAGCCTGGCCACCTGCGCCTCTCTGCATTGGAATGTTGCCAGGATTCATCCCAACCATGCCCGCTTGGGGCGCTGCACCAAAGGCACCCATGTTTGCACCAGCAGGAATTCTTGGCATACCCCCCATAGGCTGCTGTTGCATTTGCCTTGGGAGTTGTCTCGGTACAGGCTGGCCTCCGGGAGGTGCGTTCCCTGATGGCTGAAACATAAATACGTCTTGTTACTCGGAAATTCAGATCATAACGGCACCGCAGTTCTCCAGCAAATGTTTTGGTTCACTCAAAATGAACCTGAACCAAATCTTCCGAGGAAACTAAACAAGAAACAAGTCTAGTGATGCCTACATCTAATTTATTGACTAATTAAATATGCCCTACGCCATGGGAAGATGATTTTGCTACAAGAACAAATCTATTTAGCAGAAGACAGACTCTATTACCGGTTGAGTTGGTTGAAGGCTTGTTGTTCCTTCAAAGTCGGTTGACGTGTCAACTGGACGAACAGGATATGTCACAATTTTTTCCCCTGGCTGGGATGGTACAAGTGCACTGACCAGAGAGACATTTTAGGCACCGAAACGAGAACAATCTTTACTTTCTAGAGGAATGCTACATGGAAAAAGCAGAGCTAATTAAAACTCTGCTAAAAAAAAACTTACTTTCGTCCAGGCAGTGGGTCCATGCGAAAGTACCTAAACAAAGAGGTGGACATAGTCAGAAGAGCTGACATTTTAAACTGCATTCATCAATATCCACACATCAGAACTATGATTCTCTATGTCCCATATGTAGGTTTATCTTCAATTGGCACTGTTTCCGCTTAAAGATTATGCGAGACTAATGACAGCTCTGTGCCAAACCAAACATGAAAAGTACAGATCAATTCTACCGGAAGCAAATAAATTACATGCAGACAAGAAATGTAAAGTTAGGAAAAGGCCCAACATC
This sequence comes from Avena insularis, assembly GCA_023614405.1. Lineage (NCBI taxonomy): Eukaryota > Viridiplantae > Streptophyta > Magnoliopsida > Poales > Poaceae > Avena > Avena insularis. The sequence continues at coordinate 407,973,849 of CM042684.1, read as the reverse complement.
CTGGTGAATATGTTCTATAGAAGAATTGTTAGCATTATATGTGAACTGAATATTAGAACTATGATTTGCTATGTCCCATCTGTATTTAAAATATATTTCAGCATTAGTGCACTGAGTCTATCTTCAATTGGCATTGATTCCATGCTTAAAAATTATGCAAGACTAAAGGCAGCTCTGTGCCAAACCAAACATGAAAAGTATCATTTCTACCGGAAGAAATTAAATTAGATGCAGACAAGAAATGTAAAGTTAGGAAAAGACCCAACGTCCTGTCGAATATGTTCTATAGAAGAATTGTTACCATTATATGTGAACTGAATATTGTTAGTCGAAGGTGCTACTTGGTTGGTTGTTCGCCTGTCTCTTCTTTTGGTCTTTTTTTCCTGAGAAAACCTCTCCTTTTGGGCTTATTTGATGAAATGAACGTTGCCTGTTCAAGGGGTGCTCAGGGTAGAGATTTTGGTGAGATGCGAGGCTACTGCGGGTTGTTTTGTTCTTTTGCCGACGTAACAAACTCCTAATGGTTTCTAGTAATTTGAAGATTAAAAACAATAGACATGGTTCCAAAGAATAATCCTAGACTGCTTCCAATAGAGTTGAGTAAGGCAGCTAAGGCAGAGGTGGCTTAGAGTCATAATGGTCTGCCACAAGTGAATGACTACTTAGTCCCTATTGGTGCAAAAGAAACTTAGATGTGCTCCAGCAATCCCATACTTAGTAGGACCGATAAGAGTGCATAATGGTCTGGCAGGTAGTTACAGTATGCACTGGCTAGCTACTGCAGGACACACCCTTTTCATGCTTGCTAACCTAGATTCAAGCAGGTTATTAGAAGTGTAGAACATATATCAGTGAAGAACTAATTATACAGATTTGGGAAGCATCCAATGAGGAAAAAGGGAAGAATGAATAAGGTGAAGATAATAATTACTTACTCATGTTCCAAAGCTTGCGCAGCTGTAATACGCTTTCGTGGGTCATACCTAAAATACGAGGGATACTAAGATGATAAAAAAACACATAGCAGTATTAAAATAAAAGAAAGAAATGTTCATAAACAAATTATGTTGATTCAGGCTAGAGAGCAAGAGACATACTCAAGCATTCTAGAGAGAAGATCAAATGCAGGACCCTTTTGAGGCAAGTGAACAATAGTATGAAGGCCTGTGTTCTCACTGCAAAGGAGAGATGAAAGCATTAAGTGACAATAAAAGCAATATTTACGGCTTCTTACAGCAGCTCAACAATTTCCAACATACTACTTATGCCCCTGAATGTGTTGCTGGTCGTTTTGCCAGCATGGAAGATTAGCAAGGGTAGGCCACTTCTCAACCGTAGGATGACCTTCAGAAGAATTGGATTATTTTACTATGTGAGTATATTGTCTTAGGAGTATGACAACCAAACAAGACAAGCAAAAGTAAGCATCATACCTAAGACTTTAAAAATCTTGTCTAGTTGATCGAGCTACAAGAGATGTGTAAATACAGTGAGATAACTAAAAGGCATAAACGGAGAAAAGTTATACAAAATGTAATGCGGCCGTCGCCATACATAACCATAAACAGTGCAACAGCACGAAACCATCTACAGCCTGATTTACTTTGAAGGAAGTATGGAATAACTGATGGATAAGTCTCTGTCCTATGGTCTTTGTGGGACAGCACACATGGTCCTTGTGTCAAGGACTGGCAGTTAGAGATAGAGCATCAAGGACTGGTTGTTAGAGAGCATCCTTGACTGCTGCCTTTAGACTAGCATCTTAGACTAGCATCTAGCATATTCTTGGCTGGTTAGCAGCCTATAAGTATGTATCCCCAACCCCTCAGGTTGGCATGGCATTTGTGTGAGTTTGTGTGAGTTTGTGTGCGCAGCGGAAGCGTGGTGGGCCCATAACCTGTGAGCAATAGAAACCAGAAAATTGCCCCAACTCCTTGTGTCATCCTCTCCCTCGATGAGAGTTAGAATTCAGCGACTAACAAGTGGTATCAGAGCCAAGTTAGTTTGTAGCCTGAGCATCTCCTGCTCATCTCCTTCCCCGGCAGTAGCAGCAGCTCCGGCTGCCTCTGCTCACTCCTCTCTCTCTGTGCAGACGAGCAGCAGCTCGTCGGTTGCAGCCCCCTCTCCACCCAGCAGCTCCCCAGCGGCGAGCCATGTCCGCAAGCCACTCTCAGCACTCGGTAACCTCGAGCACGCGGCGTCGGCAGGAGGCCGAGCTCGCCGCGGCAGAGGAGCGCGAGCGAGTGGCGGCAGCAACCGCCGCGGCGGCAGCAAGGGCGTCGAGGCTGGCAGCAGCCAGAGCGGAGGTGGAAGCAGCAGCAGCGGAGGATGCAGCACGTGAGGCAGCGGCGGAGGTCCAGGCTCTGCGCGGCAGCATCAGCGGCTCCGTTTCAGGCGACGGCAGCGTCGACGGAAACCACGACGCAGCCGGCGAGCGCGGTGAGCGCCGAAACACGCAAGCGCCGCACGGCGGTGGCACTCCTGGAGGAGGCACGCACGGCGGTGGCGCTCCCGGAGGAGGCGCGCACGCTCCCGGAGGAGGCGCGTGCGGCGACGGCGGCCGAAACGACCAAGACCGCGGCCTCCATGAGGTCCGGACTGTGGTCAGGGACGTTGGTCCCGGTGTTGGGTGGCCTACCCTCACCAAAACCAACTACGTCGAGTGGGCCGCGGTCATGAAGGTCCGGCTCCAAGTGCGGCACATGTGGGAGGCAGTCCAGGATGCCAACGTCGATCACCATGAAGATCGACGGGCGCTGGACGCCCTCCTCGCTGCAGTCCCGCCCGAGATGCAGTTCTCGCTTTCCAACAAGCGGACTGCCAAGGAGGCTTGGGACGCTATCGCTGCGGCACGCATAGGCAGCGACCGCGCCCGCAAGTCCACACTGCAAGTACTTCGCAAGGAGTGGGAGAACCTGGCCTTCAAGCCAGGTGAGGACGTTGATGACTTTGCTCTCCGTCTCAACACTGTTGCAGAAGATGGTGCAGTTCGGCGAGGACACCTACAGCGAGGAGAAAGCTGTCGAGAAGCTTTTTCGCTGCGTTCCCGAGAAGTACAGGCAGATGGCTCGCTCGATCAGTCTCGCTGGACCTCTCCACGATGTCGATCGAGGAGGCGATAGGTCGCCTCAAGGTCGTCGACTCTGACGAGCCACAGCCTCAGTCAGGGTCCATCACCACTGGCGGGAAGCTACTTCTCACTCGGGAGCAGTGGGATGCCTGCCAAGGTGATAGGAAGAAGGGGGAGCCTTCTTCCACGACAGTGACATAAGCGGCAAGCCTCGCAAGGCGCAAAAGACGCTTCGGCGGCGCCACGGCAAGCGGCCGGCGAGCGGCGGCTGCCTAATCTGCGCCAGCAGCCATTGGGCCAAGGATCGCCGACAGCCACGACGCAGCCAGGCCACCGCGCAGGCGGAGGAGCGGCTCTGATCATGGCACATGCAAGCATCGAGCTAACTCCGGCACACCGGCCGGCGGCTCCTCCACCTTGACGAGCCAAAGGCACACGCCTCCTCGGCGGCAGCTCGTGGCGACAAAGGCCGACAGGTGGTGCCTGAACCTTTGGCGCTACCCATCACATGACTGGTCGACGAGTTCTTGCCGAGCTCGACCCAGCGTCGCGAGCTCCGTCAAGTTTGGGGATGCCTCCCGTGGAGATTAAGGCGTCGGCTCCATCATCTTCACCGCCAAGATCGGAAACGCGGCTGCTCACCGGTGTCTACTACATTCCGCGTTGAGGAACTCCATCGCCGACTTGGGACAGTATGAAGCGGCTCGGCGTCTTGATCAAGCATGGGATCCTACGCATCTAGGATCGCCATGGTCGCCTTCTTGCCAAGGTAACTAGAGGTGCGAATCGACTCTACGTCCTCAACGTGCAGGTGGCACAACCCTATGTCTCGCCGCCCGTCGGGACGACGAGGCATGGCGATAACGCAGCGCCGCACCTTCACTTCGAGGCCACAGGCGGCTCGGTACCACGGAGATGGTGCGAGGCCTACCGTGCCTTGACCATGTGGAGCGATTCTGCGGCGTCGTGTGATGATGAAGCATAGGCGGACCCCTTTTCCCCAGGCGAGCTTAGAGCCAAGGAGAGGCTCGAGCTCGTGCACGGGACTTGTGTGGCCGGTGACACCGCCACACCGGAGAACAACGCTACTTCTTGCTTTCGTCGGCGACCTCTCTCCCGTACATGTGGGTGATGGTCCTCGCGACAAGGAGAGGCTGGACGCCATCGAGGCTATTGCGGTAGGCGATGCGGTCAAGCTCGCTGCAGCGTCTTGCAAACAGCGGCGAAATTCACAGCGGCTGAATTCGCGTCATCTTCTGTTGATGAGGGCATTCAGCGTCGCCGCTCCGCGCCGTCTGATCCACGGCGAGCAGCGTCGTCGGCAGCGCAACGAGCGGTTGTGGGGATGGCGGTCCTCCTCAAGCGAAGAGGATGTCTGTCTTCGGGAGAGGCGGTGGTGACGGCGTCTACATCCTCAACCTTTCGCCCGCTAAAGGCGCTCAGCGGCGGGCCGTCTGAGGCTTAGCATGGCGCAAGCCGGTCTCCCACTTGCGGGTCTTGGCTGCCTCGCGTTCGCCAAGGAGCTTGGCCACGTCGGCAAGCTCGGCAGCGAAACATTCCGGAGTGTTCGCCGGCTACGCGGAGGCTCGAAGGCCGCATCCTCGACCGAAGACACGGCGTGCGCCGGCGCGAGCGTTGTGTTCAACGAAGCGAGATGGGCGTGGGACAAGGTGGTGGATGGCGACTCGACTCCGGCGTATGGCGACTTCATTGTCGAGCACGCCCGAGGCGAGGGAGTAGGTAGCTCTTGCCGCCCGATGCCTACCTCGACCCGAAGTCTTCATCGACCCAGCGGCACCACGCTCTCCGACCCACGACTTGATGCGGCGAGTCCTTCGTCGACTCTATGGCAACGGCGCCTCGTACTCCAGACCGCAACAACCACGTCTACTCCGCCACCACGCCGAGCACAACCTGCCGGTGGAGTTAACGCTTCCCTCCACGGCGAGGCGCGTCCAGCGTACTACGACGGCGAGCCGCTGCGTACCGCCGCGATGGAGAACCTTCTCGGCGACCACCGGTCGGGGCCCGGTGCCACACGACACAGGCGCGATTGCACCTTGCGTGTGGCGCGAGCCTCGGTCTTTGCGAGGCCGAGAGAGGCGGCATGGCGCCGCGTCTGTTGGAGATGGATGCGGTTGGCGAAACCGCACCTAGGAGCTTCTTGACCTCGCCATGGTCACCGCGCGATCACCCTTAAGTGGGTGTTCAAAGTGAAGAGGATGCCGGGCGCCATCGTCAACAAGGCTCGCTTGGCACGAGGTTTCGTGCGGCGGGGAGGGTCGACTTCGACGCCGCCTTCGTGCACGCGGATGGAGTCCGGTCGACTCCTCGTGGCGCCGGGGAGGCTGGCGTGTCCATCACATGGATGTCAAGTCGGCGTTAACTTGGCGACTTGAAGGAGAAAGTCTACGTGCACCGGCCCGGATTTGCAATCCCGAAGGAGGAAAGGTGCTTCGCTGCGCCAAGGCCCTTTACGACTTACGGGCACCAAGGCGTGGAATGCCAAGTTGGATTCCACGCTAAAGGGATGAGCTTCGAGCAAAGCCCGCGAGAAGCGGCCGTCTACCGGCGGGGCAATGGAGGAAATGCCCTGGTGGGCGTCGTCGATGACTTGGTGATCACCGGCACCAGGATGCGGAGGTGGCGGCGTTCAAGGAAGAGATGAAGGCCACCTTCCGGATGAGTGACTTGGGGCCCTCTCCTTCTACAGGAATCGAGGTGCACCAGCGACTCGGATCACGCTTGACGATCGCCTCGCCAAGCGCATCGTTGAGCTATTTGGGCTCGCGGCTGCAACCCAACCCTCGCTCCGATGGAGGAGAGGTGGCTTCACCATGACAAAGACGACGGAGAGGTGGGCCACGCAAGATCTTGGCGTCTTGTGGGGAGCCTTCGCTACCTCGCCCACACATGCCGGACTTGGCATTCTCCGTTAGCTCGTTAGTCGGTTCATCACGGCCGACGGCGGAGCACCAAAGGCCGTGAAGAGGATCGTCGCTACATTGCGGGGACTCGACCACGGTCTCTACTACCTAGGTGCGCTGGGCGGCTTCGTTGGCGGCGACGGCGACCACGCCGGCGACATCGACACCAAGAAGAGCACAAGCGGGATCCTCTTCTTCCTCGGCAAGTGCCTCGTGAGTCGATCAGCGGCCAGTGGTGGCCATGTCATGCGAGGCCGAGTACATAGCGGTCTCCACCGCTTCCACTCAGCGCTCGGCTCGCTCGGCCTTGGTGATCTCGCCGGTCGAGACACTAGAACAGTGGAGCTCCGGTGACAAGTCCGCTACAGCCTGGCGAGAACCCGTGTTCCACAAGCGAACAAACACATCCGGGTGAGTACCACTTCATCCGAAGCTGTTTGGATGAAGGGAGCATCACGGTGAGCTACATCAACACCAAGGATCAGCTTGCAGATCTCACCAAGCCTCTTGGGCGGATCGCGTTATCGGACTCTGCCAGATTGGGATGGTCCAGCCTTCCCACAAGACGACGCACAAGACTTAGGGGGAGAATGATGGATAAGTCTCTGTCCTATGGTCTTTGTGGGACAGCACACATGGTCCTTGTGTCAAGGACTGGCAGTTAGAGATAGGGCATCAAGGACTGGTTGTTAGAGAGCATCCTTGACTGCTGCCTTTAGACTAGCATCTAGCATATTCTTGGCTGGTTAGCAGCCTATAAGTATGTATCCCCAACCCCTCAGGTTGGCATGGCATTTGTGTGAGTTTGTGTGAGCAATAGAAACCAGAAAATTGCCCCAACTCCTTGTGTCATCCTCTCCCTCGATGAGAGTTAGAATTCAGCGACTAACAATAACAGCCTTGTGTTTACTTGAAACATGATCAGCGTGTATAAAGTAGCAATTTTAGGGTAGTGATATGATCTGAAAACAAGATAGCAACAGTAGCTCAATGAGTGTGAGTGCCCATACTTGAAACGGGTTTGGAGTAGCTTTCGCCTCAACACCTTGGAACAGTGGTTTCAGTGTAAGCAATTCTGCAAATATGCAACCAACAGCCCACATGTCTGGACATGGTTAAGGGAATAACTGAATCAATGAAAAAAAGAAGATAGTAATAGAATCTGCTTTGCCTTCCTTAAAAGTGAAAGGATACCAACAGCGCTTGTGTAATGTTTAGCACCAAGTAACAGCTCGGGTGCACGATACCAGATAGTTACAACAACCTGAATTATTATTTTTTGGTTAGCCATATATTTAGCAGATAGCATAACACACAATACATGCTCCCATGAATACAAAGACAATAAGAGCAGATGAGTAACAATATGTGCAGAGAGACACTCCAATTTTATGGATATATGCAAAGTATAAGCTACAAGGCTATAAGAGCAGTAAGACTACTAGTAATAACTTGGCAGAATGACTTGACTGCATTCCTTTACCAAGGTACCATTCTTTGTTTTCCTCATAGTACTTGAAATAAGAACACAAAATCAGCATGTTTGCTAACAGCACTGAGATAGAGCTACTCACCCCATTGTCACTTAATGGTTTTAGTGGAGCTTGATATATCCTAGCAAGCCCAAAATCAGCAATCTTAATAATTCCATGTTCTTCTCCATCCCCCATAACCTACCGGGGCACACCATTGCAGAATGATTATAGCAAAGCAAAAGAAAAGAAAACAATACTCAATTGATTTGTGTATTGACATGCGAGCATGTAGCAACATACCAGTATATTAGAAGGCTTGAGGTCTCGATGGATAATCCAGTTACTGCAGGAGGGAAAACAGGTATGGTATATCAGATTTTGATAGGATGGCCAAGATAAATAATGCATACATGGGTGTGTCTGGTTTGAGCCCCAATTAGCCTGCCAAAATTTTGGCACAACCAAAGCAAGGCCATGACCAAAAAATTGGTAAGCTATCATTGTCTGAATTATAGCCATAGTTACTGTCAAAATTTTGGAAAAAATTCTATGCCTCCATTTGGTTTGCAGCCAACTGAGCTAATAAACATTACGCAACTTGGACTGCTTTGTGCTTTGTTTTGTTTCTAATTTAATGCCGATCAATAAAAGTATTGAGACACAGAGAAAAAGTTTGGCTGTGCTTGGCAGGTTGGTTTTTTTTTAAACCATAGTATTCCAAAACCAAATTCCGCCTATGCCTTTTAGGAATATCCAGTTCCAAGCCTGGGTAAAGGAGGAGGCTTGTGATAGGCTTGGCAAACCAACGTAAAAACCAGGTTCCTATGGACAGGAAACCCAATAGAAATTTGTTGATGTTGATAGTATTCCTAAACCAGAGTATTCCAGCGCATGGGCAGAGAATACTTCAGTTGGAAAAAAGGGGTCGAGGCAAGGTTTCTAATACTGGAAAAATCTATGATTTTGGAGGGATACCTCGGTATCTTAAACCGTAGTATTTATTTCCTCCAAACATCTCAAAGTATTTGATACCACGGTATTTTTAGAAACCGTAGTATCCTCCGAAATACTGAGAAAAAACTGAGCTCCCAAACGGGGCCTTGGCAATTAACAATTATGTGCCAAAAGAAACGAAATGGGCATGCAGAAGCACGGATGTACAGCATAGATGTCACGCTGCAAAGAAGTCTCACGGCTGATCTCCAAACAATTTTCTTGATAAAAGAGAAATCTAACGGCTGCTTTTACAGAAAATGAGACAATTATTGCTAATAGACTAGTAATAGTGGAATGTTGGGCTACTATTGGGCTGTGCTAAATAGAATTAATTACACGGTCGCTTACACGGGATTAATAGATCCAAACAACCACTAGGCAAAACGTACGTGACGCTTTGTCTTCAATCGGTGCTTATTCAGCCTATTGATCCGCTGTGCTGATCATTTTTTAGAAGTCTGAACCAGATCCACATACGAAGAGAAGGCGAGCACCGCGCTGCCAATTTTCTGGCAAGTGTTTCCAGACCCTCCACGCGCCCGTGAGTTAGCGAGAATAACACCAGCACATCTAGGGGAGGGCTGGCAAGCCAAAAGTATTGGCATAAGTCCAAACAGCCAAGCTTGAGGGCGAGCCGAATTTTTTGGTATGGCTTTTGTTCACATACTCTATGTTAGGTTAAGACACCACATAGTGTGGAGAATCATGCTACTCATCTTGTTAACTGAAAACATAGACATACCTATGGAGATAGTTGAGGCCATTGAGCAGTTGCCAGAGCAAGGATTTGACGGTGTATTGGTTAATGGCGAGGTTAAGCTTCTCTCTATGATGCCGGATAACCTCCTGTGGTTCAATGGTTAATGAATTAATTATGCCACCGAGATCCAGAGTTGGACTGGATTTGAATTTCATACTAAGTTGACAGGAAAGGAAAGGCCCGTATAAGCAGGCGAAAGGAGTTGCATACATAGAGGTCATGCTCGGCGTAATCGAAGGCAAGATAGAGGGACATGTCGGCGTGGTTGATGTGGACGTTGACGAGCTTCACGACATTCTCGTGGTTGATCTCCCGCAGAAGCTGCAATCAAATGGCAAACGCAATGAGCAAAGATTACATTCCTATGTTGCAGGGGTTTGGTAACTTCAGGAACGAAGGGAATGAAACAACCGGCAGCGATGAACTACCATGATCTCTCTGATGGCGGTGGGCGAGACTCCATCACCCTCCTTCGACTGTTTGAACTTCTTGATGGCGATGGGGGAGCCGCGGCGGCCAGCAGCTTGGGGATGCGTTGGCTTGAGGCGCGCAAGGAAGACGAGGCCGTAGGTACCCTCCCCGATCTTTCCCACAAGCTCGTACTGTTGCAGCCACGCGGGGCGATTCGACCCTCCGGCGCGGCCGTCCCCCATCGCCGCCGCCGGCCGTCGACCAAATCCCTCTGTTTCTTCTTCTCTTTCTTCCTCTCAAGAGGTAAACAGTAGTGGAACACGGCAATACTTGCGCAGGACAGACGGATCAGCTGGGTAGTTCAGGTAGCTCGCTTCGGAAGGAGCCGGCGACCTAGGGTTTGGGCCGCGCCCAGATCGGAGTGAGACGAGATTGGGGAATCGGACGGGGCGAGCAGGCTGGTGAAGAGGGTGTTTTTGCAAAATATACATCGCGTATTCGTGTCATGTATCCTTACCTTTGGTTGCTGATCGGACGGCTGCAGTTGGTTTCGCTTCATGAGTCCACACCTTTGGCACGTGCTTTCTTCCTACACACAGTCCATTTTAGCCGATAAGATAGGAGCAGAACGCATTTTCTCCATTCGATGCTCGAGATCTTTCCAACCTATTACTCCTGTTCCAAATTCTCCCCATCTATTAATAATCAGCAACGACAATACAAAGAAAACTAATAAAAGTAATAAAAATTATAATTAGATCATTTAACCACCTAGCGACGACTGCGTACACTGACAGGAGCCGAAGACACGCCGCCATTATTGTTCCTCCATCACCGAAGCTAGTCAAAACTTGTCGTATTAGTACTAGAGCTTGTTATAATAGACGGATAGAAAGTTGTCGTACTAAAGCCCCTCCAAAAAACAAAGTATCAGAGCAGCAACCATCAGCAAAGATAACAATCATAGATCGGAAGAGATTAATATAAAACCACACTAATGAATAAAAAACGACTGAATCATAAGAGATCCGCCAGACACACGATGCCACGCGCCTTCTGTCAGTGCTAGACGCACCAGTGTAGTACTCCTATCTCTTTCTTAGAATTGGGGAGGCTACATCATGTAGACAAAGCGATGAAGCCACGCACATTATCTCCACTAGCTCGCTTAGCACATAAGCAAGTTGCTTCTTTTTTTTAACGAAAGAGCTAATATATTAAGAACTGAAGCAAAGTATAATATAGCTCATATATCTTATACTCTGAAGATCAGAGTCGAACCTATAGTCTAGATGCACACAAGAGAAAAGCATTAGTGAAGGTTGTCTTAGCAGAAGAACACAAACGGAGCCTATCAGGATATCCATCGAGAACATGGACGTGCCACTCCTGCAAATGAGTTCTTCGAGGGCCTCACAAAGCCTGGGCAACTAAAAAGCTAGCGGCTCAACCAGCAGTCGAGATGGCACAGGGAGATGAGGTTGAAAATTGAGTTGTAGATATTGAGGTTGATTCACCGAGCTCAATCCAAAGAAATCTTCATCGCCAAATCTAGGGAGCGACATCGGAGACGATCTCACCTTCCTCCGGCGCATACATCCGAGTGATATGAAGATAGCAAAGATAGCCTTAACAGCAATCGCAAGTAGTTGATCCTTTGTGTAGCAGCTAGACCGAATAGCTACATCCAAAAAGAGAGAATCACAGGCAGTTGTAAACCTTTTGGAGTAGCAGAAGATGGAGACAACGTCTCATCCGATCTCTAGCACGGGCCATTGAAGATTTGAGCATCACATGACACCATCATCATGACAGCCTAGGCAAGTCAGCCTCAAAGCATGGTTTTGCCCCAACCGACATCATCTTGAGGAAGAAGAATCAAGAAGAGAAGTCGTCTCTTCTGTCCCCTCACCTCCACGGCCGGTCGGAGGAAGGAGAACAGGCCACCTCTACACACCACTGAGCCTCACCCCCTGCCACCACGGCCAGCCAGGCGAGACTGGGGAGTTCTTCTCCTCTTCCCAAGAAGATGGAACCAGACCCTCCCCCTCGAACCACCCGATCAACCTCATGGGAAGCTCGGCGCCAAGACCAGCCTTGCAGCCACCACGTCGGCGCCTGCAGACTGCCAGGGAGAGCACAGGGAGCCCATCCACCAGAGAAAGCTCAAAAGGGGGGCGAGCTTATTCAGCAGGAGAGGAATGAGCTCATCACCATCCATCGTCTTCAACCTCTGAAGCACCAAGAGGAGAAGAAGAATTGCTACTGGCCACTAGAGGCAGCTCGTGTGCCGCTGCAGCCTACTCCCGCACGTCATATCGCCAATCCCCACTGTGGGAAACACAAGCCTATATCTACTACTAGATCTACTGCACAAGGGGGCCTGGCCACCTTTGCCCACCCTACTCACGATGGTTGTGCCGTCGGAGGTGGAGGGGAGAGGAGCTAAGCAGCGGCGACTCTGGGCGCCTCTCAATGGGGCGAGAGAGGTCAAAGAGGATAAGGTTCGGGAGGATGAGATTGTGATGATGGGGTTTCACAGGCTGCTTCCTCGGTGTCTCCCTATTAACATACTTTGTCTTTCTTGTAATATTTGTTGTTGTATCATGCTAACTTTATATATAATTGTAATAACATGTTATATCATGACACTAAGGAAGTAACTAACAACAAAACTAATAAATAACACACTAAACTCCTTGATCTCCTAAATCTTTGATTTTCACATGTGTCTTTTCGCAAAACTGATGTGTAACACTTGCTATAACTATCTTTATGTAGCATATTTTGCTACCGGTTACTCATATCTCTAGTTGCATATGCTCCCATAATGAAAAGACTTGTCATGTCCAACATCTGAACGGGGACCTTCTCACCCTGAGCTATGTCTCAAACATATCCTTAGGGTTCTCCATCTCCGGGGGTTGATACAGCCATTTTGCATCACTATTCTATGTCATAATTCACTATTATTCATTGATATATTTCGTATTGAGAGGTGATACTTATGTTATTTTATCTGTTTTTGCATGGTTGATGACTTTTGGAGCATGGACCGCGTCGAGATTCGATGGAAAAGGTGCTGTTTGGAGGCAAAATTCGCGAAGATCAGAAAATCCGGGAAAATATACGGAAAATCCTATTTTTCTAGAAGACGAAGGAAGCCAGAAGGGGGGCTGGAGATGGGCCATAGGGGCCCACACCACCCCCTGGCGCGGGCCAGCCTAGACCACACCACCAGGTGGTGTGGCCACCCTGGTCCACCTCTGGCACTCCCCTCTGGTGTATATTATCCTCCCGAAACCCTAAGACTCGGGGAGCGACCACAGAAAGATTCTGCCACCTCTGCGGGGTGGAAAACACCGAGAGAGAAAGATCTCTCCGTGGATAGATTTCACGGGGAATTCCTTCCCGGAGAGGGGAGATCGTCGCTATCAACACCACCATCAAGCTGGACTTCATCGGCATCATCATCATCACCACCACCATCACCATCAGCACCATCATCACCATCTCCATATTGCTGTAACAATTGGGTTGAATCTTGCATAGTTCATAGGGGAAACTTTCCCGGTGTTGATTACTCTTTGTAGTTGATGATATTGAGTGAACCATTGAATTATTGTCTATGTTCAGATTGTTATACATCATTATTCCATCTCTGATCATGATCCATATGATGTCTTGTGAGTAGTTCGTTTTGTTCTTGAGGACATGGGAGAAGTCATGTTGTTAGTAGTGGAGTTGTGTTGAGAGAGATTTAATAGTTTGATATTTAAGTTGTGGTGTACTTCTTCTAGTGGTGTCATGTGAACATCGACTACATGACACTTCACCTATATGGGCCTAGGGGAATGCATTGTGTATTTGGCTACTAATCGTAGGGGTTGCGGATGTAAACTGAACCCCCGTTAGGAAACCATTGCACAAGGGACGTAAGGGTCTTAGAGTTTAAAGTTGTGGTTAGGTTCCTACCTTAATTACCTTCTTATACTTACGGATGTTTGCAAGGGGTATAATCACAAGTATGTATTAGTCCTAAGAAGGTCGGTACATTAGCATAGGTTCACCCACACAACACTTAGCAAGCTAAAGAAGATTAATCAACTATATGAAGCGAAAGCACTTGACAGTCTTCCCATGTGTCCTCGAGAACGTTTGATCATCTTAAGAATACAACCGGCTTGTCCTTTGCTGCATAAAGTATTGGGCCACTTGCTGCATTCATTCCTACTGTCTTTTATTTACTCGTACTTTGTTTACTTGCTTTATCGAAAACCCCTAAAAACCGTTTGCTAAGTATTTAAAGAGAATTCCTGATCCATACCACTAGCCAGCACCTTCTGCTCCTCGTTGGGTTCGACACTCTTACTTATCGAAAATACTGCGATACACCCCCTATACTTAAGGTAGAAACCTAACCATAGCTTTAAACTCTAAGACCCTTACGTCCCTTGTGCAATGGTTTCTTAATGGGGGTTCAGGTTTCTGTCACTCCGGCAACCCCTACGATTAGTAGCCAAATACACAATGCATTCCTCTAGGCCCATATAGGTGAAGTGTCATGTAGTCGACGTTCACATGACACCACTAGAAGTACACCCGACTTAAATAACAATCTATTGATTTTTTCTCAACACAACTCCACTACTAACAACAAGACTTCTCCCATATCCTCAAGAACAAAACGAACTACTCACAAGACATCATATGGATCATGATCAGAGATGGAATAATAATGTATAACAATTTGAGCATAAACAATAATTCAATGGTTCACTCAATAGCATCAACTACAAAGAGTAATCAACACCGAGAAAGTTTCCCCTATGAACTATAGCAAGATTCAACCAATTGTTACAGCAATATGGAGATGGTGATGAGGGTGTGATGGTGATGATGGTGGTGGTGATGATGATGATGATCCCGATGAAGTCCAGCTTGATGGTGGTGTTGATGGCGATGATCTCCCCTCTTCGAGAAGGAATTCCCCTGGCAGAAATCTGTCTACCAGAGAGATCTTTCTCTCTCGGTGTTTTCCGCCCATAAGGCTAGAAATCTTCTGTGGTTGCTCCCGAGTCTTAGGGTTTCGTGGGGATGATATCGCCCGGAGAGAGGTGGAGTGGGCTGTGGTGGCCACACACCACCTGGCGCGGCCTAGGCTCGCCCGCCATGGGGTGGTGTGGGCCTCACCTCCACTCCATCTTCTGGCATCCTTAGTCTTCTAGAAAAATAGGATTTTCCGTATATTTTCCCGGATTTTCTGATCTTCGTGAATTTTGCCTCCAAACAGCACCTTTTCCATCAGAATCCTGACTACAGCGGTCCATGGTCCAAAAGTCATCGACCATGCAAAAAAAGATGAAATAACATAAGTATCACCTCTCAATATGAAATATATCAATGAATAATAGTGAATTAAGGCATAGAATAGTGATGTAAAATGGACGTATCAACTCCCCCAAGCTTAGACTTCGCTTGTCCCAAGAAATCGGAAGCTTAATAAACATGACCTCAAGTTTATGGAGTGAAGAGTCGATAAAAGAATACGGACAAGAAGCATCACATTCATCAAAAGCATAGATCATAATAGAAGACAACTCACTATTATATAACTCAACTTGCAATGAGTAAAGGAAACACAAATAAAGATACATAAAGTGAATCGTAATTGGTAATGGCAAAATTAGCTCTTGGTCGAAGAATAGTTGATAGTTTGCTGGAGTTCACAAATAGCTAGTTTTTCAATGAAAGCTTTCAAAGTAGTAAACATCAAGATAAGAGCAATGTGCAAAGCAAGGAACATAAGACATGATTGAATAAATCATCATATGAATGAATGAAACACATCAACTCAAGATACTTGCTGATATAGAAGGGAATAGGTTTACTGACTCAACTACAAAGTAAAAGAAAGGGCCCTTCGTAGAGGGAAGCAGGGATTGCAAGTCTCATAAAGAGCTCCCAAAAATTATGATACTTACTAGCTTTCATCTCTCATTGCCCCTATCATAGGCATCTTTAGGTGATTAAGGTTAAAGTGACACAACTAAGAGGATATGCTTGACAAGTTATAAGTTGAAATATCATGCCCCTTACTTATGAGTACCGATCCTCATGCTACTCAACTTCAGTCACGAGCAAGCTCTTGTCATTGTAAATACATGTGTATCATTGAGAACCGCCAACGGGGTACCCCTTGCACATGACGCAGGAGTTATCCCATAATCAAAATGACAAGGCAAGCAGACAGTGAGCATCTCAACGATCTTTTTATTTGCTATTTGCATAGGTTTTTATTGAGGATGCTTCATAGAATGCTCATTATAGTTATGATGCATGTTTCCACCATGATTAGGCATGGCTTAGGCTAGCGGCCCAAGCGTTTCTCTAACACACATATAAACTCCATGATCTTACAAGTTCCACTTTTATTTCACACCGCCGGGATCCATAAGCAAAAGAACATGATATCAACTAGGTACAAGTACCAAATGAAGTATTGAAAGCGGTCCCCATGATACATGGTTCGGCTAACTTCAACTCATAAAGCGCAAGCATATACGCAACAAAGAAGGACCCAATGGTTCAAGTTTATTAAATGCAAGAAAGTAAAGTGTGCCATCAAGTTCGTGAGAGCTTTAATCACTAATTTTCACATAACAAGTTTAATTTGGGAGGTAGATAAAACAAGAATTTACTTGGAATAGCAATAATGCTAATAGGTAGGTATGGTGGACACAAATGGCAAAGGTTTTGGATTAAAGGAGGTGGATGCACGAGAAGAATACCCTCTCAGTACAGGTTTTTGGCTAGCAAGGCTGGGTAGCAAGTAAATGAGTTGAAGGAAACAACCAAACATACGAGTGATAAAGACAAACATGCAATCTTCCTTGGAAACACAAAAGATCTTAACTAGAGAATACTAGACTTATGAGCAAATCAAGAAAGAAAGATGATGAAATAATTTTTCTTTAAAGGTACTTTTATCTTTTTCATTCAACTCTCAAAAATAGTGTTGCTACTGACCGAGCCAGGTTTGCCAAAACCAACTAAATTAACTCAATGATCCCAAAGTGATACCAATACTAACAACAAGATCAATCATATAACCACGAATTGAAAACTAATATAAGCTATGCAAAAGAGTGAATGATAGAACTTCTCATTAATATTCCATAACGGAAACTCACACCAAGGGATACATATCTAACGAGAGAGGGGACACTTCCATAATGCAAACCATACTACAAAATAACTCCTCTATTCATGATATGACTCTACTAATAAGGTGAAAAGATAGAAGGTAGTGATATGATACCGCGACACTCCCCCAAGCTTGGAACAAACCAAGGGGATGCCAAACCTGATGACGAATTACTCCTTCGGTGGTGGTGGTATCTGTTGGAGATATGCCCTAGAGGTAATAATAAATGTAGTTATTATTATATATCTTTGTGTTTATGATAAATGTTTACATTCATGCTATAATAGTATTAACAAGGAAACCATTAATACTTGTGTGATTTGTAAACTTAATTTGAAGTCCCTAGTATGGCCTCTATACTTCACTAGCTTGTTGGTTGATTGATGATGTGGTTTCTTTGTCATGAACATTGAGATGTTATCAACAACAAGATCATATCGTTAGGAGAATGATATGGTGGACATACTCCTATAGACAAGCGTAGCATAAAGATCAAGTCATTTCAATAGTTCAATTGCTATATGCTTTCTGATACATAGTAACCTAAATTCCTTCGACCATGAGATCATGCATATTGCCTTTCTTGGATGGATGCTTTGATGTCATCAAACACCACAAGTAACGGGGTGGCTATAAAAGTGGCATTGGGTGTTAAAGTATTGGTTGAAACACATGGATCAAGAGTGGGATTTGTCCATCCACATGACGGATAGATATTCTACAGGCCCTCTCGGTGAAATGTCATCCAATTAGCTTGCAAGCATGTGACTTGGTCACAAGGGATCACATATCAGGAGCGAGAAAGAGTACTTATCGATGTGAGGTTGAACTAGGTATGCGGAGATACAAGCGATCATGACCTCGGATAAGTAACATCGTGAGACAAAGGGAAATTGGTATCGTATGTAAGTGGTTCATTCGATGCAAAGTAATCGAGAAATATGTAGGAGCCATATGAATTTCCAGATTCCTCTATTGGTTATTGTTGGAGAAGTGTCTCGATCATGTCGCATAATTCCACGAACCGTAGGGAGACACATAAGGATTGACGTTGTTTGAGTAGTTATGGTATTATGAGAAAGAGGCGAATGTTGTTGAGTCTCGGATGGGATCCGGGATATCACGAGGTGATCCGGAATGGTCCGGAGAATAAGATTCATATAAGGAAAGTCCCATTTAGGAGTTGGGGAATGGTTAGGTGTTTTCATGGGAACATTCTAGAAGGTCCGGAATGTCCGGCACTCAGGAGGAAGGGTACATAAATGTGTCATTGCAAGATGGAATGATTGCATCATGTACTAAGTGTTCTCGCTGTCCAAAATAAAGGGTTTATTTAATTCCTAAATTGGAAAAGTCAAGCGCCATTTTGATTAAGCGCGATTTTGGAAAGAGGAGAAGTTGAAACCGACTTGGGGAGTCCTCCTCCCCAAGCCGGCCAGCCCTAGGCGAGTTGGGAGGACTCCTCCCTCCTGGCCAGCCCTCCCACCTATAAAGGGAGGCGGGGCCTCCCCTCTAGAGACACAAGTTCCTATCCTCTAAACTAGAAACTAGACCTAGACCCGGTTTAGAGCTGTTTCGGTTTAGAGCCTTCTAATTGGTTTAGAGCCCTCTAATTGGTGTGTCTAATTACTAGACCACTAATAGCCTCTCTCATAAGCTCCACCATACTGCACGGCTTAAAGCGAAGCCTGCGGGATCTCCCCTACCTCCGGTACCACGCCGTTGTCTTTAGGAATCGCGAGAGAGTGCTACAACCTCCATTTTCTTTGGAACAAGGGAGAGGAAGGTCTTCGTCAGTACGAGCGTGTGACCGATCATGAGGCGCTTCTTGAGCAGCCATGGGAAGGATCGTCTCTGCGATCTTGAGATCGGAAGAATACGACTACATCACCCACGAGAATCTGCTCTCGTTAAACACTTTGGAATCTTCGAGGGTGAGTTATTCCATCGACTCGTTGCTACAATCTAGTAGATAGATCTTGGCTTGTTTGTTTGTATCACGATAGAAAATTTTGTTTTCCATGCTACGAACCCCTGATGTATCGAGCCGTGTCTATATGTAGATCTGTTGCCTGAGTAGAACACAATGGTCATTGTGGGCGTTGATGCTTTTATTGTAGATTGCTTTTTGTGTACTTTGCATCTTGCGGTATGTTGGGATGAAGCGGCCGGGCTAACCTTACATGACATCGTTCATGAGACTTGCTCCACGCAACATGCAACTTGTATTGCATAAGTGGCTTTCTTGGTGCTGTTTCTCCTAGCATAGTTAAGATCCAATTTACAACGGGTAATCAACAATGCTAGTATCAATGTTGTGGTTCTTGTTCGTAAGTTAGAGCGACACTTATGGAAAGCCCCAAACCACGTAAAATATGCAAAGAAAGTAGAAGCGTCTAACTTTGTTTTGCGGGGTGTCGATGATGTGATATGGCCATGATTGTGATTATATTTGATGTATGCAATGTTCCTTATTGTAAGTTGGCAACGGCGGGAGCCATATGGTTGTCTTTAATTTACATTAAGACCTGCGTGTCTATTCAAAATAGTTGTAATAGTTGAAGCTGGTGGGCGACAACCATGAAGCGTCATTGACCTTGATGCTATCTTAGGAGATGATGGAGATCATGTTCGTGCTTGAAGATGGAGATCGGAAGCACAAAGAAGAAAGGCCATATCATATCACATATTATGAATTGCATGTGATGTTAATCCTTTATGCATCTTGTATTGCTTAGTAGGACGGTAGCATTATAAGATGATCCCTCATGCACATAAATTTCAAGTTCTAAAGTGTTCACCCTTAGTATGCACCGTTGCCAAAGCTTGCTGCTTGAAGCACCACGTGATGATCGGGTGTCTTTGATTCCATGGTGACTACTAGCGTAAGCAAGCCAGATTTGCTTATGCGGAAGCTAAGGTTTGTCTTGTGAGCCTAGCATGTACGGACATGGCCTCGGGAACACGGATCGCCGAAGGCAAAGCATGAATCATATAGTAGATATGATGAACATGATGATTGTTCGCCATTGAAACTATATCAACTCTCGTGATGATCGGTGTTGATGTAGTGGATTTGGTTCGATGTGATCACTAAAACAATGTGAGGATGTTGTTTTGAGTGGGAGTTCACCTAGTTTAATTTCATTAATTAATTTGAACTCAATTTGTCATAAACTTAGTCTAAACTATTGCAAATATGTTGTAGATCAATGGCAGCCCTACCATCAATTTTAATGCGTTCCTAGAGAAAGAAAAGTTGAAAAACAATGGAAGCAACTTGGATTGGTTCCGCAATTTGAGGATTGTCCTCACATGGTAATTTGACCTATGTGCTGGATGCACCGCTAGGTGACCCACTGCGGTGATGCTACCGATGAAGTAAAGAATGTTTACCTCGCTCGGAAGAATCGGTACTCCATAGTTCGATGTGCTATCTTGTATGGTTTAGAATCAGACTTGAAAGGTTTGAAGAGTCGGACCCATATGATATTGTCGAGGATCTCAAATTAATCTTTGAGACTCATGCGGCAATTGAAAGTTATGAAGCTTGAAAAGTTCTTTAACTGCAAGATGGAAGAGGGTAGCTCCGTCGGTGAGCATGTGCTTAAGATGTCAGGCGCAAATAAACTTCAAAGTTTGGGTATAGTGATTCCTAATACTTTGGGGTTTACGCATCCTCCAATCACTACCACCAAGTTACAAGAACTTTGTGATGAACTACAACATGCAGAACATGAACAAAGAGTTGCGGAACTATTTGCTATGTTAAAATCTGCGAAGTGGAGATCAAGAAAGAGCACCAAGTGTTGATGGTCAATAAGACCACCAAATTCAAGAAAAGGCAAGTCTAAGAAGGGACACTTCAAGAAGGGTGGTAAGAAAGTTACCATCAAGCGAAGAGGACCAAAGGCTGGACCAAGCCTGAAACCGAGTGCTTTTCTTGCAAGGGAGAAGGTCCTTTGGGCGGAATTGCCCAAAGTACTTGGCGATTTGAAGAGCGGCAACATCAAGAAGAAAGGTATATCGATATACATGTTATTGATGTGTATCTCACTAGTATTCGTAGTAGTGCACAGGTATTTGATCTTTGGTTCGGTTGCTCATATTTGTAACTCGAAGCAGAGCTACGAATAAGCGGAAGCTAGTAAGAACGAGGTGACGATCGCGTGGGAAGCGGATCAAAGGTTGATGTGATCGCGGTCGACACTACCTCTTCATCTACCATCGGGATTAGTTTTATACTTAAATAATTGTTATTTGGTGCTGCGTTGAGCATGAACATTATATCGGGATCTTGTTTATTGCGAGACGGTTACTTGTTTAAATCCGAGAATAATGGTTGTTCGATTTATATGAGTAATGTGTTTTATGCACATGCACCTTTGATAGATGGTCTATTCATATTGAATCTCGATAATAGAAATACACATATTAATAACATTGAGGCTAAACGTTTGAAATCAAGCGATAATTTGACCTATATGTAGCTTGTCGTCTTGGTCACATTGGAGTGAAGCGTATGAAGAAACTCCATTCGATGGACTTCTTGAATCACTTGATTTTGAATCACTTGAAAGATCTGAAGCATGTCGATGGGTAAAATGACTAAGACTCCATTTTACGGTATGATGGAGCTTAGCTACAGACTTATTGGAAATCATACATACCGATGTGTGTGGTCCAATGAGTGTAGCATCATGTGATGGTTATCGTTATGTTCTTACCTTCACGGATGACTTGAGTAGATATGGGTATATCTATTTCATGAAACATAAGTCCAAACTTTCGAGAAGTTTAAGGAGTTTCAAAGTGAGGTAGAGAATCAACGTAACAAGAAGATTAAATTTCTACGTTACGATCGTGGAGGTGAATATCTAAGTTCTGAGTTTGGCGAGCATTTGAAGAAATGTGGAATACTTTCGCGATTGACACCGGGAACACCACAGGTAATGGTGTGTACGAGCGTCGTGTCGAACTCTCTTAGATATGGTTAGTTCTATGATGTCACTTACAGATTTGCCACTATCATTTTGGGGTTATGCATTAGAAAGCCAATAGCATTCACTTTAAATAGGGCACCGTCTAAATCCGTTGAAACGACACCGTATGAATTATGGTTTGGGAAGAAACCTAAATTGTCGTTCCTTAAAGTTTGGGGATCTGAAGCCTATGTAAAGAAGTTACAAGGACAAGCTTGAACCCAAAGCGGAAAAATGCGTCTTCATAGGATGCGAAGGAAACTATTGGGTATACCTTCTATCATAGATCCGAAGGCAAAATCTTTGTTGCCAAGAATGGATCCTTTCTAGAGAAGGAATTTCTCTCGAAAGAAGTGACTGGAAGGAAAGTAGAACTCGACGAGGTTGTCGAACCTTCTCTCGAAATTGCGAGTAGCGCACGGAAGAAGTTCTGTGGTGCCTGCACCAATAAGAGAGGAAGCTAGTGATGGTGATCATGAAACTTGGTTGAAGTTGCTCTGAGCCTCGGAGGTCAACGAGAAATCGTACCACTCCAGTTGGTATGATTCCGTTATGAATATCATGTTGGTGGACAACACCGATGACCCGAGACATATGAGGAAGCAATGATGAGCCCAGATTCCAATAAATGGCAAGAAGCCATGAAATCGAGATTGGATCCATGTACGAAAACCAAGTATGGACTTTGGTGGACTTAGGATGGCGGAAGGCATCGAGAACAAATGGATTTTCAAGAAGAAAGCAGATCTTGATGGTAATGTTCTGTCTATAAAGCTCGACTTGTCGCAAAAGGGTTTCGACAAATTCAAGGAGTTGACTACGATGAGACTTTCTCACCGTAGCGAAGCTAAAATCTGAGGATTATGTTAGCAATCTGCATATTATGATTATGAGATATGGCGGATGGATGTCAAACAGCATTCCTCAATGGAGACATTGATGAAGAGTTGTATATGATGCAACCCAAAGGTTTTGTCGATCCTAAAGATGCTAACAAGGTATGCAAACTTCAACGGTCCATCTATGGATTGAAGCAAGCATCCGAAGTTGGAATCAACGTTTGATAAGGTAATCAAAGTTTTGGTTTTATACAAACTTATGGAGAAGCTTGTATTTACAAGAAAGTGAGTGGGAGCTCTGTAGCATTCTTAATCTGTATGTGGATGACATATTGTTGATTGGGAATGATGTAGACCTTCTTAATAGTGTCAAGAGTATTTGAATAATAGTTTTTCAATGAAGGATCTTGGCGAAGCAGCTTACATATTAGGCATAAAGATTTATAGAGATAGATCGAAGCGCCAAATATCATTGTCACAAAGTACATATTTGGACAAAGTTCTAAAGAGGTTTGGAATGGAAAATAGCAAGAAAGGGTTCTTGCCCATGTTGCCAATATGACCTTGAGTAAAACTCAAAGTCCGACATCGGCAGAAGATAGAGAAAAGATGAGTAAGACTCCTATGCCTCAGCCATAGGATCTCTAATGTATGCCATGCTATGTACTAGACCCGACATACATATGTCGTTAGTCTAACTAGCAGATATCAAAGTGATCGAGTGGATCATTGGACATGATCAAAAACATCCTTAAGTACTTGAGAAGAACTAAGGATATGGTTCTTTCTTATGGAGGTGATGAGCGGCTCGTTGTTAATGGTTACACCGATGCTAGTTGGAACACCGATCCGGATGATTCTAAATCACAATCTGGATACGTATTTATTTTGAATGGTGCGGCGATTAGTGGAGGAGTGCAAAAGCAAAGCGTTGTGGCGAGATCTTCAACTGAATCGGAATACATGGTCGCCGGAGGCTTCACAAGAAGCGATATGGATGAAAGAGTTCATTACTGAGCTGGGTGTGGTTCCTAGTCGCTGGACCCAATGTCTATCTCTTGTGATAACATGGGCGCCATAGCCAATGCGCAAGAACCAAGGTCACACAAGAAGGTGAAGCATATCAAGCTGCGTTTTCACGCTATTCGAGAACATATCCAGGATGGGGATATAAAGATTTGCAAAGTACACACAGATCTGAATGTGGCGGATCCGTTGACTAAACCTCTCCCAAGGGCAAAACATGACCAACACCAAACAGCCATGGGTGTTAGGTATATTACCATGTAATCTAGATTAGATGACTCTAGTGCAAGTGGGAGCTGTTGGATATATGCCCTAGAGGTAATAATAAATGTAGTTATTATATATCTTTGTGTTTATGATAAATGTTTACATTCATGCTATAATAGTATTAACAAGGAAACCATTAATACTTGTGTGATTTGTAAACTTAATTTGAAGTCCCTAGTATGGCCTCTATACTTCACTAGCTTGTTGGTTGATTGATGATGTGGTTTCTTTGTCATGAACATTGAGATGTTATCAACAACAAGATCATATCGTTAGGAGAATGATATGGTGGACATACTCCTATAGACAAAGCGTAGCATAAAGATCAAGTCATTTCAATAGTTCAATTGCTATATGCTTTACGATACATAGTAACCTAAATTCCTTCGACCATGAGATCATGCATATTGCCTTTCTTGGATGGATGCTTTGATGTCATCAAACACCACACCGTAACAGGTGGCTATAAAAGTGGCATTGGGTGTTGGAAAGTATTGGTTGAAACACATGGATCAAGAGTGGGATTTGTCCATCCACATGACGGATAGATATTCTCTGGGCCCTCTCGGTGAAATGTCATCCAATTAGCTTGCAAGCATGTGACTTGGTCACAAGGGATCACATATCACGGAGCGAGAAAAGAGTACTTATCGATGTGAGGTTGAACTAGGTATGCGGAGATACCGGCGATCATGACCTCGGATAAGTAACATATCGTGAGACAAAGGAAATTGGTATCGTATGTAAGTGGTTCATTCGATCGCAAATGTAATCGTAGAAATATGTAGAGCCATATGAATTTCCAGATTCCTCTATTGGTTATTGTTGAGAAGTGTCTCGATCATGTCGCATAATTCACGAACCGTAGGGAGACACATAAGGATTCGACGTTGTTTGAGTAGTTATGGTATTATGAGAAAGAGACGAATGTTGTTGGTCTCGGATGGGATCCGGGATATCACGAGGTGATCCGGAATGGTCCGGAGAATAAGATTCATATAAGGAAAGTCCCATTTGGAGTTGGGGAATGGTTAGGTGTTTTCATCGGGAACATTCTAGAAAGATCCGGAATGTCGGCACTCCGGAGGGAAGGGTACATAAATGTGTCATTGCAAGATGGAATGATTGCATCATGTACTAAGTGTTCTCGCTGTCCAAAATAAAGGGTTTATTTAATTCCTAAATTGGAAAAGTCAAGCGCAGTTTTGATTAGCCGATTTTAGGAAGAGGAGAAGTTGGAAACCGACTTGGGGAGAGTCCTCCTCCCCAAGCCGGCCAGCCCTAGGCCGAGTTGGGGAGGACTCCTCCCTCCTGGCCAGCCCTCCCACCTATAAAGGGAGGGCAGGCCTCCCCTCTAGAGACACACAAGTTCCTATCCTCTAAACTAGAAACTAGACCTAGACCCGGTTTAGAGCTGTTTGGTTTAGAGCCTTCTAATTGGTTTAGAGCCCTCTAATTGGTGTGTCTAATTACTAGACCACTAATAGCCTCTCTCATAAGCTCCACCATACTACTTGCAGCTTAGGCGAAGCCTGCGGGATCTCCCCTCACCTCCCGGTACCACGCCGTTGTCTTTCTTGGAATCGCGAGGAAGTGCTACAACCTCCATTTCTGGAACAAGGGAGAGGAAGGTCTTCGTCAATCTGCGAGCGTGTGACCATTGCGGGGCGCTGAGGAACGCGCCCGGAAGGATCGTCTGTGATCTTGAGATCGGAAAGAAATCGACTACATCACCCACGAGAATCTGCTCTCGTTAAACACTTTGGAATCTTCGAGGGTGAGTTATTCCATCGACTCGTTGCTACAATCTAGTAGATAGATCTTGGCTTGTTTGTTTGTATGCGATAGAAAATTTTGTTTTCCATGCTACGAACCCCTACAGTATCCTCTCATCTCCGTCCGTCTTCTAGGGTAAAGGCTTCCCATCAACAAAGGACATCGTGGTTTCCAACATCCTGAAACTTGCAGCAACACTTATGCGTTTAAATCTAGCGTCATACTCACAGTTTTGATTTTGAACGTCATAGAACTGTGCTTGCAGTTTGTTGGTTGTGTGGCAGAGTGAGAGGACTTCGTCTTTGAGTTCAGCAGTCTCCTTCTGGTGCTCGGTGATGAGTTCGGAACAAATCTTATGAATGATATCCACTTCGCGCTCTGCCATCTTCCTGTACCTAAAGACTTCATGCTCTTCCTATATTACGAAGTTTCACATCAAAAGGAAGGTACTGGGAGAAAACGAGTCGGAGGCGGAGTCCTGGGTGGCCTCACCACCTGGTGGCGCGGCCAGGGGTGGGCCCGCTCCAGGGAGTGGTGTGGGCCACCCCGGCTCCGGATTTAAATCCCTTTTAAACGAAACTTTCCTTATTGACTGAAAACTGCAAAAATATAGTTGGATTGTATTTTCGTGGAACTTTTCTTACCAGAACTGTTACCTAGTTGGAAACAAACTCTGCAGGTCTCTGAATTTGGTCCTCAATGAATTTCTCTGGAGTTATAACTTTAAAGGCATCAACATCTTCATTGTAAGAATCTCCAGCAATATAGTGTTTGAGTCGCTGTCCGTTCACTACTTGTGTAGTGTTATCTTTTAGAGAAGAAATTTTTATTGCTCCTAAACGGTATAATTCTTCAATGATGAAAGGTCCTTCCCATTTTGATAGTAGCTTACCTGCAAAAAATCTGAGACGAGACCTATACAATAGAACTTTCTCACCAACATGAAATTCTCTCCTAAGTATACGCTTGTCATGCCATCTTTTAACTTTTTCCTTAAAGAGCCTAGCATTCTCATAGGCTTCACTCCTCCATTCATCTAAAGAACTTAAGTCAAATAATCTTTTCTCACCAGCGAGCTTACAATCTCTATTTAGTTCTTTCAACTTTGCCCGAAGCTTTGTGTTCTAACTCTAAGGGTAGGTGGCAAGCTTTCCCATAAACCATTTTATAAGGAGACATTCCCATAGGATTTTTATAAGCAGTTCTATAAGCCCATAAAGCATCATTCAACTTCTTAGCCCAGTTTTTTCTAGACCTATTAACAGTCTTTTGCAAGATAGATTTAATTTCTCTATTTGATAACTCTACTTGCCAACTAGTTTGGGGGTGATAAGCTGAAGCAATTCTATGATTAACATCATATTTAGCGAGGGTCTTCCTAAAACCGCCATGAATGAAATGAGAACCCCCATCAGTCATGAAATACCTAGGCACTCCAAACCTAGGAAAGATAACATCTTTAAGCATTTTTAGAGAGGTTTCCCCGTCAGCACTTTTTGTAAGAATGGCTTCTACCCACTTAGTAACATAATCTACGGCAACAAGAATATGAGTGTAGCCTTTCGAAGTAGGGAAATGACCTATAAAGTCAAATCCCCAACAATCAAAAGGTTCAATAACTAGAGAGTAGTTCATAGGCATTTCATTGCGTCTAGAAATATTACCAACATGCTGACATTCATCATAAGATAAAACGAATTTTCTTGCATCTTTAAAAGGGTAGGCCAGTAGAAACCTGATTGTAGTACCTTTTGTGCAGTTCTATCTCCTGCATGATGTCCTCCATAAGCACTACCATGGCATTTACGCAATATCTCTTTTTGTTCATATTCTGGAACACATCTTCGCATAATACCATCAACTCCTTCTTTGTATAAGTGTGGGTCATCCCAAAAATAATGCCTCAAATCATAAAAGAACTTTCTTCTTTGCTGAGCTATAAAAGTTGGAGGCAAATACTTGGAGACAATAAAGTTAGCATAATCAGCATACCAAGGGCTTCCTCGAGAGCTCACCCCTACTGCGGCTAACTGTTCATTTGGGAAACTATAATTAACAGGCATAGAATCAAAAGAGATGTTTTCCAAGCGAGATAAATTATCAGCTACAGGATTTTCAGCACCCTTCCTATCTACTATGTGTATATCAAACTCTTGAAAAAGCAGTACCCATCTAATAAGCCGAGGCTTAGCATCCTTCTTTGTCATAAGATATTTAATAGCAGCATGATCCGTATGAATGGTTACTTTTGAGTCCACAATATAGGGCCTAAACTTATCACAAGCAAAAACAACAGCTAGAAATTCCTTTTCAGTAGTAGCATAATTCCTTTGAGCAGCGTCTAGAGTCTTACTAGCATAATGGATAACGTTTAGCTTTTTATCAATATGTTGCCCAAGGACAGCACCTACAGCAAAATCACTAGCATCACACATTATTTCAAAGGGTAAACTCCAATTAGGTGGTTGAATAATAGGGGCTGTAGTTAAAGCCTTCTTAAGGGTTTCAAAAGTTTCCTTACAATCATCATCAAAAACGAAAGGTACATGTTTTTGAAGAAGATTAGTAAGGGTTTTTGATATCCTAGAAAAGTCTTTAATAAACCTTCTATAGAATCCAGCATGACCAAGGATACTACGAATACCTTTGATGTCTCTTGGGCATGGCATCTTCTCAATTGCCTCAACCTTAGCTCTATCAACTTCTATGCCTCTTTCAGAAACTTTATGCCCAAGAACAATCCCTTCATTAACCATGAAGTGGCATTTCTCCCAATTAAGAACAAGATTAGTTTCTTCACATCTCTGCAAAACTTTATCAAGGTTGTGCAGACAATTATCAAAAGAAGTTCCATAGACAGAAAAGTCATCCATAAACACTTCTACAATTTCCTCACAAAAGCCATGAAAGATAGCAGACATGCACCTTTGGAAAGTAGCAGGAGCATTACATAAACCAAAAGGCATACGTCTATAAGCATAAGTTCCATAAGGGAAAGTAAAAGTAGTTTTTTCTTGATCTTGTTGCTTAACAGCAATTTGAGAGAAACCAGAATAAGCATCAAGAAAACAAAAATGGGTCTTTTTAGACAACCTTTCCAACATTTGATCAATAAAAGGAAGCGGGTAGTGATCTTTCTTAGTAACTTTATTGACTTTCCTAAAATCGATGCACATCCTATAGCCTACCACTATTCTTTGAGGAATAAGCTCATCATTATCATTAGGGACAACGGTAATACCTCCCTTTTTAGGAACACAATGAACAGGACTAACCCATTCACGATCAGCAATAGGGTAAATAATACCAGCATCGAGGAGTTTCAATACCTCATTCCTTACCACTTCCTTCATCTTAGGATTTAAACATCGTTTGTGCTCCACTACTGGCTTCGCATCTGGTTCTATGTTGATAGAATGCTGACATATAGTAGGTGAAATTCCTTTCAAATCATCTAGAGTATAGCCCATAGCTCCTCGGTGTTTCCTCAAAACCTCCAATAATCTATCTTCTTCCTCCCCTAAAAGTTTAGTGCTAATAATAACATGATATATCT
Source organism: Avena insularis (assembly GCA_023614405.1). Lineage (NCBI taxonomy): Eukaryota > Viridiplantae > Streptophyta > Magnoliopsida > Poales > Poaceae > Avena > Avena insularis. The sequence continues at coordinate 407,944,557 of CM042684.1, read as the reverse complement.
TTTTATCATAAATAAAAGCATATTTAAGATCATCAGGGAGAGGTTTTAGATCGAAAACCGGATCCTTTTTAGGTGGCATCGTGGTACCCAAGTCTTCCACAGGCAAGTCGTGCTTAAGCATCTTAGGTTGATCACGGAGGATCCTGTCAATCTCATTCCTTTCTTCCATGAAGATTTCACTTTCATGATCTTCCATAAATTGCTGCAAAGCATTGTTAGGAGCAAGAGAAATAGAAGCAAGTTGTTCAACCCTAAAATCCTCATTATGGCTTTCCTCTTCGCAAGGTTCTTTAGTAAATTTCGAAAAATTAAACTCATAAGATTCCCCATCAAACTTAGTCAAGATTTTCTCCCTCTTGCAATCAATGATAGCTCCACAAGTACTCAAGAAAGGTCTACCAAAAATGATAGGGTAGGTTTTACTAGCAGCCGAACCAAGTACTAGAAAATCAGCGGGGTACTTAATCTTACCACAAAGAACTTCCACGTCTCGTACAATACCAATTGGAGAGATGGTCTCTCTATTAGCAAGGTGAATAACCACATCAATCTCTTCCAACTCGCAAGGACTGATCTCATGCATAATTTCTCTGTAAAGCTCATAAGGAATAACACTGGAACTTGCACCAATATCACATAAACCATAATAGCAATGATCACCAATTCTAACAGAAAGCACAGGAACACTAGCCTTTTTAGTTCTATTGGGATGTGAAACAATATTAGAAGCATCCTCACAAAAGACTATGTGCCCATCTTCTACGCTTTTAGTGACAAGGTCTTTCACAATTGCTATCACAAGTTCAATGTTTATTTGTTCATCAGGTTTTACAGTTCTTTTTTCACTTTTGGTGATTACATTAGTTATCATTAGATGGTCCTTTACCTTTTCGGGGGAGGGAATCTTCTCGATATAAGGTTCAGGTAAGATGGGGTCAATAATGCAATACTCAGCACTTCCAATAGGAGAATAGTCAACAATATCTTTGTAAGGTGCATGGTACTTGTTCCATCCCCTTTTTGGAATTTCGATATAGGAAGCAAAAGCTCTAAAGCAATTCGTAATAACTTGCAAATCAAGACCATAAATATTACTAATATTTTGAAAGTCATAAGTTCCCATAAAAGATTAAATGCATTCATAATCATAATTTATACCTGACTTTCTACCTTTGTCATTCTCCCAAGCTTCAGCATTGTCTTGAATACGATCCAGAAGGTCCCATTTAGCTTCTTCTTCCATACGAGTGAATGATCCAGCACAAGAAGCATCCAATAAATCTTTGTCATGTAGAGGGAGCCTTGCATAAAAGTTGTTGATAATAATATTGTTGGGGAGCTCATGAATGGGACATTTGAGCATTAGTAACTTCAATCTCCCCCAAGCTTGAGTTGTACTCTCTCCATCAAGAGGCCAAAAGTTGTATATTTGATTATGATATTTATGAATCTCACTAGGAGGATAAAACTTTGAATAAAAGAGAGGCACTATTTCCTCCCATTCCAGAGCTTGACCATTCTTCAACAGCTTATACCATTCCTCAGCTCTTCCTTCCAGTGATAACAAGAATAACTTCTTCTTAACTTGATCTATAGTAATACCTGCACACTTGAACAACCCGCATAATTCGTGTATAAAGAGTAAATGATCATCGGGATGGACAGTTCCATCCCCAACATAGTAATTATCCATAACACGATCAATAATTCTTGTAGGTATTTTGAAAACATCTTTCTCAGCAGGTGGTGGCTTATCTACTACCTTAGCAGTGGTAGTAGCATTACCAAATAAGAAACTCAGCGAATTATCCATAACAAAAATAAAGCAACTAGCAGAAATAAACAATACTCACAGTAGAAGTTTCCTTTACCAATTCCACTCTCCAATAGCGCTTCACTCCTCGGCAGCGGCGCCAGAAAATAGTCTTGATGTCCCACAAGTATAGGGGGTGTATCACAGTATTTTCGATAAGTAAGAGTGTCGAACCCAACGAGGAGCAGTAGGTGCTGGCTAGTGGTATGGATCAGGAATTCTCTATAAATGCTTAGCAAACGGATTTTTAGGGGTTTTCGATAAAGCAAGTAAACAAAGTACGAGTAAATAAAAGACAGTAGGAATGAATGCAGCAAGTGTCCCAATCCTTTATGCAGCAAATAACAAGCCGGTTGTATTTCTATAGATGACCAAACGTTCTCGAGGACACATGGGAAGACTGTCAAGTGCTTTCGCTTCATATAGTCGATTAATCTTCTTTAGCTTGCTAAGTGTTGTGTGGGTGAACCTATGCTAATGTACCGCCCCATCCAAGACTAATACATACTTGTGATTATACCCCTTGCAAACATCCCTAAGTACAAGAAAGTAATTAAGGTAGAAACCTAACCACAACTTTAAACTCTAAGACCCTTACGTCCCTTGTGCAATGGTTTCCCTAACAGGGTTCAGGTTTACATCACTCCGTGACCCCTACGATTAGTAGCCAAATACACAATGCATTCCCCTAGGACCATATAGGTGAAGTGTCATGTAGTCGACGTTCACATGACACCACTAGAAGAAGTACACCACAACTTAAATAACAATCTATTGAATCTTTCTCAACACAACTCCACTACTAACAACAAGACTTCTCCCATGTCCTCAAGAACAAAACGAACTACTCACAAGACTCATATGGATCATGATCAGAGATGGAATAATGATGTATAACAATCTGAACATAAACAATAATTCAATGGTTCACTCAATAGCATCAACTACAAAGAGTAATCAACACCGGGAAAGTTTCCCCTATGAACTATAGCAAGATTCAACCAATTGTTACAACAATATGGAGATGGTGATGAGGGTGTGATGGTGATGATGGTGGTGATGATGATCCCGATGAAGTCCAGCTTGATGGTGGTGTTGATGGCGACGATCTCCCCTCTCCGGGAAGGAATTCCCCCGGCAGAAATCTGTATGCCGAAGAGATCTTTCTCTCTCGGTGTTTTCCGCCCCGCAGAGGCGGCGGAATCTTTCTGTGGTCGCTCCCCGAGTCTTAGGGTTTTGTGGGGATGATATACGCCCAGGGAGAGGTGAGTGGGCAGGCGCCACACCACTCCTAGGCGCGGCCTAGGCCTGCCCGCGCCATGGGGTGGTGTGGGCCCCCTGTGGCCCACCTCCACTCCATCTTCTGGCATCCTTAGTCTTCTGGAAAAATAGGATTTTCCGTATATTTTCTCGAATTTTCTGATCTTCGCGAATTTTGCCTACAAACCGCACCTTTTCCATCGAATCCTCGACATTGTCCATGCTCCAAAAGTCACCGACCATGCAAAAATAGATGAAATAACATAAGTATCACCTCTCAATATGAAATATATCAATGAATAATAGTGAATTAAGACATAGAATAGTGATGCAAAATGGACATATCAAAGCGCTATTGGAAAGTGGAACCGGTAAAGAAAACTTCTTCTGTGAGTATTGTTTACTTCTATTAGTTGCTTTATTTTTGTGATGGATAATTCGCTGAGTTTCTTATTTGGTAATGCTACTACCACTGCTAAGGTAGTAGATAAGCCACCACCTGCTGAGAATGATGCTTTTAAAATACCTACAAGAATTATTGATCGTGTTATGGATAACTACTATGTTAGGGATGGAACTGTCCATCCTGGTGATCATTTGCTTTTTATACACGAATTATGCGGGTTATTCAAGTGTGCAGGTATTACTACAGATCAAGTTAAGAAGAAGTTATTCTCATTGTCGCTGAAAGGAAGAGCTGAGGAATGGTATAAGCTGCTGAAGAATGGTCAAGCTCTGGAATGGGAGGAAATAGTGCCTCTCTTTTATTCAAAGTTTTATCCTCCTAGTGAGATTCATAAAGATCGGAATCAAATATACAACTTTTGGCCTCTTGATGGAGAGAGTACATCTCAAGCTTGGGGGAGATTGAAGTTACTAATGCTCAAATGTCCCATTCATGAGCTCCCCAACAATATTCTTATCAATAACTTTTATGCAAGGCTTTCTCTACATGATAAGGATTTATTTGATGCTTCTTGTGCTGGATCATTCACTCACATGGAAGAAGAAGCTAAATGGGATCTTCTAGACCGTATTCAAGACAATGCTGAAACTTGGGAGAATGACAAAGGAAGAAAGTCAGGTATAAATTATGATTATGAATGCATTGAATCTTTTATGGGAACTGATGACTTTCAAAATATTAAAAATGCTTATGGTCTAGACTCTCAAGCTATTGCTTCTTATTTTAAGGCTTTTGCTTCCTACATTGAAGTGCCTAAAAAGAAGTGGAATAAGTATCATGAACCTTATAAAGATGTTGCTAAGAGTGTTCCTGGAAGAAATACTGAAGTTTATACTACTAATCATGTCTTACCTAAACCTTACATTGAGAAAATCCCTTTCCCGTGTAAGATAAAGGAACATTCTATGATAGCTAGTATGGTTAATGAAAGTACAAATAAAGCTGTTGAACCTGATAAACAAATGGTTGATGAACCTGTTATAGCAAATGTGAAAGACTTTGTCACTAAGTATGTAGAAGAGGGACACACTATGCTTTGTAAGGATACCTCTAATATTGTTTCACAAAGTAGTGTTATGAGAGCTAGTATTCTTGTGTTTTCTGTTAGAATAAGTGATCATTGCTATGATGGTTCTTGTGATAGTTATATTGTTAAGTTTATGCATGATACTGAAAGTTACTATGAGAGAGGAAAAAGTGTTCTTATGTATCTCAATAATATCAAGTTTCCTCGTTTTATGTTGAAAGATTTTATGTTGCACTTGTTTTGCCTTCTTATGCAAGAAGCCACTGGTTTCAACAACTTGTTTGTTTACAAAATTCCCTTGCATAGGAAGTGGGTTAGACTTAAACGTGTGTATGTTTGCTTCTTAATGCTCCCTTTCACTTCAATTCATATTCCTATGTGAGCATCATCAAAATTATCATGCCCATCTTAATGGCTATAAAGAAAGAGCTTTATGGGAGACAACCCAATTTGTTTTTGCTTTCAGTTTGTTTTTGTTTCTTTGAGTCTTGGAAGTTATTACTTCGGTAATAACCTCTCCTTATTCTTTTTGTTTGTTTTTTGTGTCAAGATCAACCTCTAATGAGAGAGAAGTAAGATTTGGGGAAGTTGCTGTCCCGAAACAGATTTTTGTGCTTCACCGTAAAAATTCGTGAGAGATCTCTTTCTGTTGGATTGAGCTGTAATTGTTTGAGCTTCTGCCCCAGGCTGTTATTTAACTTTTGTTAGTTTTGCACTTTTTGATTTGAGCAACAGAAGATTTTCGAAAAAATTGATCTTTACCTGCTGGTCTGTTTTGACAGAATTTGCCACTTTTGCATTTGCTTCTTTATTCGATTTCCTTTTTGAATTCTTTTTGGGTTTTCGGAAGGAGTTGTTTCAGTAGCTTATGTTTTGATGGTTTTCAGTTGAAGTTGGACTCAAAAGGTTTTATCACTTCATTTATACTAATGTTGCTAATGAGAACTGTGTGAAGTTTTGTGTGAAAGAAATTTCCAGGAAGTGGAGATAATGGTGTAATAAGGAAGATAAGGGTTTTATGACTCAAGTAATAAGTGCATGAAGATGAAGATACTGATGAATATTCAAGTGGTGACTCCAGAAGAATCTACTAGATACCAAATTCAGAGACCTGCAGAGCCTGTTTTCAAATAGGTAATAGTTCTGCTAAGAAAAGTTCCACAAAAATACAATCCAACTATATTTTTGCAGTTTTAGCCCATAAGGAAAGTTACGAAGCAAAAGAGGGACGGAAACAGAGCCAGGGTGGCTCATACCACCCTGTGGCGTGGGCCCACCCTTGGCTGCCCCACCAGGTGGTGAGGCCACCCCAGACTCCGCCTCCGACCCGTTTTCACCCAGTACCTTCCTCTTGTTATGAAACTTCGTAATATATAATCCCCCGGGTCTTTCGAGGTTCGTATATCGTGTTCTCATCATGTTTTTGTTTCGATTTGTTTCTGCCAAGTAGAGTCCTAGATTTGGAGCCACAATGTCTTCCTCTGGATCAGCCAAGGGAGATTCCTTAGAAGATATCATCAACCCATACATGAGAGAGTTGAAGATTCATCCCAAGGAGCTGTTGCTCGAAGATGGGGAGGTCCGGATAAAAGAGGTTCAAGGCCCTAAAGGTGAAGGAAGTCTAGAGGATAGGATGGAGGCACTGGAGCAAGAAGTCTTTAGGTACAAGAAGATGGCAGAACGCGAAGTGGATATCATCCATAAGATTTGTTCCGAACTCATCGCCGAGCACCAAAAGGAGACCGCTGAACTCAAAGACGAAGTCCTCTCACTCCGCCAAACAACCAACGAACTGCAAGCACAGTTCTATGACGTTCAAAATCAAAACTGTGAGTATGAGGTTAGGTTTAAACGCATAAGTGCTGCTGCAAGTTTCAGGATGTTGGAAACCACGATGTCCTTTGTTGATGGGAAGCCCTTACCCTGGAAGTCGGATGAAGATGAGAGGATACCACCACCACCGAAGGAGTAATTCGTCATCAGGTTTGGCATTCCCTTGGCTTGTTCCAAGCTTGGGGGAGTGCCGCGGTATCACATCACTATCTTCTATCTTTTTACCTTATTAGTAGAGTCATATCATGAATAGAGAAGTTATTATGTAGTATGGTTTGCATTATGGAAGTGTCCCCTCTCTCGTTAGATGTTTATCCCTTGGTGTGCGTTGCCGTTATGGAATATTAATGAGAAGTTCTATCATTCACTCTTTTTCATAGCTTATATTAGTTTTCAATTCGTGGTTATATGATTGATCTTGTCGTTAGTATTGGTATCACTTTGGGATCATTGAGTTAATTTAGTTGGTTTTGGCAAACCTGGCTCGGTCAGTAGCATCACTTTTTGAGAGTTGAATGGAAAAGATAAAAGTACTCTAAAGAAAAATAATTTCATCATCTTTCTTTCTTGATTTGCTCATAAGTTTAGTATTCTCTAGTTAAGATCTTTTGTGCTTCCAAGGAAGATTGCATGTTTGTCTTTATCACTTGTAAGTTTGGTTGTTTCCTTCAACTCTTGTACTTGCTATCCAGCCTTGCTAGCCAAAAACCTGTACTGAGAGGGAATTCTTCTCGTGCATCCACCTCCTTTAAACCAAAACCTCTGCCATTTGTGTCCACCATACCTACCTAGTAGCATTATTGCTATTCCAAGTAAATTCTTGGTTTATCTATCTCCCAAATTAAACTTGTTATGTGAAAATTAGTGATTAAAGCTCTCACGAACTTGATGGCACACTTTACTTTCTTGCATTTAATAAACTTGAACCATTGTGCTCACCTATGTTGTGTATATGCTTGCGCTTTGTAAGTTGTGAATTAGCAGAACCATGTTGTCATGGGGAACGCTTTCAACATTGCACTGGTACTTTGTACCTAGTTGATATCATGTTCTTTTGTCTATGGATGTCGTCGGTGTGAAATGAAAGGGGAGCTTGTAAGTCCATGGAGTTATGCATGTGTGTTAGAGAAATGCCTGGGCCGCTGGTCTAATCCATGCTGACATGGTGGAAACCTGCAGCGTAACCATAACGAGTATCTATGAAGCATTCTTCTGATAAAAAAAGTCCGATATTGAGAAAAAGAGAAAAAAATAATATTATGAAAAGAGGAAAGAGAGAAAAAAGCACCATATTCCCATGGTAAATATGAAGATTGTTGAGATACTTGTTGTCTGCTTGCCTTGTCATTTCGATATGGGGATTCTTCCGTATCATCGGGCAAGGGGTACCCCGTTGGCGGTTCTCTATGATACACATATGCTTACGATGACAAGAACTTACCGGTGACTAAACTTGAGTAGCATGAGGAGCGACCCTTGTATTCAAGGGACATGAGATTCTCAATTTACAACTTGTTAATGCATATCCTCATGTTTGATCACTTTAACCTTAATCACCTAAAGATGCCTATGATAGGGGCAATGAGAGCTGAAAGCTATTAAGTATCATAATTTTTGGGAGCTCTTTATGAGACTTGCAATCCATGCTTCCCTCTGCGAAGGGCCTTTATTTTACTTTTTAGTTGAGTCAGTAAACCTACTCCCTTCTACCTCAGCAAGTATTTTGAGTTGTTGTGTTTCATTCATTCATATGATGATTTATTCAATCATGTTTCTTATGTTCCTTGTTTTGCACATTGCTCTTATCTTGGTGTTTACTACTTTGAAAGGTATCATTGAAAATCAGTTATTTGTGAACTCCAGCAAATTATCAACTATTCTTCGACCAAGAGCTAAGTTTTCCATTACCAATTATGATTTACTTTATGTATATTTATTGTGTTTCCTTTACTCATTGCAAGTTGAGTTATATAATAGTGAGTTGTCTTCTATTATGATCTATGTATTTGATGAATGTGATGCTTCTTGTCCATATTCTTTTATCGACTCTTCACTCCATAAACCTGAGGCCATGTTTATTGAGCTCAGTTTAAACAGGGACAAGCGAAGTCTAACAGGGGAGTTGATACGGCCATTTTGCATCACTATTCTATGTCATAATTCACTATTATTCATTGATATATTCGTATTGAGAGGTGATACTTATGTTATTTCATCTGTTTTTGCATGGTTGATGACTTTTGGAGCATGGACCGCTCCAGTCAGGATTCTGATGGAAAAGGTGCTGTTTGGAGGCAAAATTCGCGAAGATCAGAAAATCCGGGAAAATATACGGAAAATCCTATTTTTCCAGAAGACGAAGGAAGCAATAGGATTTTGGCCCATCTCCACTCCATATTCTGGCATCCTTAGTCTTCTGGAAAAATAGGATTTTTCGTATATTTTCCTGGATTTTCTGATCTTCGCGAATTTTGCCTCCAAACAGCACCTTTTCCATCAGAATCCTGACTGCAGTGGTCCATGCTCCAAAAGTCATCAACCATGCAAAAATAGATGAAATAACATAAGTATCACCTCTCAATATGAAATATATCAATGAATAATAGTGAATTAAGACATAGAATAGTGATGCAAAATGGACGTATCAACTCCCCCCAAGCTTAGACTTCGCTTGTCCCTGATGACCCACAAGTATAGGGGGTGTATCGCAGTATTTTCGAGGGAAGTGAAACCCAATTTATTGATTCGACACAAGGGGAGCCAAAGAATATTTATAAGCCTTAACAATTGAGTTGTCAATTCAGCTGCACCTGGAAACAATCTTGCTCACGGCAGTTTATCAGTAGCAACAGTTTTGTAGTAGGAATAGCAAAGTAACAGCAGTAGTAAAGCAAAGATAGTAGTAACAAAAGCAGTAACTGTGGGATTCGAGTGCGGTAGGCATAGGGATAGATGGACAGGCGTTGCATGGACAATACAATTCACATAGCAATCAGAACATAGGGCAATTGCAGATAAATAAGATAAAGCATCCAAGTACTAGACAATCCTAGGCATGTGTTCCATATATAGTCATACGTGCTCGCAATGAGAACTTGCACAACATCTTTTGTCCTGCCAGCCCATTTGCAGCGGGGCCTCTAGGGAACTACTGGCAATTAAGGTGCTCCTTTTAATAGAGCACCAGAGCAAAGCATTAACACTCCGTGAACACATGTGATCCTCACATCAAAGCCATTCCCTTCCGGTTATCCCAATTTCTGTCACTTCGGGGCCATAGGTTCCAGACAACAACGTGTGTATACAACTTGCAGATAAGACCAAGAACAACACTATCATAATGAATCAATAACATGTTCAGATCTGAGATCATGGCACTCGGGCCCTAGTGACAAGCATTAAGCATAACAAGTCGCAACAAAGTCATAAAGCACTAATAGAAGATACTAGGCACCATGCCCTAACAATCTGATGCCATTACATGAACGATCTCATCCAATGCCTACCATCCCCATAGCCTACAACGGGGGATTACTCACTCATAGATGGGGGAAACATGGATGGTCAATGGAGAAGCGATGGTGATGATGATGGCAATGATCTCCTCCAATTCCCCGTCCCGGCAGGGTGCCAGAATGGAGTTTCTGGTGCTATTTCGTGGAATCTGGTGGTGGCGGCGGAGCGGAACTCCTTCTGGAAAAACGTCGAACCCCCTGAAGTTTTTAGGTCAGAAGGCTTCTTATAGATGAAGAGGGAGACCGAGGGGGTGCCTGGGGCCACCACACCATGCCCTGGCGCGGCCAGGCCCAGCCCGTGCCTGGGGGGTGTGGCCAGCCCCTAGCCCTCCTCCCTCTCGTTCTCGGCTGAGTCTTCGAAAATAGGCACTTTGGCTTTTGTCCGTCAATTCCGAGAATATTCATTTTCTAACTTTCACGGAACCAAAACAGCAGAAAACAGGCAGCTAGCACTGTGGCTCTTGTTAATAGGTTAGTCCAAGAAATCATATGAAAAGTACTCCAAAGTGTGGACAAAACACAAGAAAGTGGATAAAACCAAGCATGGGGCATCAAAAATTATAGATACATTTGCAATGTATCAACATCCCCAAGCTTAACTCCTGCTCGTCCTCGAGTAGGTAAGTGATAAAAAGAAAGAATAATTTTTGAGGTGACATGCACCATCAAAGACTTGATCAAAATATTTATAAAACATTCAAAGCTAGGATCATAGTACTTCAATCATAACATGAAAGACAAAGTTCTAGCAATAAGACAAAGAAACTATGATGCAACATGAAAAGGCACAGACAAAAGATTCATGAATAACAATGCTTTGCAATACGTTTGTTTGTTTCACATAAAGAAAACATAGCATAGTGGCATTCGACTTGTCCCTCATAGAGTAGCAAACATAAATGCATAGGACACCTTCAAAGTTCACAAGAGTGACTAGATACAAATAGTTTAAAACAAGCAATATCAAGGTATGCATCAATCAACAAGTCTTGGGACAATGCACATAGAACTAAGAATGGCCACTATGCTCTCAAGAAAGTGCTCATAGAATGTGTAGAGACTCAACAAGGAAATGAAAAGGTTTTGAAAAGTTTGAAAGGCTTCCAAATGCTGAAAGTATGGTACTCATTAGCTTTGAGCTCTCATTGCTCCTGTCATAAGCATCTTTAGTGTGGTTAAGGTGAAAGTGAGGTCCAATCTGAGTTATATGCTTGACAGACTATAAACTGAAAATCCCAAGTCCCTTGAGTACGAGGGCCGCTCCTCATGCTACTCAACTTTAGTTACCGGTAAGTTCTTGTCATCGTAAGTATGTGTGTATCATAGAGAACCGCCAACGGGGTACCCCTTGCCCAATGATACGGAAGAATCCCCATATCAAAATGACAAGGCAAGCAGACAATGAGTATCTCAGCAATCTTCTTATTTACCATGGGAAAATGGTGCTTTTTTTATCTCTTTCCTCTTTTCATAAATCTCTCTTTTTTTATTTTTCTCAATAGCTATCTCTCTCTTTTTTATAATAAGAATGCTTCATAGATATCATTATGGTTACGCTGTAGGTTTCCACCATGTCAGCATGGATTAGACCAGTGGCCCAGGCGTTTCTCTAACACACATACATAACTCCATGGACTTACAAGCTCCCCTTTTATTTCACACCGACGACATCCGCAAACAAAAGATCAAGGTATCAACTGGGTGTATATTTACAAGTGTTGAAAGCGTTCCCCATGACAGCACGGTTCTGCTAATCCCCAGCCTATAATTAGCAAGCATATAACTTTCATGGATAGTTCACAATGGTTCAGGTTTATTAAGTGCAGGAAATAAAGTGTGCCATCAAGTTCGTGAGAGCTTTACTAACTAACTTTCTCATAACAAGCAAACATTTTATTCGGAAGAAAACAAGGCATAGTGAATATGCACGGAAGTAGCAAATGATGCTAATAGGTAGGTATGGTGGAAACTTTGGCAATATTTGGTTTAAGGGAGTTGGAAACATGAGTAAAACACTCAGTGTAAGTGAAGGCTAGCAATAGTAAGGGAGCGATAAACGAGAGAGCAATAATGGCCATAATCATGCAGAGCGACAAAACATCATTGATCAAAGCATAAAGTGATACTACAAGTTGAAAACTAAAGGATCATAAAGGCTTATGGTTACTTGGGATAGTCATAACATGGTGTGAACATGTGCCAAGTCAACCCAAATAAAGCATCAAAGGAGAATACCACTATACTATGCTTTAATATGCTAAAACAACGCATGATTCATCCAAGGCACATTAAGCAATCTCAATTGTTTATAACAAGTCATGCTACAACAAAGAATACTAAGCATAAAGCCAAAACAAAATATCAAGCATGGCATGATAGAGCATAGGCCACAGTCAAAAACAAGCTCTCTTTACCACTTAAGCATGAGCTTTCCTACTCTTTTCCAAACCAAACCAAACTATTTGAACACCAATGTATGAAAGAGGAGGCACAACCAATTTATTCAGCAAACTAAGCAAACCAAGCAAACGAAAACCAAAACGAAAAACAAAAAAGAAGACGCTCCAAGAACAACACAACTGTGCATGAAACAATAAAAATGAAGCGTTTGGAAGAAACCTGGGATTTTTATTGATGAAGAAGGGGATGCCTTGGGCATCCCCAAGCTTTGACGCTTGTACTTCTTGGATATTTCTTGGGGTGACACGTGGGGCATCCCCAAGCTTGAGATTTAGTCCATCCTTCATCTCATTACTCATTCTTTCCATACACCTAAATTTTTTCCTTCATACAAAACTTCACACAATCTTTATTAGCAACATTAGTGCACTCAAGATAATAGGTCTTAAGGTTCAGTTCTAACACCAAATAAACTTCCATTAGAACACTAGATACTGTAGCACTTCCCTCAAAAATCTCAATTCCCCAAAAGCACTCAAAAAGGAACCAACAAGAAGCAAATGCAGAAAATGGCAGAAATCTGTCAAAACTGACCAGCAGGTAAATACGAATTTTTTCGAAGACCTTCTGTTGCTCAAATCAAAAAGTGTTGAACTAACTAAAGTTAGATAACAACCTGGGGCAGAATCTCAAAAAATTACAGCTCAATCCGACATACAGATCTCTCTCACGAATTTTTACGGTGAAGCACAAAAATCTGTTTCGGGACAACAACTTTCCCAATCATTACTTCTCTCTCATTAGAGGTTACTCTTGGCACAAAAAGCAAATAAAAAGGATAAGGAGTGGTTATTACTGAAGTAATAACTTCCAAGACTCATCTAAAACTTTTGTGTTATCTCCCAATAAGTACTTTTCTTTAATGCCTTTAAGTTAGGCAAAAGCAAAAACTAAAATGGATAGAATAGAAGTAAGCAGAGATAATCATGGTGAAAACATTGTTTTGTTCAATGAAATTCTTTTGTTAACAAGGTTGATCAGGTCTTGTTACCAAAACAATTTCATATGATACAAAACTTTGTATTCCACTAATTATTATGTTACCTCAACCTTGATAGCAATGGTCCTAATCATAATAGTTTCAAATTTTCTCTTGGTATGGGACAATACATTTCTCCAACTTGAATGCCCTCAACATGTTCAATTGAATTCAAGCCATAAGTCCTTTCAATCTTCTTGGGGAAATAGACAATATGTTCCTTGTCATTAACATTGAAGGTCACCTTCCCTTGATTACAATTAATAACAACTCCTGCAATATTTAAGAAAAGGTCTCCCAAGAATAATAGACATAATATCATCTTCAGGCATAATAGTTTGAGAGGATGCTCTCATAAGAAATATGAGTTGAAGTAAAAGAGAGCATCAAGAAGAAAATTCAAAACACATTTAAGTCTAACCCACTTCCTATGCATAGGAATCGTGTACACAAATAAATTCGCAAAGAACAAAGTGACAGGCATAGGAAGATAAAACAAGAGTAACTTCAAAACTTTCAACACATAGAGAGGTGTTTCAATACCATGAAAACTTCTACAACCATATTTTCCTCTCTCATAATAATTTTCAGTAGCCTCATGAATAAACTCAACAATATATCTATCACATAAAGCATGCTCTTCATGATCTACAAGCACTAGAGCTTTATTATAAACATTTTCAAAAGAAACCTCGGGAACATAACATTCATCCTTCTTTAGTAAGCATGGAGGACAATCAAATAATGTAAGGGATAAAGAGTTACTCTCATTAGAAGGTAGGCATGGGTAGCTAATCCATTCTTCCTCCTTTTGTTCATCACTCTCCTCCTCTTTTTCATCTAATATGAGATTTCAGGTTCATCAATTTCTTCTTCCATAGGATCCTGCAAGGCATTAGTCTCTTCCATTTGTGGAAAGCATCTATTAAAATATTCAAGAATGTAGCCATTTTCATCCCTGTAATTATCAAAGCAAAATTTAAGTATACCGTAAACCTCATATTTGTAAGGTGAATCATCAATACTTTCAAGCAAACTAGCAAGCTCAAAAGCACCCTTCCAAGCAATAAATTCTTCAATTTGTTACGCATCATAAAAGTCATAAATTCCTTTAGCATAGGAAGATATGGTATCATTATCACTATACTCACATTGAAAATGGAGGTGTTTATACCTCTTTCTGCAACAAGACTCATCACTGCAATAAGTAACATTATAAGTAGAGCACACATTTCTAGCAATGGTATACAATCTATCAATTTGTTCCCATAAGTGTTCCCTTTTTGTGACAAGTGGTGTTCCTTATAATAATCTTTTTGATCTTCCGTGAACCCACCTTGCCAATAAGATTCAGTTTCAAAGAAACCAACCATTGACATCAAGCATGATAAAGCAAGACAATAATAGACCAACAAAAATAACAACTAGAGTAGGAACCAATTTTTTTTGTATTTTTGATAAAGAAACAAGCAAATAAGGAGAAAATAAACTTAGCTTGAACAATAGTGAATCCAAGTGGACTTGATAAATAAAGCTATGCTCCCAGCGCCAGAAAATAGTCTTGATGACCCACAAGTATAGGGGGTGTATCGCAGTATTTTCGAGGGAAGTGAAACCCAATTTATTGATTCGACACAAGGGGAGCCAAAGAATATTTATAAGCCTTAACAACTGAGTTGTAAATTCAGCTGCACCTGGAAACAATCTTGCTCACAGCAGTTTATCAGTAGCAACAGTTTTGTAGTAGGAATAGCAAAGTAATAGTAGTAGTAAAGCAAAGACAGTAGTAACAAAAGCAGTAACAGTGGGACTCGAGTGCGGTAGGCATAGGGATGGATGGACGGGCGTTGCATGGACAAGACAATTCACATAGCAATTAGAACATAGGGCAATTGTAGATAAATAAGATAAAGCATCCAAGTACTAGACAATCCTAGGCATGTGTTCCATATATAGTCATACGTGCTCGCAATGAGAACTTGCACAACATCTTTTGTCCTATCAGCCCGTTTGCATCGGGGCCTCTAGGGAACTATTGGCAATTAAGGTGCTCCTTTTAATAGAGCACCGGAGCAAAGCATTAACACTCCGTGAACACATGTGATCCTCACATCAAAGCCATTCCCTTCCGGTTATCCCGATTACATCACCGGGGCCATAGGTTCCGGACAACAACATGTGTATACAACTTGCAGATAAGACCAAGAACAATACTATCATAATGAATCAATAACATGTTCAGATCTGAGATCATGGCACTCGGACCCTAGTGACAAGCATTAAGCACAACAAGTCGCAACAAAGTCATAAAACACTAATAGAAGATACTAGGCACCATGCCCTAACAATCTGATGCCATTACATGAACGATCTCATCCAATCCCTACCATCCCCATAGCCTACAGCGGGGGATTACTCACTCATAAATGGGGGAAACATGGATGGTCGATGGAGAAGCGATGATGATGATGATGGCGATGATCTCCTCCAATTCCCCGTCCCGGCAGGGTGCCAAAACGGAGTTTCTGGTGCTGTTTCGTGGAATCTGGTGGTGGCGGCGGAGCGGAACTCCTTCTGGAAAAACGTCGAGCCCCCAAAGTTTTTAGGTTAGAAGGCTTCTTATAGGCGAAGAGGGAGACCGAGGGGGTGCCTGGGGCCACCACACCATGCCCTGGCGCGGCCAGGCCCAGCCCGCGCCTGGGGGGGGGGGGGGGGGTGGCCAGCCCCTGGTCCTCCTCCGTCTCATATTCTGGCTCCTAGAGTCTTCTGGAAAAATAGGCACTTTGGCTTTTGTCCCGTCCAATTCCGAGAATATTCATTTTCTAACTTTCCTGGAACCAAAACAGCGAGAAAAGCAGGCGGTAGCAATCGTGACTCTTGTTAATAGGTTAGTCCAAGAAATCATATGAAAAGTACTCCAAAGTGTGGACAAAACACAAGAAAGTGGATAAAACCAAGCATGGAGCATCAAAAATTATAGATACATTTGCAATGTATCAGTCCCCAAGCGAAACTGAGCTTAGTAAACATGACCTCAGGTTTATGGAGTGAAGAATCGATAAAAGAATACGGACAAGAAGCATCACATTCATCAAATACATAGATCATAATAGAAGACAACTCACTATTAAATAACTCAACTTGCAATAAGTAAAGGAAACACAATAAAGATACATAAAGTGAATCATAATTGGTAATGGCAAACTTAGCTCTTGGTCGAAGAATAGTTGATAAATTGCTAGAGTTCACAAATAGCTGGTTTTTCAAAGATAGCTTTCAAAGTAGTAAACATCAAGATAAGAGCAATGTGCAAGGCAAGGAACATAAGACATGATTGAATAAACCATCATATGAATGAATGGAACACAACAACTCAAAATACTTGATGAGATAGAAGGGATTAGGTTTACTGACTCAACTAAAAAGTAAAAGAAAGGCCCTTCAAAGAGGGAAGCAGGGATTGCAAGTCTCATAAAGAGCTCCCAAAAATTATGATACTTACTAGCTTTCAGCTCTCATTGCCCCTATCATAGGCATCTTTAGGTGATTAAGGTTAAAGTAATCAAAAATGAGGATATGCATTGACAAGTTGTAAGTTGAGAATCTCATGTCCCTTGAATACGAGGGCCGCTCCTCATGCTACTCTAGTTTAGTCAGCGGTAAGTTCTTGTCATCATAAGCATATGTGTATCATTGAGAACCGCCAACGGGGTACCCCTTGCCCGATGATACGGAAGAATCCCCATAT
This sequence comes from Avena insularis, assembly GCA_023614405.1. Lineage (NCBI taxonomy): Eukaryota > Viridiplantae > Streptophyta > Magnoliopsida > Poales > Poaceae > Avena > Avena insularis. The sequence continues at coordinate 407,927,456 of CM042684.1, read as the reverse complement.
CAAAATGACAAGGCAAGCAGACAACAAGTATCTCAGCAATCTTTTTATTTACCATGGGAATATGGTGCTTTTTTTCTCTCTTTCCTCTTTTCATAACCTCTTTTTTTCTCTTTTTCTCAATCTCTATCTCTTTTTTTATAAGAAGAATGCTTCATAGATACTCGTTATGGTTACACTGCAGGTTTCCACCATGTCAGCATGGATTAGACACCGACCAGGCGTTTCTAACACACATGCATAACTCCATGGACTTACAAGCTCCCTTTCATTTCACAAGCGACATCCATAGACAAAAGAACATGATATCAACTTGGTACAAAGTACCAGTGCAATGTTGAAAGCGTTCCCCATGCCAGCATGGTTCTGCTAATTCACAACTTACAAAGCGCAAGCATATACGCAACATAGGTGAGCACAATGGTTCAAGTTTATTAAGTGCAAGAAGGTAAAGTGTGCCATCAAATTCGTGAGAGCTTTAATCACTAATTTTCACATAACAAGTTTAATTTGGGAGGTAGATAAAACAAGAATTTACTTGGAATAGCAATAATGCTACTAGGTAGGTATGGTGGACACAAATGGCAAAGGTTTTGGTTTAAAGGAGGTGGATGCACGAGAAGAGATCCTCTCAGTACAGGTTTTTGGCTAGCAAGGCTGGGTAGAAAGTACAAGAGTTGAAGGAAACAAACAAACATACAAGTGATAAAGACAAACATGCAATCTTCCTTTGAAGCACTGTTGGGGATATACTTTCCGGGTATCGTCATAGTTCCTCACTGACCAGGGTGGCCCACTTCGGGTTAGAGCTTTGCTTCACGGGCGGCCCAGTCAGGGAGAAATACGGAGTCCAATCCGGCTACGGGAAGGCCTAGAAGACTTACCAACTTAGGCCCATATTGTTACTTGTAGTTCAAGATGTACTCTGTAACCGACTCTTAGTCGTAGCCGGATAGATATCTCCTGTAAACCCTAGGCCGGATATCTATATAAGCCGTCCTAGGGAGAGCCTTTAGGGAACACCTCAATAGTCTACAATCTCAACTCGCACAGGCGAAACCTTGTAACCCATATTCCGGCTCTGCCAGACATCGATTGCTAGCAGAGTAGGACCGTCCAAAGCCGGTGGATTGAACACAGGTAAACTTGTGTGCTCACCATCCCGGAACACCGTACGTCTCACACCCCTCTCTTCCGCACGCCTCTAGGACCCCCTCATGGCGTACTTGTCATCAATCCGACGACAGTTGGCGCCCACCGTGGGGCAAGTGAGCTTCGGATCTGCGTTCCGAGCGGAATCTGCAAAAATCAGAATCGGCGAGACTATCGCCATCAGTCGCATCCTCTACGCCAGCGACGTCCCTCTCATCGTTCTCGACGAGACTTGGATTCCGGCAAGGGAGGCCATGACTGCCTACACAATCATGTCTTTTGGCGAGATCGATGTTTACATCGGTTTCGCTGAACCTGCCCAACCCACCCCAGCGGTGATGATAGAGGCAGAAGAATTTTCTAGGTCCCCTTTGTCCGTGGAGGCGGCAGAGTTCCGGATCTCAGAAAACCCTAATCCCACCCAGCCCGCACCAGTTGCGGAGATAGTGGAGAAACCCGAGCCTGAGGAAGACCTAGCGGACCAAGTCAAATATGGAGTGGATCTCCCAAGAGGAACCGGATCCCAGATCGACCCACCCGTGGAAGTCAAAATCCAGGAGGAGCATATCGACACTAATTCCGGCTCTGATGATGCCGGAACAGACAATCCTTTCCTAAGGTACATACTACGACGTATGATACTGCAAGGTGAAAGCACAGATGCAATCCTCGAGACCATCAAAAGTTTTGATATGGCTGACCGCGAAAGCCACAGGTACCTCAGGAAGCACGCGTCGCACTTCGTCAGATACGTGGGATCTGGACCCGGCTCTGCCGATGCTGGAGAAAACACCGACTCGGTGCTGGAGACAATTGGAACAAACGCCGATGTACCCGCATCCTCGGATGAGTTGATGACGTCAGCAGATTTCCGAAAGTTCTCCGCGGAATATGAAGAGGAGTACAACTCCAAAGCTGTAGAAGAAGGAGAAGCCAGGATGAAGGATCTAGGGAACACTCTCCCAAAACGCAGGATGACATGGACGTCGGAGATAATCCCGAGCTCTAAATGTCCGAAAGTACCGATCAGAGCTTGACTCCAGGAAACAGACCCAAAGCCGTCTTTGCTACCGGCGCTGCCAAGAAGGCAAAGAAGAAGAACAAGAAAAACAAGACCCCGGCAAAAGACCCTCTGACAGAGGAGGTGATTGCCGAGGAATACGAAGAAGACTTGGATGGAGCACTTATCCCAGACGAGCTGAAAAAAGAACCATCGGTGGATGGACACGTGATCACTGAAGGTGCGCGTAAACTCATCGATGCCGCATTAACCACACCTATCCCTACAGCTGCAGAACTTACTACAGATGAGCTGGATGAAAGGGCGCAAGCCCTAGAAGCATGTCGTCAACAACTCCTTGATGAAGCCAAAAACATCGAGGTGGAGAAGAAGCGCATGTCGAACAAGGAGTACATGTCTCGTCTGCATCAGAAGACACGGAAGCGTCACATAGATGACAACCAATTCCCACGTGTCCGTGCCGTCCTTTTTGGAGATGAGATGGGGAAGCCACGGAAAGATAGCAACGGAGATTGGGTATACCCAATGCTAGTACAAAATACCGTGGCAGCCCGAGAAATTCTATCAGCTAATCCAGGACCAGAGGAGATCCGTTTGGGTATCAAGCTACACAACAAGGGACTGGAGAAGCAAAAGGTCGCCCTGTCCAGAAGTCAAAAACTGGTCTCAGATTCTGACCAATGTCGCACAGATCCGGCATGGGCTGGCGTAAGATCCCATTACGTCCGGGCGCAGTATCATGACCCCGAACGCAGGGAAGACAACTATTCAAGAACCGGATCTTCAGGACAACATCACAAAACTTCGCGTAACTGGAGCAACGTCGCCCCAGGGGCCGAGAAAGACGCCATCGCTGCCCTGAATCCGACGAACCCTCCCCGACGAGAATCTAAAGATCGAAGGGGAGAAGATAAAGAGAAACGTCAGGAGGAGGACCGTCAGAGAATGCCACCTCCTAGACATGAGAACCGTCCGGCTGAGCCTCACCATGGTGGGAACGACGGACGAAGAAACGACAGAAACCATGCCGGTACAAGCCGGCAGGGGCTCGTCGTAGTCAAGCTGCTCCACCCTCTCCACCACACAGTCATCACAACGACTCCCATGGAGGGCAAGGAGGACGACATGGCGGAGGAGGTGGTGGCAGAAGCCGAAGTTCGGTTCCACGACACCACAACCACAGCCGGCATTCGGGACGATCTCTATCCCCGAACGACGCAAGGCACAAGATCAACTCCAACATAGAGGCTCGGCGCTATGAAAATGATGACGTGTACGTGGGCCCAAAGTGCTTCGGTCCATGCATCAGAGCTACAAAATTCCCGGAAGGATTTGCTATCTCAAGACATATCCAAGCCTACAACGACATTGCTCGGCCAGACACCTGGTTACAGGACTTCTTCCAAGCTTGCTGCATTGCCAAAGGCGGAAACAGCCTGGTCGCAACCCGATATCTCCCACTTATGTTGCGGAAGACGGCACGATCATGGCTCAATGAACTTCCGGCAAACACCATCCATAACTGGTATGATTTACAAAGCGCGTTCTTTCGAAATTTCGAAGGCACATATCGGAGGCCCTGTACGGTTGGAGACCTACAACGTTTTACCTAGAAAGCCGAAGAAACTTGTCGGGATTACCTCGGATGATGGATCGACACCAAGAACTCCTGCGAATGAGTAAATGATCAAACTGCGATTGAAGCTTTCATCGCAGGTCTCCCTATTGGTTTACTACGCCATCGCTTGAAGTGTGACAAGGTTACCGATTTGGGAGAGATGATAGAAACAACAAGCAAGTATGCAGATGCTGACGACGATGCAGAAGGACTACTCAATGCCCTAGTTGTGCCTCAGTCGGCAAAACAACCAAAGCATACAAGCTTAGAAGCACAAAAACACCTCAGAAGAAAAACCCAACGCGGAAACAGCGGTAGTCACTACTATTTCCGGGTCTGGAGGACGAGGAGGACGTGGCAGAGGCCGCGGGCATGGCCGTGGGACATCAAGGGTCCAAGGTAGAGGAGAACAACAACCAGGCAAAACCTACTCTTGGGCCGACATTGCCAATAACCCATGTGTGCATCACCTAGACGCCAAGGGGGCTCGTCCCACACCAACGCTGAATGTCGTTTCAATGACGACATCAAAAGAGATGACACCGTGGGCTACAAAGCTAAGCGGAAGAAGGGAAAGAAAAATCCCGAAAAAGACAAGGAGACCAAGGAAGATTCCGACATGGAGGAAGCTAATGCTTCAAATCCCAAGTCGGAAGGGAAGAAGACTTTTCCCACCAAGAAGGACACTTATGTCACCTTCCTTGGATCTCAACCAGCAAAGGTCAAGAAAGCAGTTCTACATGAGCTCAATGCAACAGTTTCGGCTGTCCCCTAGTATCTAGACTGGTCGGAAGTGGCAATCACGTTTGACCATGATGATCATCCGCCTAAGTTACACAGGCGAGGAAAGTATGCCTTAATCGTCAACCCACTTATTGACGGTTATGGTTTCTCCAAGACCCTCATGGACGGTGGTAGCAGCATCAATATTCTCTATGTCGAAACGCTACGCCGAATGAAGATCTCGGAGACCCAGCTGAACCATAGCTCTATGATTTTTCATGGAGTTGTCCCAGGAAGACAAGCTAATTCCCTGGGAGAGATCACTTTGGATGTTACCTTTGGAATTCCAAAGAACTATCGGACGGAGGCACTTTCTTTCGAAGTGGTCCTGTTCAAGAGCGCATACCACGCTATATTCGGACGTTCGGCTTACTGGGCTTTTATGGCTCGTCCGTGTTACATTTACAATATGATGAAAATTCCAGGTCCCAACAGCGTGATCACCATCAGGGGAGACCCAAAGAAAGTGTGAGAGTGCAAGGGTGGAAATGTCGCTTTGTCAAGCCGTCTTTGCACGCCAGAGTACCAGGAGATCAAGAAGAGCATAGATCCGTCCGAGATGCCCGCAACGAAGAAGGAGGTTACCAAGCCAAACTGGAGTTCAAGGCATCAGAAGAGACGAAGAAAGCACCGTTGAAGGATGATGACCCCTCCAAGGTGACCCAGATAGGCGTAGGCCTAGATAGCGCATAGGAAAGCGCGCTTGTCAAGTTCCTCCAAGCAAATCAAGATATCTTCGCATGGCAGCCATCTGACATGACCGGAGTACCTAGGGAACTTGCCGAGCACTCTCTAAATGTAAACCCGAACGCTAAACCCGTCAAACAGTCTTTACGACGGTTTGGCGATGAAAAGCGTAAGGCAATAGCTAAGGAACTAGCACGGCTCGAGTTAGCCAGATTCATAGAAGAGGTTATCCACACTGAGTGGTCGGCCAATCCTGTAATGGTCCCTAAAAAGGACACCACTGGTTTAAGGATGTGTGTTGATTATACTGCGTTGAACAAGGCTTGTCCAAAAGATCCGTTCGCTCTGCCTAGAATTGATCAAGTTATCGATTCTATGGCAGGCTCGGAACTCCTTTGTTTTCTCGACGCATATTCCGGTTATCACCAAATCCGGATGAAGGAATCTGACAAAGTCAAAACTTCATTCATAACCCCCTGCGGAACCTTCTGTTTTGTTACGATGACCTTTGGGCTGAAGAACGCAGGAGCTACGTACCAGCGCATGATGCAACGTTGCCTCCACGACCAACTCAGACGCAATGTACATGCATACGTGGATGATATCGCGGTGATGTCCAAAAAGAAGGAAACACTCATTTCTGACTTGGAGGAAACGTTCGCCAATCTACGAAAATACAACATCATGCTTAACCCGAAGAAATGCTTCTTTGGAATACCAGCCGGAAAATTGTTAGGTTTCATCGTGTCTCAAAGAGGCATAGAGGTGAATCGCGACAAAATCAAGGCTATACTCAATATTTCCAGGCCAACTCGCCTGAAGGACGTACAAAGATTAACTGGTTGCATTGCTGCGGTCAGTCGATTTGTAAGCTGGCTTGGTGAAAGAGCCACACCATTATACAAACTCCTGAAGAGGACCAAAGATTTTGTCTGGACTGACGAAGCTGAAGCTGCACTGCAAGACCTGAAGAAAGTACTCTCATCTGCTCCTATCCTTGCAGCGCCGGAACCTCAAGAACCGATGTTGCTTTATATTGCTGAGACAAATAAGGTCGTTAGTATCGTCATGGTGGTGGAGAGACCAGAGGAAAATCAGGAACACCTGGTGCAGCGTCTGACTTACTTTGTCAGCGAGGTCTTGACAGAATCAAAACAGCGATATCCGCACTATCAAAAGTTGGCTTACGGTGTTTTCCTAGCATCTCGTAAGTTACGACACTATTTTCAGGAGCATCCAATTACCGTGGTGAGCAAAGATCCCATGAGAGACATAATCAACAATAGCGATGCCACAGGACGTGTCGCCAAATGGGGCATAGAGCTCTCAGCTTTCGATATTGAGTATAAACCTCCGACAGCAATCAAATCCCAGATCCTTGCCGACTTTGTCGCTGATTGGACAGAGACGAAGGAGAACATGGTCCTCCCTGAGTCGGAATACTGGACCCTCTTTTTCGATGGGTCTAAGGCTCGAGGGGGCTGGCGTGGTGCTCAAATCACCCCAAGGAGATAAAATATTATACGTGTTGCAGATCCACTTCACAGCGACAAACAATATTGCCGAGTATGAAGCACTGCTGCATGGAATACAGATTGCCAAGGATATTGGCATCCGATGTTTGATGTGTTACGGAGATTCGGATCTTGTTGCTCAGCAAGTCTCGGATATTTGTAATGCAAATAAGCACATGTCAGCATATAAAGCTGTCATGGATGATCTATCTAAATCGTCCGAAGGGTTTGAAGTTCAACACATCCCTCGAGCAGAAAATGAGGAAGCAGATGCACTATCTCGAATAGGCTCTGCGCGGAAAGAGGTCCCGAATGGCGCATTTTTAGAGCACCTCAAAGTTCCCTCGATAAAGGGAGTAGATGAGGAATATCCGACCAAATCCGACTCACCTTTAATAGGAGTTCTGGTTGTAATTCCCAGCTGGACTCAACCCTACCTTGATTATTTGGTAGATGGCAAATTACCCGAAGACGAGGTGCTGAGCCGGCAGATTATCCGACGAGCGAAAGCCTATACTATTGTTAAGGGTGAGCTCCATAAACGGAGTGTTTCTGGGGTTTTTCAATGTGTATCTCCTAAGAAGGAGTGGAAATCTTAAGGAAATCCACGGTAAGTGTGGTTACCATGCTGCAGCCAAATCTTTAGTGGCAAAAGCTTTTGACATGGATTTTTTGGCTTACAACTCAGTGCAGATGCGAACGATTAGTCAAGACATGCAAAGGTTGCCAAAAAGTACGCCAAGCAAGCTCATGTTCCCTGATCAGCTCTGAACAATACCTATAACATGGCCTTTTGCGGTCTGGGGGCTTGACATGGTAGGACCTTTTAAACGAGCTCCAAGTGGATTTACTCACCTCTTAGTGATGGTGGATAAATTCACCAAGTGGATTGAGGCTAAACCTGTCACTAGTTGTGATGGAGCAACAACCAAAAGATTTGTCGAGGATGTTATAATCCGGTATGGTTATCTGCATAGCAGACAACAAGAGTAATTTTTCTATGGGAGAACTGGCCGAATTCTGCGATGAGCAAAATATCCGGCTTGACATTGCGTCAGTCGCACATCCACAGGCTAACGGACAAGTCGAAAGAGCAAATGGTTTCATTCTACAAGGCCTGAAACCAAGACTCGAAGCACCACTACGATGTGCTACGGGGGCTTGGGTAGAGGAACTACCCTCTGTAATTTGGAGTTTACAAACAACTCCGAACAGGTTAACAGGATACACACCTTTCTTCTTGGTCTATGGCGCAGAAGCAGTTCTTCCTAGTGATTTAATTCATACTTCTCCTAGAGTGGCCGCGTATATCAAAGAGGATGCCGAGATTTCTCGACAAAATGATCTCGACTTAGTCGAAGAAGTTCGCGTCGTTGCTGAAATGAGATCTACAACCTATCGCAGGTTACGCAAGTATCATAGCCGAGAGTCTGAAATAGATCTTTCAATAAAGGTGATTTGGTTCTCCGCTTGTGCAACAAAGAAAGCACAAACTTTCCCAGTATGGGAAGGGCCCTTTAGTTAGTCGAGTATTGCACAATGGATCGTACTACTTAAGCGACATGAGGCCACCAAAGAAAGACCTGCTACTAAGAAGAGAAAGAGAGTGGAGGCGACAAACCGGATGAATTAGACGGATCGTGGAATATTGCTCGACTCGCCCTTTTATTCTTAGTTTATCCTTCTTTGTAATCATACATATGTACATGTTACGTGAGAAATAAAAGTTTTGGTTGCCTCAAGTTTTTCCGAGAAGTTCTTAAAACCATCTTATTTCGAATGATCATGTCATAGTCGAAAATCCGAATGATTGAAAGTACTTTATGCTCATGTTCGCTCGTCTAGATTTCGATTCTAAAACTGCTACCTTGTATAACTCTAAAATTTCTAGTCTTTACTTTGGTTATTTATCCGATTGCGGATGAGCATTTTCCGAGTAGTGAATTGGTTGTCCGAAGCGGCTTTGTTTCGAGTTTAAACTGGTTTAGCAATTGAGCTCCGTTGTTCGGCAAAGTTTCCATGAAGGTTTAGCTGGCTCACAAAGGGACGAGGCGAAGCCAGATAAACGATAAGTAGAGACGAAAAAATATAAGTGCTTGTGTAAACATTTCAGGCACGCAAAAATTTCAAAAGTCAAAAGTGCTGAATAGATCAAAAGCTTAGCACTTGCAAAGATAAATAGTACTTAATATTTACAATCACATCAGTTTTTCTAGAATAATACATAAATTTCTAGTCTATGATGCAGGAGAAGATGAAGGATCTGCCGGCTCGCTGGTCACTCTGCCTTGATATCGTTCCGAGATGTCCACATCTGAGTTGGTGCGTTCATCGTCGGAAACTTCTTCGGCTTCTTCTGCAGGAGGAGGCGGAGTATCTATGCGGGTGAAGAAGGGGATCTCGTAGCTGGTCAGATCAGCTATGTGGCACCCATATCCGGCGCAGGAGTGCATGATGGCTTGAAGGTCCTGCTCCTGGCCGTCTTCGTCTACCTTGCAGTACCCTTTAGTCACTTGCCATATTTCCATGTTTCCATGGTGGCTCATGACCATGGAGAGAGCGTTCTGCGCAGTAGTCCGTGCGTAGGACATGTTCCAGTCCCGAACAAGCTGCGGCATCTCCTTGGCCCTGTCCCGCACCTCAAAATCCGACATGCTTGGCATGTCTGGAATCCTGAGAGACTCGCCAATGTCCTCAAAGGACTGGCGGTAGTCATGAAGAAGATCACCGACTTGGGTAAGCCGGTGGGTGCGGGGCTCGGACGAAGAAGAGTCCGTCAACTTAAGAGGACCTATACACAAAACAAAGTTAAGAAAAAACCGACATTGCTAGAAGTCGAAGGAAAAGATAAGTCAGAGAGGTGGAAGGTACCAAAAATGATGTCGTCAATCTTGGTCTTCTCCTCCCGGAGACTCTGGAGTTTAGCCCGGAGCGCCTGGGATATGTCCTTCTCTCTGCCAAGCTCATTCTTGAGGTCCGAGATTATTTTATCCTGAGCAGCAATCTTGCGATCACGCTCATTAGTGGCCATGGAGGAGGATTCAAGGACTTGAGCTATGCTCTTCTCATGATCTGCCTTGAGCTTATCCAGCTCTTGGCGAAGTCCCTTGTTCTCCACCACCAGGATCTTGAGGTTCTCGGCCTCTTCAATCATAGTGATGGATTGTTTCACCAGCGCTGTAAGACAAAAAAGAACAACAAGTTCAGAAAAATTCGACATTGAAAAAAAAGCAAAGACAAGGTTTGAATCTCGGAATATTTACCTTCGGCTTCATCCTTGGCTACTTTGAGCTCAGCATTTTTAAGCCGGGGAGCTTTGATCTCTCTCCGCTTATCACATACATTGGTCAATAATTCCTGGTTATAGGAACATACTTTCTGTAAGTCAGAATACCCAAAGTCAGAAAGCTACTTAAGACTCGGGCTAATATTTTTGCTAAATATCAGCACGAGCCTTGGGGGCTACACTAGTTCGTTCTTTGGCATCCTAATGAAGCATAAACTCGGATTCTATATCCTACTTCATGCTTGGGGGCTAGAGGATATGGTATAACATAATGGAAAAAACAAGAGTTGGAATTCCGACTTACATATTGCTCGCGGGTGAGTTTATCTAAACCCGCGTTCACTTCAGCGGCCACCTTCTTGGCAAGAGTAAGAGGGATCACTAGGGCTGTTGGAAGCTCGCCAGTCCTAATCCTCTCGTCGCGAAGGCAGACTTGAGTGAGAAGGTCAGAGAACTTGACGTCCTCTGCTTCTTGTGCTTCCTCCTCGGGGGATAAATGGCTTTTGTCCAGGACTTGCCTGGCCAGCCGCTGGATCTCCTTTGCAGATTTCTGGGTCAGGCCAAACTTGGCAAGACCCAGATTGTTGAGGAGGTTTTCGGCAAAGACTTCAGCCGAGGGATCATTACCCGAAGAGGGTTCACCCTTATCTTGACCTGACGCACCTACAAGTGGCGCCGCCATGCGACAAGGATCGCAGGCTCCGTTTGAAGAGCCGGATCTTCTGCAGCATCCGATGAGATAACCGGAGTTGTAGAAGGTTGAGGGGCCGGAGTCGGAGGAGCCACGGCAGGCGAAGCTATGGTAAGCTTCGTCTGGCGTAAGGGCTTCGAAGAAATCCCTTTCCCCTTGCCCTTGATGATCGATTTTGCTCTGAGAAGGTAACAAAGTCGGAAATGTTACATCTCGGAAAGAAGTTTGAGTATAGTACAAAGACGGAAAAATTGTGACTGAAAGTATACCTCTTCACGACAGGCACCTCCTTTGTGCCAACAACTACCGTCGGAGCTTTGCGCTTCTTGAGCGCAAGATCCGGCAGTGGAACTACTTCCACCTCCTGAGAGAACTCAGGAGGGTATCCTTCGAGCGGAGCAAGTTCCGACTCGGGGATGTCAGCAAGCTAAAAACAAGAAAACATATTAGTATTGCAATATAACTCGAAGATAGAAACACATAAAAGATGTGATGATGAAAGCTTACCGGCACCACGGGGTTTTCCGCCGTGTGCATGTCCAGGACACCTCTGGAATCCACCTTTCGATCCGCTCCTTGATCAGCCACTTGATTTGGCTTATGTAGCCTTGAGTGGTGTAGGCTTTGGGGCTGATGCGGAGGGAGTCGGTTAGAGAAGACGTGATGGAGTGCATCACTATCCGTGGTATCAAGTGGTCGATCCAACGTGCTACCCAAAGACCGGACCAAGTCGGATCCTTCAAACCATTGTGCTTGATCGATATTCGATCCGCCTCTTAGCAAGGATCGATCATCTGAGAGTTGAGCAGCCTCCTCGTCCGGAAGGCTGGGCCGTGGCGGCTCTGTCGATAAAAACCGGCAAAGCGGTAGCTTTGCCGGGAGCTAGAATATCCCTTTGGTAGAAAAAAAGTGGCTGGCCATTGTTTGACCGAGTCACTGGCAGAAATTTTGGGATATGCCCGGTCTCGTCTAAGAGAAAAACTAATGGTGCCGGTGATGTAAGGAACACCGACAGTGATGGAATTCCTCCAGACATGAAAGTAAAACCGGAAGAGAAGCAAACTCGGCCTAATGCCGAGAAAGCCCTCGCAAAGCGCAGCATATGCACTCATTTCTAAAAGAGAATTGGGAGAAGATTGTGGAGTTGAACTCCATAGTGATCTATCACCTCGGAGAAGAACTCTGAGGGAGGAAAAGACAGACCTCGGTCCAGATGAGTGCCGAAGTGGACTCACTCGCCCTTGTGTGGGTTGGGGACGGTTTCGTCGGAGCCGCTCCGCCAGTCGCCGGCGACGAGAAGACCCTCCTTCTCCATGTTCTTGAGGCCCTCCTCATTGAGGGCGCAGGGGATCCAGATTCCCCGGAAGCTCTCCTTCTCCGCTGCAGCTTCCGCCACTGGCCATGCCGCCAAGCCAGAGGAAGAAGATGATGAAGCCATTTTTCTCCGGTGAGAAAGTGACCTTAAAGGGGCGGCGCTGGGAGTTTCTGTGGGGGAAGGACGAGGAGGCTCTGTGCGCGTAGGAGGATTGGGAAGGAAGGAAACGGCAAAGGACTGGTGGAAAGAAGAAGAAGAAATCTAAACCCCTTATATCCACCTACCTACGCCAAGATTCATGGAAACGCTACAGTGTAACCGCCACGCGTCGTGGAAAGAACTGGGAAGGGCCCGCACGATGATTGCGTCGCCTCGATCTCCATGCACGCATTGAAACGGTGCCTCGGTTCCGCGGACCACGGACCCACCAACGGTCGTGCTGACGGAACGCCTGACAAATGACGTGACTTGACCATGCTTGTGTCAGGTGGCGTTAGAGACCAAGTTCCGGCTTAGTTCAAAATCGAGCTAGAAAATCCGAGTAACCTACTGATAGGTCCGACTTATTTTAAGACCTGGATCGTATCTTTTGTTGTGAAGTTTCAGGAACCCTTCAAGATTCTGCAAGCCGAAGATCAAGCTAGACGATGATAAATCCGACTTTGGATCTTGGAGGCCTCCGGGGGCTACTATTGGGGATATACTTTCCGGGTATCCTCACAGTTCCTCATCGACTGTGGTGGCCCACTTTTAGAGCTTTGCTACAGGCGGCCCACCAGGAGAAAGACGGAGTCCAATCCGGCTATGGGAAGGCCCAGAAGACTTACCGACTTAGGCCCATATTGTTACTTGTAGTTCAAGATGTACTCTGTAACCGACTCTTAGTCGTAGCCGGATAGATCTCTCCTGTAAACCCTAGGCCGGATATCTATATAAGCCATCCTAGGGAGAGCCTTTAGGGCACACCTCAATAGTCTACAATCTCAACTCGCACAGGCGAAACCTTGTAACCCATATTCCGGCTCTGCCAGACATCAGTTAGCTAGCAGGAGTAGGATCCGTCCAAAGCCGACGGATTCGAACCTGGGTAAACTTGTGTGCTCACCGTCCCGGAACACCGTACGTCTCACACCCCTCTCTTCCGCACGCCTCGAGGACCCCCTCATGGCGTACTTGTCATCAATCTGACGACAAGCACAAAAAATCTTAACTAGAGAATACTAAACTTATGAGCAAATCAAGAAAGAAAGATGATGAAATAATTTTTCTTTAGAGTACCTTTATCTTTTTCATTCAACTCTCAAAATAGTGTTGCTACTGACCGAGCCAGGTTTTCCAAAACCAACTAAATTAACTCAAAGATCCCAGAGTGATACCAATACTAACAACAAGATCAATCATATAATCACAAATTGAAAACTAATATAAGCTATTGCAAAAGAGTGAATGATAGAACTTCTCATTAATATTCCATAGCGGCAACTCACACCAAGGGATACATATCTAACGAGAGAGGGGACACTTCCATAATGCAAACCATACTACATAATTGAAGGAAATATGCCCTGAGAGGCATAAAGTTGTTATTATGTATTCCTTGTATATGATAGATGTTTATTTTACATGCTGTAATTGTATTGATAGGAAACATCAATACATGTGTGTTTAATAAACAAAAAGGGTTCCTAGTCATGCCTCTCTTATAGACTAGCTTGTTGATTAACAGGATGATAAAGGTTTCCTGATCATGGACATTGGATGGTGTTAATAACAAGGTCACACCATTGGTGGAATGATGTGATGAACATTCATCCGAAGTATAGCATTACAATCAAGTCATTGTGTTTATATTGCTATAACATCATACGAAGTAATCTTTATCCTTAGACCATGAGATCATGTTAATTGCTAACACCGGAAGAGTATCTTGATAACATCAAACGTCACACCGTAACAGGGTGACTATAAAGATGGGTTCAGTTCTACGAAGGTGTTATGTTGAGGCTCATGGATCAAGAGTGGAATTTGTCAATCCAGATGACGGATAGATATACTCTGGGCCCTCTCGGTGATATCACATTAGGATAGCTTGCAAGCAAGTGATGTGATCACTAGAATGTTATATCACGGGAACAAGAAAAGAGTGCATGTCGGTAACGAGATCAAACTAGGTATGGAGATACCGATGATCGAATCTCGGACATGTAATATATCGAGAGACAAAGGGATTTAGTTACAAGCGTTAAAGGTTCTCACGATCACAGGAGTCATCGTTGAATGTGTAGGAGTCAGTACGGATCTCCAGGTCCCGCTGCTGATTATTGATCGGAGAAGGGTCTCGATCATGTCTACATTATTCACGAACCGTAGGGTGGCACACTTAAGAGTTACCGGACACCATTTTGGAGCACATATGTTTCTGCGTATAAAAGAATTGCAAAGCGCAGGAATTGTTTCAATAGAAACCGGAAATTGTTTCGAGTGAAATTGCAGAAGGTGGTTCTGCATGTGATATTGAAATATTGCAAGGGGCTATATGTGAATGTTTGTTAATTAAAGTAATTAACAAAATTCTGAATAAATTTAATAAAAGGGTTTTATTAAATGAGAGAGCATTAAATTTGGAGAAACTTAATGCATTTAAAGTGGAGACTTTAAAAGGGAATGTGAAGAGGCATTTTAATGTGGAGGAGTTACCACCACATGAATGGGGGAGGTGAGGGGTCACCCCCCCCATGCGCCGTCCATGGAGAGAGGGTGCACCCCCCTCCTCCTATAAAAGGCCACCCATTCCCTCCTTCATCCTCACACCTCCTTGTGAAGGATCTCTCTCCCCCTCTAGAATTATTCCCCATGGTCTCGGATTAGCGAGATACATGTTCCCGGTGGCATTTCATCTGGAAGGAGTTGCTGCTTCCGCTGGATCGCTGGAGCGAGGAGGTGGAGGTTGTCCGGTGGCTTGAACGTGTGTGCGAGTCCGGATGCGCTGCTGAGTTGCGGCGCTCGTGTCGTGGTGGTGGCACGGCAGATGCCATGGGTAGGCTAAAGTTTGGGGCCAATGGATGCTAGTGGGATCTGGGGAGGGAAGATGTAGTTGATTCTACACACAGAAAGCTAACGCAAAGATCTTTATTTCTCCTTCCTTGGGCTACAAGTGCTCCTTGAGCTGCATACAAGGAGAAAGAGAGAATTTTACCAGCCTAACGGTCCCAAGAAAGAGTCGATCCCTTCATCAGGGTCCAAGCCTCCCCTTATAAAGGAGAGCCCTGGGTTCTTCTAGGGCTGACGAGGCAAGCATATTCGAGGAATATGCTTGTCCCAATATAGTAGTTCGGCGCTCCTCTTTCCCTGTCGCCCTTCTCACTGTGGTAAGATTCCAGAGGGCCCCTCCTGCGTGCCTCGGGCTCCAGAACTGTCACCTCCGTGACCTCCTTCTGCCCCTCTGTCGTTCTGCACATTTGTCTTTAGCTCTTGGCTCTGCTCGGATTCCGCGACTAGGGTTTAACTTTGGGATTCTCCTTCTCCTGCAAGCTTTGTACTATTCGGCCCTTCCTCGCGTAACTCGGCCTGTCCCTCACCTGCATTAAGATCATTCGGGTCAACCCGGCCGACATACGCCATATCTCGGCCGGGTAATGCCTTGCCATTACTATTGAGGTTCTGCCTTTTCCTATCTCGGCCGACCTTTACAAGACTCGGCCAGCTCAGGATACAACTCGGAAACTGGACGGGGAATAATCCTTTCGTCTTTCCCCGTCCTTATCCTATCCAGGGTTACCTCCCCAACATTAGTCCCCGAAGCTGATATGGTCCCGCCGATCATCTCGGCCGGGTCGTATCAGTTTTATGATACTTATTATGCATTGTTTCTGAGTTATCTCCTGTTCGTTTGCGGTAACATCGTATTTACCAGTGCATGCCTCGTCTTACGAGTCATCCTCATCATTGTTTCTCTAGTTTTTTGTTCCTATACAGTGTTTACTGACAAGCTACGATTCGCCGCGCTGTCGCTGCGTTCGCGACGCCTCATGCGCCGTTCTCGTTGGGGATCGTGAGCTCCATGGTCAATCGTGTGGTCCTTGGTGCGGCTCCGCTCAGCGACGCGTGGTCGCGCGGCACACACGATCTACACGACGAACCGCCACACTCACGATCCCACTACCTCGCAGGTGGCTCGGTTATAAAGAGGGGCGTGGCGCCTGGGAGTTTCACTTTCCCCTTCTCGTTCGCCCGCACCCTTCTTGTTCCTCGCGCTTCAAGGCCGTTCGTGGTTCGCGCCGCTTAATCTGGTTCTCGTGACGAGGAGGACTCATGGCGCTGCTCGTCGCCTCGTCCGCTCACTTGCTCCGGCGTCGCCGCGGTGAGTTCTTCGCCTTGCCGCTAGGATTTCCTCTAGATCCCTTCGTTTCCTCTTTGTTCTTGCCCTTGTCGTTGCCGTTCCGCCACTGCTTTTTTGCGTAGAATTGCGACGGGGCCTCGTAGCTCTAAGTTTTCCTCCGCCGCGAGTTCTTTCTCCGGCGATCTTTCCGGCGAAACCATGTCTAGTTCCTTTAGCGGTGCCCTGGTAGAGGATGATGATGCTGGCTCTGGGCCCGAGCGAGGCTCGTGGCAGGGCTCCTCAGTTACCCGGCGGGAGATCGAGTGGCTCATTCGAACCCGGAGGATTCCCGCCGAGGTCTCTTGTCGTTTACCCGGCAACGAGTTATCTCCGGATGTTAGGGAGGGCGAATATGTAGTTTTTATGTCACATTTCTGGCGCGGCTTTGGTCTCCCTCTTAGCGATTTTGCAAGAGAGTTTCTCGACTACTTCGGCCTTCAGCCGCATCATCTTCCTGCGAATGCCATCGCTTCTCTTTCTGCATTCATCTCCGCGTCGGAGGGATACTTCGGCCTATGGCCGTCCGTGCACGTCTGGTCGAAGTTCTTCCAGATTCGTTCTAATGTAGTCCCTGACAAGTCTCTGCACCCTTCCGAGAAACTGCTTACTCAGTGTGGGGCGGCATCCATTACACCTCGGAGGAAATCCGTATTTCCTCGTGTCACCGGGTTAGAGTTGTGCAAGAAGTGGCACAAATCCTTCTTTTATGTCAAGAACAGAGGGACGGAAGACAAGATTTGGCTCCCTGCCTTTTCCATTGGTCCGCCTTCCAAGGTGAATTGGACTTACAATCCGAGGAGGAGTCACGTCTTGGCCGAGCTTTTCGAGACTCGGCTCAAGGAGCTGATCCGGGCCGGGTTATGCGGCGAGGACTTGATGGCTACCTTTATCAGTAGCCGAATTTTCCCATTGTAGAAAAGGACGCACAAACTTTGCTACATGAGTGGTCCACTTGATCCCAACCGAGTCTCGACCGTCGAGCTGGACAACTACCTCGTCTTCAAGCGTGTCCGAGCTATATTTAAGACGGAGATGCCTGAAGATTGGACTTGGGGATTGAAACCTTTTACCCGCGATCATCCTCCTCCCGCAGTAAGTTAAACCATTAATGCTTTGATTTTCTATTGTTTTCATAGCTGTTTTTGCTAACCTTCCTTCTTTTTCGCCTCACAGAAGTTCGCAGAGCAAAAGGACGAGGATGCCGAGGTTTTGTCGCTTCCGTGGACTACGGACCGGAATACCCCGGACGTCGGGGAGCCGGACTCCGAAGAATTCGTCCCTAAGTCGGATCCCGCCTGCCCAAGGCCGTGGCAAGACTTCGGTCCATGAGGAGGAAGGTGATTCGGACGAGGCCCAAGTTCTTGAGGTAGTTGCCGCAATGCCTATTTCTTATGCATTTCCGGCTTCTACTTTCCCAGCTAATCCGGCCGGTCAGGTTCACGACGCCGAGCCTATTGCATCCCGGCCCCCAGTTACCTCGGGGAAACGTGGGCTCCTGCTAGTGCCTCTGAGGCGGCCCCCAAGAAACGAATGAAGAAGTCTACTCCGAATCCTCCCAGGCGCAAGGCCATGCCTGGGGTCGCCGGGTAAGCTCATTTTGCTCGTATTTCTTGTTTCCTCTTCGCTTTTCATCCCGACATCCTTTTTTCTTTTTATTTTCGCGGTTTCCGCTTCCGTTAAGCCCTGGCGGTCCTAGCATGACTAGCCGCCTGATTCGCAGCCGTCTCCTCCGCCTGCTGAAGATACTAGGATTCCCACCCGCTCATGCAAGCGTCTCCTCCAGCTCAAGATCATCATCCCTCACACGATGCTGATACTCGTGTCTCCGAGATTTCTACCGAACCCGTTGCCCCTCCATTGAATCCGAGCATATCCACCGAGCCTCTTTCTACCTCGGTAGCTCCTACAGTAACCCCAGCCGCAGCCGTGGTCGCTAATACCCCGGCGTCCTCTGCGCCTGTGATCCCTCCTGCTCCTAAAGGCACTGTTCCCATTGCCGAGGTATCGCTTCGCTGGTGCCTCCTCTACAAGAAGAAAACTGCCACCAAGGCTTCCACTTCCCAAAAAGGTCTTGCTGGTTCTTCTCAGCCGAGTATTGCCGACGTGCTGCGCAAAGGAACTGCGCCTACCAAAGCCTCCGTTACCTCGGCTGCCAGCACCCAGCTTGCTCTTCATACAAGCCCTGCGGCTGCAGTGGTTGCACAACATGTCCGAGGTAAAGTCTTAACCCGGACGGCTAGTGGGAACAGCCTCGGCTCGCTGGTGGAATATGCTCATAACTGGAATGCTGCTGATCAGCTTGAGGGCAATCCAAACAGTCAGCCGTTTCAACTTTCCGACATCAGCAGCCGTTTGGATCGAGCTGCCAAGATCATTCTGGATAGCAACAAGATGAACGAGGTAGTTGTTGCTTCTCGGGGTTTAGACTGATTCTCCATATGCTATTATATATACATTAGTCCCCGAAACTTGCAAACGAGTAACTTGTTATTCGCTTGGAAGTTTTTATAGTGCTATACTTAACTCGACTTAATTTAGGGTTCGAGCCTATATCCGAGTAGATCTATCTTAAACTTTGCTTAAATTTTATCTAGCTGTTCTTTGAATGTCTAGCCACATAGGTCCGGGTTAAGCTTTCGCCTGACTCGAATCTACTTTTGGCTTTGAATATCCAGCCACCTAGATCTGGGTTAAGTTTTCGCTTAACTCGGATCTGTTTTGGCTTTGAATATCCAGCCACCTAGATCTGGGTTAAGTTTTCGCTTAACTCGGATCTGTTTTGGCTTTGAATATCCAGCCACCTAGATCCGAGTTGAGTTTTCGCTTAACTCGGATCTGTTTTAGCTTCGAATATCCAGCCACCTAGATCCGGGTTAAGTTTTCGCTTAACTCGGATCTGTTTTGGCTTTGAATATCCAGCCACCTAGATCCGGGTTAAGTTTTCGCTTAACTCGGATCTGTTTTGGCTTTGAATATCCAGCCACCTAGATCCGGGTTAAGTTTTCGCTTAACTCGGATCTGTTTTGGCTTTGAATATCCAGCCACCTAGATCCGAGTTGAGTTTTCGCTTAACTCGGATCTGTTTTAGCTTTGAATATCCAGCCACCTAGATCCGGGTTAAGTTTTCGCTTAACTCGGATCTGTTTTGGCTTTGAATATCCAGCCACCTAGATCTGAGTTGAGTTTTCTCTTAACTCAGATCTGTTTCAGCTTCGGACATTTATTCATCGTTTTGCTCCATTGTTCAGGTTGCACACGACAGGCGGACTACTGAATTTCAAAGGTTGCTTTTTTCGCACCGCAAACTGGAAGAGAAATACGAGAAAGTCCTTCCTGTGGTAAAAAAGGCTGGTAAGTTGATAGTTCCTTTTCATCATTTTCGACTTACTTTTGTCCGCGAGGTGTCGGCTCACTTTTTTGGTAAACAGGTAATATCAATAATCTCAACATTCGTCTTGAGAAGAAAGTCAAGAGCTTGGAAGGTTAGTTTCCCTCTTACCCTACACCTTTTCGCCCTTTAGAATACGCGCTAATTTTTTTTATTTTGTTTGGCTGTGGCAAAGCCGAGTTGCAAACCTTCGCGGCATCTCACCAAGATTGCACGCCTATGCCTGACGTGATGCTGCATTTTTTAGAACAAAGCGCTACTCATTCGGCGCAGCTAAAAGAAAAAGATGATGAAATATAGCTACTGCGGCCGAGGTGGAGACCCTTAAGCTCTCTCGAAATCTGAACTAGAAAAGGTCGATCAGAATTCTCCGAGGAGAAGAATCGGTGCTTTGGAGCTGGAAGAATAAAGAACTCCTCGAGGCTGCCGAACTGAAAACTCAGGGAATGAGCGAGGAAATTGCTTCGTTTGAGAAGAGCAAGATCATCTGGGCTAAAGACCTCCATAAAATGTTGAGTTATATTCATTGTAAGTTTCTTATCACATCCGCATTATATTCATTATAAGTTTCTTAT
This sequence comes from Avena insularis, assembly GCA_023614405.1. Classification (NCBI taxonomy): domain Eukaryota; kingdom Viridiplantae; phylum Streptophyta; class Magnoliopsida; order Poales; family Poaceae; genus Avena; species Avena insularis. Next base: position 407,907,051 of record CM042684.1, on the reverse strand, counting down.
CACAGCCGAATTATATTCATTGTAAGTTTCTTATCTCCTGACGCATTCGTGTTTTGCGCAGGTCATTTCCCAGAAGCTAAGCCTATGAGCTCGAAAGCGGTTCTAGCAGCTCGTGGCGCCGAGGTGTCCTGTTGATTCGAGTACTGATGGAAGATTTCCTTGTTGCCATGCTGCTATTGGTCCGATGAAAATTATGGGCAGGGACTTGGTGCAGGCAGCTATCCGAGCCTACCATGTTCTTTGGCCTAACACTTCTGGGACCCCTGATATCAATGAGGTCGAATTACTGGTGAAAAGACTTATGGCATCTGAGAGGCAACTAAGTCTCTGGAGGGAATCAGCCGGATGAGCTGCGCTGATATGGCTCTAACTGTTATTATGTCATGGTACAAAGACATCTCTCTTGATATCTTGAGAAATCTGCGCACTGGTTCTCGTTGGGTTGAGGACCCCACTTTCGTCGCTCTCCGGCAAGCTCGCGCCTTTCAACTCGTCGAGTACGCCGACGTGCACACACTGAATGAAGGGCCGAAGTTTCCTTCCAAACCGGACGAGGAGGTGAGTCGAGGATGCATCGGATCGATTCAGCTGAGCAAGGGGAGATGAAGATGACTCGCCACTCGGTGACTCCATTAGAGCTCGGATGACAACGCGACACGCGATCCTCCTCCAAGGGTACCGGCATTCCATCACAAATTGATGCTCCTCGGCAGCCTCAGGCTTCGCCGAGGTTGCACCTAGGTCTCAGAGGGCGAGGTAACATCGGCCAAGTTCCTCCTACCTCGAGTCCCCACGACCAGATTGCCGCCTCTCCACTAAAAATGTTTAAGTCATTTCCTATCCCTGGTATGCGGGCGTGATGTAGGTGAAACATTCATCATCCTCTGTATGGAATGAATTTCTTTTGCCGTGTCTTCTTTGAGACACATGTTTGTAATTGTTATCACTTTGTCTAAGTGGTCTTGTTTGTCCGAATTCTTGCTTTGGTAGCCTGCAATTTTTTGGTGTTAGGATGTATCTTTGTCTTTGTTTTCTCGTGCTTTAGTCGAGTAATCTGGGTGTGAGCTTCGAACATCATACGGGGTTGATCTGTTCTTATTCTGAGTGCCGAAGTGTGATACCTTTTTGTATCAAAGATTGACTACCACTTTGGAACAATATATGGTAGTCCCCCGGGTATTCGTTCGCTGAAGTCTAGTGTGTAAACTAAATTTCAGGAATAATATAAGACCCCGCCGGTATTTGCTCGAGTGTTAAGTTCTGGTGCTCAACATAACACCGGGCGGTATATGGTAGTTCTCTAGTTGCCGCTTTGAATGCCGAGGTTTAGTACATAAACGAAATTTCAATAACATATAGCAGTCCCCGAGTCACTGCTCTGGATGCCGAAGTTTAGTACATAAGATGAAATTGAAATAACATATAGCAGTCCCCGAGCCACTGCTCTAGATGCCGAGGTTTAGTGCATAAGATGGAATTGAAATAACATATAGCAGTCCCGAGCCCTTTGCTCGATGCCGAGGTTTAGTACATAAGATGAAATTGAAATATCACATAGCAAATCCCGAGCCACCGCTCCGATGCCGAGGTTTAGTACATAAGATGAAATTGAAATATCACATAGCAGCCCCGAGTCACTTTCTCGGGCCGGGGTTTAATACATAGGATGAGATTGAAATAACATAAGGCGGTCCCAGTCCGCTTCGGATGCCGAGGTTTAATACATCATTGGTCCTCGACCTTGAAATACTATGCAATGAGTAAAATGGACGGAAGCAAGGCTACATTCCATGGTCGCTTTGTTTCTTCGCCAGCTTTATGCGCCTTGTTCTTCCGGGATTGAGCGTCGATTAGATAATAGGCATCGTTATGTAATGCTTTACTCACGATGAATGGTCCCTCCATGGAGGTGACAGCTTGTGCATATGCGGCCGTCGTTGCACCGGTCGGAGGACTAAATCTCCTTCTTTGAATACCCTTGATTCACCTTTTGCTGTGATATCGCCGCAAGTTCCGTTGATAAATAGCTGATCGTGATAGTGCCGCTTCTCGCTTCTTCTAGCAGGTCTACGATTCTTGCCGAGCTATTTCGTTTATCTACGAGGTTGTATACTGAGTAACTCTTGGCGAGTCATGTATTATGTCGGCTGGAAGCACCGCCTCTGCCCCGTATACCAGAAAGAATGGTGTATAGCCTGTTGATCTATTCGGAGTAGTCCTGAGGCTCCATAATACGGCTGGGAGTTCCTCAATCCAACATCCTGCCGACCTTTGCAGCGGTTCAACAAGTCGTGGTTTTATTCCTGACAATACTAGTCCATTAGACCTTTCCACTTGCCCATTAGATCTTTGGGTGAGCCACAGAGGCAACATTTAGTCTTATGTGTTTCTCTCGGCAAAATCTGGCGAAAGCTCCTTCTGCAAAATTTGTGCCATTATCTATGATGATACTGTGCGGATACCCATATCTTAAAATAATATCTTTGAGAAATTTCACTGCTGTGGGCCCATCGCATTTTTTATTGGTTTCACTTCAATCCATTTTATGAACTTGTCCACCATAACCAATATGTGGGTCATTCCCTCGGGCGGCTTAAATGGTCCCACCATATCTAAGCCCCACAGTAAAATGGCCAAGTGATGGGTATTGTTTTTAACTCGGCCGATGGCATATGTATCCTGGTTGCATATCTCTGACAACCATTGCATTTTTCAACCAACTCTTTGGCTTCTTTCAACGCCGTTGGCCAATAAAATCCATGCCTGAATGCTTTGGCTACCAAGGCTCGAGATGAGGCATGGTGTCCACACTCTCCTTGATGTATATCTAGGAGGATCTCCTGGCCTTCTGCCGAACTCACACATTTCTGCAATACGCTTGTGATGCTTCTTTTATATAGCTCATTGTTTATGATCGTATAGGCTTTCGCTCTCCTTACAGTTTGTCTTGCTAACACTTCATTGCTCGGTAACATCGCGTCTTTAAGGTAAGAGAATATGGGTTGCGCCACGGTGTGATTTTTTCCGTGTGGTCTCACTGTCTATTTCCATGTTTTCTGCCGGCATATCTACCTCGGCCTTCTCCATAATTGTGCTTACTTCTGCTATCCTCTTCTTGGGGGGTTCCGAGTCATATTGCTGGTCTACTTCCATCGGCGCATTTTCTTCTGCTAAATTTGCCGGAATAAAGATAGATTCGGATTCTGGTGACGGGATTATTGATGGTTTTCTGAGGTGTTCCAAGGCAATACCCGGGAATTGATCCGAGTTGATCCGAAGTTTTGACAACGGTTCACGGCATCATTTTCTGCCCGAGGTAATGGGTGAAATTCACATCCTTCAAAGTACCCACCGATCTTTTGCACATGGAATCAGATAAAGCCATATTGGCATCTAACGCATCCCAATTGCACGAGACTTGTTGTACCACTAGATCCGAGTCCCCATAGCATAAGATTCGCGATGCCAATCTCCTTTGCTACTTTCAATCCATGGACCAGTGCTTCATATTCGCCACGTTGTTGGATGCGGCAAAATGTATTTGTAGCACGATTTCAGCTGATCTCTTTTAGGCGAGGTTAACACTATTCCCCCAAACCAGTTCTTAGTTTGGAACCATCGAATGCATCGTCCAATAATTTGGATCTGTAATGGTGGCTCATATTGCACTTCGCCCAATCTACGAAGAAGTCGGCGACGCTTGAGATTTGATTGCATCTCTCCTATCAAATTGTGGAGCGATGGTGACAATTCGCCCATTTTGCTATTCGCCACTTGCATCTTTGTTGCTCAATATGTCGGCTATGGGCGCTTCACATTACTCGATGGGATGCTCTTCAAAGTAATGTTTAAGCTTTTTGCCGACATATACACCCATAAGCCATCTTCGATAATGTGGGTAATTCTGTTTTGAAGTGGATAACACCTCACTTAAATAATACACCGCCTCTCAGATGGACTTACTATCTTCAAGTCGTTTCTACTACGACTACAAAGACTTACTACTCTATTGGTAGCCGCTATATAGAGTAACATAGGCTCTTTTGATAATGGAGAAGCCAAAATAGGTGCGTGACCAACATTTTTTCAACTCATGAAACGCTACCGTCCGCTTGTGGAGTCCAAACGAATTTATCCGATTTCTTCATTAGCTGATATAGTGGTAGCGCTTCTCTCCCAGCCGACATACAAACCTGGCCGAGCGAGGCTAGACAACCCGTGAATTTTTGTACATCATTTAAGCATCTTGGCAATTCCATTCTTTCTACGCCTTTATCTTTATTGGTTGGCCTCTATACCTCGGCTAGATACAAGAAAACCGAGTAATTTTCCTGCGCACGCCAAACGTACATTTTTCCGGATTAAGCTTCATTCGAACCTTCTCGTGTTCGCAAAGTCTGCCGATATCTTCCAAAGAACGCTTTGCTTTCCTTGGTTTTGATGACCACATCATCTACATATACTTGTACATTTTTTCCTATCTGATCGTAGACATTTTTGCATACATCTCGATATGTTGCTCCTGCTTCGCAGTCAATGGCATTGTGCGATAGCAATAAGCCCCGTGACGGGTAATAAACGCCTTTATTTGATCGATCGATTTAACGGTATCCGTGGAAACCAGAGTACGCTCACAAATGACAATAACTCACAACCAGCGGTCGAATCAATGACTTGGTCTATTCTAGGTAATGGAAAAGGATCTTTGGACACGCCTTGTTCAGTTCGTAATCGATACACATTCGCCATACAATGGCTACATTGGGATCATCCTTCTTCTTTTCTACTAGCACCGGATTCGATAGCCAATCCGGATACATCACCTCCATGATGAACCCGGCTGCGAGGAGCCGAGCTATTTCATCCCCTATTATTTTTCTCCTGTCTTCGGCGAAGCGGCGGAGAGGTTGCTTCACCGGCCTTGCTCCTGGCCTTACATTCAAAGAGTGCTCAACCAACTCCCTCGGAATGCCTTGCAGGTCCTGAGTTGACCATGCAAATATGTCCCGATTCTCACGGAGGAAGTTGGTGAGCTCGCTTTCCTATTTAGCGTCCAGGCCTGCACCAATAGTAAAAGACGCTCGAATTGCTCATCTATCCAAACTTCTTTGTTTCTTTAGTTGGCTGAAAAGAGACACCGCCATGCGGGTTGGCTAGTGCCGCATGTTCAGCTACCAATCGAGCGAGGGCTGCTACCTCCGAATCCTTCTTTTTCTCTTGCTACAACCAATGATTCGCCAAATTTGACCCTGAAGCACACTCCATTGACTTCTTGTAATCCCCTGCAATCGTTATCACTCCTTGTGGTCCGGGTAGCTTCATTTTCAGATAACTTACATGACAGCTGCCCATGAACTTGGCCAACGCTGGCCGTCCGAGTAAAGCATGATAACAACTCTCTAGATCCACCACCTCAAACTCTAAGTTTTCTGCTCTGCAGTTATCTCTTGTGCCGAATAACACATCCACTCGGACCTTACCAATGGGTTCACATGAAAGCCTGCACTATCCCATGGAAAGTGGTCCTCGTGGACTGCAACATGTTCTGCGATATTCCAAGTTTATGCATGGTATCTTTGTACATGATGTTGATACTACTTCCATTGTCAATGAGTACCTTTGAGAATTTCACATTGATGCTTGGTCCAACAAATGTCGGATCCAACACGAGTGCATATGATCCGGGATTCGGCATTATCTTGGGATGATCCTTTATGCTCCAAGTTACTTCCTGATCCGACCAAGGCACGTATCTTGGTACCGCCGGCATAACTGCATTTACTTCCATATGCCGGCGTTACACTCGCTTGTCTTGTTGTTCCGCTGTGAACACGCAATAAGATGATGATGTTCTCTCAGAATCATTGCCCCGATTTGCCGGGTTTGTTCTTCCATCCTGGACTTGGTTGATTACTTGATGCACCGCGTCTCCGATCCGAAGTTATCGCACCTCGGGGAGGGCGTAACATCGCTTGTCGTGCATTCCCTCCAGCCAACTGTGGTTGATGCTGCTGATGTACTTGATGGGGTGCCTGAACTCCCGCGGGGTTCCCCATTGCATTTTTCATCCATGCACATTGGCGGGTTGTATGGTTGGCTGGCCTGGATGGGTTTGACGTGTGAAATTTGCACGGCTGATCTAACATGGATTCGAACGTGTACTTCGGCCTCTCCTGCCACTGTTTCTTTTGTTCGGGGTCCACCGCTTTTTCCTTCATTCCTTGGTGTCCACCGAGGACCATTCTTTGCCGCTGACTCGCTGATCTCATCGCCGCCACTTGGGCCGAATTATATCTATAATCCGCCTTTCCTCTCTTCTTCTTCCTCTGAAATCACCGCTACCGATGACCCGCCAAATCTCTTGCATAATGGTCCTGTTGCTCGCGGTGATCCGCCGACATTAATTCTGGTTGCTGGTCTCCTAACGCGTAGGAGTCCGCTATTCTGATAGTTTCTGCCAGTGTGGTCGGCATATCTCTTTGCAGACGTTGCCACAATACGCTGCCATAACGGCATCCTTGCGCGAACCAAGCTATTGCTTGCGATTCTATAACTCCTTCACATGAGTTTCTCAGGTTGCACCACCGAGTTAAAATTCTCTATCTGTTTATTCGCCTCGCTTGCACATGGCTAACGTGTGGCCTGTTTGGCCTCTTGTATGTGCTAGTAAAGTTGACAAACATTTCTCAAAATCCAGCCAGCAGTTGATACCGCCGGTAGATTATTCAGCCACACCCTAGCTGGTCCTTCCAAAGATTTGTGGTACATACCGCATCGCCCATCGTAAGTTCCCACCCGCTATTTTTACGAAGGGCATAGTCAATCAACCAGTCTTGTGGTTTGGTATTCCCATTATATGTTTTCGTGCCCTTGCTAGCTGAAAGTTCTAAGGCATGTGGCTCGCCCATGATACGTGGTCCAAAGCATGTCGGCCTGTGGACCCTGTTCTTCCAATAACTCGGACTCAGATAGCCGGTCTAGCTTCACTCTTGCATCATTTGACGGCAAATCTCCGCAGTAACTCGTCTTGTATTCCATAGTGGTTGTTCCCGCCATGGATCGCATATTCCATTTCGAATAACCATCATTGTATCTCTCATTAATTTGATTGTGGCGAGCTGGCCTCGCTTTCTTCTCCGCCGGGTTCATGCCTCGGTTGCGGGTTGAGTGGCGCTTCTCTCCTTACTTCGACCGGGTATTGTTCTCATGATTGCCTCTGGGTTCTCTTCTCGCCGAGATCTCCGCTGCCTCGCTTCCGCTTTTTTTCCACACGTCCGTGGTTCCTCTCCCCACTTTTACCTCGGCTTGCATTGCCTCTGCTCATTTGCCTTTCCGCCATTGCCGGATCATATGGGACAATCTGCTTGTTCCTCTTCCCAAGGTTACCGCTTTGTCTCTTTGAGCATTATTTCGGGTGAAGATGTTGCCGCCACGGACAAGGCAGGTGTGCTCCGCCGAATGAACCATTCACGAGGCCCCGGTCGCCGGGTTTGTTCTCGAGCATTTCTTCGTTTTGCTGGTTCGCGGCGCACCAGCTCGCACTTTTTCTTTGTTTCGCCGGGCTTCGCCGGTCAACCTTTTAACTCTAATGCTGCGGCATTTGCCGCTCTTAGGTTCTTGGCCGGGGTACTATACCTCGGCAAACCCAAATCCTCTGATTCTGCTTTATCAGCATCATGCTCTTTGTTGATATCATCCATGAGGTTCTTCCCTCTCAACCTTAACTCGCTCACCTGCTCGGGTGCGACGCTGCTTATTAGCTTTGGCATATTCTCGCAGGTCCTGCTTAAGAACTCCAGGTCGACACCTTTTGGCCTCTACCAGACCTTTTGCCTGGTTTCTTCTAACTCGCTCGAGCATTTGCCGGATCAAGTATCGGCGCTACAGGCGTAGTCAAGTTTTCTATGGTCGCCTGAAGAATGTTCTCTGGCCTTTCCAGAGGTGGTCCTCTTACCCTTGGTGCCTTTGGGGTGGTGTCCTGCACCTCTGTCGGGTTGGTCGCAGGCGGGATTACCTCGGTGGGGAGTGGTGCGGTCTGCTTGGGTGCGCCAGACACCGGTAGCGGGTTCTTCGCTGACCCGCAAATGCTGCTCCAACAGACCGCTGCGACCATTACCTCGACGCTGCCCGCAGGATGTGCTCTGGGCGGATGACTCGCAGCGTTAAGAGGCGGCTCTCCTGCAACAACAACTTTGTGAGGATAAACACTGGAGATGTCGACGCCGACGTAGACCTCGTGCTCGCCCAGGCTGATGAAGACGCCATTACGCTGGGAGTTTCCGAAGCTCCCTGCATTGTCGCTGACGTAATCACAGAGACCAAATCTCTGGACCAAGCCAGAAACCACGCGCTCGCCCGTCTTGATGAAGTTTCCCGTCCGGATCATAACTGCAGCTAGCACCGCTGCTGGCCCCACGGTGGGCGCCAACTGTCATGGTGGTGGCACGGCAGATGCCATGGGTAGGCTAAAGTTTGGGGCCAATGGATGCTAGTGGGATCTGGGGAGGGAAGATGTAGTTGATTCTACACACAGAAAGCTAACGCAAAGATCTTTATTTCTCCTTCCTTGGGCTACAAGTGCTCCTTGAGCTGCATACAAGGAGAAAGAGAGAATTTTACCAGCCTAACGGTCCCAAGAAAGAGTCGATCCCTTCATCAGGGTCCAAGCCTCCCCTTATAAAGGAGAGCCCTGGGTTCTTCTAGGGCTGACGAGGCAAGCATATTCGAGGAATATGCTTGTCCCAATATAGTAGTTCGGCGCTCCTCTTTCCCTGTCGCCCTTCTCACTGCGGTAAGATTCCAGAGGGCCCCTCCTGCGTGCCTCGGGCTCCAGAACTGTCACCTTCGTGACCTCCTTCTGCCCCTCTGTTGTTCTGCACATTTGTCTTTAGCTCTTGGCTCTGCTCGGATTCCGTGACTAGGGTTTGACTTTGGGCTTCTCCTTCTTCTGCAAGCTTCGTACTATTCGGCCCTTCCTCGCGTAACTCGGCCTGTCCCTCACCTGCATTAAGATCATTCGGGTCAACCCGGCCGACATACGCCATATCTCGGCCGGGTAATGCCTTGCCATTACTATTGAGGTTCTGCCTTTTCCTATCTCGGCCGACCTTTACAAGACTCGGCCAGCTCAGGATACAACTCGGAAACTGGACGGGGAATAATCCTTTCGTCTTTCCCCGTCCTTATCCTATCCAGGGTTACCTCCCCAACAGCTCGGACTTCCTCACGATCTTGAGATCGGCAAGTGTACGACTACATCAACCACGAGTTCCTACTCGTTAACAAAGCTCGTTGTCTTCGAGGGTAAGTTCTCTATGGATGTATGTCCACCCGTTTGCTTTGTACCTAGTAGATAGATCTTGGCGTGTAGTTCACACCGTAGGAATTTTTTTGTTTTCCATGCTGCGGACCCAACAATAATAACTCCTCTATTCATGATATGACTCTACTAATAAGGTAAAAAGATAGAAGATAGTGATATGATACCGCGGCACTCCCCCAAGCTTGGAACAAACCAAGGGGATGCCAAACCTGATGACGAATTACTCCTTAGGTGGTGGTGGTATCCTCTCATCTTCGTCCGTCTTCTAAGGTAAAGGCTTCCCATCAACAAAGGACATCATGGTTTCCAACATCCTGAAACTTGCAGCAGCACTTATGAGTTTAAATCTAGCCTCATACTCATAGTTTTGATTTTGAACGTCATAGAACTGTGCTTGCAGTTCATTGGTTGTTTGGCAGAGTGCGAGGACTTCGTCTTTGAGTTCAGCAGTCTCCTTTTGGTGCTCGGTGATGAGTTCGGAACAAATCTTATGGATGATATCCACTTCGCGCTCTGCCATCTTCTTGTACCTAAAGACTTCTTGTTCCAATGCTTCCATCCTGTCCTCCAGACTTCCTTCACCTTTAGGGCCTTGAACCTCTTTAATCCGAACCTCCCCACCTTCGAGCAATAACTCCTTGGGATGAATCTTCAATTCTCTCATGTATGGGTTGATGATATCTTCCAAGGAATCTCCCTTAACTGATCCAGTGGAAGACATTGAGGCTACAAATCTGAGATTTTACCTGGCAGAAACAAATCGAAACAAAAACATGACGAAAACACGATATACGGACCTCAGAAAATCCCGGGGGGGGGGGGTATATATTACGAAGTTTCGTATCAAAAGGAAGGTACTGGGAGAAAACAAGTCGGAGGCGGAGTCCTTTGTGGCCACACCACCTGGTGGCGTGACCAGGGGTGGGCCCGCGCCATGGGGTGGTGTGGGCCACCCTGGCTCCGGTTCCATCCCTCTTTCGCTTCGTAACTTTCCTTATTGACTGAAAACTGCAAAAATAAAGTTGGGTTGTATTTTCGTGGAACTTTTCTTACCAGAACTGTTACCTAGTTGGAAACGGACTCTGCAGGTCTCTGAATTTGGTCCTCAATGAATTTCTCTGGAGTTATAACTTGAAAGGCATCAACATATTCATTGTAAGGATCTCCAGCAATATAGTGTTTGAGTCGCTGTCCATTCACTACTTGTGTAGTATTATCTTTTAGAGAAGAAATTTTTATTGCTCCTGAACGGTATACTTCTTCAATGATGAAAGGTCCTTCCCATTTTCATAGTAGCTTACCTGCAAAAAATCTGAGACGAGACCTATACAATAGAACTTTCTCACCAACATGAAATTATCTCTTAAGTATTCGCTTATCATGCCATCTTTTAACTTTTTCCTTAAAGAGCCTAGCATTCTCATAGGCTTCACTCCTCCATTCATCTAAAGAACTTAAGTCAAATAACCTTTTCTCACCAGCGAGCTTACAATCTCTATTTAGTTCTTTCACTGCCCAGTAAGCTTTGTGTTCTAATTCTAAGGGTTGGTGACAAGCTTTCCCATAAACCATTTTATAAGGAGACATTCCCATAGGATTTTTGTAAGCAGTTCTATAAGCCCATAAAGCATCATTCAACTTCTTAGCCCAGTTTTTCCTAGACATATTAACAGTCTTTTGCAAGATAGATTTAATCTCTCTATTTGATAACTCTACTTGCCCGCTAGTTTGGGGGTGATAAGATGAAGCAATTCTATGATTAACATCATATTTAGCAAGGGTCTTCCTAAAACCACCATGAATGAAATGAGAACCCCCATCGGTCATGAGATACCTAGGCACCCCAAACCTAGGAGAGATAACATCCTTAAGCATTTTTAGAGAAGTCTCTCCGTTAGCACTCTTTGTAGGAATAGCTTCTACCCATTTAGTAACATAATCAACGGCAACAAGAATATGAGTGTAGCCTTTCGAAGGAGGGAAAGGACCCATAAAGTCAAATCCCCAACAATCAAAAGGTTTAATAACTAGAGAGTAGTTCATAGGCATTTCATTGCATCTAGAAATATTACGAACACGCTGACATTCATCACAAGATAGGACAAATTTTCTTGCATCTTTAAAAAGGGTAGGCCAGTAGAAACCTGATTGCAGTACCTTTTGTGCAGTTCTATCTCCTGCATGATGTCCTCCATAGGCACTACCATGACATTTACGCAATATCTCCTTTTGTTCATATTCTGGAACACATCTTCGCATAATACCATCAACTCCTTCTTTGTATAAGTGTGGGTCATCCCAAAAATAATGTCTCAAATCATAGAAGAACTTTCTTCTTTGCTAAGCTGTAAAAGTTGGAGGCAAATACTTGGAGACAATAAAGTTAGCATAATCAGCATACCAAGGGCTTCCTCACGAGCTCACCCCTACTGCAGCTAGCTATTCATTTGGGAAACTATCATTAACAGGCATAGGGTCAAAAGAGATGTTTTCCAAACGAGATAAATTATCAGCTACAGGGTTTTCAGCGCCCTTCCTATCTACTATATGTAGATCAAACTCTTGTAAAAGCAGTACCCTTCTAATAAGCCTAGGCTTAGCGTCCTTTTTCGTCATAAGATATTTAATAGCAGGATGGTCAGTATGAATGGTTACTTTTGAGTCCACAATATAGGGCCTAAACTTATCACAGGCAAAAACAACAGCTAGAAATTCCTTTTCAGTAGTGGCATAATTCCTCTGAGCAGCGTCTAGGGTCTTACTAGCATAATGGATAACATTTAACTTTTTATCAATACGTTGCCCAAGGATAGCCCCTACAGCAAAATCACTAGCATCACACATTATTTCAAAGGGTAAACTCCAATCAGGTGGTTGGACAATAGGGGCTGTAGTTAAAGCCTTCTTATGAGTTTCAAAAGCCTCCCTATAATCATCATCAAAAACGAAGGGTACATCTTTTTGAAGAAGATTAGTGAGAGGTTTTGATATCCTAGAGAAGTCTTTAATAAACCTCCTATAGAAACCAGCATGACCAAGGATACTGCGAATACCTTTGATGTCTCTAGGACATGGCATCTTCTCAATTGCTTCAACCTTAGCTCTATCAACTTCTATGCCTCTTTCAGAAACCTTATGCCCAAGAACAATCCCTTCATTAACCATGAAGTGGCCTTTCTCCCAATTAAGAACAAGATTAGTTTCCTCACATCTCTGCAAAATTTTATCAAGGTTGTGCAGACAATTATCAAAAGAAGTTCCATAGATAGAAAAGTCATCCATGAACACTTCTACAATTTCCTCACAAAAACCATGAAAGATAGCAGACATGCATCTTTGGAAAGTAGCAGGAGCATTACATAAACCAAAAGGCATACGTCTATAAGCATAAGTTCCATAAGGGCAAGTAAAAGTAGTCTTTTCTTGATCTTGTTGTTTAACAACAATTTGAGAGAAACCAGAATAACCATCAAGAAAACAAAATGGGTCTTTTTAGACAACCTTTCCAACATTTGATCAATAAGAGGAAGCGGGTAGTGATCTTTCTTAGTAACTTTATTGACTTTCCTAAAATCGATGCACATCCTATAGCCTACCACTATTCTCTGAGGAATAAGCTCATCATTATCATTAGGGATAACGGTAATACCTCCCTTTTTAGGAACACAATGAATAGGACTAACCCATTCACTATCAACAATAGGGTAAATAATACCAGTATCAAGGAGTTTCAATACCTCATTCCTTACCACTTCCTTCATCTTAGGATTTAAACGTCTTTGGTGTTCCACTACTGGCTTCACATCTGGTTCTATGTTGATAGAGTGTTGACATATAGTAGGTGAAATCCCTTTTAAATCATCCAGAGTGTAGCCCATAGCTCCTCGATGTTTCTTCAAAACCTCCAACAGCCTTTCTTCTTCCTTTCCTGAAAGTTTAGAGCTAATAATAACATGATATATCTTTTTATCATCAATATAAGCATATTTAAGATCATCAGGGAGAGGTTTTAGATCGAAGACCGGATCCTTTTTAGGTGGCATCGTGGTACCCAAGTCTTCTACAGGCAAGTCGTGCTTAAGCATCATAGGTTGATCACAGAGAATCCTGTCAATCTCATTCCTTTCTTCCATGAAGATTTCACTTTCATGATCTTCCATAAATTGCTGCAAAGCATTGTTAGGAGCAAGAGAAATAGAAGCAAGTTGTTCAACCCTAAAATCCTCATTATGGGTTTCCTCTTCGCAAGGTTCTTTAGCAAATTTCGAAAAATTAAACTCATAAGATTCCCCATCAAACTTAGTCAAGATTTTCTCCCTCTTGCAATCAATAATAGCTCCACAAGTACTCAAGAAAGGTCTCCCAAAAATGATAGGGTAGGTTTTACTAGCAGCCGAACCAAGTACTAGAAAATCAGCAGGGTACTTAATCTTACCACAAAGAACTTCCACGTCTCGTACAATACCAATTGGAGAGATGGTCTCTCTATTAGCAAGGTGAATAAACACATCAATCTCTTCCAACTCGCAAGTACTGATTTCGTGCATACTTCCTCTGTAAAGCTCATAAGGAATAGCACTGGAACTTGCACCAATATCACATAAACCATAATAGCAATGATCACCAATTCTAACAGAAAGCACAAGAACACTAGCCTTTTTAGTTCTATTGGGATGTGAAACAATATTAGAAGCATCCTCACAAAAGACTATGTGCCCATCTTCTACGCTTTTAGTGACAAGGTCCTTCACAATTGCTACCACCGGTTCAATGTTTATTTGTTCATCGGGTTTTATAGTTCTTTTTTCACTTTTGGTGATTACATTAGTTATCATAGGATGGTCCTTTACCTTTTCGGGGAAGGGAATCTTCTCGATATAAGGTTTGGGTAAGATGGGGTCAATAATGCAATACTCAACACTTCCAATAGGAGCATAGTCAACAATATCTTTGTAAGGTTCATGGTATTTGTTCCATCCCCTTTTTGGAATTTCGATATAGGAAGCAAAATCTCTAAAGCAATTCATAATAACTTGCAAATCAAGACCATAAATATTACTAATATTTTGAAAGTCATCAATTCCCATAAAAGATTCAATGCATTCATAATCATAATTTACACCTGACTTTCTACCTTTGTCATTCTCCCAAGCTTCAGCATTGTCTTGAATACGGTCTAGAAGGTCCCATTTAGCTTCTTCTTCCATGCGAGTGAATGATCCAGCACAAGAAGCATCCAATAAATCTTTATCATATAGAGGGAGCCTTGCATAAAAGTTATTGATAATAATATTGTTGGGGAGCTCATGAATGGGACATTTGAGCATTAGTAACTTCAATCTCCCCCAAGCTTGAGCTGTACTCTCTCCATCAAGAGGCCAAAAGTTGTATATTTGATTCCGATCTTTATGAATCTCACTAGGAGGATAAAACTTTGAATAAAAGAGAGGCATTATTTCCTCCCATTCCAGAGCTTGACCATTCTTCACCAGCTTATACCATTCCTCAGCTCTTCCTTTTAGTGATAATGAGAATAACTTCTTCTTAAATTGATCTATAGTAATACCTGCACACTTGAACAACCCGCATAATTCGTGTATAAAGAGTAAATGATCACCGGGATGGACAGTTCCATCCACAACATAGTAGTTATCCATAACACGATTAATAATTCTTGTAGGTATTTTGAAAACATCATTCTCAGCAGGTGGTGGCTTATCTACTACCTTAGCAGTGGTAGTAGCATTACCAAATAAGAAACTCAGCGAATTATCCATAACGAAAATAAAGCAACTAGCAGAAGTAAACAATACTCACAGTAGAAGTTTCCTTTACCAGTTCCACTCTCCAATAGCGCTTCACTCCCCGGCAACGGCGCCAGAAAATAGTCTTGATGACCCACAAGTATAGGGGGTGTATCGCAGTATTTTCGATAAGTAAGAGTGTCGAACCCAACGAGGAGCAGAAGGTGATGGCTAGTGGTATGGATCAGGAATTCTCTGCAAATACTTAGCAAACGGATTTTTAGGATTTTTTGATAAAGCAAGTAAACAAAGTACGAGTAAATAAAAGACAGTAGGAATAAATGCAGCAAGTGGCCCAATCCTTTATGCAGCAAAGGACAAGCCGGTTGTATTACTTAAGATGACCAAACATTCTCGAGGACACATGGGAAGACTGTCAAGTGCTTTCGCTTCATATAGTTGATTAATCTTATTTAGCTTGGTAAGTGTTGTGTGGGTGAACCTGTGCTAATGTACCACCCCATCCAAGACTAATACATACTTGTGATTATACCCCTTGCAAACATCCATATGTACAAGAAAGTAATTAAGGTAGAAACCTAACCACAACTTTAAACTCTAAGACCCTTACGTCCCTTGTGCAATCGTTTCTTAATGGGGGTTCAGGTTTCTGTCACTCCGGTAACCCCTACGATTAGTAGCCAAATACACAATGCATTCCCCTAGGCCCATATAGGTGAAGTGTCATGTAGTCGACGTTCACATGACACCACTAGAAGAAGTACACCACAACTTAAATAACAATCTATTGAATCTTTCTCAACTCAACTCCACTACTAACAACAAGACTTCTCCCATGTCCTCAAGAACAAAACGAACTACTCACAAGACATCATATGGATCATGATCAGAGATGGAATAATGATGTATAACAATCTGAACATAAACAATAATTCAATGGTTCACTCAATAGCATCAACTACAAAGAGTAATCAACACCGGGAAAGTTTTCCCTATGAACTATAGCAAGATTCAACCAATTGTTACAGCAATATGGAGATGGTGATGATGGTGCTGATGGTGATGATGGTGGTGATGATGATGATGATCCCGATGAAGTCCAGCTTGATGGTGGTGTTGATGGCGACGATCTCCCCTCTCCGGGAAGGAATTCCCCCGATAGAGATCTGTCTGCCGGAGAGATCTTTCTCTCTCGGTGTTTTCCGCCCCGCAGAGGCGGCGGAATCTTTCTGAGGTTGCTCCCCTAGTCTTAGGGTTTCAGGAGGATGATATACGCTAGAGGGGAGAGGCTGGAGTGGGCCAGGGTGGCCACACCACCTCCTGGCACGGCCTAGGCCTGCCCGCGCCATGGGGTGGTGTGGGCCCCCTGTGGCCCATCTCCACTCCATCTTCTGGCATCCTTAGTCTTCTGGAAAAATAGGATTTTCCGTATATTTTCCCGGATTTTATGATCTTCGCGAATTTTGCCTCCAAACAGCACCTTTTCCATCAGAATCGATTGCGGTCCATGCTCCAAAAGTCATCAACCATGCAAAAATAGATGAAATAACATAAGTATCACCTCTCAATATGAAATATATCAATGAATAATAGTGAATTAAGACATATAATAGTGATGCAAAGTGGACGTAATCAGATATACATCCATAGAGAACATACCCTTGAAGAGTGACAAAGCATTGTTAACGAAACTGATTTCATGGTTGATGTAGTCGTACACTTGCCGATCTCAAGATCATGATGAAGTCCAGTGAGTCCAGCAGGTCCAGCACCCGCAAGTCCATCGGGTCCAGCACCGCAAAGCAGCGTGCATCCGTGATCGCACACACATCCGGTACCCCGACAACCTTCATCCCTCGCTCCAGCAAAGCAGCGGAAGTAGCAACTCCTTTCCAGATAAAGTTATCGAGAACATGTATCTCGCTAATCCGAGACCATGGGGAATAATTTCTATAGGGGGAGAGAGATCCTTCACGAGGTGGTGTGAGAGTGGAGGAGGAGGGGAGCTCCTTTTATAGGAGGAGGGGGCATCCCCCAAGGGCCATGCACATGGCATGGTGGTGCCCCCACCTCTCCCTCCATAATGGTGAGTGGAGCTTCCACTAAGCCCACTCACATTAAAATCAACTCCACTCACTTTGCATTAATTTTCCACCAAATTTAATGTAAGCTCTCATTAAATAAAACTATTTTATTTTTTATTCAAAATTTTGTTAATTAATTTAGTTAACAAACATTCACATAAAACCCCCTGCAACATTTCAATATCACATGCAGAACCAGTTTCTGCAATTTCACTTGAAACAATTCCGGTTTCCATCGAAATGATTCCAGCGCTTTCTTAAATCTTTATCTGAAATATATTTTCTCCAAATGGTGTTGGTATCCCTTAAATGTGTCACCCTACAGTTCGCGAATAACGCAGACATGATAGAGACCCCTCTCTAATCAATAATCAACAGCGGGACCTGGAGATCCGTACTGACTCCCACACATTCAGCGATGAGTCTAGTGATCGTGTGAACCTTTAACGGTGTAACTAAATCCCTTTATCTAACGATATATTACATGTCCAAGATTATATCATCGGTATTGTAGGGGTTCGTGTATGAAAACAATAAATTTTTACCCTACGCCTCTAAATCCCTGATGTTGCCAGGACCTATCTATTAGTAATGCAGTAACAGGAGGGGCTTTTCATGAACTTACCCTTGAAGACCGAAAATCATTGTCAACGGTCAGGAGAGCATGGTTGATGTAGACGAGCCGAAGTCGACTTCAAGGTCGTGATGAAGGCCTTGCGCTCCTGCGGCTCCAATGACTTGAGTGCCTCAAGTGTGACACCTCGCGGGGAGTTACATGCATCTAGTGCCTGATGATGACCCCCGCTTCCCTGATCCAGTAACAGTTGTGGAAGTAGAGCTCCTGGATCTGAATCCCGCAGCACGACGGCGCTCCGCAGTGAAGATGTCTCTCGTTCGTGTAGTCCGAACTTGGGACCACGGTCACGGGAGAGGGAAAGAGAGAGAGAATATAAATTGGAGGCCTCCCCAAAAGTGAGGAAACCTTTAGTGAATATTGGTTGTGTATTTTCGGGTCAAAATACCCCACTATATATAGGGGAGGGGAGGTACTACCTCCCTTAAAGTCCTGGGGTGGGACTAAAGGAGGAGGAGACGGGGGGCGCCGCTGCCGACCGACCCTGGTGGGCCCCGTGCGGGGTTCTAGGCCCAGACGGCCACCCCCTTGCCTCCTCTCTCCTCTTGTCTTTCCCTCATGGGCCCTTCTCCCTCTAGAATTGGTCAATTAAGCCTTTTTGACCTTTAATTGATTTCTGTTTTACTAAATAATTATGAATAAATGGTTAAATCAATTTTGAAAATTCATTTACATATTATTCAATCTCTGTGGCTATGGAACACCTTCCACCTCCACTCTAGACATCCTCCAGACTTACCGAAACCCTTCCGGTTTTCTCTCTTATCTTCTTATGTGATTCTACCGATCCTATAAACACTCTCTAAGCATCATCAAGCCCTTAAGCGTGATACCCCACGGTTCGGGAACACCCAGACATGGTTGGGACACTCCCATACCAATGATCGACAGAGGGACCTGGATGGCCATGTGACCCCTGTGCATTCCACGAAGATCTTTCGTCGTTTGAACCGGGACAATCACGTCTTATTCCTTTTGTCTCTCGATACTTACATTTCCTGAGATCTGATCAATGGCATCACCATGTCATGTTCAATCTCGTTACCGAACAATGCTACTTGACTCATTTCGACAAGTGATATCCCTGTGATCAAATCACACGTTGCACAACTATTGGATATAACTTCTTCGAATGGGCCCTAGAGTATTTTTTCATCACGCGGATGGAAAAATCCTGCTCTTGACATATATTGCCTCTACGGTTCCTACAAATACCTGAACACACCTTTATTGTCACTGTATTACCAAGTGATGTTTGATGCTATCTAAGCACTCTTGGGAGATAGTGATTGATATAGTCTCACGGTATAAGGAATAGTCTACGAGGTCTATTCTAATCATCGTAACTTGAAATTCATGACATGATCGGGTCAGGATGTTTAGGTTGGGTATTGGCTCATGATACATTGCAAATGTATCTATAATTTTTGATGTTCCATGCTTGGTTTTATCCACTTTCTTGTGTTTTGTCCACACTTTGGAGTACTTTTCATATGATTTCTTGGACTAACCTATTAACAAGAGCCACAAAGTGCCACCGCCTGCTTTTCTGCTGTTTTTGGTTCTAGGAAAGTCAGAAAATGAATATTCCTGAAATTGGACGGGACAAAAGCCAAAGTGCCTATTTTTCCGGAAGTCATCAGATGCCAGAATACGAGACGGAGAGGGGCCAGGGGCCACCACACCACCTGGCCGCACGGCCCAGCCTGGCCCGCGCCAGGGGGTGGTCTGGCCGCCTCCAGCACCCCCTCGGCCTCCCCTTCCGCCTATAAGATGCCCTCGGGACGAAAACCCTAAGGGCCCGATCAAAAATCCACGAAAGAGTCTGTAGCCGCTGTCATCTCCATCCCTAAATCGGGAGGGATCTGAAGCTCTTCCCGCACTCCGGAGAGGGAATTCACCACGAGGCCTTCTTCATCACCATGCAAGCCTCCGGTGTGATGCGTGAGTAGTTCATCCTTGGACTACGGATCCATGTAGTAGCTAGATGGCTGGTTCTCCTCCTTTGTGCTTTCATGTCTAGATCTTGTGAGCTCCGTTCATGATCAAGATCATCTATTTGTAATTCTGCATGTTGTGTTTGCGGGGATCCGATGGATATTGAGATGCTATTTCAGATTGATTATTGATTCTATCATGTCTTTGTTATTTGTGATATTGCATGCTTTCCGTTGTTAGTATCTATCTTTGCCAAGTAGATGCTAGCAACTCCAAGAGTTAGTATTTATGCTCAATAGGGGGTTCATGCCTCTGGTAATCTTGGGAAGTGACAGAAATCTCTAAGGTACTAGATGTGCTGTTGCTACTAGGGAGAAAACAACAATTCTTTGTTCATAAAACAATCATATTGTTTACTTTACACGCAGTTCGTAAAGCAATAATCTGTTGCTTGCAACTTAATACTGGAGGTGGTTTGGATGATAACCTGAAGGTGGATTATTAGTCATAGATGCAGTTGGATGGCGGTATATGTAAAATGTTGTAATGCCCAATCAAGTCCCAAAGGAGTCAAGATGATTAGTATATGCATGTATTGCTTTCTCGATGTTTGTCAATTGCCCCGTTGTAATTTGTTCACCCAGCATGTTATCTATCTAAGGAGAGCCACCTCTAGTGAACTATGGATCCCGGTCCTTTTCTTTACATACAATCTACAAACTGTTACTGCTTTGTGTTTACTTTCTGCAAACTATTACTTCTTTCCATTCGATATGTTTAATCCTTTGTTTTCAGCAAAACACGGTGAGATTAACAACCTCATCACAAGTTGGGGACAAAGTTCTGTGGTTGTGTTGTGCAGGTCTCCACGTTGCTACTAGCACCGGTAGTGCGACCTGCCAAGGCTCAGCTAGCAACACCTTTGGGGTGTTTCCTTGCTCCTACTGGTTCGATTAAACCTTGGTTTCATAACTGAGGGAAACTTGCTGCTGTGCTCATCATATCTTCCTCTTAGGGTTCCCAACGATCTCTACATCAACACCGCACTAGCATTTTTCTGGCGCCGTACACTGAGCCATCAAGCATTTTTCTAGCGTCGTTGCCGGGGATTCAAGGACATCTTCACAAGGGGAGTCCCTCATAACCAATCTCTTTACTTTGTTATTTTTGTTTTGCTTAGTTTACTTTTGTTTTATTTGCTTGTTTCTTTATCAAAAACACAAAAAAATAGTTTTACAAGTTTGCTTTCTTATTAAAAAACACAAAAAATGACTACTCTTGAAAACACTAAGTTGTGTGACTTCACTAGCACCAACAACAATGATTTTATGAGCACACCTATTGCTCCACCTGTGCCTGAAGATACTTTCTTTGAGATAAAACCTGCTTTGCTCAATCTTGTTATGAGAGAACAATTTTCTGGTATTGGTAATGAAGATGCTGCTACCCATGTAAATAACTTTGTTGAACTTTGTGAGATGCAAAAGCATAGGGATGTAGATGGTGATATTATTAAGCTGAAATTGTTTCCTTTCTCTTTGAGAGGAAAATGTAAAGAATGGTATAATTCCTTAACTAGGAATAGTATTGATTCTTGGACTAAATGCAAAGATGCTTTCATTGGGAAGTACTATCCTCCTGCTAAGATTATATCTATGAGAAGTGAAATAATGAAGTTTAAACAATCTGATAATGAACATATTGCTCAAGCTTGGGAAAGAATGAAATCTTTGGTAAAGAATTGTCCCACTCATGGACTGACTGCTTGGATGATCATCCAAACCTTTTATGCAGGATTGAACTACTCTTCAAGGAACCTATTGGATTCTGCTGCTGGAGGTACCTTTATGACCATCACTTTGGGTGCTGCAACAAAACTTCTGGACAATATGATGGTTAATTATTCTGAATGGCATACTGAGAGAGCTCCACAAGGTAGGAAGGTAAATTCTGTTGAGGAAACCTCCTCCTTGAGTGATAAGATTGATATTATTATGTCTATGCTTGTGAATGGTAAATCCCATATTGATCCAAATAATGTTCCTTTAGCTTCTTTGGTTGCTCAAGAAGAGCAAGTTGATGTGAACTTCATAAGAAATAACAATTTTGGCAATAATGCTTATAGGAGTAATTTTGGTAACAGCAATTATAAGCCATATCCTCCCAACAATGGTAATTCTTATGGAAATACTTACAACAATAATAGGAGTGCACCCTCTGAATTTGAAGTTATGCTTAAGGACTTTATTAGTAAGCAAACTGCTTTCAATAAAACTATTGAGGAAAAACTCTCTAATGCTGAAAGAAATATAGCATCTTTGGCTGAAGCCCAATCTTCTTTGAATAAAATGGCTGCTAAACCTGAAACTAATGATAATCCCTTTGCAGCTACTAATGCCATACAAGTAAGAATTGATGAAAATGTTAGACTATTAGCTGAATTACATGCTAAGTGGGAAAGAAAAGATGAAATTGCTAGAAACATTAGTGTTTCTACTATTACCACCACTAGTGTTGAGGCTAGTGATAGTTCTACTACTTTAGATGATAAATTTGATTTTTATCTTGATGGTTGCAATATCTCTAAAGTTATTAAGTTCCTACAAAAGCTTGCTAAAAGTCCTAATGCTAGTGCTATGAACATGGCCTTTACAAAACACATTACTGATGCTCTCATAAAGATTAAAGAAGAAAAGATGAAACATAAAGCTTCTATTCCTATAAAACAAGAAGATGGTTGGGAACCCATCATTAATATGAAAGTGAATGACTTTGATTTCAAAGCTTTATGTGATCTTGATAGTAGTGTTTCTATTATGCCTAGAAGGATTTATGATATGCTTGATGTGCCTCCACTTGAAGATTGTTATTTGAATGTCCAACTTGATGATAATGCTAAAAAGAAACTCATGGGGAGTCTTAATGATGTTCTTATTATGGTTAACAATGCCTATGTCCCTGTTGATGTCTATGTTTTGGATGTTGAATGCAATGCTTCTTGTCCTATTACTTTGGGAAGACCTTTTCTTAGAACTGTTGGTGCCATTATTGATATGAAATAAGGCACCATTAAATATCAACTCCCACTCAAGAAAGGTATAGAACACTTCCCTAAGAAGAGAGAGAAGATTTCTTTTGCCTCTCCTATGAAAACAAAATTTGGTCTTAATGCTTCTTCATTTGAGAACACTTGATTATTTCTTGCTTCTTATGCCTAACTTAAAGGCGTTAAAGAAAAGTACTTATTAGGAGATAACCCAAAAGTTTTACATGAGTCTTGGAAGTTATTACTTTAGTAATAACCGCTCCTTATCCTTTTTATTTGCTTTTTTGTGCCAAGAGTAACCTCTAATGAGGGAGAAGTAATGATTGGGGAAGTTGTTGTCCCGAAACAGATTTCTGTGCTTCACCGTAAAAATTCGTGTAAAATCTCTGAACGTCTTTTTGAGGCGTGAATTTTTGTACTTCTTCCCAGGTTGTTATCTAACTTTCGTTAGTTCAACACTTTTTGATTTGAACAACAGAAGGTCTTCAAAAAAATTCGTCTTTACCTGCTGTTCTGTTTTGACAGATTTCTGCCATTTTCTGCATTTGCTTCTTGTTGGTTCCTTTTTGAGTTCTTTTGGGGAATTGAGCTTTTTGAGGGAAGTGCTACAGTAGTTAGTGTTCTAATGGAAGTTTATTTGGTGTTAGAGCTGAACCTTAAGACTTATTTATCTTGAGTGCACTAATGTTGCTAATAAAGATTGTGTGAAGTTTTGTATGAAGGAAAAATTTCAGGTGTATGGAAGGAATGAGTAATGAGATGAAGGATGGACTAAAGCTCAAGCTTGGGGATGCCACGCGTGTTACCCCAAGAAATATCCAAGAAGTACAAGCGTCAAAGCTTGGGGATGCCCAAGGCATCCCCCTCTTCATCAATAAAAATCCCATGTTTCTTCCAAACGCTTCTTTTTTATTGTTTGATGCACAGTTGTGTTGTTCTTGGAGCGTGTAGTTTTTTGTTTTTGTTTTTGTTTTTCGTTTGCTTGGTTTTCTTAGTTTGCTGAATAAATTGGTTGGACCCCCTCTTTCATACATTGGTTTGCAAATAGTTTGGTTTGGTTTGGTTTGGAAAAGAGTAGGAAAGTTCATACTTATGTGGTAAAAAGAGCTCGTTTTTGACTGTGGCCTATGCTCTGTCATGCCATGCTTGATATTGTTTTGGCTTTATGCTTAGTATTCTTTGCTGTAGCATGACTTGTTATAAACAATTGAGATTGCTTAATGTGCCTTGGATGAATCATGTGTTGTTTTAGCATATTAAAGCATAGTATAGTGGTATTCTCCTTTGATGCTTTATTTGGGTTGACTTGGCGCATGCTCACACTGTGTTATGACTATCTCAAGTCACCATAGCCTTTATGATCCTTTAGTTTTCAACTTGTAGTATCACTTTATGCTTTTATCAATGATGTTTTGTCGCTCTGCATGATTATGGCCATTATTGCTCTCTTAATTTGTCACTCCCAGTCTTTTGCTAGCCTCCACAACCAAGTATGAGTTCCACTCATGCATCAAACTCGCTAAACCAAGTTATTACAAAGAGTCCACCATACCTACCTACTTGCTTATGCTATTCCAAGTATATTCATGCTTTTGTTTACCTTCCAAATTAAACTTGCTATGAGAAAACTAGTGATTAAAGCTCTCACGAACTTGATGGCACACTGTACTTTTCTTGCCCTTAATAAACTTGAACCATTGTGTCGTCTATGTTGTATATGCTTGCACTTATTTGGTGGGAATTAGCAGAACCATGCTTTCATGGGGAACGCTTTCAACATTGCACTTGGTACTTTCACCTAGTTGATATCATGCTCTTTTGTATATGGATGTCGTCGATGTGAAATGAAAGGGGAGCTTGTAAGTCCATGGAGTTATGTATATGTGTTAGAGAAATGCCTGGGCCGCTGGTCTAATCCATGCTGACATGGTGGAAACCTGCAGCGTAACCATAATGAGCTGTCTATGAAGCATTCTTCTTATAAAAAAAGAGTCCTATATTGAGAAAAAAGAGAAAAAGAAAAAAAAGGAAAAAGAAAAAAATGAGATTATGAAAAGAGGAAAGAGAGAAAAAAGCACCATATTCCCATGGTAAATAAGAAGATTGCTGAGATGCTTGTTGTCTGCTTGCCTTGTCATTTTGATATGGGTATTCTTCCGTATCATCGGGCAAGGGGTACCCCGTTGGCTGTTCTCTATGATACACATGTACTTACGATGACAAGAACTTACCGGTGACTAAACTTGAGTAGCATGAGGAGCGACCCACGTATACAAGGGACATGAGATTTTTGACTTATACTTCATCAAGCATGTACACCATAGTTTGTTCACTTTAACCTTAATCACTTTAAGATGCTTATGATAGGGGCAATGAGAGCTGAAAGCTATAAGTACCATAATTTTTGGAAGCTCTTTATGAGACTTGAATCCCTACTTCCTTCTATGAAGGCCTTTCTTCCACCATTATATTGAGTCTCCACCTTCTACCTTTATGCACCTACTTTGAGAGCATAGTGGCCATTCTTAGTTCTATGTGCATTGTCCCAAGACTAGTTGATTGATGCATAACTTGATATTGCTTGATTTAGACTATTTGTATCTAGTCACTCTTATGAACTTTAAAGGTGTCCTATGCATTTATATTTGCTACTCTATTGAGGGACAAGCTGAATACTATTATGCTATGTTTTCTTTATGTGAAACAAACAAACGTCTTGCAAAGCATTGTTATGCATGAATCTTTTGTTTGTGCCTTTTCATGTTGCATCATAGTTTCTTTGTCTTATTGCTAGAACTTTGTCTTTCATGTTATGATTGAAGTACTATGATCCCAGCTTTGAATGTTTTACAAGTACTTTGATCAAGTCTTTGATGGTGCATGTCACCTCAAAAATTATTCTTTCTTTTTATCACTTACCTACTCGAGGACGAGCAGGAGTTAAGCTTGGGGATGTTGATACATTGCAAATGTATCTATATTTTTTGATGTTCCATGCTTAGTTTTATCCACTTTCTTGTGTTTTGTCCACACTTTGGAGTACTTTTCATATGATTTCTTGGACTAACCTATTAACAAGAGCCACAGTGCCAGCTGCCTATTTTCTGCTGTTTTTGGTTCCAGGAAAGTCAGAAAATGAATATTCTCGGAATTGGACGGGACAAAAGCCAAAGTGCCTATTTTTCCGGAAGGGATCAAGTGCCAAAATACGAGATGGATAGGGGCCAGGGGGCCACCACACCACCTAGCCGCGCGGCCCAGCCTGGCCCGCGCCAGGGGGTGGTCTGGCCACCTCCGGCACCCCCTCGGCCTCCCCTTCCGCCTATAAGATGCCCTCAGGACGAAAACCCTAAGGGCCCGATCAAAAATCCACGAAAGAGTCTATAGCCACCATCATCTCCATCCCTAGATCGGGAGGGATCTGAAGCTCTTCCCGGCACCCTGCCAGAGAGGGGAATTCACCCTGGAGGCCTTCTTCATCACCATGCAAGCCTCTGGTGTGATGCGTGAGTAGTTCATCCTTGGACTACGGATCCATGTAGTAGCTAGATGGCTGGTTCTCCTCCTTTGTGCTTTCATGTCTAGATCTTGTGAGCTCTGTTCATAATCAAGATCATCTATTTGTAATTCTGCATGTTGAGTTTGCGGGGATCCGATGGATATTGAGATGCTATTTCAGATTGATTATTGATTCTATCATGTCTTTGTTATTTGTGATCTTGCATGCTTTCCGTTGTTAGTATCTATCTTGGCCAAGTAGATGCTAGCAACTCCAAGAGTTAGTATTTATGCTCGATAGTGGGTTCATGCCTCTGGTAATCTGGGGAAGTGACAGAAATCTGGGGAAGATGATTAGTATATGCTTGTATTGCTTTCTCGATGTTTGTCAATTTCCCCACTGTAATTTGATCACCCAGCATGTTATCTATCTAAGGAGAGCCACCTCTAGTGAACTATGGATCCCGGTCCTTTTCTTTACATACAATCTACAAACTGTTACTGCTTTGTGTTTACTTTCTGCCAACTATTACTTCTTTCCATTCGATACGTTTAATCCTTTGTTTTCAGCAAAACACGGTGAGATTGACAACCTCATCGCAAGTTGGGGACAGAGTTCTGTGGTTGTGTTGTGCAGGTCTCCATGTTGCTACTAGCACCGGTAGTGCGCCCTACCAAGGCTCAGCTAGCAACACCTTTGGGCTGTTTCCTTGCTCCTATTGGTTCGATTAAACCTTGGTTTCATAACTGAGGGAAACTTGCTACTGTGCTCATCATACCTTCCTCTTGGGGTTCCCAACAAGCTCTACATCAACACCGCACCAGCATTTTTCTGGCGCCGTACACTGAGCCATCAGCTCATCATCTCATTCTCAGAATGAGTTGACTCCATTTCCAACTGGCATAAATGCCACATGATCGTGGAACCCCTGGTTGTTTATATATCACACGTGTATTAACGTTTCCTTTCAATACAGTTATAGCATGATATAAAACTTAATCATAAACTTTATGAAATATGATAATAATCCTTATTATTATTTGTCTCTAGGGCATATTTCCAACAGTCTCCCACTTGCACTAGAGTACAAATAAACTAGGTGCATTTGTTCTTAATCATTGGCACCATATATTCTGATACCCTGAACATGCTTGGGCATGGAAGAGGTTGAGTCTTGGGCCTATACTTTACAGTACCAAATCCTTTGCAACTTACTAATGTCACCTTGATTGACATTAATACTTTATCATCACATGATAACATATTTGTGTATGCATCGTCGTTATGGCAGCAGAACGAGCCCGGATTCCAGGAGCCTACAGTGACTTTAGATCAACCTTGAGAGCTTTCTCATGGGCACCATGCCCTGGGACACATAATTCTATGTTAAAAGCGAACTAGCCCCGCCATAACATTATTATAAAGGTAATCATCGAAACACGAGTGCACCCTGTGCAACTTTCGATGTTTAGTTCACCTCGCTTCCTACTTGACTTTAGTCGGTATTACAAAAGTTTCCAACATATTCCCTTATAACATAACCCTTTATGCTTTAAGATATGCCATCCTTTATGGATTTGGAAAACATGTTTGCAGTTCCCTATTAGACACTACGGACAAACTTAGCTCAACGTTTCGTGATTCAAACTTAATCACTTTTCAAACGTTTCTTCTTGGATCATATATTATGTTAAGTTGTCATCATGGTTTTCTAATATAGAACCTATGTCTCAACATAGTGGATGATGATCATCCTTTTCTTTCTTTCAATCATTGATGTTTAAACTTAATACTATTCCTAACTTGAGTTATTAAGGACCAGTTCCTTAATTAACTTCTATTCTGAAACTCTTTTCAGAATCCTTTAAGGAATACTACATGATATCATAATATTCTTATTATCAACTTCTACTTCTTATAAATCATTACTTATTGGTACTTGCGCTTTTATTCTTAATGTGTCGTATACACACTTAAGAATCACTCCTTTAAGCTCCCACTCAAAATATGTTCCCAACATATTTGGGTATGAGTCACTACTCTTACTCAAACTATGTTCCTACATATTTGAATTTGAGACTTACATTGCTCCCACTCAAAAATATGTAATTCACATATTGTTTTAGGCAGACTTTCATAGCTCCCACTCAATTTCATGCAAATTGCATATCCACTCACAATTTTGAACGACTTCAAAATCCTTTGATCAAATATCAAACTTGGAGATTTACTATGAGATACTAGTACTTTACTAGTTTTAAATCCACCAGACTTTCAGCACACTTGAATCAAATTCTTTTGAATTTGTCCAATACTTGACAAATTGTGCTTTTGTCATTCACCCCTTTTTCCACTATGGCTTTGCAGTCATTTGGGAAAATCCAAGTAACCCCTTTACTTGTAAGATTCAACAACGAATTGCTTTCTAATCTCAAGTGAATTTTTACTTCGGGATTTCTCATATCTTTAGATTACCATTATTTTCTTAGTAGTTCGTAGGTATGTCATATTCCAGTAACCATGACAAATGATCCACAAATGTCTCCATAAAAGATGTGGGCTACATTTTGAATCCTACTTCATGTAGTGAAAACACCAGCGGGGAAAACATAATGATCACTATCATTGATTTTTTCCTTTGTGAAGAGTATCGTTCAGGAATATTTTCCATTGCGCTTCTCAACACTCTGATGCAGGGTTTTGAATCCTCATCATGTTTTTCTCTATCTTCCATTTGCTCTCTAATCGAGAAAAAACACTGAATATGAACTTTCTCGAGAATGCACCAATAATCGAAGCAATACTAGTTTTGCTTCTATTTTGGTTTCAGCTATGGATTTCATATTCAAAGTTTCCAATGAATTCTTTACAAGGACTTATTCGCTATTGTTTTGGTTATATCGAATAACCCCAAAACTTTTACGACGATCCATACTAGATATGGAGCCGATCTCACGAATCCAGATGGTTCACTATATGTTCTAATTGAGTGCTAACTATTTCTAACTAATGGTCTCTACATCTATGCTACAATGATTTATTTGGTGCCATCTATTCACCCACTTTGATATCTAATATCATATTGTGATGCTTTGCATTTTGACATTTCAAACGCATTGCTTTACACAATTTTCTGTATGCCATTCTTATAAAGTCGAATTTCATTACTATTGATCAAATTGTAGTAATTAGATTCTCTTTTATCTTATACCCTTAATTGATGAAATACTTTGATCATATCAAATAGTTTCATACTTATGTTTCCTTTGGTAAACTTATTTACAAAATTTAAACAAGTGTATAATGATAATTACCATTTTGTTGAAACACAATACATCGAATATGTGTTCACTTTCAACAA
This sequence comes from Avena insularis, assembly GCA_023614405.1. Classification (NCBI taxonomy): domain Eukaryota; kingdom Viridiplantae; phylum Streptophyta; class Magnoliopsida; order Poales; family Poaceae; genus Avena; species Avena insularis. The sequence goes on along the minus strand of CM042684.1, from coordinate 407,877,402 downwards.
TTTATCAAACACTTTGTATTCTTGCAATACACGGTGTTCAAGTTATTTTGCCAAACTTAGGCAAGATTCATATGTGACAAGTAATCAAATGACTTTCACATATTATCATTATAACTTTGAATTCAAACGATGGTTTCATTCAGTAATGAACATATCATTAATTTGGGTCTTTTTAAGACATTTCAATATTTTATAAATGTTCATGTATTATCAATTAGTTTCAAAACCAGGATAATTCACACATAATTGATCAAGATATGAACACGAATAGAGATTATTCATAAAAGTGGAACAACTGTTTGTTACAAGCTCATATGAATAACCATCTCACAAAGTGTGAGACACACTAAAGAAGTTCACGATATTTTGATTACAATAACTATCCAAAAATGATAAACTAAGTGATAAATGTTGAGGGAGAGTGTCGTTGGCCATCATCATTATGCTCGCCATCAACACGCAACATTACCTCCTCTCTAGCAAGCACCTCCATGCAGAAGGACCTGTTTTCAGCAAAACTGAACAAGTATCAAATATACTTAACATTGCAAATGTGTTTGCAAGATTATAACATTTATAAAATTGTATATCAAATATATACCTTTGTCATTGATGACTTCTCCCGCAATGGGTTCAACCTCCACATTCCTGAGATGTGATATGAACCTGTGGAAATAATGTGTTTCCGCATCGCCTCTCATGATGCAAGTCCTGACATGTGCTCGGTAGCTTGGTGGCAGCGACCGCAGCACAACGCCATTTGTAAAAGAGCTCGTCATCCAGCTGTACAGGAAGTATGTTGGCCTCATGTACGCATCATGCATGCGCTCCAAGTGGTCATCAAGCGAAGAGTTCTCCTCCATCTTAATGGAGAGGAAATCTCCCATCAGCTCATTGATAACCCACAAGTATAGGGGATCATGTGTAGCCTTTTTGATAAGTAAGAGTGTCGAACCCAACGAGGAGCTAAAGGTAGGATAAATATTCTCTCAAGTTCTATCAACCACTGATACAACTCTATGCACACTAAATGTTTGCATTATCTAGGAAATAAAACTAGAGCAACAATACGAGTAATAGAGATAGCTTTGCATGATAATAAATAATAAGAAAGTAAAGCTAGTTGCTGTAGCAATAAAATACACTAAAATAGAGATAGCTTTGCATGATAATAAATAATAAGAAAGTAAAGCTAGTTGCTGTAGCAATAAAATACACTAAAATACACTTTAAATAGCGAATAGATCAGGTTCATTTTCTTCGATGCAGTTTTGTATGTGGGAGAGGCTAAATATACATGTGCTTCACTACTTAGAATTACATGTACTATATGATTGGATTGTTAGCAAACATCTGTAAGTACTAACTGAAGGAAATATGCCCTGAGAGGCAATAATAAAGTTGTTATTATATATTCCTTATATATGATAGATGTTTATTTTACATGCTAGAATTTTATTGATCAGGAAACATCAATACATATGTGTTTAATAAACAAAAAGGGTTCCTAGTTATGCCTCTCTTATAGACTAGCTTGTTGATTAATAAGATGATCAAGGTTTCCTGATCATGGACATTGGATGTTGTTAATAACAAGGTCACACCATTGGTGGAATGCTGTGATGAACATTCATCCAAAGTATAGCATTACGATCAAGTCATTATGTTTATATTGCTATAACATCATAGGAAGTAATCTTTATCCTTAGACCATGAGATCATGTTAATTGCTAACACCGGAAGAGTATCTTGATAACATCAAACGTCACACCGTAACAGGGTGACTATAAAGATGGGTTCAGTACTATGAAGGTGTTATGTTGAGGCTCATGGATCAAGTGTGGAATTTGTCAATCCCGATGACGGATAGATATACTCTGGGCCCTCTCGGTGATATCACATTAAGATAGCTTGCAAGCAAGTGATGTGATCACTAGAATATTATATCACGGGAACGAGAAAAGAGTGCATGTCGGTAACGAGATCAAATTAGGTATGGATATACCGATGATCGAATCTCGGACATGTAATATATCGAGAGACAAAGGGATTTAGTTACAAGCGTTAAAGGTTCTCACGATCACAGAAGTCATCGTTGAATGTGTAGGAGTCAGTACGGATCTCCAGGTCCCTGCGATTATTGATCAGAGAAGGGTCTCGATCATGTCTGCATTATTCCGAACCGTAGGGTGGCACACTTAAAAGTTACCGGACACCATTTTGGAGCACATATGTTTCAAACGAAAGAATTGCAAAGCGCAGGAATTGTTTCAATAGAAACCAGAAATTGTTTCGGGTGAAATTGCAGAAAGAGGTTCTGCATGTGATATTGAAATATTGCAAAGGGGCTATATGTGAATGTTTGTTAATTAAAGTAATTAAAAAATTCTGAATAAATTTAATAAAAGAGTTTTATTAAATGAGAGAGCATTAAATTTGGAGAATTTTAATGCATTTAAAGTGGAGACTTTAAAAGGGAATGTGAAGAGGCATTTTAATGTGGAGGGGTTACCACAACATGAATGGGGAGAGGGTCACCCCATGCTTGACCATGGAGAGGGGGCACCCCTGCTCCTATAAAAGGCCACCCATTCCCTCCTTCATCCTCACACCTCCTTGTGAAGGATCTCTCTCCCCCTCTAGAATTATTCCCCCATGGTCTCGGATTAGCAAGATACATGTTCTCGGTGGCATTTCGTCTAGAAGGAGTTGCTGCTTCCGCTGGATCGCTGGAGCAAGGAGGTGGAGGTTGTCCGGTGGCTTGAACGTGTGTGCGGATGCGGATCTTGGCGCTGAGTTGCGGGCTTTCCCTCTCACGATCTTGAGATCGGCAAGTGTATGACTACATCAACCACGAGTTCCTACTCGTTAACAAAACTCGTTGTCTTCGAGGGTAAGTTCTCGTTGGATGTATGTCCACCCGTTGCTCTGTACCTAGTAGATAGATCTTGGCGTGTAGTTCTCATCGTAGGATTTTTTTGTTTTCTATGCTGTGGACCCAACAGTGGTATCAGAGCCTGATCTATGTATAGGTGCTTTGCACGGGCAGTACACATATGTTTATATGTGGGCGATGATGATCATGTTATTGCATCTTCTATGTATTTTAGATATTGGTGGCATAGTGGGATGAAGCGGCCCGGACCAACCTTACATGTCATCATACATGAGACCGGTTCCACGACTGACATGCAACTTGTTTTGCATAAGTGGCTGGCGGGTGTCTGTCTCTCCTACTATAGTCAATATCTGATTTACAACGAGTTTCTAATAACTTAGTTATCCTCGTTGTGGTTCATGTTCGTAGGTGAGAACGGTTCTATCTCCAAAATCCCTAAGCCACGTAAAACTTGCAATTGATAAATTAGAGGCATCTAGTTTAGATCGTTGCTGGGCTAGTGTATTGATATGGTATTGTTGTAAGTAGATGTATGATAGATACTCTTACAACACACTCAACGTGTAAGTTCCATAGACCTTGGCCTTACACACAAAGGAATGATAGAGATCATACGACGATGCAAGTGATAGAGATCAAATGCATGGACCATATCATCTCACTTTACACATTAGATGTTAGAATCTTATACTGCTAGTTTAGCGCTTTTGGTAGCATTATAAGATGATCCCTCATTTAGATATCAAGATAAAAATGTGTTCTTCCTTAAGTATGCACCGTTCTGTGGATCGTGTTTCGAGACATCACGTGATGATCAGGTGTACTCGAATCTACGCTTTCATAGGAACGGGTGTAAGACAGTTTTACACACGCGAATACTAAGGTTCTTACTTGGCGAGACTAGCATGTACAGACATGGCCTCGGAACATGGACCGAAAGGTTAAGTATGAGTCATATAGTTGATATGCCCATATAGATGCTCGCCTTTGAAGCTACATCGACTCACGTGATGATCGGACTTGGTGTAGTGGATTTGGTTCATGTAATCACCAAAAGGACACGAGGGATGTCGTTTTTGAGTGGGAGTTCATTAGTAATTTGGATTAGTTGAACTCAATCTATCATAAACTTAGTCTAAATAAACTTTACAAATTCTGTTGTAGATGGCACCACCTGCTTTTAATTTCAATGTGTTCATGGAGAAAGAGAAACTTGCTGCGAATGGTAGCAACTTCACCAACTTGGCTATGAATTTGAGGATTCTCCTCACTGCTGCACAAAAGCAATATGTGCTAGATGCACCGCTAGGCCCCCCACCAGCTCCTGATGCCCCTGACGAGGAAAAAAAATCTATGTGACTCGTTAGGAGGACCACAACTTAGTTCATTGCGGCATACTGTATGGGCTAGAGCCAGAACTTCGAAAGCGTTTCAAAAATTGCAATGCCTTTGATACCATGGGAGAATTGAAAATGATTTTCGATACCCATGCCACCGTAGAGAGTTATAATGCTACACAAAAGTTCTTTAGCTGCATGATGGAGGAAAACAGCTCCGTTAGTGAGCACGCACTCAAAATGTCTGGGTATGCCGATAAGCTTGTGTCCTTGGGAATAACGATTCCCATTGACTTAGGAATACATCGTGTTCTCCAATCTCTGCCACCTAGCTACAAGAGCTTCGTGATGAACTATAATATGCAGGGCATGAAGAAGTCTCTTCCCGAGCTTCTATCAATGCTTAAGACTGCAGAAGTGGAGATTAGGAAAGAACATCAAGTGTTGATGATCAATAGGACCACCGGTTTCAAGAAAGACAAGAAAGGCAAGCACAAGGGAAAGAAGGGTGGCAATTATGTTGCCACACCTGAAAAGAAACCCCGAGCTGGCCCTAAGTCTGACACCGAGTGTTACTATTGCAAGGGGACTGGCCATTGGAAGCGCAACCGCCCCAAGTATTTGGCGGACAAGAAGTCTGACAAGGCAAACAAAGGTGTATGTGATATACATGTTATTGATGTGTACTTGACTAGTACTCGCAGTAGCACCTGGGTATTTGATACGGGATCGGTTGCTAATATATGTAACTCGATTCAGGGGCTACAGAACAAGCGACAACTAGCAAGGGATGAGGTCAGGATGCGGGTCGGCAATGGATCAAAAGTTGATGTGATCGCCGTCGGGACGCTACCTCTCCATTTGCCATCGGGATTAGTTATAAACCTAAATAATTGTTATTTAGTGCCTGCACTGAGCATGAACATTGTATCTGGATCATGTTTGATGCAAAGTGGTTATTCCTTTAAATCTGAAAGCAATGGTTGTTCGATTTATAAGAATGATACCTTTTATGGTCATGCACCTATGTTGAATGGTTTATTTCTGATAGATCTCGATAGTAATATTACACACATTCATAATGTTAATGCTAAAAAGATTAAACTTGATGATGATATGTCTACATATATGTGGCACTGCCGTCTAGGTCATATTGGCGTTAAACGCATGAAGAAACTCCATTCTGATGGACTTTTGGAATCACTTGATTTTGAATCATTTGATACATGTGAGCCATGCCTTATGGGCAAGATGACTAGAACGCCGTTTTCCAGTTCAATGGAATGGGCGGCAGATCTATTGGAAATCATACATACTGATGTGTGTGGACCAATGAGTGTGTCGGCGCGAGGTGGATATCGTTATTTTGTTACTTTCACGGATGATTTGAGTAGATACGGGTATATCTATTTGATGAAACACAAGTCTAAAACTTTTGAAAAGTTCAAGAAATTTCAGAATGAAGTGGAAAATCATCGTAATAGAAAGATCAAATTTCTACGATCTGACCGTGGAGGAGAGTATCTAAGTTACGAGTTTAGCATACACATGAAAGAGTGTGGAATAGTTTCACAACTCACGCTTGCCAGAACACCACAACGTAATGGTGTGTCGGAACGTCGTAATCGTACCTTATTGGATATGGTTCGATCTATGATGTCTCTGACTGACTTGCCACTGTCATTTTGGGGTTATGCACTGGAAATAGCTGCATTCACTTTAAATCAGGCACCATCTAAATCCGTTGAAACGACACCATATGAATTATGGTTTGGAAACAAACCTAAGCTGTCATTTCTTAAAGTTTGGGGATGCGATGTTTATGTGAAGAAACTTCAACCAGATAAACTCGAACCCAAAGCGGAAAAATGCGTCTTCATAGGATACCCTAAGGAAACGATTGGGTATACCTTCTATCACAGATCCGAGGGCAAGGTTTTTGTTGCCAAGAATGGATCCTTTCTTGAGAAGGAGTTTCTCGCGAAAGGTGTGAGTAGTCGGAAGGTAGAACTCGAAGAGGTTATTGAACCTTGTCTTCATGAAATGGTGAGTAGCGCAGCACCGGAAGTTGTTTCGGACTTGACTTCACCTAATGAAGAGAGAGCTAATGATATTGATCATGAAACTCCGAAAGAGGACACTACCGAACCTCGCAGGTCAAGCAGGACACGTGCAGCTCCTGAACTATACGGCAATCCTATTGTGAATTTCATGGTTGATGAAATGGATGACCCTACGACGTATGAAGAAGCAATGATGAGCCCGGATTCCAACAAATGGCTAGAAGCCATGAAATCCGAGATGGAATCCATGTACGAGAACCAAGTTTGGACCTTGGTGGACTTACCTCACAATCGAAAGGCCGTTGAGAATAAATGGATTTTCAAAAGAAAAACTGATGCTGATGGTAATGTGACCATCTATAAGGCTCGACTTGTCACAAAGGGGTTTCGACAAATTCAAGGAGTTGACTACGATGAGACATTCTCTCCCATAGCGATGCTTAAGTCAGTTAGGATTATGTTAGCAATTGTTGTATATTTCGTTTATGAAATATGGCAGATGGATGTCAAAACTGCGTTCCTCAATGGTAATATTGAAGATGAGTTTTATATGATACAACCTAAGGGTTTTGTCGATCCTAAGGATGCTAATAAGGTATGCAAACTTCAGCGATCCATCTATGGACTGAAGCAAGCATCCCGGAGTTGGAATCTCCGCTTTGATGAGGTGATCAAAGAGTTTGGATTTGTCCAAACTTATGGAGAGGCTTGTATTTACAAGAAAGTGAGTGGGAGCAATGTGGCATTTCTGATATTATATGTGGATGACAAATTATTGAATGGAAATGATATAGATCTTTTAAACACTGTTAAAAGTTATCTAAACAGCAAATTTTCGATGAAAGACCTTGGTGAAGCGTCATATATATTAGGCATTAAAATCTATAGAGATAGATCAAGGCGCCTAATTGGGCTATCGCAGAGTACATACCTTGATAAGATATTAAAGAAGTTTAATATGGACGAAAGTAAGAAGGGGTTCTTACCTATGTTGCAAGGCAAGACATTGAGTAAGAATCAAAGTCCGTCTACAACGGAAGAAAGAGAGATGATGGATAAGATCCCCTATGCCTCGGCCATAGGCTCTATTATGTATGCCATGCTATGTACAAGACCGGATGTGGCACATGCTATTAGTTTGACTAGTAGGTACCAATATTATCCAGGTTCAGAACACTGGATAGCGGTAAAGAACATCCTCAAGTACTTGAGAAGAACTAGGGATATGTTTCTTATATACGGAGGTGAAGAAGAGCTAGTCGCTAAGTGTTATGTCGATACTAGCTTTGACACCGATCCGGATGACTCTAAGTCTCAATCCGGATACGTATTTCTCTTGAACGGAGCAGCGGTTAGTTGGAGGAGTTCCAAACAACCTGTGGTGGCTAGATCAACGACGGAATGAATATGTTCTTTGCTTGAAGCAGCGCAAGAAGCGGTTTGGATGAAAGAGTTCATTACGGAACTAGGTGTGGTTCCTAGTGCATTGGACCCAATGGTGATCTATTGTGACAACAATGGAGCCATAATATATAAAGGAACCGAGGTCCCACAAGAATTCCAAGCATATTAAGCGCCGGTTTCACTCCATCCGCGAGCATGTCAAGGATGGAGATATAAAGATTTGTAAAGTACACACGGACCTAAATGTAGCGTTGACTAAAGTTCTCCCTAGGGCAAAACATGATCAACACCAGAACTCCATGGGTGTTATATTTATCACTATGTGAACTAAATTATTGTCTCTAGTGCAAGTGGGAGACTGAAGGAAATATGCCTTGAGAGGCAATGATAAAGTTGTTATTATGTATTCCTTATATATGATAGATGTTTATTTTACATGCTACAATTGTATTGATCAGAAACATCAATACATGTGTGTTTAATAAACAAAAAGGGTTCCTAGTTATGCCTCTCTTATAGACTAGCTTGTTGATTAACAAGATGATCAAGGTTTCCTGATCATGGACATTGGATGTTGTTAATAACAAGGTCACACCATTGGTGGAATGATGTGATGAACATTTATCCGAAGTATAGCATTACGATCAAGTCATTATGTTTATATTGCTATAACATCATACAAAGTAATCTTTATCCTTAGACCATGAGATCATGTTAATTGCTAACACCGGAAGAGTATCTTGATAACATCAAACGTCACACCATAACAGGGTGACTATAAAGATGGGTTCAGTACTATGAAGGTGTTATGTTGAGGCTCATGGATCAAGAGTGGAATTTGTCAATCCCGATGACGGATAGATATACTCTGGGCCCTCTCGGTGATATCAGATTAGGATAGCTTGCAAGCAAGTGATGTGATCACTAGAATGTTATATCACGGGAACGAGAAAAGAGTGCATGTCGGTAACGAGATCAAACTAGGTATGGAGATACCGATGATCGAATCTCAGACATGTAATATATCGAGAGACAAAGGGATTTAGTTACAAGCGTTAAAGGTTCTCATGATCACAGGAGTCATCATTGAATGTGTAGGAGTCGGTACGGATCTCCAGGTCCCGCTGCTGATTATTGATCGGAGAAGGGTCTCGATCATGTCTGCATTATTCGCGAACCGTAGGGTGACACACTTAAGAGTTACCGGACACCATTTTGGAGCACATATGTTTTAGACGAAAGAATTGCAAAGCGCAGGAATTGTTTCAATAGAAACCGAAAATTGTTTCAGGTGAAATTGCAGAAAGTGGTTCTGCATGTGATATTAAAATATTGCAAGGGGCTATATGTGAATGTTTGTTAATTAAAGTAATTAACAAAATTCTGAATAAATTTAATAAAAGAGTTTTATTAAATGAGAGAGCATTAAACTTGGAGAATTTTAATGCATTTAAAGTGGAGACTTTAAAAGGGAATGTGAAGAGGCATTTTAATGTGGAGGGGTTACCACCACATGAATGGGGAGGTGAGGGTCACCCCCATGCGCCAGCCATGGAGAGAGGGCACCCCTCCTCCTATAAAAACCACCCATTACCTCCTTCATCCACACACCTCCTTGTGAAGGATCTCTCTCCCCTCTAGAATTATTCCCCATGGTCTCGGATTAGCGAGATACATGTTCCAGTGGCATTTAAATGCAGGAAGGAGTTCTGCTTCCGCTAGATCGCTGGGCGAGGAGGTGGAGGTTGTCCGGTGGCTTGAGCGTGTGTGCGAGTGCGGATGCTTGAGTTGCGGCGCTCGGACTTCCTCACGATCTTGAGATCGGCAAGTGTACGACTACATCAACCACGAGTTCCTACTCATTAACAAAACTCGTTGTCTTCGAGGGTAAGTTCTCATGGGATGTATATCCACCCGTTGCTTTGTACCTAGTAGATAGATCTTGGCGTATAGTTCACACCGTAGGAATTTTTTTGTTTTCTATGGTGCGGGCCAGCCTAGGCCGCGCCAGGGCATGGTGTGGGCCCCCTGCCTAGCCATCGACCTTGCCTCCTTCGCCTATAAGAGCCTCCCGATACCAAAACCCTAAATCAACAAGCCTCCAGCCACGAAAAGTTCCACAGCGCCGCCGCCACCGAAGGGGAGATTCGGGGACAAAGTCTCTGTTAGGCACCTGGGACAGAAGTGCCCTGAGCCATCTCCATCGATCTCCACCACCATCTCCATCACCATTGCTGATTCCCATGATGAGGAGGGAGTAGTTCTCTCTTGTGGCTAAGGGTTCTACCGGTAGCTATGTGTTCATCTCTCTATCTATGCATGATCTTATTGAGATCATGAGCTTGTAATCTATAGATCTACCTTGCTACTCAAGTGCTTTAATAGATCTCTGCTCTCCCCATGTGTGTGAAAGTGACAGCGTGCACACCATGGTGGCACTTAGGCTAGAGATTACAAATACTTGTCATGAGTTATATTTGGAGTTGGATGTCTCTATGCAATTGTGGTGTTTGTTGGAACCATCTAGTGCTCAAGGTGACAGTGTGGGGTTTTCTAGATGGGAAAGATGAACTTTGAGGTGTGCTGTTATAGCCCTACCATCGATTAGAGTGTCCAACCGTAGAGTAGTTAAGAGTAGTATCATAAAGAGAAGATATTTATATGAGAGTGTTCACTAGTGAAAGTATGATCCCTAGGCCTTATTTCTAAGCACTGAAACACCGTTTGCTACTAGATCTGTTACATGTTTGCTTGCTTTCATCTATATTTCAGTTTGCCTTTAGTCTTTTCCATGCCATCAAGTTATTTTCTATCACCATTACCACTTATAATTATCCATACCACTTGTATTTCACTATCTCTTCGCCGAACTAGTGCACCTATACACCTGACAAGTGTATTGGGTGTGTTGGGGACACAAGAGACTTCTTGTATCTTGATTGCAGGGTTGCTTGAGAGGGGATACCTTTGACCACTTCCTCTCTGAGTTCGATAAACCTTGGGTGATCCACTTAAGGGAAAACCTGCTGCTGTTCTACAAACCTCTGCACTTGGAGGCCCAACAACTGTCTATAAGAATAGAAGTGCGTAGACATCAGAAACCATTGCACAAGGGACGTCAGGGTCTTAGAGTTTAAAGCTGTGGTTAGGTTTCTACCTTAATTACTTTCTTGTACTTACGGATGTTTGCAAGGGGTATAATCACAAGTATGTATTAGTCCTAGGAAGGTCGGTACATTAGCACAGGTTCACCCACACAACACTTAGCAAGCTAAAGAGGATCAATCAACTATATGAAGCGAAAGCACTTGACAGAATTCCCGTGTGTCCTCGAGAACGTTTGGTCATCTTAAGTAATACAACCGGTTTGTCCTTTGCTGAATAAAGGATTGGGCCACTTGCTGCATTTATTCTTCTTATCTTTTATTTACTCGTACTTTATTTTACTTGCTATACCAAAAACCCCTAAAAATCTGTTTGCTAAGTATTTGCAAAGAATTCATGATCCATACCACTAGCCAGCACCTTCTGCTCCTCGTTGGGTTCGACACTCTTACTTATCGAAAATACTGCGATACACCCCCTATACTTGTGGGTCATCAAGACTATTTTCTGGCACCGTTGCGAGGGAGTGAAGCGCTATAACTTCTACTGTGAGTACTGTTTACTTCTGTTAGTTGCTTTATTTTCAGTATGGATAATTCGCTGAGTTTCTTATTTCGTAATGCTACTACCACTGCTAAGGTAGTAGATGAACCATCACCTGCTGAGAATGATACTTTTAAAATACCTACAAGAATTATTGATCGTGTTATGGATAACTACTATGTTGGGGATGGAACTGTCCATCCCGGTGATCATTTGCTCTTTATACACGAATTATGCGGGTTGTTCAAGTGTGCAGGTATTACTACAGATCAAGTTAAGAAGAAGTAATTCTCATTGTCACTGAAAGGAAGAGCTGAAGAATGGTATAAGCTGCTGAAGAATGGCCAGTCTCTTGAATGGGAGGAAATGGTGCCTCTCTTTTATTCAAAGTTTTATCCTCCTAGTGAGATTCATAAAGATCGGAATCAAATATACAACTTTTGGCCTCTTGATGGAGAGAGTACAGCTCAAGCTTGGGGGAGATTGAAGTTACTAATGCTCAAATGTCCCATTCATGATCTCCCCAACAATATTATTATCAATAACTTTTATGCAAGGCTTTCTCGTCATGATAAGGATTTATTGGATGCTTCTTGTGCTGGATCATTCACTCGCATGGAAGAAGAAGCTAAATGGGATCTTCTGGACCGTATTCAAGACAATGCTGAAGCATGGGAGAATGACAAAGGAAGAAAGTCTGGTATATATTATGATTATGAATGCATTGAATCTTTTATGGGAACTGATGACTTTCAAAATCTTAATAATGCTTATGGTCTTGATTTACAAGTTATTACAAATTGTTTTAAGGCTTTTGCTTCTTATATTGAAATCCCAACAAAGGGATGGAGCAAGTACCATGCACCTTATAAAGATATTGTTGACTATGTTCCTGTTGGGAGTACTGAGTATTGCACTATTGATCATGTTTTACCTGGACCTTACATTGAGAAGATACCCTTCCCAGATAAGGTAAAGGATCATCCTATGATAACTAGTGTAATCACTAAAAGTGAAAAGAGAATTGTAAAACCTGATGAACAAATAAGCATTGAACCCGTTGTAGCAATTGTTAAAGATCTTGTAACTAAAAGTGTAGAAGATGGGCACATAGTCTTTTGTGAGGACGCTTCTAATATTGTCTCACATCCTAATAGAACTAAAAAGTCTAGTGTCCCTGTGCTTTCTGTTAGAATTGGTGATCATTGCTATTATGGTTTGTGTGATATTGGTGCAAGTTCAAGTGTTATTCCTTATGAGCTTTATAAAGAAATTATGCATGAAATCAGTCCCTGCGAGTTGGAAGAGATTGATGTGGTTATTCACCTTGCTAACAGAGAAACCATCTCTCCAATTGGTATTGTGCGGGATGTAGAAGTTCTTTGTGGTAAGATTAAATATCCTACTGATTTTCTAGTACTTGGTCCAGCTGCTAGTAAAACTTATCCCATCATTTTTGGTAGACCTTCCTTGAGTACTTGTGGAGCTATTATAGATTGCAAGAGGGAGAAAATCTTGACTAAGTTTGATGGGGAATCTTATGAGTTTAGAACCTTATGAAAATGAAACCCATAATGAGGATTTTCGAGTTGAACAACTTGCGTCTATTTCTCTTGCTCCTAACAATGCTTTGCAGCAATTTATGGAAGACCACGAAAGTGAGATCTTCATGGAAGAAAGGAATGATATTGACGAGATTCTCCGTCGTCAACCCAAGATACTTAAGCATAACTTGCTTGTAGAAGACTTGGGTACCATGTTGCCACCTAAAAAGGATCCGGTCTTCGATCTAAAACCTCTCCCTGATGATCTTAAATATGCTTACATTGATGATAAAAAAGATATATCCTGTTATTATTAGCTTTAAACTTTCAGGGAAGGAAGAAGAAAGGTTATTGGAGGTTTTGCAGGGGCTATGGGCTATACTCTAGATGATTTAAAAGGGATTTCACCTACTGTATGTCAGCATGCTATCAATATAGAACCAGATGCAAAGCCAGTAGTAGAGCACCAACGGCGTCTAAATCCTAAGATGAAGGAAGTGGTAAGAAATGAGGTATTGAAGCTCCTTGATGCTGGTATTATTTACCCTATTGCTGACAGTGAATGGGTTAGTCCTGTTCATTGTGTTCCTAAAAGAGGAGGAATTACCGTTGTTCCTAATGATAATGATGAGCTTATTCCCCAAAGATAGTAGTGGGCTATAGGATGTGCATTGATTTTAGGAAAGTTAATAAAGTTACTAAGAAAGATCATTACCCGCTTCCTTTTATTGATCAAATGTTAGAAAGGTTGTCTAAAAAGACCCATTTTTGTTTTCTTGATGGATATTCTGGTTTCTCTCAAATTGCTATTAAACAACAAGATCAAGAAAAAACTACTTTTACATGCCCTTACGGAACCTATGCTTATAGACGTATGCCTTTTGGTTTATGTAATGCTCCTGCTACTTTTCAAAGATGCATGTTTGCTATCTTTCATGGTTTTTTGTGAGGAAATTGTGGAAGTGTTCATGGATGACTTCTCCGTCTATGGAACTTCTTTTGATAATTGTCTGCATAACCTTGATAAAGTTTTGCAGAGGTGTGAAGAAACTAATCTTGTTCTTAATTGGGAAAAATGCCATTTCATGGTTAATGAAGGGATTGTCCTTGGGCATAAGGTTTCCGAAAGAGGCATAGAAGTGGATAGAGCTAAAGTTGAGGCAATTGAGAAAATGCCACTTAAGAGACATCAAAGGTATTTGTAGTATCCTTGGTCATGCTGGTTTCTATAGAAGGTTTATTAAAGATTTCTCTAAGATATCAAAACCCCTCACTAATCTTCTTCAAAAAGATGTACCCTTTGTTTTTGATGATGATTGTAAGGAAGCTTTTGAAACTCTTAAGAAGGCTTTAACTACAGCTCCTATCTTTCAACCACCTGATTGGAGTTTACCCTTTGAAATAATGTGTGATGCTAGTGATTTTGCTGTAGGTGCTGTCCTTGGGCAACGAATTGATAAAAAGTTAAACGTTATTCATTATGCTAGTAAGACTCTTGATGCCGCTCAAAGGAATTATGCTACTACTGAAAAAGAATTCCTAGCTATCGTTTTGCTTGTAATAAGTTTAGACCTTATATTGTGGACTCAAAAGTCACCATTCATACTGATCATGCTGCTATTAAGTACCTTATGACGAAGAAGCATGCTAAGCCTAGGCTTATTAGATGGGTGCTGCTTTTACAAGAGTTTGATCTACATATTGTAGATAGGAAAGGTATTGAAAATCCTGTAGCCGATAATTTATCTCGATTGGAAAACATCTAGTTTGATCCTATGCCTGTTAATGATAGCTTCCCAAATGAACAGTTGGCTGTAGTAGGGGTGAGCTCGCGAGGTAGCCCTTGGTATGCTGCTTATGCTAACATTATTGCCTCCAAGTATTTGCCTCCAACTTTCATAGCTCAGCAAAGAAGGAAGTTCTTTTACGATTTGAGGCATTATTTTTGGGATGACCCACACTTATATAAAGGAGTGGATGGTATTATGCAAAGATGTGTTCCAGAATATGAACAAAAGGAGATATTGCGTAAATGTCATGGTAGTGCTTATGGAGGACATCATGTAGGAGATAGAACTTTGCAAAAGGTGCTACAATCAGGTTTCTACTGGCCTACCCTTTTTAAAGATGCAAGAAAATTTGTTTTATCTTGTGATGAGTGTCAGCGTGTTGGTAATATTTCTAGACACAATGAAGTGCCTATGAACTACTCTCTAGTTATTGAACCCTTTGATTGCTGGGGATTTGACTTTATGGGTCCTTTTCCTCCCTCGAAAGGTTATACTCATATTCTTGTTGCCGTTGATTATGTTACTAAGTGGGTAGAAGCCATCCCTACGAAGAGTGTTGATGGGGAGACCTCTCTAAAAATGCTTAAGGATGTTATCTTTCCTAGGTTTGGATTGCCTAGGTATCTCATGACTGATGGAGGTTCTCATTTCATTCATGGTGGTTTTAGAAAGACCCTTGCTAAATATGATGTTAATCATAGAATTGCTTCAGCTTATCACCCCCAAACTAGTGGGCAAGTAGAGTTATCAAATAGAGAAATTAAATCCATCTTGCAAAAAGGCATTAATAGATCTAGAAAAAACTGGGCTAAAAAGTTGAATGATGCTTTATGGGATTATAGGACTGCCTATAAAAACCCTATGGGGATGTCTCCTTATAAAATGGTTTATGGGAAAGCTTGTCACCTACCTTTAGAATTAGAACACAAAGCTTACTACGCAGTTAAAGAACTCAATAGAGATTGTAAGCTTGCTGGTGAAAAAAGATTATTTGACTTAAGTTCTTTAGATGAATGGAGGAGTGAAGCATATGAGAATTCTAGGATCTTTAAGGAAAAGTTAAAAGATGGCATGACAAGCAAATACATAAGAGAGAATTCCATGTTGTTGAGAAAGTTCTATTGTATAGGTCTCGTCTCAGATTTTTTGCAGGAAAACTACTGTCAAAATGGGAAGGACCTTTCGTTATTGAAGAAGTGTACCGCTCAGGAGCAATAAAGATTTCTTCTTTGAAAGATAACACTACACAAGTGGTGAATGGGCGGCGACTTAAGCATTACATTGCTGGGGATTCTTATAATGAAGATGTTGATGCTTTTCAAGTTATAACTCCAGAAAAATTTATCAAAGACCAAATTCAAAGACCTGCAGAGTCCGTTTTCGAATAGGTAACAATTCTGGTAAGAAAAGTTCCACAAAAGATCTGTCCAAATATATTTTTGCAGTTTTTATCCAACAAGGAAAGCAACAAAGCGAAAGAGGGACGGAAACGGAGCCAGGGTGGCTCACACCACCCTGTGGCGCGGGCCCACCCCTGGTCGTGCCACCAGGTGGTGAGTCCACCCCAGACTCCGTCTCCGACCCGTTTTCTCCCAGTACCTTCCTTTCATTGTGAAACTTCGTAATATATAATCCCCCGGATCTCCCGAGGTTTGTATATCGTGTTCTCATCGTGTTTTTGTTTCGATCTATTTCAGGTAGAGTCCCAGATTTG
Source organism: Avena insularis (assembly GCA_023614405.1). Lineage (NCBI taxonomy): Eukaryota > Viridiplantae > Streptophyta > Magnoliopsida > Poales > Poaceae > Avena > Avena insularis. The sequence goes on along the minus strand of CM042684.1, from coordinate 407,861,003 downwards.
GAGTCACAATGTCTTCCTCTGGATCAGCCAAGGAAGATTCCTCAGCGGATATCATCAACCCATACATGAGAGAGTTGAAGATTCATCCCAAAGAGTTGTTGCTTGAAGATGGGGAGGTACGAATAAAAGAGGTTCAAGGCCCTAAAGGTGAAGGAATTCTGGAGGACAGGATGGAAGCACTAGAGCAAGAAGTCTTTAGGTACAAGAAGATGGCAGAACGCGAAGTGGATATCATCCATAAGATTTGTTCCGAACTCATCACCGAGCACCAAAAGGAGACTGCTGAGCTCAAGGATGAAGTCCTCTCACTCTGTCAAACAACCAACAAACTGCAAGCACAGCTCTACGACGTTCAAAATCAAAACTATGAGTATGAGGTTAGGTTTAAATGCATAAGTGCTGCTACAAGTTTCAGGATGCTGGAAACCACGATGTCCTTTGTTGATGGGGAGCCCTTACCCTGGAAGTCGGACGATGATGAGAAAATACCACCACCACTGAAGGAGTAATTCGTCATCAGGTTTGGCATCCCCTTGGTTTGTTCCAAGCTTGGGGGAGTGCCGCGGTATCACATCACTATCTTCTATCTTTTTACCTTTTTAGTAGAGTCATATCATAAATAGATAAGTTATCATGTAGGATGGTTTGCATTATGGAAGTGTCCCCTCTCTCGTTAGATATGTATCCCTTGGTGTGAGTTGCCGTTATGGAATATTAATGAGAAGTTCTATCATTTACTCTTTTGCATACCTTATAGTTTTCAATTCGTGGTTATATGATTGATCTTGTCGTTAGTATTGGTATCACTTTGGGATCATTGAGTTAATTTAGTTGGTTTTGGCAAACATGGCTCGGTCAGTAGCAGCACTATGCTTGAGAGTTGAATGAAAAGATAAAAGTACTCTAAAGAAAAATAATTTCATCATCTTTCTTTCTTGATTTTCTCATAAGTCTAGTATTCTCTAGTTAAGATCTTTTGTGCTTCCAAGGAAGATTACATGTTTGACTTTATCACTTGTATGTTTGTTTGTTTCCTTCAACTCTTATACTTGCTACCCAGCCTTGCTAGCCAAAAACCTGTACTGAGAGGGAATTCTTCTGGTGCATCCCATCCTTAAACCAAAACCTTTGCCATTTGTGTCCACCATACCTACCTATTAGCACTATTGCTATTCCAAGTAAATTCATGTTTTTATCTACCTCCCAAATTAAACTTGTTATGTGAAAATTAGTGCTTAAAGCTCTCACGAACTTGATGGCAAACTTTACTTTCTTACATTTAATAAACTTGAACCATTGTGCCCATCTATGTTGCGTATATGCTTGCGCTTTGTAAGTTGTGAATTAGCAGAACCATGATGTCATGGGGAATGCTTTCAACATTGCACTAGTACTTTGTACCTAGTTGATATCATGTTCTTTTGTCTATGGATGTCGTCGATGTGAAATGAAAGGGGAGCTTGTAAGTCCATGGATATATGCATGTGTGTTAGAGAAACGCCTGGCCCGCCGGTCTAATCCATGTTGTCATGGTGGGAACCTGCAGCATAACCATAACGAGCATCTATGAAGCATTCTTCTTATAAAAAAAGAGATAGAGATTGAGAAAAAGAGAAAAAGAAAAAAAAGATGAGAAAAGAGGAAAGAGAGAAAAAAGCACCATATTCCCATGGTAAATAAGAAGATTGCTGAGATGCTTGTTGTCTGCTTGCCTTGTCATTTTGATATGGGGATTCTTCCGTATCATTGGGCAAGGGGTACCCCGTTGGCGGTTCTCCATGATACACATGTGCTTACGATGACAAGAACTTACCGGTGACTAAACTTGAGTAGCATGAGGAGCGTCCCTCGTATTCAAGGGACATGAGATTTTCAAATTACAACTTGTCAAGCATATCCTCATATTTGATCACTTTAACCTTAACCACCTAAAGATGCCTATGATAGGGGCAATGAGATCTGAAAGCTAATAAGTATCATAATTTTTGGGAGCTCTTTATGAAACTTGAAATCCCTGCTTCCCTCTTCGAAGGGACTTTCTTTTACTTTTTAGTTGAGTCAGTAAACCTTCTTCCTTCTATCTCAGCAAGTATTTTGAGTTGTTGTGTTTCATTCATTCATATGATGATCTATTCAATCATGTTTCTTATGTTCCTTGTTTTGCACGTTTCTCTTATCTTGGTGTGTACTACTTTGAAAGCTATCATTGAAAACCAGTTATTTGTGAACTACATCAAATTATCAACTATTCTTCGACCAAGAGCTAAGTTTGCCATTACCAATTATGATTCACTTTATGTATCTTTATTGTGTTTACTTTACTTATTGCAAGTTAAGTTATATAATAGTGAGTTGTCTTCTATTATGATCTATGTATTGATGAATGTGATGCTTCTTGTCCGTATTCTTTTTATCGACTCTACACTCCATAAACCTGAGGCCATGTTTATTGAGCACGCTTTAAACAGGGACAAGTGAAGTCTAAGCTTGGGGGGAGTTGATACGTCCATTTTGCATCAGTATTTTATATCATAATTTACTGTTATTCATTGATATATTTCATATTAAGAGATGATACTTATGTAATTTCATCTGTTTTTGTATGGTTGATGCCTTTTGGAGCATGGACCGCTGCAGTCAGGATTCTGATGGAAAAGGTGCTGTTTGGAGGCAAAATTCACGAAGATCGGAAAATCCAAGAAAATACATGGAAAATCCTATTTTTCCAGAAGACGAAGGAATCCAGAAGGAGGAGTGGAGATGGGCCACAGGGGGCCCACACCACCCCCTGGGGCGGGCCAGCCTAGGCCACGCCACTAGGTGGTGTGGCCGCCCTGGTCCACCTCTGGCTCTCCCCTCTAGCGTATATAATCCTCTTGAAACCCTAATACTTGGGGAGCGACCACAGAAAGATTACGCCGCCTCTATGGGGTGTAAAACACCGAGAGAGAAAGATCTCTCCGGCAGACAGATTTCTGCCAGGGGAATTCCTTCCCGGAGAGGGGAGATCGTCGCCATGAACACCACCATCAAGCTGGACTTCATCGGGATCATCATCACCATCATCATCACCATCATCACCATCAGCACCCTCATCACCATCTCCATATTGCTGTAACAATTGGGTTGAATCTTGCATAGTTCTTAGGGGAAACTTTCCCGGCGTTGATTACTCTTTGTAGTTGATGCTATTGAGTGAACTGTTGAATTATTGTTTATGTTCAGATTGTTATACATCATTATTCCATCTCTGATCATGATCCATATGATGTCTTGTGAGTAGTTCGTTTTGTTCTTGAGGACATGGGAGAAGTCATGTTGTTAGTAGTGGAGTTGTGTTGAGAAAGATTCAATAGTTTGATATTTAAGTTGTGGTGTACTTCTTCTAGTGGTGTCATGTGAACATCGACTACATGACACTTCACCTATATGGGCCTAGGGGAATGCATTGTGTATTTGGCTACTAATCGTAGGGGTTGCCAAAGTGACAGAAACCCGAACCACCGTTAGGAAACCATTACACAAGGGATGTCAGGGTCTTAGAGTTTAAAGTTGTGGTTAGGTTTCTACCTTAATTACTTTCTTGTACTTGCGAATGTTTGCAAGGGGTATAATCACAAGTATGTATTAGTCCTAGGAAGGTCAGTACATTAGCACAGGTTCACCCACACAACACTTAGCAAGCTAAAGAGGATTAATCAACTATATGAAGTGAAAGCACTTGACAGAATTCCCATGTGTCCTCGAGAACGTTTGGTCAGCTTAAGTAATACAACCGGCTTGTCCTTTGCTGAATAAAGGATTGGAACACTTGCTGCATTTATTCTTCTTGTCTTTTGTTTACTCGTACTTTATTTTACTTGCTATACCAAAAACCCCTAAAAATCCGTTTGTTAAGGATTTGCAGAGAATTCCTGATCCATAGCACTAGCCAGCACCTTCTGCTCCTCATTGGGTTCGACACTCTTACTTATCGAAAATACTGCGATACACCCCCTATACTTGTGGGTCATCAGTGGCTATCACAGTGATGGATACCGCGAATCCGGGAAAACCACACAGGTGTGGCAACGCCGCACTCGTGAAGAGGTGATGGCCCAAAATATATCGAGCTCGTTGGGGAACCCCAAGAGGAAGGTATGATGAGCACAGCAGCAAGTTTTCCCTTAGTACGAAACCAAGGTTATCAATCCAGTAGGAGTAAGGAAACACCCCAAAGGTGTAGCTAGCTGAACGTTGGCAGGGCGCACTACTGGTGCCAGCAGCAATGTGGATACCTGCACAACACAACCACAGAACTCTGTCCCCAACTTGCGATAAGGTTGTCAATCTCACCGGTTTTGCTAAAAACAAAGGATTAAACGTATCGAATGGAAGGAAGTAATAGTTTGCAGAAAGTAAACACAAAGCAGTAAACAGTTTGTAGATTGAATGTAAAAGAAAGGACCGGGGTCCATAGTTCACTAGAGGTGGCTCTCCTTAAGATAGATAACATGTTGGGTGAACAAATTACAGCAGGGAAATTGACGAACATCGAGAAAGCATACAAGCATATACTAATCATCATGACTCCTTTGAGATTCGATTGGGCATTACAACATTATACATAGACCGCCATCCAACTGCATCTATGACTAATAATCCACCTTCAGGTTATCATCTGAACCCCCTCCAGTATTAAGTTGCAAGCAACAGATAATTGCATTATGAATTGCGTGTAATGTAAATAATATGATTGTTCTATGAAGAAAGGATTGTTGTTTTCTCCCTAGTAGCAACATCACATCTAGTACCTTAGAGATTTCTGTCACTTCCCCACATTACCAGAGGCATGAACCCACTATCGAGCATAAATACTAACTCTTGGAGTTGCTAGCATCTACTTGGCCAAGATAGCTACTAGCAACGGAAAGCATGCAAGATCACAAATAACAAAGACATGATAGAATCAATAATCAATCTGAAATAGCATCTCAATATCCATCGGATCCCTGCAAACACAACATGCAGAATTACAAATAGATCTTGATCATGAACAGAGCTCACAAGATCTAAACATGATAGCAAAAAGGAGGAGAACCAGCCATCTAGCTACTACATGGACCCGTAGTCCAGAGATGAACTACTCACGCATCACACCGGAGGCTTGGATGATGATGAAGAAGGCCTCCAGGGTGAATTCCCCTCTCTGGCAGGGTTCTGGGAAGAGCTTCAGATCCCTCCCGATCTAGGGATGGAGATGACGGCGGCTAAGACTCTTTCGTGGAATTTTGATCGGTTACTTAGGGTTTCCGTATCAGAGGCAATATATAGGCGGAAGGAGAGGCCGAGGGGGTGCCTGGGGCGGCCAGACCACCCCCTGGCGCGGGTCAGGCCTGGCCGCGTGGCCAGGTGGTGTGGCCGGGCCCCAGCCCCTCTCCATCTCGTATTCTGGCTCTAGGTGTCCCCCGGTAAAATAATAACTTTGGCTTTTGTCCCGTCCAATTCCGAGAATATTCATTTTCTGACTTTCCTGGAACCAAAAACAACAGAAAACAGGCAGCTGGCACTGTGGCTCTTATTAATAGGTTAGTCCAAGGAATCATATAAAAAGTACTCCAAAGTGTGGACAAAACCAAAGAAGGTATATAAAACCAAGCATGGAACATCAAAACTTATAGATACATTTGAAATGTATCAACATCCCCAAGCTTAACTCCTGCTCGTCCTCGAGTAGGTAAGTGATAAAAAGAAAGAATAATTTTTGAGGTGACATGCACCATCATAAACTTGATCGAAGTATTTGTAAAACATTCAAAGCTGGGATCATAGTACTTCAATCATAACGTGAAAGACAAAGTTCTAGCAATAAGACAAAGAAACTATGATGCAACATGAAAAGGCACAAACAAAAGATTCATGAATAACAATGCTTTGCAAGACGTTTGTTTGTTTCACATAAAGAAAACATAGCATAGTAGTATTCAGCTTGTCCCTCATAGAGTAGCAAATATAAATGCATAGGACACCTTCAAAGTTTATAAGAGTGACTAGATACAAGTAGTTTAAAACAAGCAATATCAAAGTTATGCATCAATCAACAAGTCTTGGGACAATGCACATAGAACTAAGAATGGTCACTATGCTCTCAAAGTAGGTGCATAAAGATAGAAGGTGGAGACTCAATATTTAAGTAGAAGAAAGGCTTTCATAGAAGGAAGTAGGGATTCAAGTCACATAAAGAGCTTCCAAAAATTATGGTACTTAATAGCTTTCAACTCTCATTGCCCCTATCATAAGCATCTTGAAGTGATTAAGGTTAAAGTGAACAAACTATGGTGTACATGCTTGACGAAGTATAAGTTAGAAATCTCATGTCCCTTGAATACGAGGGTCGCTCCTCATGCTACTCAAGTTTAGTCACCGGTAAGTTCTTGTCATCGTAAGTACATGTGTATCATAGAGAACCGCCAACGGGGTACCCCTTGCCCGATGATACAGAAGAATCTCCATATCAAAATGACAAGGCAAGCAGACAACGAGCATCTCAGCAATCTTCTTATTTACCATGGGAATATGGTGTTTTTTTCTCTCTTTCCTCTTTTCATAATCTTTTTTTTCTCAATATAGGACTCTTTTTTTATAAGAAGAATGCTTCATAGACATCTCATTATGGTTACGCTGCAGGTTTCCACCATGTCAACATGAATTAGACTAGCGGCCCAGAAGTTTCTCTAACACATATACATAACTCCATGGACTTACAAGCTCCCCTTTCATTTCACACCGACGATATTCATAGACAAAAGAGCATGATATCAACTAGGTAAAAAGTACCCGTGCAATGTTGAAAGCGTTCCCCATGACAGCATGGTTCTGCTAATCCCCAACAGATAAGTGCAAGCCTATACAACATAGACGACACAATGGTTCAAGTTTATTAAGGGCAAGAAAAGTAAAGTGTGCCATCAAGTTCGTGAGAGCTTTAATCACTAGTTTTCTCATAACAAGTTTAATTTGGAAGGTAAACAAAAACATGAATATACTTGGAATAGCATATGCTAATAGGTAGGTATGGTGGACTCTTTGGAATAACTTGGTTTAAGGAGTTGGATGCATGAGTGGAACTCATACTTGGTTATGGAGGCTAGCAAAAGATTGGGAGCGACAAATTAAGAGAGCAATAATGGCCATAATCATGCAGAGCGACAAAACATCATTGATCAAAGCATAAAGTGACACTACAAGTTGAAAACTAAAGGATCATAAAGGCTTATGGTGACTTGGGATAGTCATAACATGGTGTGAGCATGCGCCAAGTCAACCCAAATAAAGCATCAAAGGAGAATACCACAATACTATGCTTTAATATGCTAAAACAATGCATGATTCATCCAAGGCACATTAAGCAATCTCAATTGTTTATAACAAGTCATGCTACAGCAAAGAATACTAAGCATAAAGCCAAAACAATATCAAGCATGGCATGACAAAGCATAGGCCACAGTCAAAAACAAGCTCTCTTTACCACTTAAGCATGAACTTTCCTACTCTTTTCCAATCCAAACCAAACTATTTGAAAACCAATGTATGAAAGAGGGGGTCCAACCAATTTATTCATCAAACTAAACAAACCAAGCAAACGAATAACCAAAACAAAAACAAAAAATAAGACGCTGCAAGAACAACACAACTGTGCATGAAACAATAAAAATGAAGCGTTTGGAAGAAACCTGGGTTTTTTATTGATGAAGAAGGGGATGCCTTGGGCATCCCCAAGATTTGACGCTTGTACTTCTTGGATATTTATTTAGGTGACACACGTGGCATCCCCAAGCTTGAGCTTTAGTCCATCCTTCATCTCATTACTCATTCCTTCCATACACCTGAAATTTTTCCTTCATACAAAACTTCACACAATCTTTATTAGCAACATTAGTGCACTCAAGATAATAGGTCTTTAGGTTCAGTTATAACATCAATAAAACTTCCATTAAAATACAAGCTACTGTATCACTTCCCTCAAAAAGCTCAATTCCCCAAAAGAACTAAAAAAGGAACCAACAAGAAGCAAATGCAAGAAATCTGTCAAAACAGACCAGCAGGTAAAGACGGATTTTTTCGAAGACCTTATGTTCCTCAAATCAAAAAGTGTTGAACTAATTAAAGTTATATAACAACCTGGGGCAGAAGCAAAAAAAATCACGCCTCAAAAGGACGTTCAGAGATTTTACACGAATTTTTACGGTGAAGCACAGAAATCTGTTTCGGGACAGCAACTTTCCCAACCATTACTTCTCTCTTATTAGAGGTTACTCTTGGCACAAAAAGCAAATAAAAAGGATAAGGAGTGGTTATTACTGAAGTAATAACTTCCAAGACTCATCTAAAACTTTTGGGTTATCTCCCAATAAGTACTTTTCTTTAACGCCTTTAAGTTAGGCATGATAATTTGAGAAGATGCTCACATAGGAAATATGAATTGAAGTAAAAGAGAGCATAAAAAAGCAAATTCAAAACACATTTAAGTCTAACCCTCTTCCTATGCATGGGAATGTTATACGCAAATAAATTCACAAAGAACAAAGCGACATGCATAGGAAGATAAAACGAGAGTAACTTCAAAACTTTCAGCAAATAGAGAGGTATTTCAGTACCATGAAAACTTTTACAACCATATTTTCCTCTCTCATCATAATTTTCAGTAGCCTCATGAATAAACTCAACAATATAACTATCACATAAAGCATGCTTTTCATGATCTACAAACACTAGAGCTTTATTATAAACATTTTCAAAAGAATCCTCAGGAACATGACATTTGTCCTCCTTTGGTAAGCATGGGGGACAATCAAATAATGTAAGGGGTAAAGAGTTACTCTCATTAGAAGGTAGGGATGGGTAGATGCATTCTTCCTCCTCTTGATCATCACTCTCCTCCTCTTTTTCATCCAATGAGCTTCTAGTTTCAGCAATTTCTTCTTCCATAGGCTCCTGCAAGGCATTAGTCTCTTCCATTGGTGGAGAGCATCTATTAAGATATTCAAGAATATAGCCATTTTCTACCTTGAAATTATCAAAGAAAAATTTAAGTATATCATAAACCTCATATTTATAAGGTGAATCATCAATATTTTCAAGCAAACTAGCAAGTTCAAATGCACCCTTCCAAGAAATAAATTCTTCAATTTATTTCACATCATAAAAGTCATAATTCCCTTTAACATAAGAAGATATGGTAACATTATCATTATACTCACATTGAAAAGGGAAGTGTTTATACCTCCTACAGCAACAAGATTTATCAAAGCAATAAGTAACATTATAAGTAGAGCACACATTTATAGCAATCGTATACAATTTATCAATTTGTTCCCATAAGCGTTTCCCTTTGTGTGACAAGCGGTGTTCCTTATAATAATATTTTTGTTCTTCGTGAACCCACCTTGCCAATAAGATTTAATTTCAAAGAAACCAACCATTGATAGAAAGCATGATAAAGCAAGACAATAACAGACCAATGAAAATAACAACTATAGTAGGAACTAATTTTTTTGTGTTTTTGATAAAGAAACAAGCAAACAAAGCAGAAATAAACTAAGCAAAACAAAAACAACAAAGTAAAGAGATTGGTTATGAGGGACTCCCCTTGTGAAGATGTCCTTGACTCCCCGGCAACGGCGCCAGAAAATATGCTTGATGGCCCAAAATATATCGAGCTCGTTGGGGAACCCCAAGAGGAAGGTATGATGAGCATAGCAGCAAGTTTTCCCTCAGTACAAAACCAAGGTTATCAATCCAGTAGGAGCAAGGAAACACCCCAAAGGTGTAGCCAGCTGAACGTTGGCAGGGCGCACTACCGGTGCCAGCAGCAACGTGGAGACCTACACAACACAACCACATAACTCTATCCCCAACTTGTGATGAGGTTGTCAATCTCACCGGTTTTCCTGAAAACAGAGGATTAAACGTATCGAATGGAAGGAAGTAATAGTTTGTCGAAAGTAAACACAAAGTAGTAAACAGTTTGTAGATTGAATGTAAAAGAAAGGACCGGGGTCCATAGTTCACTAGAGGTGGCTCTCCTTAAGATAGATAACATGCTGGATGAACAAATTACAGCGGGGCAATTGACAAACATCGAGAAAGCATACAAGCATATACTAATCATCTTGACTCCTTTGAGATTTGATTAGGCATTACAACATTATACATAGACCGCCATCCAACTGCATCTATGACTAATAATCCACCTTCAGGTTATCATCCGAACCCCCTCCAGTATTAAGTTGCAAGCAACAGATAATTGCATTACGAATTGTGTGTAATGTAAACAATACGATTGTTCTATGAACAAAGGATTGTTGTTTTCTCCCTAGTAGCAACAGCACATCTAGTACCTTAGAGATTTCTATCACTTCCCTAGATTACCAGAGGCATGAACCTACTATCGAGCATAAATACTAACTCTTGGAGTTGCTAGCATCTACTTGGCAAAGATAGCTACTAACAATAGAAAGCATGCAAGATCACAAATAACAAAGACATGATAGAATCAATAATCAATCTAAAATAGCATCTCAATATCCATCGGATCCCTGCAAACACAACATGCATAATTACAAATAGATGATCTTGATCATGAACGGAGCTCACAAGATCTAAATATGATAGCACAAAGGAGGAGAACCAGCCATCTAGCTACTACATGGACCCGTAGTCCAGAGATGAACTACTCACGCATCACACTGAAGGCTTGCATGATGATGAAGAAGGCCTCCAAGGTGAATTCCCCTCTCCGGCAGGGTGCCGGGAAGAGCTTCAGATCCCTCCTGATCTAGGGATGGAGATGACGCTGACTCTGAGACTCTTCGTGGAATTTTGATCAAGTACTTAGGGTTTCCGTATCAGAGGCAATATATAGGCGGAAGGAGAGGCCGAGGGGGTGCCTGGGGCGGCTAGACCACCCCCTGGCGCGGGCCAGGCCTAGCGGTGCGGCCAGGTGGTGTGGCCGGGCCCTAGCCCGTCTCCATCTTGTATTCTGGCTCTAGGTGTCTCCCGGTAAAATAATAACTTTGGCTTTTGTCCCATCAAATTCCGAGAATATTCATTTTCTGACTTTCCTGGAACCAAAAACAACAGAAAACAGGCAGCTGGCACTGTGGCTCTTGTTATTAAGTTAGTCGAAGGAATCATATAAAAAGTACTCCAAAGTGTGGACAAAACACAAGAAGGTAGATAAAACCAAGCATGGAACATCAAAAATTATAGATACATTTGCAATGTATCAAGAGGAACCCGCAACAACCATCGAGGATAAACTGTATGGGTCGTGCAACGTGCACTTCTACATCAACAAGCACGACGGCAAGAAAAAATCCAGCCACCTTCTCAATGACTGCCGTGAGTTTCTCAAACTCCACGAGGGCCTAGCTCAGATGAACCACGAGGTGGTCAGCAGAGGCTATGGAGCTGCCCCAGGTGCTGTGGCACATGGAGCTCCTCCACCGCCGCCCGTACCACCACCACCTGCGGCCGCGCCGGTCCAATATCACGGCAGCGAACCATACCCACGAGCCGTGGGCAACATGGGGATGATCCAAAAGGGGCGTCCCTCAAATCGAGTGCAGAAGGCCATCACTCGCCAAGTCAACTTGGCGATAAACTCTCCACCTTCCACCACTGAGTACCTCAGTGGAAGCGACTCCTGCATCACCTTCGACAGGCGTGACCACCCGCTCCAAGTTCCTCGTCTAGGACACTGTCCCCTCGTACTCGAGGTGCAGATTGTGGGTTTTGACATGAGTCGCGTCTTCATGGATGGCGGCGGTGGCATTAACCTCATGTTCGCAAGTACCTTGTGTGCGATGAGGATCCCTCTGACGTGTCTGGAAGTTTTAGACACGACGTTCCATGGCATCGTCCCAGGGAAAGGCATATATCCCCTAGGAAAAATCAACCTTGACGTTATCTTTGGCATGCCGCAAAACTTTCGGCGAGAGCGCATCGACTTTGAAGTCGTCGATTGACCTTCACACTACCATTGCATCCTCGGACGTGTCGTGTTCGCGAGGTTCATGGCAGTTCCGCACTACGCCTACCTGCAGATGAAGATGCCGGGTCCAAACGGTGTAATCACAATCAATGGCAACTTCGAGAGGTCCGATGGCTGCGACAGGGAATTCAATAGAATCTCCTAGTCCTTCGGCATGCAGGAGGAACTCGCAAGATTAAAGGAGTCGACAGACAACAGTCTGCCTCCCCTGAGCCGACCAAGTTCACCCGACCTGTCCTTCGACTCGTCGGTGCACACGAAGAAAGTCCAGGTCCACCCAACGGACCCGACCAAGATGGACCTCATCGCCAACAACTTGAGTTCGTCGAATTCTTCCGTGAGCACTGGGAGATCTTCGCCTGGTGTCCAGCGGACATGCCAGGAGTCCCTAGGGAATTCGCCGAGCACTCACTCAACATAAACCCAGACGCAAGGCCAATCAAGCAGACAATTCGGCGACTGTCTTAACCAAGAGCAAAGGCAGTCAGAATGGAGATCGACAGACTCCTCGATGCCAAATTCATACGCGAGATCAAGGAAAGCACTTGGCTCGCCAACACGGTGCTTGTGCCTAAAAAAGACATAGATATTCTGTGGATGTGTGTGGACTTTACATCCCTGAATAAGCACTGCCCAAAGCATCACTTCCCGTTGCCGTGAATCGACCAGATCATCGACTCCACCGCGGGATGTGAACGCCTCTGCTTCCTAGACACCTACTCAGGCTACAATAAAATTTGAATGAATGAGGAAGACCAAGAGAAAACGGCGTTTATGACGCCCTTCGGCATATTCTGCTACAACACGATGCCCTTCGGGCTAAAAAATGTAGGAGCCACCTATCAGTGGTGCATGCAGGCCTGCCTCAAGAACCAACTTGGTCGCAACATCCAAGTTTACGTTGATGATATCGTCATCAAAACAAAAGAGGAAGCCTCGCTAATCAACGATCTACGCGAAACCTTCGCCAACCTAGACTGCTACCGGATCAAGCTCAATCCAGACAAATGAGCCTTCGGCGTACCATCCGGGTAACTGCTCGGATATCTCATCTCCTTGAGAGGGATCGAGGCAAACCTGAAGAAAATAAAAGCCATACTGGCCATGGAGAAGCCAAAGAACGTAAGAGGCGTCCAACAGCTGGCTGGACGAATCGCGGCGCTCAGTCGATTCATCAGTTGAATGGGCGAAAAGGCACTACCCTTCTACCAACTTCTCCATAAAACTGATAAGTTCGAGTGGATAGATGAGGCGCAAGAAGCATTCGAAGACCACAAACGTCTACTGTCCACCTCGCCAGTTGTAACATCCCAGCATTAGAGCTTAGAAATAAGCTAAGATGAGGTGTGTGCATTGAATTCATGCATAGAAAATCTGGATAATTTTCGTGCAAACTAAAGAAGCTAGTGAGGGATCGGTATCTCTCTTGTTCTGATGAAAGCATCTGAGCCAGTGCGACAGATTTCGGCATGACCTCTCTTGTATCTTTGGTGTTCGAGGGGAAGACAATTCAAATTTGATTATTCCATTGATACAATTAAATCTAAAAAGAGAATTTGAAATGAAATAATTACAATAATAATATTTATTATTACAAATAAACATATAGTATTATTGTTCTTTTACAATAAAAGAATGAAAGAAAATTATAGGAAACAAATAGATAGAATTGGAATTACATAAATGAAATAACTAAAAGAATTCATTATTACCAGAAAATATATATTACATTGTCTTTTACAAATAAAGAGAGCAAATTACAAAAGAATAAAGTAAAATCTAAAACTAAATTCATCTTCCCTTTCTTAATTTTCTAAATTTTTTCTTTATATTTCTGATCTTATACCTGCAAACAAACAACAAGAAAACTAAGGTGTGAAGGGGTTAGTTTGACTGCTCTCAGAATTAAAGTGTAATGCACTGTTTGTCTCATCATTGAGCTTAAAATTGAAGGGGCGAGTTTCACCAATGTGTGAATATGTTCTTATCAGCACATCATCCTCAGATTAACTTCACTGTATGGATCTAAAATTGAATTACAGAGAAAAGGGAAAGGGCTAGTGACAAGCACTGGGTGCACATAGCAAAGATTGCTAATGTACAATCTGGATAGGAACAAGTCCATCGATGAAGCAACCTCACGAGCACCTCACTCATCACATGCAGCTGATGTGTTGTCAGCACATCAGGGAAGGTACCAGTTTCAGAAAAGGAAGGAAGCAGCCGTAGCTATCCACAGTACACACACACTGTACCATATACATCTCTCCACATCACCACAAATCCATTTCATTTCTTCATCACCAGATCGTCCCCAACAAACATCACCTCAGTTCACCACTTCTCACCTCATTCATAGCCATATCCCTTTACCTCAGGCACATCACAACTCATCAGAGTTCATCAGTAAGAACACTAGGACCATCTTAGTAATCAGGACACACAGACCACACATTCCATGATTCAATGAAAGAAGAGATCGGAGAAAGGAGAGGAACGATGAAAGAGGAAGCTTACCAGCAGCAAGAAGAACAGGCCAATAGTGGCACGAGGGGAGAAGGCCAGCAAGGAGCAAAACAGGCCACCAACAACATCAGGAGGGCAGGATAACAAGACAATGAGCCAATGGAAGCACCACAATACATCTCCAAAATAAATCTCACACTCCAGCTGGAGGTAGATCCTTACTCTTTTAATATTTACCCTCATCTTTGATTAGGCAAAAGGGGAGTGTTGTGAGGGGAAATTACTCCCAGATTTGCATACAAGTGGTATGCAAAATCCTCATTGAGTATTAGGGAGATAATAGCATCTGTTCTTATCAAAAGAACCTTGCCTCAGTCTAAGCATCACTAGCAAGGTTCCACAAAAATCTTACAAATCACATTATCCAACTAATAAAAGTCAATCATATCTATTCACACTTAGGAAAACACATTCTGCAAGTCGTAGATCTTGTGTACCATCCTTATGGAGGCTTCACATGGATCTAAGCTCACAAGAAGTAATTCCTAATAAGTGAATTCCATCTCTAAATGCTACTTGTTTAATTAACAAGTAAAAATCTCAAGACAACATATTCTAAGAAGAAGATAAATCATTTCCCTAGCTTATAACTAGAGATCATCATAGTAGCAAAGTCAAAGAAAAGGAAGGCACTATTAGCACATGTCCTTATCCAAATCAAAGCTTCAGTTTAAAACATCATTGGCATTAATTTCATTTCTAGAATAAACACCATCTGATTTAGCAAAACTGCACCACTGTGCACACTTCCTTAGGAAGGCACCACAGCGGTAGGTTCCACCATAGAAGCTATGTTTATAGAGATAAACAGTCCTACATTAAGACATAATTCAATCAGCTTCCTAATCAAGTAGACTAGGAATCATTTATAAGATCATCTTATTTACATAAGCCAACATACACTTCTAAACCTCAGCCTTTTGCATCATAGGCCTAGGATAAACACAATCAAATTTGGAATTCAAGTTCAACTATTAACAGTGAACTAGACAAATTTATGTCTCAGCCTTGTGCATCATAGATAGGGGCTATTACAAAATATTTTAAACATCAAGTCATCTAAAAGAATGATTGCATTCAACACAGCCAACCTAAATGGCAGCAGGTCATGCTATGTGTGATCAAGCTATTGTGTATACTCTAAGGAGGCCTCACAATAGCAGGACCATACTAAATCAATCATAAAGGAAACAAGTGTTCATATCATTTTCCCAGTTACAAACACCAGGAATCATTGGTCTATCTGTAAGAAGTGGATAACCATTGAAAATCATCTTCCTAGTTAAACCACTAGAAATCATGTAGTTGACCTGCTGATACATGATACTGATCATCATTAAAGCACAATTTTAGTAACCACCAAGTTAAGACCATCACAACTTTATTTTGACAGAATTAATACATGGGCCAAGAATGATTTACTCATCCAAATTGAGGAACCTTAGCTAGAAACAGATCAGCAGCAAACAACGACATCAGATAACCGAAGCACAACTATGGATTAGAGCCATCAGCATGAAGGCTGGTCACAAAAGAGGTTAAAGCTCACTGTGGGTGCAGAGCACCTAGAGAGGAGGCGTGGCAAAGTCACAGTGGTCGGCGCTGATGCCAGGGTTGCGCAGTTCAGCAGCACCGTCCCACCAGCGTCAACTTGAGGAGGACATGATAGAGCAGGGGCTCGAGGCAGAGGGTTGGTAACACGGCCGCAACAGCGCAGTAGCACACCATGGCCAACCCTGGATATAGCAACCCAAAGCAGCCGCAATACTCACCACCATGGGGAAGATGGGCAAGCCATGTCGAGGAGGAGCACCAGAGGTCGAGGTAGACGGAAAGGGGATCATGGTCCTCCACAAGTAGCAGCCGGAGGCACAGGCGCGGGAGCCGCGTCGTGACCCTGAGGCATGGCGGCTAGGGTTTCATCCGGGCGCGCGTGAGTGCGTGCTTGAGCCAAATCGACGGAGTAATAGAAGAGGAGGAGGTAGCGGTGCCTCGGCAGCAAGCTATGGCGGTGAGTATGGCCAGCGGACGACCATCACAGTGTGGGCGGTGGTGGCATCGCGAGCAGGAGGGTGCAAGGCGATGGCGTGTTTGTGGTGTGCGTGGAGAGGATAAGAGAAAGAGCAAGGGAGGTTGGGCCCAAACTCGAACTGGGCCATAGCCTGTTGGGCCAAACCAACTCGGTTCAGTTGGACCAGGTGTGGTTTTAACCAACTAGGCCACAACCCAACTATTGCCCCGCAAAATCATTTTTTCTATTTAATAAATCCTATCAAATATTCCGAAACTAGAATAAAGCATAGGAAATTCATATAAAATTCTAAAAATGCATATAATATATCAAAATTATCACAAAAATAATCTCTACATAATAAAAATATAGATTCACTTACTTGAGTTAAATAAAATGCCAATAAATGTTAACACCACTAAAGTCTAAGTGATATTTCATAAATTAAGGAAAAGTCCAAAAAATGAATAAAAAGTCATTTTTACATATGAAAATAAATATACTATCCTATAAAAATACTAACTTAATTTTTTACAAATAAAACTTGGAACAAATAGTCAAGGACATTTATTCCTTTCTAGAATTTTGTAAAAATAAAAATAATACTTAAAAATAAATAAAAATCATTTTTAAGACCTTGAGTAAATATATTTTACTAGAAAAATACTAAAAGTATTTTACTAAAGATTTGTAAGATTTTAAGGAAATAAACCCTTACCTATTTTATAAAAAACCTAGTTGGTAAATTCTATAAAAACATCTCTTAAATAAAATAAATAAATAATCACAATTCTATCTATAACACCTTAAATCCCTAATAACTAAATACTAAGTCTAAAGCTACAACTTGGATTTATAATAAAGCTTAAGTGTAACTTATTAACCTTATAAAACTCTTTTAAAATCATAAATCCAAACTAAACCAACAATTTTAAATAAATTTTGAACATCATAAAAATGAATGCTATTTATATCTTAACTGTTCTTAAACATGATTCTAGATCTAATAGATTATTCAAGTCATCTAAATTTACTTTCCTTAATAAGATAAACTATATTCATAATAACAAATCACATTTAAACTCATCATTCACTTACCTTAAAACATGCTTGTTGAAAGATTTAAAGTTTATTAATACTTTTAAACACATCACACCTTAGATTTAATTATGTTTATATAGTTAACCTTTGTCTGTTCCAAATTAAGTCATAAGGCATCTCAAATCCAAACTTATCGAACAAACACAAATGACATCGATCACATTCTATTAACCATAAAGATTGGTTAAACTTTATCAAAGAAACCTTTTCTTCAAAAGTTATTTGTTTTGCCACTTCAAACAACAATCTCATAATAAGTTTTTCAACTCTTATCAACCTAAAACATGGACTTCCATAATAGATACATAATAACTCTAAGCATGTGTTGTTATATTTACTTTATATCATACATGTTAGTCTTAAGTTCCTTGTATATGTATTTTGGCTTGTAAAGTAAACTTATAAACAAACTAAATCTTAAAGAAATCACCTAAGTTTAACTCATTCACCATATTGGGGTATTACTTCGGGGTTTTCCAAACTGCATTACATTACTTATGCATCGGTGCATCTTGCTTCTTTAAACATTAGTCCTTACCGGACCAATGATGTTGTTTACAGAATTTGGATCTTCTAATGTCTTGAAGACCATGAGTGCATAATCTTGCAATCACAAAAGTCCAGTTCACAACTTGCTCATGTCCTTTTGGTTATTTTCTATCAAATGCTTGTAACTCAAATGTTGTCATCACATGCATTTCAAAAAGGTCAGAAAACACTATTTTCATAATAATTTGATTATGGATTATTTACCAAATGGTAATAATCTATTGATACAGTTCTAGTGGTAAAGGAACATAATATCTAGGACTTAACAACCAATGTCGCCAGTGATTCTAGCGTCATATATTACGCGTTAACCATGAGATTTGGAATGGGACGGAGAAGTCAGCTGTATCTTCTTCCTCTCATATGTAGGCAAGACTACCTTAACGTGACGATGTGATTCCTTGTGTGGATCCAGCATATGGGTGGGCACCCTTCGGCCCCACCATTTTGGTGTCTAGATTATCTGTGAGCGGCTGTCGGAGGTATAGTCAGACCTTTATGGAGCTTGCCAGGGGCATAACCGGCTCACAGAGTCTTCGGGAACTCATCAGGGTTGTAGCTTGCCCGAAAGGGGGCTTAACGGAGATGGATCTCGGCCCGAAGGATCATGCAGACATATGGGGTCGCGGAGAGGGCAGTGATTGGCTTGGATATTAGAATGGGTCCCACACCAAGGAAGTGTGGACGAGAATGCAACTCGGATGTGCAACAAAGCTAAGGTCTCTCATGGGTAAAGTAACGCACCTCTGCAGAGTGTAAGAATTGTGACATGTTACTCCCTGTTTCGGGAAGGAGCTACGAACGCGGCAGGAAAGGAACCCGATGAAGGTTCTGGTCAACCTGTGAAGGCTGTCGGACATAGTTTTCAGAATAAAAGCAACCTTTGAAGAAATGTTTACGAAAATCTGCATTGCCTATGATCTATGGTCTATGGCTGTAGAGATAGTGCATCATACACTTCTTTTTAGTGAACTTGTTAAGTACGCTCGTACTCAACCGTACCTTCTTAACCCTTGCTAGGTTCTAAGCAGTTGAAGACGATGTCAACATCAATTTCTGCTCAAGAAACCATCATCGACAGCGCAAGTTCATCAATAAAGTCAAGGAAGTCAACATATACATCAACTAAAGTGAAGATAAAGTGTTTGTTTAGATAGGAGTAGATTCTCTAGCCATAAAACCTATTTCTGTAGAGCATTGCTCTAGCAGCAATTACAAGCCAGATAGTTTAGATGCTAGTCTTTGTTACTAGATAGTTCCAAGTTATTATTTCTGGTTCTTCTTTGTAAGAAGTTTCTTTCTCTCTCTTTAACCTAGAGTGTTCTATGGATCTTTTATAAAGAGTCGAGTTGTAATCTATAGTCATGTTTTGGACCTACTGTGTTTCTGTTGTACCACTCTGAGGGATGTAATACTAGTGAACGGTGTTTCATTGGTGTTATGTCAACGACTATAGTGTACTACATCATGCAGTGGTATGCTGGGTCACCGCACCAGTACTGGTGACGCCTCGCGAAAAAGAGCCACTGCTGCTCTACATCTCCGCCACCAACCAGGTGGTCAGCACGGTGCTCGTGGTGGAACGAGTCGAGCAAAACAAGGTTCACGGGGTCCAGCACCCAGTCTACTACCTCAGCGAGGTGCGCACGCTGATAAAACAGCGGTACCCGCACTACCAGAAGCTGGTGTATGGCGTCTTCATGACAGCCAGGCGACTACGCAACTACTTCCAGGAGCACCCAATCGTGGTGGTCAACGATGCCCCGATCGGACATATCCTCAACAACCCTGATGCCACCGGACGAGCTCGACACAGGACTCGAAGGACCAATGGGCATCATGATGATCGAGCCATCTTGGACTCAACCCTACATCACATATCTTCTCGGCAAGAGGTTGCCTGACGACCCGACTGACGCGCGACACATTGCACGACGATCCAAGGCATTCTTCATCATCAACGGCGAACTATACAAGTGCAGCATCATAGGAGTACTCCAACGGGGATGGAAGGGTTGTCCTCCTCGACATCCATGAAGGGACCTGCGGGCACCATGCTGGCAGTCGCGCCCTTGTCGCCAAAGCTCTACGAGCTGGATTCTACTAGCCCACAGCCATGCGCGATGCCAAGGACATCGTCCAGCGCTGCAACGCTTGCCAGCGATTCGCAGACAAACCGCACGCAACTGGCGCGGAACTCCGGTCAATCCCATTAGCTTGGCCCTTCGCGCAATGGGGACTCGAAATGGTCGGCAAGCTCCCGAAATCCTCGCGAGGAGGTTACGTACACCTCTTGGTCGCAGTCGACAAGTTCACCAAGTGGATCGAGGCCATGCCGGTGACAAACCAATCAGGAGCTAGTGTTGTCAAGTTCTTCGAGTCCATTGTCTACTGATATGTTGCAAACGTATCTATAATTTTTGATGTTCCATGCTTGTTTAGTATCTACTTTGCTTTTCTTTGTCAACACTTTGAGGTATTTTTAATATGTTTTCTGGGACTAACCTATTAACAAGATTCCACAGTGCCAGTTGCCTGTTTTCTTATGTTTTTCGTTCCAGAAAAGGCAGAAAATCAATATTCTCGGAATTGGACGGGGCAAAAGTCAATATGCCCATTTTTCCCGGAGCAACACGGAAACACGAAGCAAAAACGGAGTAGGGCACCAGGGTGGGCACACCATATGGTGGCGCGGGCTAGCCCTGGCCGCGCCACCAGGTGGTGTGGGCCCCCTGGCCGCCCATTGACCTTGCCTCTTCGCCTATAAGAAGCCTCCTGATGCAAAAACCCTAAATCGAACATCCTCCAGCCATGAAAAGGTCTGCAGCGCCGCCACCACTGAAGGGGAGATTCGGGGGATAGAAAGTCTCTGTTCCGGCACCCTCCAGGATAGGGAATTGCCCTTGGAGCCATCTCCATCGATCTCGACCACCATCTCCATCGTTGTGGCTGATTCCCATGATGAGGAGGGAGTAGTTCTCTCTCGAGGCTAAGGGTTCTACCAGTAGCTATGTGTTCATCTCTCTCTCTATGCATGATCATATTGTGATCATGAGCTTTGTAATCAAGTAGATCTACCTTGCTACTCAAGTGCTTTAATAGATCTCTGCTCTCCCCATGTGTGTGAAAGTGACAGCGTGCATACCATGGTGGCACTTAGGCTAGAGATTACAAATACTTGTTATGAGTTATATTTGGAGTTGGATGTCTTTATGAAATTGTGGTGTTTGTTGGAACCATCTAGTGCTCAAGGTGATAGTGTGGGGTTATCTAGATGGGAATGGCTTACTTTGAGGTGTGCTGTTATAGCCCTACCATGGATTAGAGTGTCCAACCGGAGAGTAGTTCAGAGTAGTATCATGAAGATAATATATTTATATGAGAGTGTTCACTAGTGAAAGTAGGATCCCTAGGCCTTGTTTCTAAGCATTGAAACACCATTTGCAACTAGATCTGTTACATGTTTGCTTGCTGCTATCTTTATTTCAGTTTTCCTTTAGTCTCTTCCATGCCATCAAGCTATTTTCTAGCACCGTTACCACTTATAATTATCTATACCACTTGTATTTCACCATCTCTTCGCCGAACTAGTGCACCTATACACCTGACAAGTGTATTGGGTGTGTTGGGGACACACGAGACTTCTTGTATCTTGATTGCAGGGTTGCTTGAGAGGGGATACCTTTGACCACTTCCTCCCTGAGTTCGATAAACCTTGGGTGATCCACTTAAGGGAAAACTTGTTGCTGTTCTACAAACCTCTACACTTGGAGGCCCAACAACTGTCTACAAGAATAGAAGTGCGTAGACATCATCTACCGCTTCGGTGTGCCACATAGCATCATCACGGACAATGGGACGAACTTCACCTCCAAGGAGTTCCAGGAATTCTGCGAAAACCTAGGAATCAACATAAGCTACGCCTCGGTAGCTCACCCATAGACCAATGGTCAAGTCGAAAAGGCCAACAGCCTCGTCCGTGGTGGAATCAAGAAACGACTCCTCCGGCCACTCGAACAAGCCGCTAGATGCTGGCCAGATGAGATACAGTCCGTACTCTAGAGCTTGCGCACAACCCCAAACAGCGCCACGGGATACACCCCGTTCTTCATGGTGCACGACGATGAAGCAGTGCTACCCGCAGAAGTATGCTACAAAGCCCCACGGGTGGTCGCTTACAGCGAGCAGGAGTCAACTCTTGCACTCGAAGACTCCGTCGACCTTTTTGACGAGGCGTGCGAAATCGCAGCAGAAAAATCAATGATCTACCAACAGAGCCTCCGCAACTACCACAGCAGAAGGCTACGCCCAAGATCCTTCGTCGAAGGAGACCTCGTCCTGTGACTCAAGCAACAAGGGCATCTCAAGCTCGAGTCTCCCTGGGAGGGACCCTACGTGATTACAAAAGTAATCCCAGGTGGCGCCTATCGCCTTAAAGATTTCAAGACAGGAGTCGCATACTCCAACCCCTGGAATGTCGCACAGTTGCGTTGTTTCTACCCCTAGTCGTTTTTTACATTACACATAAGGCTATTTAGCCAGGCTACCTAGCCACACATTGTACCTCGTACTATTCTACGAATAAATAAAGCTAAGTGCCCCGAAACTCTGTGTTTTCCCTCATTTTTCTCGCAATCTTATCACTCGGGGGCTACGCCACCCTTTACATCCTTGTTCTACGAACAAATCGCAGTATCCCAAGTAGCTGACACAACATCAATCGAACCCTTGATAAAACACCAACCCAGTTGCAACACACCTAACAGGTTGGCAAGGTGCTAAGATAAAATAAGTCAGGCTAACGAAAAGGAACTGCAGAGTACAAATACACTCGCAAAACATATAAGCTAGCAAGCTATTTACATATCAATATAAATTAATTACATCCAACATATCCATATGAACTTTACAACACTTGTACAATTATGCATAGGATACAAACTAAAGCTACTGCTGCAATAGAAGAATGTTCATCTGCTCCTCGAAGAAGTCGATGATTTCTTCTGCTGGGTGATCAACTGCCTGGTAATGTGGAACCATGTTCCAGGTCGAACCTTCTGGCGAGGTCGGTGGCCCAGCGGCAATAGCCGCAACGTCTACATCTAGCCTATGCAGTCGCACCAGTGACAAAGCAGCATTGGCACCGGCCACTATCTGCTGCCGCACACACTCGCGAACTACACTTAGATCTTGGAACTTCGCCAGAAGAACCAACAGGCTTGAAGGGACAACGTCCAGCGGAAACATCATTTGGTAGATATGCCTAAGGCACGACTATGCCTTCTTCAAAAAGTGGAGTACTCGAGAAGCACGATCCTGCAGGGTCGCAAGTGCGATCGCACGATCATGGTCCACCCAAAAATACCCACTCGCCTGAAGCTGCTCTTGGGTTAGGTTATTCATTCAAATGGCGGTCTTCCTCATCCTGCGGATGACGAGCACTGACAACTACACCAAGCAAAAAATGCAAAGTATGAAGACAAGGCATTGCCACGACTAACTAAAAGAAAAGATAAGAGGGCAGAAAGCTAACACTTGAACTGATCCCCCAGCTGCGTCACCTCCTCCAATAGATACTGCTCACGGGTGGTAGCCTTCTCCGCCCTTGACTTACATACATCCGTGCTACCACGGAGGATGGGCAACTCACATTCTAGTTGTTTAACGCGATCGCGCAGTCGGGAAAGCAGGGACAACTCATCCACCCTTGAGCGTGGCTGCGCTAAGGTCTCGTCAGTGGACGGTGGATCACAGAGATCACTCGAGGGACCACTCGATGTGCCCTATCATAAACCAAGCAAGAGCAAAAATAAGGGACCAAGAATACATTGACAAAAGGCATATACGCATTCAAGCTCAGCAAAAGTCTCGACTGGGACTTCCATAAAGGCATTGTTCCAACACAGAGGTTAAAACTACAACTATTACAAGATAGCTACTGAGGAGTAGCCTGCTTCTTTGACTTCGACTTGGACTTCGGGGGCCTTGTCGAATCCGTGGCGGTCTCCGACACCACAGACTTTCCGGTGCCGACCCCTGATGCCGCAGCCTTCGCCGCATTCTTCGCTCGCTGCAGCTCCTCGGAGTACTTGGTGACTGTACTGATGAGATGCAGCCCATATTTACCACATCTAGTAGCGAAGGGAGCAAACACTACCTGTTGGCCATCCGTGCCGACGGGCATCGCCTTGGAAATTGCAGCGGGATCCACCTCCACACCATGGGCTTGCACCATTGCGAGTGCCATGGTGGTGCCGACGGACCACTGTGAGTTCCTGAAATCCATAGGAATACCCCCAGCAAGGGATTCCGCTAGGTCCTCCAGGTTGTCAAGCAGTTCAGCCTTGGGAGTTAGATCCATGCGTATGCGACTATGCACATTCTTGGCCTTCGTCAGCGTCCCTTGAAGAGAAGCGCTGCAGTCTTCGACTGCGGCGATGGCACCAACCAATGCATCATTGCGACGAAGAGCCTGGGCGTCAAAGCTCAGGTCGTCGGCATCTACATAAAGCAAAGTGTTGGTACGATACCACGATGTCGAAGCAAGAAACAAAGAAAATTCAGCTGAAAGAATACTTGAGAGGGACTTAGCAATCGAGACAAGCTGCTCCTCGAGCAACTTCTCCCTCTCGGCATTGGAGGAACGCAAGTCTTCTTCACGCTTCCGCAAGTCCTCCTCGCGCTTTTGCGATTCCTCCAAGGCCGTGATTGCTTCATCGTGACTCTTCGCCGCCGCGGAAAGCGCCTTCTCAAGTGAAGCGGCATGGCGCAGAAGTTCATTATGCTCAACTGCAAGAGAGGATGTATCATCAGTCGCATCTAGACACTTCACCAAGACAAATACAAAGGCAATACAAACCTTCAACAATGTGATGGCGATTGTCCAGTCACGCATGCTATCGACCCATCTCCAGGACTTGCTCCGCTAGGTGGGCAGCCTCCTCCACGATGATCTGCATTAGAAGAAACCAAAATGTTCAGCAACAGCACCAAGTATATATTCGACTGCCAACATAGCAAAGAGATTCTTACATGGTCCTCCAAAGACTCCGAAGATGACTGCCGTGCAGTCGTCCGGGTAATAATCTGGTGTTCACCAGCATGTGGGGAACTCGAATAATTGTGCCCGGAGTGGGACACCAATGGAGGAGAAAAAGATCGTTCGGCCACCTCTTTGGCCTTGGAGTCTGCGACTCTGGATTCCTTCAAAAATTGGATGTTGCCAGAAGACGACGATGGCTCTTGACTACAGAATGAATCCAATAGAAACTTCAGGGAACGCAACTCAAAAAAGAAACTAAGACAAAGTCGAAAATTACCAGTCAAATTTGTCAGTCGAAGGTTTGCTCCTCTGACTCCGATGACTCCTTTGGCAGTCGTAGCTTCTTCCGGGCAGGAGGAGCCACGGACCGCACAAGAACGGCGGGGACTGGCTCCTCTGCACCAACAAAAGGGCCTTCTGGAGTCGAAGGTGACGAAGCATCTGAGTCCTTGCTGCGGGAACGCTTGTGAGTGTCCGGGTCGCTGGACTCAGGGGCTCCCTCCTCCTCTTCAATTGGGACGGTCAACTCCGACTCATCCTCTTCATCCACTTTGCGAGGAATAACCCCTTCAGGAAGAGGGGGCAAATTGGGAGACGCCTTCCAATCCTACATTCAGAAGATAATTTATTATACATCAAGTACTTAACGGCAATCGACAAAAAAAGCTACTTCGTCGTACAATTCTACCTCGGGAGGAAGGTTAGAGGCATCGAAAGGAGGCACCACTAGTTCGCCTGGAAGATCCTCCTTGGCGGTATACTTCGTCACCAATCGCAGCCTCCTATCTACTTCACCCGCGGAAATGCCATCGGCAGATACGCGAGTGGCATCGTTTGCACCAGCCCAGCGGAACATGGGGTGGACTCTGGCTTGCAGAGGATGGACACGACAGCGCAACCATGTGTGAATGAGGGCAGCGCCTCCCTCTTCTTTACCTATGCGACTCAGGTCGCAGACGCGCTTGTACAGCACTTCCGTTTCCTCGGACTCACCAGGAATCACTATGTTCTTCCAAGAATGCCTCCTCTTGCATGGCATCACGGAATCGAAGGGCGCGAGTCCGTAGTGCTCTTCATCGGCCTTCTGGTCGCGGATGTAGAACCACTTGTCTCTCCACCCTTGGACGGACACCGTGAGTTTGATATCGAAATAAGTGGCGAAAGAGTCGACATGGATTCCGCAGCCTCCTACGCCGTAGACTACAGAACCATATGCCGACGAGTGCTTCAGCTTAAAAAGCCTCTTAAAGAGGCCAAAGTGTGGCTCGGCTCCAAGCCAGCACTCGCAAAGGGTAATGAAGTAGGAGATGTGGAGAATAGAATTTGGGGACAGCTGATGCAGCTGGAGCCCATAGAAGCAAAGGAGGCCCCTGAAGTAAGGATGCAGGGGCAGAGAAATACCTCAGATGATGAACGCAAGGAACATCACCCTGAAACCAGTAGGAGGGTAAGGAATTACCTCCCTGCCGGGTACTCGCGAGTCGTCTTCCACGGAGGGAAGAACTCCATCTCGACGATGAAGATGCAGCTCGGCGGGCTTGATGATGGACGCACGCCAAGCGCCGTTGGTGATGCAGGTTCTCGCGCCCTTCTTCTTCCCAGCACCGGTGGCACTGGTGCCCACAGTGGCGGAGCCGCCCTTCTTCTCGGCGGCGACAATAGCGGCAGCAGACCCAGCGGTGATGCCTCCCTTCTTCTTGCCCATCTTTTGATGGCGGTGATAACGGAGGAAGTAGCTTGGAAAGATGCGGAGCTGGTTCAGCGCCACAACGAGAAAGTGCGTAGGGAAGCAGAGAAGCAGCAGCAATGGAAATGGAGGCAAGAACAATGAAGACAGATGGGGAAATTACCGCAGTTGTGCTACTACTTAACCTCATCGCAGACACAATCCAACGACCAGCAGAAACCCTACTACACACGTGGCGTACATTGCCATTGACACGTGGTGAAGCTGAAGCACGAACCATCCCCCCACTATTCCCATTATGCACGGATATCGAGGAGACGCAGTTAAAACAGAAGATGATGCACGCCCGGTCAAATCGAAGTTAGAAAGTAGGACCCACCACTCGTCACATCCCGTCAAAGCCACTCACGCGGGCGACCAAGGTCATCACATCATCAGCACTGACATCATTGATTTCAGTAGCAGAAGATTTCGACTACTTTAGTCCTTGCTCGAGTCTTCGACTCAACCAAGCACTCGGGGGCTACTCTCATAGGGAGTGCTGGTCACGCACCCTACGATTTATCTTTATGCACGGATAAGAGCATTCAGGATATACCCACCACTCGAATCTATGATTCGATTGAGGATCATGGGTTTCTCTCATAGGGAGCACCGGAAGAAAATCCGACTGAAACAAGCAACAAAAGACGATAGTAGTTGCAAAAAGTTTTTACTCCTCGCCCGAGTCTTTGACTCAACCAGGCACTCGGGGGCTACTCCGATAGGGAGCGCTGGTCGTGCACCCTATGATTATTTATCGTACTGTGTGTTGATAACATCCACACTCGAATGCTATGGCGACTCCACCTCATACTGTCCCTACAAAGAGACTGTGTCTCCTGGGCCACCCGAATCATCTCCGTGATGACAAAATTCGGATGCCGCGCTTATAGCGTAAAGATAAGACCTGAATAAGGCCTGGCAACGCATCTGCTGTGCACTACCAGAAACATATCCGTGCCTGCAGGTGCGATGAACATGCCTTGACGGATGCGTCGAGTGCTCACACTTATACACTGAAATTCGACTACTATAAGACCTCCGCGGCCTGAGTCGAATTACGCCAGCACTTTTCCGAATTCGAGTCCAAGGACTCGAGTTTGAGTAGATTGCGTTGTTTTCCCCCAAGGCAGTTAACTGATACCGATGCATCAGATAAATCAGGCACGTATATCAACAACCCCTATGACACAAATTAAACACTCAAAAATGTACTCAGTCATGCACTCGAAAGGCTTCATAAAGTCTCCAGTTGAATCTATGATTCCACTGGATACTCTGGGGCTACTGACGTGGGTATACCCTACAGGTACTCGAGTTCGGTATATACAGTCCAGATACGGCGGAAGCCCACGGTGTTGCCAAGGCCCAAATGGAGAATTCGAGTGGCCCACGGACTCTCGATTGCTTGCGAGACAAGAAGAAGCTTAAGATAGAAAGTTTAAAGGGAAAACCCTAATCTGTAACCGACTCGACCTGCTACCCGAGACCTAGCCTATCTATATAAAGGCTAGGAGGGGGCAGCGAGGAGGACACACACAACCCTAGTTTCCATAGCTCTCGCCAGATTGCATCTGCGCGCCCCTGTATTCTTTGATTCCTTCATTAATTCCAAGAGCAGTCAAGCAAGAGTAGGGACCTCTACGAGGCCTGAACCTAGGTAAAACTTGCGTCCCTGTGTGCTTGTTTGCTAGCCGACTGATGCCTCCAACGCTCCCTCCTTCTCCAAAACCCAAGTCCATAACAATGGGCATTGACGAGTTAAACCCTCGTTAGGGAGTGTCTCGACCATGTTTGGAGTGTTCCCGAGCCATGGGGTATCACGCTTAAGGGCTTGATGATGCTTAGAGAGTGTTTATAGGATCGGTAGAATCATAGAAGAAGATAAGAGAGAATATCAGAAGGGTTTCGGTAAGTCCGGAGGATGTACGGATTGGAGGTGGAAGGTGTTCCATAGCCACGGAGATTGAATAATATGTGAATGAATGTTAACTATTGATTTAACCATTTATTCATAATTATTTAATAAGAGAGAAATTAATTAGAGGTCAAAAAGGCTTAATGGGCCAATTTTGGAGGGAGAAGGGCCCATGAGGGAAAGGCAAGAGGAGAGAGGAGGCAAGGGGGTGGCCGGCTTGGCCTAGCCCCCCCCCCCCGTGCGGGGCCCACTAGGGCCGGCCGGTGGTGGCTTCCCCCCTCTCCTCCTCCTTTAGTCCCACCCCGGGACTTTGAGGGAGGTAGTACCTCCCCTCCCCCTATATATAGTGGGGTATTTTGACCAGAAAATACACAACCAATATTTAATAAAGGTTTCCTCACTTTTGGGTAGACCTCCAATTGATATTCTCTCTCTCCCGTGACCGTGGTCCCAAGTTTGGACTGCGCGAACGAGAGACATCTTCACCGCGGAGCGCTATCGCACTGTGGGATTCGGATCCAGGAGCTCTACTTCCGCAACTGCTGCTGGATCGGGGAAGCGGAAGTCATCGTCAGGCACCGGATGCATGCAACTCCTCGCAAGGTGTCACACTTGATGTACTCAAGTTGTTGGAGCCGCAGGAGCGCAAGGACTTCATCATGACCTTGCGGTCGTCTTTGGCTCGTCTACATCAACCATGCTCTCCTGAGCGTTGACAACGCTTTTCAGTCTTCAAGGGTAAGTTTGCGAAAAGCCCCTCCTGTTACTGCATTACTAATAGATAGGTCCTGGTAGCATCAGGGGTTCAGGGGTGTAGGGTAAAATTTTATTGTTTTCATACGCGAACCCCTACAGTGGTATTAGAGCTAGATCTATGCGTAGTAATGCTAGTACGGGTAGAGCACACGAGATGTAGCGTGTGGGTGTTGATCTTTTATTTATTACCCTCCCACATGTACTTGTGTATACCGCAGTAATGCTTGATGAAGCGGCCCTCAACCGACTTTACGCGTTCATTCGCGAGACAGGTCCATGCTTGACATACGGCTTGTACTCTATAAAGTGGCTTTGGGGGGTGTCTGTCTCTCTCACATTAGTTGGTATGCCATTTACAACGGAGGGCCCCGAAAGGGGTATAGTATAGACAACTACTTGATCAGCGTTGTGGTGAAATTTTGTAGGTAAGAATGGTTCTTGTGCGAAAGCCCATTCAGCCACATAAAACATGCAAAGATAAAGTAGAGGCGTCTAACTTTGTTTTGTAGGGGGCGTTGCTTTGTGATATGTTTGTGGCAAAGGTAAAGTGATTACCTTGTGTTACGAAGTAGTAGTAGATAGTCACGGAGGTGACGGACTACCACGCCAAAAAGACACTGGTACCCTGGTATCTACGGCAATGGAACCCTAGCGTCGGAATCCGATGACGCCGGATGGAGATCACGACGTGAAGGACCATATCACATCGCATTTACATTCAATGTTATTGTATGTATATCTTATTGTGTGCTAGTATTAGATACTCGATGGTATCCTAATAAGATCATCCCTGTTAAAATTACCAATGATTGTGTTCCCCCTTAGTGTGCACCACCAAGAAAGTTCTTCGGTATGAGGCAGTTCGTGATGATCGGGTGTCAAACATATCTATGTTTCATACAGTGGGTGTAAGCCATGTTGCACAACGAATACACTAAGGTTGAGTTGGCGAGCCTAGCATGTACAGACATGGCCTCGGAACACGGATGGTTGAAAGATCAAGCACGAGCCTAGCATCAGTGTCCACCCTAGAGCCCACATTGATGTCCGTGATGATCGGGGGAGATGTGGGGAAAAGGGGTCATGTTATCACTAGAACCCTTCAGGGGATAGATGTTTCTGAGTGGAGTTATTATATTAACTCATTTAATTATAAACTTAGTCTAAAGTCCTTTTGCAATTATAAATGTAGAAAATGGTTCTCCCTGATGCTACATTTCCTGTTGACAATTGGTTAGAAGCAGAGAAGCTCAGGCTAGACAGATCAAACTTCTCTGTATGGGTTGCGTGTCTCCACGTTCTCCTTAGCAAGAATAACGTGGTCGACTATATACTTAACAAGATGGATTTGGATCATCCCACTGACCTAGAGACCCTAGAGCAGCAGGAAGATCGCTATTACCATCGTGAGATGGCCTCCTTCATTTCAGTTACAATGCATTTTGGAATGGTGGATGAGCTGTGACATGTCGTGGGTAATGTCGACCCTCGTACGGTAATGCTACATCTTAGGACACATTCCATGGAACAAGCACACATATGGGAG
Organism: Avena insularis; assembly: GCA_023614405.1. Classification (NCBI taxonomy): domain Eukaryota; kingdom Viridiplantae; phylum Streptophyta; class Magnoliopsida; order Poales; family Poaceae; genus Avena; species Avena insularis. The sequence goes on along the minus strand of CM042684.1, from coordinate 407,829,791 downwards.
CATGAGTGATACGTCCATAACGTATCTATAATTTTTGATGGTTTTATGCTAATAACATGCTTTTGACACTCCTTTTTGTATAAAGTTTATGATTTATTTGGACTAACCTACTAATAGTTGCAAAAGTGCACAATATTCTTGTTTTACACTTTGATGTGTAGGAATTACCAAGAGTACAAGTGGAAACCTTGTTGGAGTCAAATTGGGATTTTCCAGAAATCTGTCTCAGAACTCTTTTTGAAGATGGTCCCGTTTCGGGTCGAAGACGGTGTCAAACGTAAAACTCTTCAACTACAAAGTTGTTGGAAATTTCACGATAAATGGTCTGGACATAAAATTTAGCTAATTCCGAGTCCGGACAGGCCTGCTAGGCCCGGTTTACTGCAGTCTAAGATGGGGTGACGGGAATCCGAGAAGCTATATAAAGGGAGGAAACCTAATTCTCCCAAGGAACCTCCACCCACAAATTTAGAGCCACCAAAGCCATGTTTTTTCCTCCCCCATGGATCCCATCTCCATGGGGGAGGGCTCCCAAGAAGCCATGAAGGAAGGGGGCTAAGGGGCGGTGCTCCCCCATGATACCGACGGCAGGGAAGGAGTCCCCCGCGACGCCGCCGCCCTCTTCACCATCTTCATCATCTTCACCGCCATCTCCATCACCTAATCCTCATAGTATGCAGTGGTTCATACTCCCATACACCTCTATACCGTCCTATGTAAACATGGTGTTTGATGCTATAAGTTATAATCCTATGATCTATGTCATGTTTGTGTAGTTTCTTTGTTCTTAGATTGAATGGTTGAACGTCTTTGGTTCATTAGAGTTGTATGTTGATATGGTACAGTCCTTTATTGTCCATTATATTTGTGCGCGCATGGATTAAACAGCATACAGTTTGTAGTATCTGTAAAAGGAAGGGGGAGTTCTGCTGGAGTGACATAAACCTGAGGATGCGAACCGGAACATTGCACATATGGGAGTAAGAGGACCATTAAACTTAAGGCTATGGTGGGGGAAACCTTAATGCATTGTTAGTGTTGGGTCCGCAGCATAGAAAACAAAAAATTTCCTATGATGAGAACTACACGCCAAGATCTATCTACTAGGTACAAAGCAACAGGTGGACATACATACAATGCAAACTTACCCTCGAAGACAACGAGTTTTGTTAACGAGTAGGAACTCGTGGTTGATGTAGTCGTACACTTGCCGATCTCAAGATCATGAGGAAGTCCGAGCGCCGCAACTCAGCAGCGCATCCATCGCACACACGCTCAAGCCACTGCACAACCTCCACCTCCTCGCTCCAGCGATCCAAATGAAGCAACTCCTTCCCATTTAAATGCCACTGGAACATGTATCTCGCTAATCCGAGACCATGAGGGAATAATTCTAGAGGGGGAGAGAGATCCTTCACAAGGAGGTGTGAGGATGAAGGAGGGAATGGGTGGCCTTTTATAGGAGGAGGGGGTGCCCCCTCTCTCCATGGCCGGCGCATGGGGGGTGACCCCTCACCTCCCCCATTCATGTGGTGGTAACCCCTCCACATTAAAATGCCTCTTCACATTCCCTTTTAAAGTCTCCACTTTAAATGCATTAAATTTCTCCAAATTTAATGCTCTCTCATTTAATAAAACTCTTTTATTAAATTTATTCAGAATTTTGTTAATTACTTTAATTAACAAACATTCACATATAGCCCCTTTGCAATATTTCAATATCACATGCAGAACCTCTTTCTGCAATTTCACCCGAAACAATTTCCGGTTTCTATTGAAACAATTCCTGTGCTTTGCAATTCTTTCGTCTGAAACATATGTGCTCCAAAATGGTGTCCGGTAACTCTTAAGTGTGCCACCCTACGGTTCGCGAATAATGCAGACATGATCGAGACCCTTCTCCGATCAATAATCAGCAGCGGGACCTGGAGATCCGTACTGACTCCTACACATTCAATGATGACTTCTGTGATCATGAGAACCTTTAATGCTTGTAACTAAATTCCTTTGTCTCTCGATATATTACATGTCCGAGATTCGATCATCGATATCTCCATACCTAGTTTGATCTCGTTACCGACATGCACTCTTTTCTCGTTCCCGTGATATAACATTCTAGTGATCACATCACTTGCTTGCAAGCTATCTTAATGTGATATCACCGAGAGGGCCCAGAGTATATCTATCCATCATCAGGATTGACAAATTCCACTCTTGATCCATGAGCCTCAACATAACACCTTCATAGTACTGAACCCATCTTTATAGTCACCCTGTTACGGTGTGACGTTTGATGTTATCAAGATACTCTTCCGGTGTTAGCAATTAACATGATCTCATGGTCTAAGGATAAAGATTACTTCGTATGATGTTATAGCAATATAAACATAATGACTTGATCATAATGCTATACTTCAGATGAATGTTCATCACATCATTCCACCAATGGTGTGACCTTGTTATTAACAACATCCAATGTCCATGATCAGGAAACCTTGATCATTTTGTTAATCAACAAGCGAGTCTATAAGAGAGGCATACCTAGGAACCCTTTTTGTTTATTAAACACACATGTATTGATGTTTCCTGATCAATACAATTCTAGAATGTAAAATAAACATCTATCATATATAAGGAATATATAATAACAACTTTATTATTGCCTCTCATGGAATATTTCCTTCAGTCTCCCACTTGCACTAGAGACAATAATCTAGTTCACATAGTGATAAATCTAACACCCATGGAGTTCTGGTGTTGATCATGTTTTTCCCTAGGGAGAACTTTAGTCAACGGATCTGCTACATTTAGGTCCGTGTGTACTTTACAAATCTTTATATCTCCATCCTTGAAATGCTCATGGATGGAGTGAAACCGGCGCTTAATATGCTTGGAATTCTTGTGAGACCTCGGTTCCTTGGCGTTGGCTATGGCTCCATTGTTGTCACAATAGATCACCATTGGGTCCAACGCACTAGGAACCACACCTAGTTCCGTAATGAACTCTTTCATCCAAACCGCCTCAAGGCCGCTTCAAGCAAGAATATATTCCGCCTCCGTCGTTGATCCAGCCACCACAGGTTGTTTGGAACTCCTCCAACTAACTGCTGCTCCGTTCAAGAGAAATACGTATCCGGATTGAGACTTAGAGTCATCCGGATCGGTGTCAAAGCTAGCATCGACATAGCACTTAGAGACTAGCTCTTCTTCACCTCTGTATATATGAAACATATCCTTAGTTCTTCTCAAGTACTTGAGGATGTTCTTTACCGCTATCCGAGGTTCAACCTGGATCGATTGGTACCTACTAGTCAAACTAATAGCATGTGCCACATCCGGTCTTGTACATAGCATGGCATACATAATAGAGCCTATGGCGAGGCATAGGGATCTTATCCATTATCTCTCTTTCTTCCGTAGCGGACTTTGAGTCTTACTCAATGTCTTGCCTTGCAACATAGGTAAGAACCCCTTCTTACTTTCGTCCATATTAAACTTCTTTAATATCCTATCAAGGTATGTACTCTGCGATAGCCCAATTAGGCGCCTTGATCTATCTCTATAGATTTTAATGCCTAATATATATGACGCTTCACCAAGGTCTTTCATCGAAAATTTGTTGTTTAGATAACTTTTAACACTATTTAAAAGATCTATATCATTTCCAATCAATAATATGTCATCCACATATAATATCAGAAATGCCACATTGCTCCCACTCACTTTATTGTAAATACAAGCCTCTCCATAAGTTTGGACAAATCCAAACTCTTTGATCACCTGATCAAAGCGCAGATTCCAACTCCGGGATGCTTGCTTCAGTCCATAGATGGATCGCTGAAGCTTGCATACCTTATTAGCATCCTTAGGATTGACAAAACCCTTAGGTTGTATCATATACAACTCTTCTTCAATATTACCATTGAGGAATGCAGTTTTGACATCCATCTGCCATATTTCATAATCGAAATATGCAACAATTGCTAACATAATCCTAACCGACTTAAGCATCGCTACGGGAGAGAATGTCTCATCGTAGTCAACTCCTTGAATTTGTCGAAACCCCTTTGCGACAAGTCGAGCCTTATAGATGGTCACATTACCATCAGCATCAGTTTTTCTTTTGAAAATCCATTTATTGTCAACGGCCTTTTGATCATGAGGTAAGTCCACCAAGTTCCAAACTTGGTTCTCGTACATGGATTCCATCTCGGATTTCATGGCTTCCAGCCATTTGTTGGAATCCGGGCTCATCATCGCTTCTTCATACATCGCAGGGTCATCCATTTCATCAACCATGAAATTCACAATAGGATTTCCTACGCTCAGAGCTGCACGGTCCCGCTTGACTGCGAGGTTTGGTAGTGTCCTCTTCGGAGTTTCATGATCATTATCATTAGCTCTCTCTTCATCAGTGAAGTCAACTCAAACAACTTCCGGTCTTACCACTCGCCATTTTCATGAAGAGAAGGTTCAATAACCTCTTCGAGTTCTACCTTCCGACTACTCACACCTTTCGCGAGAAACTCCTTCTCAAGAAAGGCTCCATTCTTGGCAACAAAAACCTTGCCCTCGGATCTGTGATACAAGGTATACCCAATCGTTTCCTTAGGGTATCCTATGAAGACGCATTTTTCCGCTTTGGGTTCGAGTTTATCTGGTTGAAGTTTCTTCACATAAACATCGCATCCCCAAACTTTAAGAAATGACAGCTTAGGTTTGTTTCCAAACCATAATTCATATGGTGTCGTTTCAACGGATTTAGATGGTGCCCGATTTAAAGTGAATGCAGCTGTTTCCAGTGCATAACCCCAAAATGACAGTGGCAAGTCAGTCAGAGACATCATAGATCGAACCATATCCAATAAGGTACGATTACGATGTTCCGACACACCATTACGTTGTGGTGTTCCGGCAGGCGTGAGTTGTGAAACTATTCCACACTCTTTCATGTGTGTACTAAACTCGTAACTTAGATACTCTCCTCCACGGTCAGACCGTAGAAATTTGATCTTTCTATTACGATGTTTTTCCACTTCATTCTGAAATTCCTTGAACTTTTCAAAAGTTTTAGACTTGTGTTTCATCAAATAGATATACCCGTATCTACTCAAATCATCCGTGAAAGTAACAAAATAACGATATCCACCTCGCGCCTCCACACTCATTGTTCCACACACATCAGTATGTATGATTTCCAATAGATTTGCCGCCCGTTCCACTGAACCGGAAAACGGCGTTCTAGTCATCTTGCCCATAAGGCATGGCTCACATGTATCAAATGATTCAAAATCAAGTGATTCCAAAAGTCCATCAGAATGGAGTTTCTTCATGCGTTTAACGCCAATATGACCTAGACGGCAGTGCCACATATATGCAGATATATCATCATCAAGTTTAATCTTTTTAGCATTAGCATTATGAATGTCCATAATATTACTATCGAGATCCATCAGAAATAAACCATTCAACACAGGTGCATGACCAGAAAAGATATTATCCATATAAATCGAACAACCATTGTTTTCAGATTTAAACGAATAACCACTTTGCATCAAACACGATCCGGATACAATGTTGATGCTAAGTGCAGGCACCAAATAACAATTATTTAGGTTTATGACTAATCCCGATGGCATATGGAGAGGCAGCGTTCCGACGGCGATCACATCAACTCTTGATCCATTGCCGACCCGCATTGTGACCTCATCCCTTGCTAGTTGTCGCTTGTTCCGCAATTTAATCGAGTTACATATATTAGCAACCGATCCTGTATCAAATACCCAAGTGCTATCTGCGAGTACTAGTCAAGTACACATCAATAACATGTATATCACATATACCTTTGTTTGCCTTGCGGACTTCTTGTCCGCCAAATACTTGGGGCGATTCGCTTCAATGGCGATCCCCTTGCAATAGTAGCACTCGGTATCAGACTTAGGGCCAGCTCGGGGTTTCTTTTCAGGCGTGGCAACAGATTTGCAACCCTTCTTTCCCTTGTGCTTGCCTTTCTTGTCCTTCTTGAAACCGGTGGTCCTATTGATCATCAACACTTGATGTTCTTTCCTAATATCCACTTCTGTAGTCTTAAGCATTGACAAAAGCTCAGGAAGAGCCTTCTTCATGCCCTGCATATTATAGTTCATCACGAAGCTCTTGTAGCTAGGTGGCAGAGATTGGAGAAAACGATGTATGCCCAAGTCAATGGGAATCATTATTACCAAGGACATAAGCTTATCGGTGTACCCAGACATTTTGAGTACATGCTCACTAACGGAGCTGTTCTCCTCCATCATGCAGCTAAAGAACTTTTCAGTAGCATTATAACTCTCTACGGCAACATGGGTATCGAAAATCATTTTCAATTCTCCCATGGTATCAAAGGCATTGCCATTTTCGAAACGCTTTCGAAGTTCTGGCTCTAGCCCATACAATATGCCACAATGAACTAAGTCGTGGTCCTCCTGACGAGTCACATAGACATCCTTTTCCTCGTCAGGGGCATCAGGAGCTGGTGGGGGGCCTAGCGGTGCATCTAGCACATATTGATTTTGTGCAGCAGTGAGGAGAATCCTCAAATTCATAGCCCAGTTGGTGAAGTGGCGACCATTCGCAGCAAGTTTCTCTTTCTCCATGAACACATTGAAATTAAAAGCAGGTGGTGCCATCTACAACATAACTTGTAAAGTTTATTTAGACTAAGTTTATTATAGATTGAGTTCAACTAATCCAAATTACTAATGAACTCCCACTCAAAAACGACATCCCTCGTGTCCTTTTGGTGATTACATGAACCAAATCCACTACACCAAGTCCGATCATCACGTGAGTTGATGTAGCTTCAAAGGCGAGCATCTATATGGGTATCATATCAACTATATGACTCATGATTAACCTTTCGGTCCGTGTTCCGAGGCCATGTCTGTACATGCTAGGCTCACCAAGTAAGAACCTTAGTATTCGCATGTGTAAAACTGTCTTACACCCGTTGTATGAAAGCGTAGAGTCGAGTACACCTGATCATCTCGTGATGTCTTGAAACACGATCCATAGAACGGTGCATACTCAAGGAAGAACACATTTTATCTTGATATCTAAATGAGGGATCATCTTATAATGCTACCAAAAGCGCCAAACTAGCAGTATAAGATGCTAACATCTAATGTGTAAAGTGAGATGATATGGTCCATGCATTTGATCTCTATCATTTGCATCGTGGTATGATCTCTATCATTCCTTTGTGTGTAAGGCCAAGGTCTATGGAACTTACACGTTGAATGTGTTGTAAGAGTATCTATCATACATCTACTTACAACAATACCATATCAATACACTAGCCCAACAACGATCTAAACTAGACGCCTCTAATTTATCAATTGCAAGTTTTACGTGGCTTAGGGCTTTCGGAGATAGAACCGTTCTCACCTGTGAACATGAACCACAACGAGGATAACTAAGTTATTAGCAACTTGTTGTAAATCAAATATTGACTATATTAGGAGAGACAGACACCCGCCAGCCACTTATGAAAAACAAGTTGCATGTTAGTCGTGGAACCGGTCTCATGCACGATGACATGTAAGGTTGGTCCGGGCCGCTTCATCGCACTATGCCACCAATATCCAAAATACATAGAAGATGCAATAACATAATCATCATCGCCCACATATAAACATATGTGTACTACCCGTGCAAAGCACCTACGCATAGATCAGGCTCTGATACCACTGTTAGGTCCGCAGCATAGAAAACAAAATAATTCCTACGGTGTGAACTATACGCCAAGATCTATCTACTAGGTACAAAGCAACGGGTGGATATACATCCCACGAGAACTTACCCTCGAAGACAACGAGTTTTGTTAACGAGTAGGAACTCGTGGTTAATGTAGTCGTACACTTGCCGATCTCAAGATCGTGAGGAAGTCCGAGCACCGCAACTCAGCAGCGCATCCGTACTCGCACACACGTTTGTAACACCCCGTCCACTCCTGGGCCCGGGGGGTGTCACTCCTGGCAGCTTAATAGGATATCTAGGCTGACCCCACAGACCAACACTAGTCTTTTATACGCACTTTGTCCTCACTTGTGCGCACCCGGTTACCCACTTCCCGGTCGGTCACCCATCCTAGAATTGCTCTAGGCCAAGCATGCTTAACCTTAGAGTTCTTTTCGAATGAGCTTCCGGAAAAGAAGTTGCAACTTGTTGATATGGGTATCCTATCAATCCTATTAAGCCATGTGCCTGGATCTCACATACACCCACCCTTTAGAAGATCGATGCCCTCATCGATCAAGCACACCTGCAGAACGTTCCTCTCTGGCACGCTGCTCAAGGCCCAAAGGTCGACATGTGCCATGCCGTGTCCACTGGGCCACACGCCATGCTCCACATGTCCCGCCATCGACCCGCACACACCCGTAATCGCAAGGGTCGGCTCGATACCACTTGTAACACCCCGCCCACTCGGGCCCGGGTGTCACTCGGCATTAATAGGATATCTAGGGTCACCCCACGCATCAACACTAGTCTTTTCTACACACTTTGTCCTCACTGCAAGCACCGGTTACCCACTTCCCGGTCGGTCACCCATCCTAGAATTGCTCTAGGCCAAGCATGCTTAACCTTAGAGTTCTTTTCGAATGAGCTTCCGGAAAAGAAGTTGCAACTTGTTGATATGGGTATCCTATCAATCCTATTAAGCCATGTGCCTGGATCTCACAACGTTCAAGCCACCGGACAACCTCCACCTCCTCGCTCCAGCGTTCCAGCAGAAGCAGCAACTCCTTCCAGATGAAATGCCACCGGGAACATGTATCTCGCTAATCCGAGACCATGGGGGAATAATTCTAGAGGGGGAGAGAGATCCTTCACAAGGAGGTGTGTGGATGAAGGAGAGAATGGGTGGCCTTTTATAGGAGGAGGGGGGTGCCCCTCCTCTCCATGGCCAGCGCATGGGGGCGGGGGTGACCCCTCACCTCCCCCATTCATGTGGTGGTAACCCCTCCACATTAAAATGCCTCTCCAAGTTTAATGCTCTCTCATTTAATAAAACTCTTTAATTAAATTTATTCAGAATTGTGTTAATTACTTTAATTAACAAACATTCACATATAGCCCCTTGCAATATTTCTATATCACATGCAGAACCACTTTCTGCAATTTCACCCGAAACAATTTCCGGTTTCTATTGAAACAATTCCTGCGCTTTGCAATTCTTTCGTCTGAAACATACGTGCTCCAAAATGGTGTCCGGTAACTCTTAAGTGTGTCACCCTACGGTTTGCAAATAATGCAGACATGATCGAGACCCTTCTCCGATCAATAATCAGCAGCGGGACCTGGAGATCCGTACTGACTCCTACACATTCAACGATGACTTCTGTGATCGTGAGAACCTTTAACGCTTGTAACTAAATCCCTTTGTCTCGCGATATATTACATGTCCGAGATTCGATCATCGGTATCTCCATACCTAGTTTGATCTCGTTACCGACATGCACTCTTTTCTCGTTCCCGTGATATAACATTCTAGTGATCACATCACTTGCTTGCAAGCTATCTCAATGTGATATCACCGAGAGGGCCCAGAGTATATCTATCCGTCATCGGGATTGACAAATTCCACTCTTGATCCATGAGCCTCAACATAACACCTTCGTAGTACTGAACCCATCTTTATAGTAACCCTGTTACGGTGTGACGTTTGATGTTATCAAGATACTCTTCCGGTGTTAGCAGTTAACATGATCTCATGGTCTAAGGATAAAGATTACTTCGTATGATGTTATAGAAATATAAACATAATGACTTGATCGTAATGCTATACTTCGGATGAATGTTCATCACATCATTCCACCAATGGTGTGACCTTGTTATTAACAACATCCAATGTCCATGATCAGGAAACCTTGATCATCTTGTTAATCAACAAGATAGTCTATAAGAGAGGCATAACTAGGAACCCTTTTTGTTTATTAAACACACATGTATTGATGTTTCTGATCAATAAAATTCTAGGATGTAAAATAAACATCTATCATATATAAGGAATGCATAATAACAACTTCATTATTGCCTCTCAGGGCATATTTCCTTCAATCTCCCCTCTCCGGGAAGGAATTCCCCCGGCAGAAATCTATCTGCCGGAGAGATCTTTCTCTCTCGATGTTTTCCGCCCCGCAGAGGCGGCGGAAACTTTTTGTGGTCACTCCTCGAGTATTAGGGTTTCAGGAGGATTATATACGCCAGAGGGGAGAGCCAGAGGTGGACCAGGGCGGCCACACCACCTGGTGGCGCGGCCTAGGCTGGCCCACGCCAGGGGGTGGTGTGGGCCCCCTGTGGCCCATCTCCACTCCTCCTTCTGGCTTCCTTCGTCTTCTAGAAAAATAGGATTTTCCATGTATTTTCCCAGATTTTCTGATCTTCGCGAATTTTGCCTCCAAACAGCACCTTTTCCATCAGAATCCTGACTGCAGCGGTCCATGCTCCAAAATTCATCAACCATGCAAAAACAGATGAAATTACATAAGTATCATCTCTTAGTATGAAATATATCAATGAATAACAGTAAATTATGATCTAGAATAGTGATGCAAAATGGACGTATCAGTCGCTGTTATGGTTTCCGTCGCGTTTGTCGGTGTAGCCGGCTACAACCATGTTGACGTTGCCGCGGTTATCATAGATGTGCATTCCCCACTTGCCTCGACGGCTGCGTCTGTGCCCGAGGTCGTCGTCATCGTCGGAGTAGGTGCAGTTTTTCACCGAATCCTCTCCGTCCGCTCACCAATTTGCAATTTCCATCAGGTGGTCTATTGTTTTGGGCTTCGAGCGGCCCAACTCCTCCCTGAGCTCTATGTGGCGAACACCACCATTGAATGCGTCGATTGCGCGTTCTTCCGAGATGTTTTCCGCGGAATTCTTGATGATGGACCACCTCTGGATGTACGAGCGTAGCGATTCGCCCGACCTTTGCTGGCAGCTCCTCAGCTCTTCGATTGATGCGGGCCTTTTGTAGGTGCCCTTGAAATTGCGCACGAAGCTATAGACCAGATCTTCCCAGCTACGAATGGATCCGCGTGGGAGAGTGTTGAGCCATGTGCGGGCGGCGCCCTGCAGCTGTAGCTGTAGGCATTGCATGGCCATGCTTCGACTCCTGCCATGTAGTCTAACGGAGGAGATGTGGTCCTCCAACCAGATTTTTGAGTCCTGTAGACCGTCGAATTTTGGGTTCTCTGATGGTAGCTTGAATCCTTTAGGCATTCGCTTCTGCTTGATGGCCTTGCTGAAGCATCTGGTGCCGCAGAGTTCAGTCTCGTCCTATTCTGAGTCAGTCGAACGAGCGCGTCTTGCCATTGATTTGTCGATTTTGCGCTGCGTGAGGTCATCACGCGCATCGTAGTCGCGATCGTGCCGCCGTGAGCGGCGATGCCGAGATAGAGCATGACTGTTGTCACTGGACGAGGGCGAGGAATAGCGTTTTTCCAGAGCCTTGCCTTTCTTTGGCTCTGGCGTTGGCTCTTTGTCGAGGGCAGCCTCGATTAGCCCTAAGCCTGCGATCGTAGATTAGTGCATGGCAGCTCGTGGATCTCCAGCTGGCGGCTGGTTGTTGAGGAGGTACATGGTGGCCGCTGTCACTGCTACTTGTGGTGTCTTTGGGATCACGTTGCCCCCCGTGTCGACTATCATAGAGCTGAAGTCGAGGACTTTTGCAGCTTCTATGCGTTCTTGCTCGGTGAGATGGGCCATCCGAGATTGCCTCTTGTTGGCCACGTACTCGTTGCCTTTGGAGGAGGATCCTCCGTGGGAGGAGAGCCCATCTCGTCGAAGACTCGACTTATCCGCTGCCTTATTACGCGCCTCGAGTTGCATGATTGTATGTAGCTGGCGTCTGTATTCCTCCTTTAGTAGCCAATGGTAGCCCATCAGCATGTCCTGCGGCGTGTTAGGGCCAGAGGATTGCCTCGTAGGGCTTCTCGGCAATGGACCCACACATTGTCGTTGAGTTTAATCACGACACACTCTCCTGTGTGTTCGTTCACCATGATTGGCGGTTCGACTCCCGCTCCATTTTTAACGGGCGCACCATTGCCAGCATTGGTGGGGTCGCCATTGGATGGACCACTGTTGGGTGGTCATGCTATGGCTGCCGTTGATACCAGCGTTTTCGCGATTGGCGGTAGTGTCGCCTGCGTTGATGACTGCACACATGAAGTGGTTGGGGAAGCTATTGCTCCCGCAACTTTCAGATCCAGAGCCGTACACTCCATATTCTGTGGCCAGATCACCCAGATCAGATCCGCGACTGTTGTCGCTATCCGTACTCCCAGCTGCTGCTAAGGTGTTGAGCTCGCTGAGGGTGCCGATTGGCAGCGGGAACCACGATGCTGGAGCAATCATGGGTGTTGTTGGTTGGTCAGGCATGCGAAGTGTGCCCATCTGGCCAACCTGGAAGCAGAAGCTCCCGATCACCAGACTGATTCCATCGCCCAGGGACTCGAAATCCGGGCGAGTGGCCGGCGTGTGGACGGTGAAGTCGAACGCGCCGAAGAGCTAGCGAATCTCCACTATTGCGGAGTTGTAGATCACGGTTGATGGGGCTGAAGAAGCCGCGACATCAGGACTCCCAACTCCCACAGATGGTGCCAATTCACGAGGGTTTAACTCGTCAATGCCCATTGTTATGGACTTGGGTTTTGGAGAAGGAGGGAGCGCTGGAGGCATCAGTCGGCTAGCAAACAAGCACACAGGGACGCAAGTTTTACCCAGGTTAAGGCCTCGTAGAGGTCCCTACTCCTGCTTGTCTGCTCTTGGAATTAATGAAGGAATCGAAGATTACAGGGGCGCGTAGATGCAATCTGGCGAGAGTTGTGGAAACTAGGGTTGTGTGTGTCCTCCTCGCCGCCCCCTCCTAGCCTTTATATAGATAGGCTAGGTCTCGGGTAGCAGGTCTAGTTGGTTATAGATTAGGGTTTTCCCTTTAAACTTTCTATCTTAAGCTTCTTCTGGTCTCGCAAGCAATCAAGAGTCTGTGGGCCACTCGAATTCTCCATTTGGGCCTTGGCAACGCTGTGGGCTTCCGCCGTATCTGGACCGTATATACCGAACTCGAGTACCTGTAGGGTATACCCACGTCACTCCCGAACCAATGATCGACAGTGGGACCTAGATGGCCATGTGTCCCTTGTGCATTCCACGAAGATCTTTCGTTGTTTGAACCAGGACAATCGCGTCTTATTCCTTTTGTATCTCGATACTTGCATTGCCCAAGATCTGATCAATGACATCACCATGTCGTGTTCAATCTCGTTACCGAACAATGCTACTTGACTCATTTCGACAAATGATATCCCTGTGATCAAATCACACCATGCATAGCTATTGGGTATAACTTCTCCGAGTGGGCCCTAGAGTATCTTTGTGTCACGCGGACGGACAAATCCCGCTCTTGACATATATTGCCTCTACGGTTCCTCCGAATACCTAAACACACCTTTATTGTCACTGTATTACCAAGTGACATTTGATGCTATCTAAGCACTCTCGGGAAAGTATAACAATCTGAACATAAACAATAATTCAACGGTTCACTCAATGGCATCAACTACAAAGAGTAATCAACGCCGGGAAAGTTTCCCCTAAGAACAATGCAAGATTCAACCCAATTGTTACAGCAATATGGAGATACTGATGAGGCTGCTGATGGTGATGATGATCCAGATGAAGTCCAGCTTGATGGCGGTGTTGATGGCGACGATCTCCCCTCTCCGGGAAGGAATTCCCCCGGCAGAAATCTGTCTGCCAGAGAGATCTTTCTCTCTCAGTGTTTTTCGCCCCGCAGAGGCGGCGGAAACTTTCTGTGGTCGCTCCCTGAGTATTAGGGTTTCAAGAGGATTATATACGCCAGAGGGGAGAGCCAGAGGTGGACCAGGGCGGCCACACCAACTGGTGGTGCGGCCTAAGCTGGCCCGTGCCAGGGGGTGGTGCGGGCCCCCTGTGGCCCATCTCCACTCCTCCTTCTGGCTTCCTTCGTCTTCTGGAAAAATAGGATTTCCCATGTATTTTCCTGGATTTTCTGATCTTCGCGAATTTTGCCTCCAAACAACACCTTTTCCATCAGAATCTGACTCCAGCGGTCCATGCTCCAAAAGTCATCAACCATGCCAAAACAGATGAAATTACATAATATCATCTCTTAATATGAAATATATCAATGAATAACAGTAAATTATGATATAGAATAGTGATGCAAAATGGACGTATCAGCCGCTATTGTGGTTTCCGTCGCGTTTGTCGGCGTAGACGGCTGCGACCATGTTGACGTTGTCGCGGTTATCGTAGATGCGCATTCCCCGCTTGCCTCGATGGCCGCGTCTGCGCTTGAGGTCGTCGTCATCGTCAGAGTAGGTGCAGTTTTCCACTGAATCCTCTCTGTCGGCCCACCGATTTGCAATTTCCATCAGGTGGTCTATTGTTTTGGGCTTCGAGCGGCCCAACTCCTCCCTGAGCTCTATGCGGCGAACACCGCCATTGAACGCGTTGATTGCGCGGTCTTCCGAGATGTTTTCTACGGAATTCTTGATGATGGACGACCTCTAGATGTACGAGCGTAGGGATTCGCCCGACCTTTTGTGGCAGCTCCTCAACTCTTCGATTGTTGCGGGCCTTTTGTAGGTGCCCTTGAAATTGCGCACGAAGCTATAGACCAGCTCTTCCCAGCTACGAATGGATCCGCACGGGAGATTGTTTAGCCATGTGCGGGCGGCACCCTGCAGCTGTAGCTGCAGGCATTGCATGGTCGTGCTTCGACTCCTGCCATGTAGCCTAACGGAGGAGATGTGGTCCTCCAACCAGATTTTCGGGTCCTATAGACCGTCGAATTTTGGGTTCTCTGATGGTAGCTTGAATCCTTTAGGCATTCTCTTCTGCCTGATGGCCCTGCTGAAGCATCTGGTGCCGCAGAGTTCAGTCTCGTCCTCTTCTGAGTCAGTCGAACAAGCGCGTCTTGCCCTTGATTTGTCGATTTTGTGCTGCGTGAGGTCATCACGCGCATCGTAGTCCCGATCGTGCCGCCGTGAGCGGCGACGCCGAGACAGATCATGACTGTTGTCGCCGGACGAGGGCGAGGAATAGCGTTTTGCCAGAGCCTTGCCTTTCTTTGGCTCTGGCGTTGGCTCTTTGTCGAGGGTGGCCTCGATTAGCCCCAAGCCTGCGATCGTAGATTAGTGCATGGCAGCTCGTGGATCTCCAGCTGGCGGCTGGTTGTTGAGGAGGTACATGGTGGCCGCTGTCACCGCTGCTTGCGGTGTCTTTGGGACCATGTTGCCCCGCGTGTCGACTGTCATAGAACTGAAGTCGAGGACTTTTGCAGCTTCTATGTCTTGCTCGGTGAGATGGGCCATCCGAGATCGCCTCTTGTTGGCCACGTACTCGTTGCCTTTGGAGGAGGATCCTCCGTGGGAGGAGAGCCCAGCTCGTCGAAGACTTGACTCATCCGCTGCCTTATTATGCGCCTCGAGTTGCGCGATTGCATGTAGCTGGCGTCTGTATTCCTCCTTTAGTAGCCAATGGTAGCCCATCAGCATGTCCTGCAGCGTGTTGGGGGCAGAGGATTGCCTCGCAGGGCCTCTCGGCAATGGACCCACTCGTTATCGTTCAGTTTAATAATGACACACTCTCCTGTGTGTTTGTTCACCATGATTGGCGGTTCGACTCCCGCTCCATTGTTAACAGGCGCACCATTGCCACCGTTGGTGGGGTCGCCATTGGATGGACCGCCGTTGGGTGGTCCGGTGTCATGGCGTCATGTTCAGGCCGAGTTGCTGGTACTAGCGTTTTCACGATTGGCGGTAGTGTCGCCTGCGTTGATGACTGCACACATGAAGTGGTTGGGGAAGCTATTGCTCCCACAACTTTCAGATCCGGAGCCGTAGACTCCATCTTCCGTGGCCAGATCACCCAGATCGGATCCATGACTGTTGTCGCTATCCGTACTCTCAGCTGCTGCTAAGGTGTTGAGCTCGCTGAGGGTGCCGATTGGCGGCGGGAACCACGATGCTGGAGCAATCGTGGGTGCCGCTATTGTTCAGCATGCGGCGTGCCCATCCGCCAACCCGAAGCGGAAGTTCCCGATCACAGATCGATTCCATCGCCCACGGACTCAAATCCGCGAGTGGTCAAGGTGGATCGGAAGTCGAACGCGCCGAAGAGCTGGCGAATCTCCATTGTTGTAGAGTTGTAGATCGTGGTTGATGGGGCTGAAGAAACCGCGACATCAGCACTCCCAATTCCCACAGAGGGTGCCAATTCACGAGGGTTTAACTCGTCAATGCCCATTGTTATGGACTTGGGTTTTGGAGAAGGTGGGAGCGCTAGAGGCATCAGTCGGCTAGCAAACAAGCACACAGGGACGCAAGTTTTACCCAGGTTAAGGCCTCGTAGAAGTCCCTACTCCTGCTTGTCTGCTCTTGGAATTAATTAAGGAATCGAAGATTACAGGGGCGCGTAGATGCAATCTGGCGAGAGTTGTGGAAACTAGGGTTGTGTGTGTCCTCCTCGCCGCCCCCTCCTAGCCTTTATATAGATAGGCTAGGTCTCGGGTAGCAGGTCTAGTTGGTTACATATTAGGGTTTTCCCTTTAAACTTTCTATCTTAAGCTTCTTCTTGTCTCGCAAGCAATCAAGAGTCTATGGGCCACTCGAATTCTCCATTTGGGCCTTGGCAACGCTGTGGGCTTCCGCCGTATCTGGACCGTATATACCGAACTTGAGTACCTGTAGGGTATACCCACGTCACTCCCAGACCAATGATCAGCAGTGGGACCTGGATGGCCATGTGTCCCTTGTGCATTCCACGAAGATCTTTCGTTGTTTGAACCAGGACAATCGCGTCTTATTCCTTTTGTATCTCGATACTTGCATTGCCCAAGATCTGATCAATGACATCACCATGTCATGTTCAATCTCGTTACCGAACAATGCTACTTGAATCGTTTCGACAAGTGATATCCCTGTGATCAAATCACACCCTGCATAGCTATTGGCTATAACTTCTCCGAGTGGGCCCTAGAGTATCTTTGTGTCACGCGGATGGACAAATCCCGCTCTTGACATATATTGCCTCTACGGTTCCTCCGAATACCTAAACACACCTTTATTGTCACTGTATTACCAAGTGACATTTGATGCTATCTAAGCACTCTCAGGAAAGTATAACAATCTGAACATAAACATAATTCAATGGTTCACTCAATAGCATCAACTACAAAGAGTAATCAACGCCAGGAAAGTTTCCCCTAAGAACTATGCAACATTCAACCCAATTGTTACAGCAATATGGAGATGGTGATGAGGCTGCTGATGGTGATGATGGCGATGATGATCCCAATGAAGTCCAGCTTGATGGTGGTGTTGATGGCGATGATCTCCCCTCTCCGGGAAGGAATTCCCCCGATAGAAATCTGTCTGCCGGAGAGATCTTTCTCTCTCGGTGTTTTCCGCCCCGCAGAGGCGGCGGAAACTTTCTGTGGTCGCTCCCCGAGTATTAGGGTTTCAGGAGGATTATATACGCCAGAGGGGAGAGCCAGATGTGGACTAGGGCGGCCACACCACCTGGTGGCGCGGCCTAGGCTAGCCCGCGCCAGGGGGTGGTGTGGGCCCCCTGTGGCCCATCTCCACTCCTCATGGCTTCCTTCATCTTCTGAAAAAATAGGATTTCCCATGTATTTTCCCGGATTTTCTGATCTTCGCAAATTTTGCCTCCAAACAGCACCTTTTCCATCAGAATCCTGACTGCAGTGGTCCATGCTCCAAAAGTCATCAACCATGCAAAAACAGATGAAATTACATAAGTATCATCTCTTAATATGAAATATATCAATGAATAACAGTAAATTATGATATAGAATAGTGATGCAAAATGGACGTATCAGCCGCTATTGTGGTTTCCGTCACGTTTGTCGGCGTAGACGGCTGCGACCATGTTGACGTTGTCGCAGTTATCGTAGATGTGCATTCCCCGCTTTCCTCGACGGTCGCGTCTGCGCCCGAGGTCATCATCATTGTCGGAGTAGGTGCAGTTTTTCACCGAATCCTCTCCGTCGGCCCACCGATTTGCAATTTCCATCAGGTGGTCTATTGTTTTGGGCTTCGAGCGGCCCAACTCCTCCCTGATCTCTATGCGGCGAACACCTCCATTGAACGCGTCGATTGCGCGGTCTTCCGAGATGTTTTCCGCAGAATTCTTGATGATGGACCACCTCTGGATGTACGAGCGTAGCGATTCGGCCAACCTTTGGTGGTAGCTCCTCAACTCTTCGATTGTTGCGGGCCTTTTGTAGGTGCCCTTGAAATTGCGCACGAAGCTATAAACCAGCTCTTCCCAGCTATGAATGGATCCGCGCGGGAGATTGTTGAGCCATGTGCGGGCGGCGCCCTGTAGCTGTAGCTACAGGCATTGCATGGCCGTGCTTCGACTCCTGCCATGTAGCCTAACAGAGGAGATGTGGTCCTCCAACCAGATTTTCGGGTCCTATAGACCGTCGAATTTTGGGTTCTCTGATGGTAGCTTGAATCCTTTAGGCATTCGCTTCTGCCTGATGGCCCTACTGAAGCATCTTGTGCCGCAGAGTTCAGTCTTGTCCTCTTCTGAGTCAGTCGAACGAGCACGTCTTGCCCTTGATTTGTCGATTTTGCGCTGCGTGAGGTCATCACGCGCATCGTAGTCGCGATCGTGCCGCCGTGAGCGGCGACGCCGAGATAGATCATGACTGTTGTCGCTGGACGAGGGCGAGGAATAGCGTTTTGCCAGATCCTTGCCTTTCTTTGGCTCTGGCATTGGCTCTTTGTCGAGGGTGGCCTCAATTATCCCCAAGCCAGCGATCGTAGATTAGTGCATGGCAGCTCGTGGATCTCCAGCTGGCGGCTGGTTGTTGAGGAGGTACATGGTGGCCGCTGTCACCGCTTCTTGTGGTGTCTTTGGGACAACGTTGCCCGCGTGTCAACTGTCATAGAGCTGAAGTCGAGGACTTTTGCAGCTTCTATGCGTTCTTGCTCGGTGAGATGGGCCATCCGAGATCGCCTCTTGTTGGCCACGTACTCGTTGCCTTTGGAGGAGGATCCTCCATGGGAGGAGAGCCCAGCTTGGCAAAGACTCGACTCATCCGCTGCCTTATTACGCGCCTCGAGTTGCGCGATTGCATGTAGCTGGCGTCTGTATTCCTCCTTTAGTAGCCAATGGTAGCCCATCAGCATGTCCTGAAGCGTGTTGGGGGCAGAGGATTGCCTCGCAGGGCTTCTCGGCAGCGGACCCACTCGTTGTCGTTCAGTTTAATCATGACACACTCTCCTGTGTGTTCGTTCACCATGATTGGCGGTTCGACTCCTGCTCCATTGTTAACAGGCGCACCATTGCCACCGTTGGTGGGGTCGCCATTGGATGTTCCACCGTTGGGTGGTCCGGTGCCGTTGGGCGTGCTGCCATTGGGCGGTTCGGTGCCAGTGCTGGTACTAGCGTTTTCGCGATTGGCGGTAGTGTCGCCTACGTTGATGACTACACACATGAAGTGGTTGGGGAAGCTATTGCTCCCGCAACTTTCAGATCCGGAGCCATAGACTTCATCTTCTGTGGCCAGATCACCCAGATTGGATCCGCGACTGTTGTCGCTATCCGTACTCCCAGGTGCTGCTGAGGTGTTGAGCTCGCTGAGGGTGCCGATTGGTGGTGGGAACCACGATGCTAGAGCAATCGTGGGTGTCATTGGTTGGTCAGGCATGCGAAGCGTGCCCATCTGGCCAACCTGGAAGCGGAAGCTCCCGATCACCAGACTGATTCCATTGCCCATGAACTCGAAATCCAGGCGAGTGGCCAGCATGTGGACGGTGAAGTAAAACACGCCGATGAGCTGGCGAATCTGCACTGTTGCGGAGTTGTAGATCATGGTTGATGGGGCTGAAGAAGCCGCGACATCAGCACTCCCAATTCCCACAGATGGTGCCAATTCACGAGGGTTTACCTCGTCAATGCCCATTGTTATGGACTTGGGTTTTGGAGAAGGAGGGAGCGCTGGAGGCATCAGTCGGCTAGCAAACAAGCACACAGGGATGCAAGTTTTACCCAGGTTAAGGCCTCGTAGAGGTCCCTACTCCTGCTTGTCTGCTCTTGCTATTAATGAAGGAATCGAAGATTACAGGGGCGCGCAGATGCAATCTAGCGAGAGTTGTGGAAACTAGGGTTGTGTGTGTCCTCCTCGCCGCCCCCTCCTAGCCTTTATATAGATAGGCTAGGTCTCGGGTAGCAGGT
This sequence comes from Avena insularis, assembly GCA_023614405.1. Taxonomy (NCBI): domain Eukaryota; kingdom Viridiplantae; phylum Streptophyta; class Magnoliopsida; order Poales; family Poaceae; genus Avena; species Avena insularis. The sequence continues at coordinate 407,809,490 of CM042684.1, read as the reverse complement.
CGAGTTGGTTACAGATTAGGGTTTTCCGTTTAAACTTTCTATCTTAAGCTTCTTCTTGTCTCGCAAGCAATTGAGAGTCTGTGGGCCACTCGAATTCTCCATTTGGGCCTTGGCAACGCCGTGGGCTTCCGCTGTATCTAGACAGTATATACTGAACTCGAGTACCTATAGGGTATACCCACGTCACTCCCGGACCAATGATCAACAGTGGGACCTAGATGGCCATGTGTCCCTTGTGCATTCCACGAAGATCTTTTGTTGTTTGAACCAGGACAATCGCGTCTTATTCCTTTTGTATCTCGATACTTGCATTGCCCAAGATCTAATCAATGACATCACCATGTCGTGTTCAATCTCGTTACCGAACAATGCTACTTGACTTGTTTCAACAAGTGATATCCCTGTGATCAAATCACACCCTGCATAGCTATTGGATATAACTTCTCCGAGTGGGCCCTAGAGTATCTTTGTGTCACGCGGATGGACAAATCCCGCTCTTGACATATATTGCCTCTACGGTTCCTCCGAATACCGGAACACACCTTTATTGTCACTGTATTACCAAGTGACATTTGATGCTATCTAAGCACTCTCGGGAGGTAGTGATTCATATAGTCTCACGGTCTAAGGAATAGTCTACGAGGTCTATTCTAATCATTGTAACTTGAACTTCGTGACATGATCAGGTCACGATGTTTAGGTTGGGTATTGGCTCATCATCTCATTCTCAGAATGGGTTGACTCCATTTCTAACTGGCATAAATGCCACATGATCAGGAAACCTTGATCATCTGTTGACCAATGAACCAGTGACTAGAGTTTCACCGAGAACCCCTGGTTGTTTATAAATCAGACGTGTATTGACGTTTCCTTTCAATACAGTTATAGCATGATATAAAACTTAATCATAAACTTTATGAAATATGATAATAATCCTTATTATTATTTGTCTCTAGGGCATATTTCCAACAGGTATCCCCATACTTAGTTTGATCTCGTTACCGAGATGCACTCTTTTGTCGTTCTCGTGATATAACATTCCAGTGATCACATAACTTGCTTGCAAGCTATCTCAATGTGATATCCGTGAGAGGGCCTAGAGTATATATATCCATCATCGGGATGGACAAATCCCACTCTTGATCCATGAGCCTCTACATAACACCTTCGTAGCACTAAACCCACCTTTATAGTCACCCTGTCATGGTGTGACATTTGATGTTATCAAGATACTCTTCCAATGTTAGTGATTGCCATGATCTCATGGTCTAAGGACTAGGATTACTTCGTATGATGTTATGGCAATATAAACATAATGAATTTGATCATAATGCTATACTTCATATGAATGTTAATCACACCATTTAACTAATGCTGTGACCTCGTTATTAACAACATCCAATGTCCATGATCAGGAAACCTTGATCATCTTGTTAATCAACAAGCTAGTTTATAAGAGAGGCATAACTAGGAACCTTCTTTTTGGTTATTAAGAACACATGTATTAACGTTTCCAATTAATACAATTATAGCATGAAAAATAAAGATTTATCATAAACATGGAATAAGATAATAACCACTTTATTATTGCCTCTCGGGCATATTCCCTTTAGTCTCCCACTTGCACTATAGTCAATAATCTAGTTTGTAAACTTGCACATTCAACACCTAAGGCTTTCTGCTATTGTATATACGCGTTTGCTAGTGGTTAACATAATCTTCGGATCTGACATATTCAGGGCCGCGTGTATTTGCATGTATTTGTGTCTCTATGCATCATTCATTCTCTAATGAGATGGCATTGTATAAATTTAGTCCTTTCGTGAGAGCTTTAGTTCCTTTGGATTAAAACATGTTGATATAATTGTTGCACAATATATGTTCGTAGTACTAGCCTACTATGAACCACACCTAGTTTGATAACAAACTACTTAACCAAATTCCCTCCTTTGCTGCTACTATAGCAGTCATATACTTAGCGTCACAATGTATCAACTTTGGAACTCATCCAAATCCATCATGGAACCTCCTTTCCATTACTTTGTGCCACCCATAGTTTAAATTGAGATAAATTTAATTTCTATCTTGTGACAAACTAGTATCAATGTAACACTTTACAATGAACTATTTGTAACTATTTGTCACTTATACATGATATATTCTTAGTTATTCCAAAGCTCATAAGAATATCTTTACTATCGTCAAATAATCATCTTATGAATCATTCTGGTATATGCTCATAACATTTAGAGCATATGACATATCTGGATATGTACATATCATGGTATTATTGATCAAAATATTCATGTGATTTCACTCACCAAGTGTCAATACACTTGAATCTTGATTCAATCCTTTCCATGCAGCAAGAACCTTTCTTGTCGTTTCCATATTGAACCCTTTCAATATCTCATATATTTACATTTGGCACCACCATACTAGCACCTCAATCTATCCATATAGACATTGATGCCTAGTATTCCGTTTTTGCCCGAGTCTTTCATCGAAATCTAATTTTAATGAAATTCTTAACCCGTGTTAATAAAAGATATATTATTTCCAATCAACACCATGTCTTCTACATAATGTATTAGAAATATGTCTCAGCGCTCCCACTTAATTTCTTGCAAATGCAAGCACCTTCATCGTCTCCGATGAAACAAAACTCTTTTAATATTTTCATCACGTGAAGATTCCAACTCCGTTATGCTCACTTCAACCATTGAAGTTTGCATGCCCTTTCAGCATCCTTTGAATTAACAAAACCCTTCAGACCATGTCATGTACACGTCCTAGGTAACCATTCTATTAGAAGAACTTTGTTTTATTTGTTCAACTACCATATACCAAATTATATGTAGTGATTACTATATTAATCCATCAAGACTAAATATTGCTATGAAAGATCAAATCTTTTCATAGTCAACTCCTTGAACATTGTCGTAATATCCTTTCCGACATGTCGACTATTTCATAGATGTCAAACATCCATGTCTATTTCTTTATAGATCCAAATACGACTGACATACTTGATGCCTTTCTGCAGGGTCTTCCAAGTTCAGAAACTTGATTTCTCGTGTATGGATACTATCACAGTTTTTATGACTTCTAGTCATTTTATGGAGTCACGGCCCATCATCGCTTCTTTGCATGCAGTCGGTTCATCATTGTCAAAACAATAACGAATTGTTTATCAAATCTTGCTATTTGATTGTTACCCGACGCATACGGTTCAAATAGAACTCTAATCTCCAAGATCACAACCTTTGTAATCATGGGAGCCATGAGCATTGTGGCCGCTACCGGGACACTTTCTGGACCTGTGCTACTTAGCACATATAGCTAAGGTTTAATAACCTTATCAAAGTTCTATTGTCCTCCCACGTAACTTTTTGCAAAAAATTCCTTCTCAAGAAACTTCACTCCAAGCGGCAAACTCTTTTGTCCTTGGTGTTATGGAGGAATACCCAACAAATTCTTTGGGATAACCTACAAAGACGTGCTTATCCGACTTTGGTTGTAAACATTTTACTTATGCATAGCATACCAAAATTTAAGAAAATACAACTCAGGTTTTATCCCAAACCATAACCTGTATGGTGTCATTTCAACGGATCACGATGATGATCTTTTCAGTGTAAAAGCGGTAGTTTCTAAAGCTTTAATCCTTAAAACATAGTGGCAGTTTTATAAATCACACCTTTGATCTTACCATGTCAAATAAGGTTTGAGTTGATCTCTCAAACATACCATACTCCTATGGTTTATCGAGAAATGAAAATCCATGGAACAATTCCTCAAATCTTAGGTGTTTTGCTAAACATGTAACTCAAATATCTTCCTTTATGATCGAATCATAAACTCTTTATTTTCTTGTTATAATGATTTTCCACTTCATCTTGAAAGTCTTTGAACAGTTTTAAATTGTTTCATACATCTTCCTTATTAAGTAAATATACAGATATATTCACTCAAATTTTCGGAGAAAGCATATGAAGTCAAAAGATCCACCGCACATGGATACATATAATGGACTATATACATCAACATGCATAATGTCCAATAAGTTAGTCATCTGTTCCTCTTTGGCCTATGAACGGAGTTTCAATTATCTAGAGGAAAGTCTCACAAGCATCATTTTATCAAAATCAAAGACTCCAAAAATCCATCAACATGGAGTTTCTTCATGTTTTATTTCCAATATAATTTAAGCGGTGATGTCACTTCATAAGTGATCTTTCAATCATTTGTCTTGCGACATTTTAGCATTAGTTTTTATGGATGTGATTTCTCCAACTAGACTTGTAAAAGTTCATCCATCTTATATGGAATATGGTAATTATTTGAACAACCATTGTTCTCATAATATCAGAACAAAATAACAATTATTTAAACAAATCTTGAAGGCAAGCTTTGATGTCAACGATAAACACAACAACACTTTATTTGTTTTCGATGAACATCATCACATATTCTCTTTCTAGTTACTTAGGCCATTGTAGTTCATGAATTGCATTGTTTTGTATGACATTTCACACCAACCAATTTGGTATCCAATACCCAAGAACCACATTGTTTAACAAGCAAAGAATAGAACCATAACAAGTATATCATCTATATACTTAAGCTGGACATTTCCTAGTCTTTTTCCTTTTTTGCCAAATATTTTATAGATTATCTTTCAACATTTCCTTTTTCTTTTAAAAGAATCTATCAACATCAATAGTGGTGTCATACATATGACACAAAGTCCAAAGCGTGTATAGTAAAATACTAATACCTTTGCATTTGCACTTTGAAGTTGATCACCATCATCAAATGTTTGGCGTTCTTTCAAAAATCTAGTCTTTAGTAATCTATTCATCCTTATCATGGAAACTTTCATGATCAGGCTAGTATATCCTATAAGGACGAATCGCGAGTATAATGTCAGTTCCCAAAACCTTTTTGGGAGATTAGGACGCCTAGCGTCTCCAACCTTTACAAATTTTCATACAATATGAGAACGTGTATTTTGCTAAATTATACTCTAGCATATTGCAACCATAAATATTGATTCAGATATCACAATATCTTCCACACATGATGGTTTCTGAAACAATTCTTTTAGCTCCTAGATAACCTCGATATTAAAACAACTTTTGAATAGCAAGAATCATGGAGGCAAACATGATACTTTAGATACTAACACTGGAATTGTTACTCTTGGTTTAATACTACTTATTAAACTTCATGGAGTAGATGGAGTTTGCTGAAAGTTTGCAATAGGACTTTTAAACTTCAAACTGACACTCAAAACAATACGATACCAGTTCGTAAATTAAAAATCCAAAACTCTATAGTTCTATTATCTCAATTAAAACTAAGTGCAAGGTACTAAATGGATGCCAATGACTACAACAAAAATGCAAATTCACTTTGATTTAAGTTATGATAAATTGAGTTCAACTTTAATCATATTACTACATGAACTCCCACTCAAAAACGACATTCCTCGTGTCTTTTTGGTGATTACATGAACCAAATCCACTATACCAAGTCCGATCATCACGTGAGTCGGTGTAGCTTCAAAGGCGAGCATCTATATGGGCATCATATCAACTATATGACTCATGCTTAACCTTTCGATCCATGTTCCGAGGCCATGTTTGTACATGCTAGGCTCACCAAGTAAGAACCTTAGTACTCGTGTATGTAAAACTGTCTTACACCCGTTGTATGAAAGCGTAGAGTCAAGTACACCTGATCATCATGTGATGTCTCGAAACGACGAACTTTCTTAATGGTGCATACTTAAGGAAGAACACATTTATCTTGATATGTAAATGAGGGATCATCTTATAATGCTACTAAAGCGCCAAACAAGCAATATAAGATGCAAACAAAACATCATATGCATAAAGTGAAATTATATGGTTCTTGCACTTCATCACTATCATGTGCATCGTGGTATGATATTTATCATTCCTTTGTGTGTAAGTCCAAGGTCTATGGAACTTACATATTAGGTTCGCTATAATTTCCAAGAGTATCAACTATACTTCAAATTATAACATTACCATATCATGACACTAGCCCATCAACAATCTAAACTAGACGCTTCTAATTTATCAATTGCAAGTTTTACGTGGCCTAGGGCTTTCGAGGATAGAATGGTCTTACCTACGAACATGGAACCACAACGATGATAACCAAATTATTAGCAACTTGTTGTAAATTAGATATTGACTATAGTAGGAGAGACAGACACCCGCTAGCCACTTATGCAAAACTAGTTGCATGTCAAGCGTGGAACAAGTCTGATGTGCAGGGACATGTAAAGTTAGTCCGGGCCGCTTCATGCCACTATGCCACCAATATCCAAAATACATACAAGATGCAATAAAATGATCATCAACACCCACATACTCATATGTGTTCTACCCGTGCAAAGCATCTACGTGATGAGTGCATATTTGCATCATGTTTTACATTATTATTTTGCATTGTAGATGTAGTATCTTGGTATTTTACGGTGCTCGCGCGCACATTTGATGTCTATTTTCACTAGGATTGGGACAGATGATGGATACAATGGACACAATTCTTGGAGCAGTTGTATTGGGGAGAAAAGGAGTAAAAAACAACGTAAAACGCTTATTTGGGAAATATCAATAACATAAGAAAAAACTGAAGCAATCAAGGCATACAGACGGTTCAACGACCAACTATACGACCCGAATACTTTTTCTGTCTATATAGTTCCGGTCGTATAGTTGGCGCCGCCACCGCCTCCTCAAATAGTTTCACCCCGTGTAACTGGATCGGAGAGATGACATACAGAACACCCAGAAATCACCAAAACCTCACCTCTGGAAAGCATCTGGACGGGGAATTTGCCCAAGGGATCCATCTTCGCCCTACGTAGATCTGGGAGGCCAAGGCATCGATCTACATCTTCATCAACCGTTGCACCACCACCATCTCCATCGATCACATCTTCACCCCATCTAGATCTTTTTGTAATTTTCGTACTCGTTGTGGATTTATACAAGAACTATTCAGTTACAATTGTTTCCATTACCATTACCATGATGTTGATTGCCTCCATGTCTGAGTAGATCTCTAGTTCTTGGGGAGATGGAGAAACCCTAGCATATGATTGAGATGAGATAGAGATTATTATGTTATACATCATTATGTGTATGTGTTAATTGTCTTCATCTTGATGTTGGGAGTTGTGCACCTCCTTAATATTTGCCTCTTATGGGGACTCGATGAAGGGGATTACTTGTTGGTAGACGGAGGGATGATAGCGCTTACTATGACTATAAAGCTGTTGTCATTCTGTATGTACTAACTTGGGGAATCAAGGAGAACTCATAAAGCCATGTCCATGCCACGGGAGAAATCCCTTAATAGCGGTATAATACGATTGATGTCATTTATCTATCGACTGTGGTTATAAAGGATGATGTGAGCAGTGGTTGCTGCCTATTTGTCCATATATGGAGCTCCTCCCACATACATACATATCATGAGAATATTTGTTATAATAATCTTGATTGCTTAGTATAAATTGCTAGCGGTGTATCCACCACTCCCTGAGAACGCCTTTTCCCCTATTGCAGTTCCAAGTTCTTTTACACACGCGATTCTTACTTTCTGCATTAAGTTTTACTTTACTTTAAATTGCTTCGATAAACCAAAAACCCCAAAACAACTCTATTTTTCTCTCATCTTAAAGTTATTCCTTAATTACTTTGTTTAGTTTTAGTTAAAACCATTTTAGTATTTCGCCTACTACTCCCTGTGGGATCAATATCTTTATTTTGAAACTAGCTACAAATGATCTGTGCACTTGCAGTCATCAAGCTATTTTCTGGCACTGTTTCCAGGGAGCTTAGTGTTATAAGTCATTTTACTTTTAGTTATTTACTTTCATTGTACTAATTTTTAATTTAAGTTGCAGGACCACAACAATGGACAACACTCAGCATTTAATCCAGCTTGAGGCAGTAAGGAAAATGGGTTCGCCCATGGATGCTTTTATAACTGTCAATAAAAGCATAAATCCGGATGGAATTGAGATCCACCCTTTATTATTTGAACTACTACACTCTAAGAAATTTGCAGGAACCAATGAAGAGAGTCCATATGGACACTTACTGTTCTTTGAAGACATTCTCAGTTCCTTTATATTCGATGATTGTAATCTTGATATGGTTAAAACCTAGTTGTTTAGACAAACTCTCTCTAATAATGTTTGCAACTGGTATAGATCTTTTTGTGCAGAACCACCAAGGACTTGGACAGAATTGACAACCAATTTCCTATCAAAATATTACTCAGAAAACAAAGCTCACAGGATGAGAGATATTATTATCAGTTTCAAAAATAATCTTGATGAGGGTTTGTATGAAGGATATCTAAGGTACAAGAGTTATCTAGAAAATTGCCCCATCATCGTTTGCCTGATTGGTTAATCACTAAAACTTTTTATGGAGGGCTTAATAATGAAATTAGAGTGAATCCAGACACTGCTTCTAATGGTAGTTTTCTATCTTATACATATGATGAAGCTTGGAAATTAATAATAAAAATGAGGGAGGCAACATAAAATCTTAAAAATGAGGAGAACATTATAAATAGTTTTTCTGAATATGCTTGTGTTAACGATTTCCTTGCAGATGAAAGTACTTGTACAATGATTAAAACCCTTGGTATGGATTCTTACTTAGTAAAGAAAATTATTGAGAATTATGCAGGGCATTTACAGGTACCTACAGAATGGGAACCCCATAAACCCCTCGAAGAAAAGAAGCGTGCAAGAACACTAATGGAAGAGTTCTCCTCAGCACCTATTCAAGAGAATATCAAGAAAATGCAAAAAGAGGAAGAACGAATAAAGATAAGATTAAAGAAACCAGAAAGGAACCCCAAAGCTACCAATATAAATAACGTTATATTGAAGGATGTTATGGATTGAACTATCCAATTAACATTGCGGTAGGCGGTGCAGATGTTGCCCCAGGATATCTAACGAGAAGCAATCATGTCTATACCTCCCGCCATGCAATAGGACATGGATACACGCCGTTTCCTGAAATATGTTGCTTCAGTCTAAATACCAAAGAAGCAGTTGTTGGTTTCTCAACCAACGTTGCATGGAAATCTCCGGAGACTCCATTATGGTTCATCCCGAGCTTCGCCAATGCCTGCGATTGGAACCAAACTACCGTAAGTAATCGTAATACTATGTAATAACATAGCTCAGTTTAGATCAAGTGCAGTAGATGGTATTGCTTTCCTTTTGTAACTTGGCCTTGTCATAAACTCATAATCTAGACAAGGCTTTGGGCATTTTGAGTTTCCTATGGAGGTCACACACAGGCATTGATGTGAGAAGGAGGCATGCACACAAAAGCAGACTTGATCATTAGTTTTGTTTCTTCCAATGACGAGTGTTCAAAGAAAAGGGCAAACTGAATATATCACTTTGAAATGCCGCTAAATATGTCCAAGTGATGCTGAATGTGAACTAGGAATCTGTCGATATTTTTCTTTCTTATTATGTACTGCTAAATCTTTCAAATGCTACTGAACCTGTCAAAAGTTTTGTTCAGTACTTGTTCAGATCGACCGACCGAGTGCAGAATATGGTCTCACTTTCCTTTTGATTAGGCCTTGCTACATCTATTGAATTTTAATGTCCGCATTGCTAAATCTATCAATTCTTTTGGTCACTATCTATGTACTGCCAACCGGTCACTTTGAATGATGCGTTGATGATGAGTTCATAATTGCATCATTTTTTATATTTTTATTTTGCACTGTAGTTGTAGGATCTTGGTATTTTACGGCATTCGCACGCACATTTTATGTCTGTTTTCACCAGGATCAGGACAGATGATGGATACAATGGATACAATTCTTGGAGTAGTTATATTGGGGAGAAAAGGAGTCAAAAATAATGTAAATCTCTTCTTTGGGAAATATCAATCACACTAGAAGAAAACCCGAAGCGATCAAGGCATCCAGAAGGTTTAACGAACAACTATATGGCAGGAATAATTTTCTGGCCGTATAGTTCCTGCCGTATAGTTGGCGCCGCCACCGCCTCCACAAATAGTTTCACCCCATGCAACTGGATTAGAGAGAAGACATATAGAAAAAATAGAAATCACCGAAACCTCACCTCCGGAAGGCATCTGGAGGAAGAACTCATCCATTAGGGACCCATCTTTGCCCTGCGCAGATTCAGGAGGCTAAGGCACCGATCTTCATCATCAACCGCTGCATCACCACCATCTCCATCCATCCCATCTACATCTTGTCTAGATCTTGTTGTAATTCTGATGGCCCAAAATATATCGAGCTCGTTGGGGAACCCCAAGAGGAAGGTATGATGAGCACAACATCAAGTTTTCCCTCAGTTATGAAACCAAGGTTATCGAACCAGTAGGAGCAAGGAAACACCCCTAAGGTGTTGTTTCCAACTTGCAATCCTGCACAACACAACCACAGAACTTTGCCCCCAACTTACAGTGAGGTTGTCAATCTCATCGGTTTTGCTGAAAAGAAAGGATTAAACGTATTGTGTGGAAGATAGTATTTGCTTTGCAGAAAGTAAACAGAAAACAGTAAATAGTAGATTGTAGATTGATATTAAAAGAAAGGACCAGGGTCCATAGTTCACTAGTGGTGATTCTCCTTAAGATAGATGACATGTTGGGTGAACAAATTATAGCGGGGCAATTGACAAACATCGAGAAAGCATACAGGCATATACTAATCATCTTGACTCCTATGAGATTTGATTGGGCATTACAACATTATACATATACCGTAATCCAACTGCATCTATGACTAATAATCCACCTTCAGGTTATCATCTGAACCCCCTCCAGTATTGAGTTGCAAGCAAGAGATAATTGCATTAAGCATTGCGTGTAAAGTAAATAGTACGATTGTTCTATGAACAAAGAATTGCTGTTTTCTCCCTAGTTGCAACAACACATCTAGTACCTTAGATATTTCTGTCACTTCCCCATATTCCTAGAGGCATGAACCCACTATCGAGCATAAATAGTCCCTCTTGGAGTTGCTAGCATCTACTCGGCCAAGATAGCTACTAACAACGGAAAGCATGCAAGATCACAAATAACAAAGACATGATAGAATCAATAATCAATCTGAAATAGTATCTCAATATCCATCGGATCCTCTCAAACACAACATGTAGGATTACAAATAGATGATCTTGATCATGAACGGAGCTCACAAGATCTAGACATGGTAGCACAAAGGAGAAGAACCAACCATCTAGCTACTACATGGACCCGTAGTCTAGGGATGAACTACTCACACATCACACCGGAGGCAGGAATGGTGATGAAGAAGGCCTCCAAGGTGAATTCTCACCTTCGGCAGTGTAACATCCCAATTTCAGCAACCCTGATTAGTTGTCCAGAATGCAAAAATCAGGGGGAACAAAAACTTTTTCTTGTATTTTGGTGCAGTGTTTGCTTGTTGTTTGTTTATGATTGTGCATGTGAGTGTATACCATATGATACTCCTTACCTCAACATCAGTTGACAAAAGCTACTTCCCAAAACTGTCTTGGCTTAATTTCCATATTCTCAAATGTTCTGGCATTTCAAAACCTGAGCCAAGAAGCCTTTGCAAACCAAATATTTTAGTAGCTTCTCTTTCCCTAAACTATGGAGAGCAACCTATTATAATCCCCTTATGTTTTTATAAGACAGAACCTTCAACCATTCTTATCTCTAGGTTTCCCAAAACCTCCTTTTAAAGCTTTTGAATTCTACTCTTGGTAGAGATACCAAGGACTCTCATCTTATTCAAATGCAACCTCTAAAAATGCCCCAACCTTACCTCAAGCTAGGATTGATGGTAACCCTAGTAGTAGGTTTGCTTAGTTTCTAAGATGAATTGCCTTGATCTGCTGTTTGATGAATTGCCTTGATCTGCTGTCTAATGAATTGCCTTGATCTGCTGCTTGATTTGTCTGCTTAGGAGATAGTATGAGATACTCTAGGAGCTCATCACTAGGATCAAGAGGTTTACAAATCACCACACCCTAAACAAGAATACAAAGCAAGATCTAATCTCTAGATACTAGGTGATCATCTAAAACCCTTAACCAGATCAATTCTGAAGATATCCCTTCTAGAAGTTTCCAAATCAATGAAGACCAATATCAAGCATGGATCCTTTCTACTCAATCTACACTTAAACATCATCCACTTGATGATTCTTGGGTACCTTACAACCCCTCAAAAACATCCCCTCTCATGCTGTTGTCAAAAACCCTAAAGCTGCCAAATTTGGCTAAGTCTGGAAAACTATTTCCAACATCACCTTTTTGAATGCCTCCCCTTCTCAACCCTTGTGCATTTTTGAAAATGCATCTGAACCATCTTGTTAACCATCCTAAGGAATACCAAGTACCACTCTTGCCCTTGGTTAGATCATCCTCCAACCTACTTGTTCTTGATGGTTTTGCAGGCAAGAAAATAACTATTCCTGCAAATCTAGTCATCCCGCCTACTTTGATAGAAGCTCACACCACCATCCAGCCTTCTATGGACCAACTCTTTGCATGGTTATGTTCTACTCATGTAGTTATATCATTACCTTCTTCACTTGTTCCAATTGGATCCTTGTGCTGCATAAACCCACAAGGTTTTGAAGGCTAGTTGATAATCTTCTTTAGCAGGCTTATTTTATTCAAAGTTTGAAATCAATTCTTGAAGAACTCAAACAAGATCAATCTCAAACCTCTATACCATGTTGATGTACATAACCTGGTCTATCCATCCATCTATCCCATGCCCCAAGGGGAGATCTGTACTCCAAGATACAACAATGTTTTGGTGGTATAAAAATAACATCACCCTAGATCCACAACCCCTTGTTTTCCATCTAATTCAAGTTGGATTTCCAATTCCCAAGGTTGCAAATGCTTGCTACACCTTGTCTACATCATTTACCTTTATCATCAAGATTTATCAAATATTATCCATAATTATTATGGCCCCAAATCTATTTAATTCCTTTAATAGACTTCCTCAACTTCAAATATTATTCCTTTAATAAATCTATTTTATCCCCAAAGGAAAGTTTGGTTTTTGCCAAAACACTTCCTCAACTTCTGGCTCAATTGAGATCCATATATCATACCCTATCTTCCCACTTCAAAAATAAATATTTTTGAAGAGCTTTATTATTTCTTTTTGCCCATTTTCTTAAATGGCTGAATTGGAATAATAATTGTTTTAAATACTTTTATCCTCCAATAAATCTTGGGAAAATTCCCCTAAGTGTGTATTCACATTTGGGACCATCTCAAACCCAAAAACCAACCTTGTCCATTGTGAAAATATCAAATAAGCTTCTATAAACCATTTCTGCACTTTTTGAATAAATGACTTTAAGTGGACAAAAACTCATTTGAAAAATCCCAAATAATTCCTGGAGGTGTATCTTGACCTCATCTACCCGCCAGTACCATTTCCCCATCTTGTCCAATGCAAGTTTTTAGACTTTCTTCATAGCCATCTATTTGATCAAATTGCCAAGGAGACAAATCCTCAAATCAAAAACCCACCAAACCTATACCATTTGGTGAAACAAACTTGCACAGCACACCTCTTAACTCTCTGGTCGAAATGCACTGTAGCATCACTGTAGCAAACCCTCTTCCCCTTGTCTTTAGTGCTTGGAGGAAGGAGAGATGCACACATTGGTCACATCTTGTCTTTAATTCTTGCAGCACTCCACCCCCACCTCCTCTCTGTCCCCTGCACGACCACAGTGCCCTCTCCACCGCCCTACACGCCCAATGGATGGCCAGCTCCCCTCCCCTTGTCCTCCCATGGACTTGTGCCACCATGGACATCTCCTCTTGGAATAAATACCCCCAGGCCACCCAGCTCTCCCCTCTGCCTCTCATTTGCCCCTAATCCCTCCGACTCACCTCCCCTGCATCCCACTTCCTCTCCCCTGTCCTGCAACAGCTAGGAAGAGAGGAAGAACACCTCCTCGGCCATTGATGAGCTCGAGCTTGAGGTGCCCTCTCCCAAGCTCTTATCCACTTGCATGTGGCCCTCCCGCACCCCTCTACCCCTGATGTACCATCCCCTAGCTCCAGAGCTCCTTCCGTGCTTATTCAAGATATGGCCCGTGTACTCCCTCCTCTACTCTTTCTCCTTCTGTGTGAACCCTCCTAGACTTGCCTCGATCCTCTCTACCTAACCCTACCCTTCTTATTGGCTCCTCCCTGTTGCAGGTACCAACTCCAGCAGGCTCCGACGAGCCACTCTCGGGCGTGCACAGGCGGGTAGCCTCCCGTCGCGGAACTGGCCCTTCCCGCCCCTTGTTGGGACATTCGTCGTGCGCCGTGTTGCTTCCGCCACCTCCCCGACACCGACGAGCCCGCATGTGAGGTTCCCGAGCCCCGACGCCACCCCCTAGGGTTTCCGTCGGCCACTTTCTATCGCAGGGAAGACGACGCCTAGGGGTCGTCGATCGTTATTTGATCGAGCGGCCCCCGTCGCTCAGTACCGCTTCGTCCGCCCCGGGCCGCTGACGGTTGGGCCCCGCAGACAGGCGTTTGAACGCTCTCCCGCGTGCAGCCTCGCCTCGGATGGGCCGGATTTGCCCTGCGCGGCCCAGCTCGACTGGATTCCTGGCCCAGCACTGCCCTATCTTTTTCTTTTTGGTAGTTCATTAAAATCCAGAAGTTTGACCTTCAGTTTAAATCATTTAAAAAATGCTAAACAACTCCTAATGCCCAAATTTAAATTCTACTAGATCCCTACAGGTTTTCCTCAACCTTCAGTACCCCTGGTTAGACCAGTTGATATATAGATTAAATATATTAAATCAATTTCTAGAAACTAGTTAAAACACTCCTTAAATCCTACTGGTAGTTCTACAACTCCAATTGGAATGGATCCTTTTCTCACTGCAAGATATTAGTCATCCCTTTCATATCACGCTAGCCACATATTAAATTGCTTCCTAGTTTTCCTCTGGTAAAAACAGACCATTCCAACAACTAAGAAATTCTCTAGGTCAAACCAACAGAGGTATTGGCCCAATTCCAACTCCCTGGGAAGTGGTACATCAGGAAATTTCAAAATCCAGGAGCACAAGAATTATTGAGTTTCTGAGGATTTATATTGCATTAAACATTTCTGTATATAGTATTATCACTAGATAAATCACTCCAGTATCTCTGTAACTCCAAAAAGGTTGATTCCAATTTCTACAGAAAGGTATTCTAAATACATACCATGTGCCCTTGAAATCAACTCAAAAGCCTCTATAGATTTAATCTGGTGAAAAAGACAAATTAGCTCCAGAACTGCCTTTGGGAATTTCCTGAGGGCATTCTGGTAATAATTTTGGAGAGATTCTAACTCTCAGTGAACAAGTACATCAAACCCTACCTAACCACCCAAGGAAATAATTTTTGGAGCTCCAGAACATTTCTGGTGAATTATTTCCTAAAACTAGAACTTTTATCACTAGAATATTCTTAAGAAATTAAAGAAAAGTGATAAAATAGTGAAACCACTTTTGTTGGTTTCATTTTATCAATACCTATCTGTTGGTATCATGTTTTTACAATGGTATCTTATAGAATAAGTCTTTGGTCCAAAACCCTCTCATCCCTAGTTTCTAGACTATGAAACCCATATGGTTTCCTTCAAATGTTCCAAGACATGCTCCCAATCCTTCTAATCCTTTTTATCAACACCACTACTGATTTGTAAACTTGTATTGTTATTTTCTTACTGTATGGTTTTGATGCTTGAATGCCTTGTTTGATTGTGGACTTGTTTGTTTGCATGTATACTCGATGACGACGATAGTTGTGCTTGTATTGACTCCGAGAAGAAGAGATCTTATTATTATTGGTATAGGTATTCTGGGTTATCTAAAGAAGAAGTCCAGGGACATTTATGCCATATTGCTGATCTCAGGCAAGCCACCTTCTTGCTCATAAGCCTTGTCCTACTATTTTACTTATGCATGTTTTATCTACTGTTTATCAAAACTGCATTGCTTACTATGTTGATGTATATATGGTAGTGGTTTGGCTCCTCCGAACTATTACTCTTTGGTACTACTAAGTACAACCCCCTTGACGATACCTACTTGTCCCTATTATGGTAGATGGTGCAATACACCATACCCCTTTTTGGAGACCCTGTTTTAGCCAAAGCAAAACTAGAGGATGGGAAGACCCCGGAAAAAGTTTTACCAAATGTTTTATGATAAAACCTTGGTGAGGTGGGACCTCCCAAGAGATGTTGAGAAAGAAAAAGGTTTCGTTTTACAAAATGCTGAAGGAAAGATGGAGGGAAAAGGTTTACGAAAACGCACCCGGTTCTTTGCAGTTTTGCTAGAACAATTAACCTGTGCAACCACATTACTCTGGAATGGGACATGGCTAGATTTGATGTTTGTCTATCCTGGTATAAGCTGCCTCGCAACAACTACAGGGGATAAAAATCCCTGGAGGGTGGGCCTTATCACATAAGGGTCCATGTGAGACATCGACCTGGAGAAGGAACGAAGGGTTTACGGACCTCCACGCGTTACTATGAGCGCCTCATTGAAAGCCCAACACTTGGGAAGTGCAAAATGCACTCTGGTTGGTCCTAGGTACCCGACGTCCCGGTTTTGAGGGGGGGACAACACTCATAGGGTAGGCACTTATATTGGAGTGGGCATCTGGAGAGTCTTGATCGGTTACTCGACCCACGATCGGTGTAGATCAGGGTAGTGTACCCGGATGGTGTGGGTAAAGTCTACAACCTCTGCAGAGTGTAAATCTATTCGAATAGCCGTGTCCGCGGTCATGGACGATTGGGAAGGTTGCTATAGAGCGGTGCTAGTTTTGTTTTCAAAAGGATTTCAGAAAAGAAATGGCTTTGGAAATGTTTTGACCATGGGATGGTCATAAAGGAGAAAGGTTTTGACCATGGGATGGTCTGAAGGAGGAGAAAGGAGTTTGGTCGTGGGACGACCTGAAGACAAGAACAAATGGGTGACCCAGTCCTGATGTTTTCCAAACTTTTCAAAAAGGTTTCCAAAAATGGTTTACAAAAGTTTTCAACAAAGATATGCTGATGCTATATCTACAAGAGAAACTATTTGAGAAAAGAACCTCTCTTGGAGCCCTCCTACTACCACACCCATAATGCATATCCTCTTGTTATTATTGTTACTTTAAGGTGGTTTGCAAGTACATTCAAAGTACTCACTAGCATTGTCCCTGGCTATTAACTTGGTCAGATATCAAGAAGAAGGCGGTGTTGACGACTATGCAAGCTAGGACGTTTTCCCCCAGTCAGTTGCCTGTAGGTTAAGGCATGGATCGGGCTCTACGCTTGACGAAGTTCTGCTGATGATTATTGATGTAGGCATAACGGAATTTATGTAAGTCTTGTATTCTGTATGTATTGGATGTTTACTTTGATACTTGTCGGTTATGTGTCGTGACTAACTGATCATGGGATCGTGGTTGTATGCATAATAGGGATTCTCGGAGGATGAATCCGAGGGCCCCATAGGCAGGGTGCCGGGAAGAGCTTCAGATTCCTCCAGATCTAGGGATGGAGATGACGGCGGCTACAGACTCTTTCGTGGAATTTTGATCGGGTACTTAGGGTTTCTTTATTGGAGGCAATATATAGGCGAAAGAGGAGACCGAGGGGGTGCCCTAGGCGGCCGCACCACCCCTGGCACGGGCCAGGCCTAGCTGCGCGGCCAGGTGGTGTGGCCGGCCCCTGGCCCCTCTCCGTCTCATCTTCTCGCTCCGTGTCTCCCTTGGTGAAATATTGACTTTGGCTGTTGTCCCGTCTAATTCCGAGAATATTCATTTTCTGACTTTCCTAGAACCAAAAACAGCATAAAACAGGCAGCTGGCACTGTGGCATATTGTTAATAGGTTAGTCAAAGAAAGTGTATAAAAATACTCCAAAGTGTGGACAAAACATAAGAAACTAGATATAAAACAAGCATGGAACATCAAAAGTTACAGATACGTTTGCAACGTATCAACATCCCCAAGCTTAACTCCTGCTCGTCCTCAAGTAGGTAAGTGATAAGAAGAAAGAATGATTTTTGAGGTGACATGCACCATCATAAACTTGATCAAAGTATTTGTAGAACATTCATAGCTGGGATCATAGTACTTTAACATAGCATGAAAGATATAGTTCTAAGAATAAGACATAGCAACTATGTTGTAACATGAAAAGGTATAACAATGCTTTGCAAGACGTTTTTTTGTTTCACATAAAGAAAGCATAATGATAATGGTATTCATCTTGTCCCTCATAGTGTAGCAAAACATAAATGCATAGGACACCTTCAAAGTTCATAAGGGTGACTAGATACAAATAGTTTAAGAACAAGCAATATCAAAGTTATGCATCAATCAACAAGTCTAGGGACAATTCACATTAAATGAAAAATGGCCACTATGCTCTCTCAATAGGTGCATAAAGATATAAGATGGAGACTCCACATAAAAGTAAGAGAAAGACCTTCATAGAAGGAAGCAGGGATTCAAGTCTCATAAAGAGCTTCCAAAAATTATGGTACTTATTAGCTTTCAGCTCTCATTGCCCCTATAATAAGCATCTTTAGGTGATTAAGGTTAAAGTGACACAACTAAGAGGATATGCTTGACAAGTTATAAGTTGAAATCTCATGCCCCTTGCTTACGATTACCGAACCTCATGCTACTCAACTTCAGTCACAAGTAAGCTCTTGTCATTGTAAGTACATATGTATCATAGATAACTGCCAACGGGGTACCCCTTTCCCCATGACACAGGAGCTATGCCATATCAAAATGACAAGGCAACATACAATGAGCATCTCAGCGATCTTTTTATTTGCTATTTGCATAGGTTTTTATTGAGGATGCTTCATAGAATGCTCATTATGGTTATGCTGCAAGTTTCCACCATGATTAGGTATGGATTAGGCTAGCGGCCCAGGCGTTTCTCTAACACACATACAAACTCCATGATCTTACAAGTTCCCCTTTTATTTCACACCGCTGGGATCCATAATCAAAAGAATCATGATATCAACGGAATAATAAGTGTAATGTTGAAAGTGTTCCCCATGATACATGGTTCTGCTAACTTTAACTTATAAAGAGCAAGCATATACGCAACAAAGATGGACACAATGGTTCAAGATTATTAAGTGCAATAAAGTGAAGTGTGCCATCAAGTTCGTGAGAGCTTTAATCACTAATTTTCACATACCAAGTTTAATTCGGAAGGTAGATAAAAACATGAATATACTTAGAATAGAAAATGCTAATAGGTAGGTATGGTGGACTGTTTGGAATAACTCGGTTTTATTTGGAGTTGGATGCATGAGTGGAACTCATACTTGGTTATGGAGGCTAGCAAAAGACTGGGAGCGACCAACTAAGAGAACAATAATGGCCATAATCATGCAAAGCGACAAAAAATCATTAATTAAAGCATAAAGTGATATTACAAGTCGAAAACTAAAGGATCATAGAGGCTATTGTGACTTGGGATAGTCTTAATATGGTGTGAGCATGTGCCAAGTCAACCCAAATAAAGCATCAAAGGAGAATACCACAATACTATGCTTTAATATGCTAAACAACGCATGATTCTTTCAAGGCACATTAAGCAATCTCAATTGTTTATAACATGTCATGCTACAGCAAAAATTACTAAGCATAAAGCTAAAACAATATCAAGCATGACGCGACAAAGCAAAGGCCACAGTCAAAAGCAAGCTCTTTTTTACCACTTAAGCATGAACTTTCCTACTATTTTCCAATCCAAACCAATCTTATTCGAAAACTAATGCATGAATGAGGGGGTCCAACCAATTTATTCAAGAAAACTAGGAAAACCAAGAAAACGAAAATGAAAATGAAGACGCTCCAAGAACAACACAATTGTGCATGAAACAATAAAATTGAAGTGTTTGGAAGAAACCTGAGATTTTCATTGATGAAGAAGGGTATGCCTTGGGCACCCCAAGCTTTGACGCTTGTACTTCTTGGATATTTCTTGGGGTGACATGGGTGGCATCCCCAAGCTTAAGCTTTAGTCCAGTCTTTATCTCATTACATCATTCTTTCCCTACACCTGAAATTTTTCCTTCATACAAAACTTCACACAATCTTCATTAGCAACATTAGTGTACTCAAGATAATAAGTATTTTGGTTCAGTTATAACACAAGTAAAACTTCCATTAAAACACAAGATACTGTAGCACTTCCCTCAAAAAGCTCAATTTCCCCAAAAAGAACCCAAAAAGGAATCAACGAGAAGCAAATGCAAATAATGGCAGAAATCTGTCAAAATAGACCTGCAGGTAAAAACCGATTTTTTCGAAGATGTTCTGTTGCTCAAATCGAAAAGTGTTGAACTAACGAAAGTTGTATAACAACCTGGGGCAGAAGCACAAAAAATTACAGCTCAAATCAACATACTGAGATTTTACACGAATTTTTACAGCGAAGCACAAAAATCTGTTTCGGGACAGCAACTTTCCCAAGCATTGCTTCTCTCTCATTAGAGGTTACTCTTGGCACAAAAAGCAAATAAAAAGGATAAGGAGAGGTTATTACTAAAGCAGTAACTTTCAAGACTCAACTAAAACTTTTGAGTTATCTCCCAATAAGTACTTTTCTTTAATGCCTTTAAGTTAGGCATATGGAGCAAGAAAAGAATCAAGTATTCTCAAATGAAGAAGCATTAAGAGCAAATTTTGTTTTAATAGGAGAGGCAAAATGAATCTTCTCTCTCTTCTTAGGGAAGTGTTCTATACCTTTCTTGAGTGGGAGTTGATATTTAAGGTGCCTTCTTTCATATCAATAATGGCACCAACAGTTCTAAGAAAAGGTCTTCCCAAAGTAATAGGACAAGAAGCATTGCATTCAACATTCGAAACATAGAAATCAACGGGGACATATGCATTGTTAACCATAATAAGAACATCATTAACACTCCCCATGAGTTTCTTTTTAGCATTATCATCAAGTGGTACATTTAAACAACAATCTTCCAATGGTGGCAAATCAAGCATTTCATAAATCTTTCTAGGCATAATAGAAACACTACTATCAAGATCACATAAAGCTTTGAGATCAAAATCATTTACTTTCATATTAATGATAGGTTCCCAACCATCTTCTAGTTTCATAGGAATAAAAGCTTTATGTTTCATCTTTTCTTCTTTAATTTTTATGAGAGCATCAGTAATGTGTTTTGTAAAGGCCATATTCATAGCACTAGCGTTAGCACTTTTAGCAACCTTTTGTAGGAACATAATAACTTCAGAGATGTTGCAACCATCAAGATTAAAATCATAATTATCATCTAAAGTAGTGGAGCTATTGTTTCCCATATTTTGAAGAATTTCAGCATTTTTATTAGAAAAAGTTCCATGGGGTTTACTAGCTTCAACATTAGTGGTAGTGGTAGTAGAACTACTAATATTTCTAGCAATTTCATCTTCTCTTTCCCACTTAGCATGCAATTCAGCTAATAGTCTAACATTTTCATCAATTCTAACTTGTATGGCATTAGTAGCAGCAAAGGTATTTTCAATAGTTTCAGGTTTAGCAGCCATTTTATTAATCAAAGAGGATTGTGCGTCAGACAAAGATGATATATTTCTTTCAGCATTAGAAAGTTTTAATTGTAAACTAGGAATTTCCCTATTTAAACTCTCAAGTTGATGAATAATATTTTTCAAAATAGTAGATTGTTCCTCCATTGTTTTAGTAAATAATTTATTTTGTTCATATTGCATTTGCATGAAGTTTTTAGTGGCTCTTTCAACTTCTAAAATTCTTCCTTCACTAGGTATTCCAGGTTTGCCATGATAACCATAAGTATTATTAGGAGGGTAAGGCCTATAATTGTTATTACCATAAGCATCGTTACCAAAATTATTATTTCTTATAAAGTTCACATCAACTTGCTCTTCTTGAGCAACCAAAGAGGCTAAGGGAGCATGATTTGGATCAATATGAGCTTTCCCATTAACAAGCATAGACATAATAACATCAATTTTATCACTCAAGGAAGAGGTTTTCTCAACATAATTTACCTTCTTACCTTGTGGAGCTCTCTCAGTGTGCCATTCAGAATAGTTAACCATCATATTATTCAACAGTTTTGTTGCAGCACCTAAAGTAATGGTCATAAAGGTACCTCCAGCAGTAGAATCCAGCAGATTTCTTGAAGAATAATTCAGTCCTGCATAAAAGGTTTGGATAATCATCCAAGCAGTCAGTCCATGAGTGGGATAATTCTTTACCAAAGATTTCATTCTTTCCCAAGATTGAGCAACATGTTCATTATCAGATTGTTTAAATTTCATTATTTCACTTCTCATAGATATAATCTTAGCAGGAGGGTAGTATTTTCCAATGAAAGCATCTTTGCATTTAGTCCAAGAATCAATACTATTTCTAGTTAGGGATTGCAACCATTCTTTAGCTTTTCCTCTCAAAGAGAAAGGAAACAATTTAAGCTTAACAATATCTCCATCTATATCCCTATGTTTTTGCATCTCACAAAGTTTAACAAAGTTATTTAGATGAGTAGCAGCATCTTCAGTACCAATTCCAGAAAATTGTTCTCTCATAACAAGATTGAGTAAAGCAGGTTTAATTTCAAAGAAAGTAGCTTCAGGAACAGGTGGAGCAATAGGTGTGCACATGAAATCATTGTTGTTGGTGCTAGTGAAGTCACACAACTTAGTATTTTCAAGAGTAGTCATTTTTTGTGTGTTTTTAATATAGAAAGCAAACTAGTACAACTATTTTTTGTGTGTTTTTGATAAAGAAATAAGCAAAAAAAGCATAAATAAACTAAACTAAACAAATAAAACAAAGTGAAGAGATTGGTTATGAGGGACTCCCCTTGTGAAGATGTCCTTGACTCCCCGGCAACGGCGCTAGAAAAATAGCTTAATGGCCCAAGATATATCGAGCTCATTGGGGAACCCCAAGAGGAAGGTATGATGGGCACAACATCAAGTTTTCCCTCAGTTATGAAACCAAGGTTATCGAACCAGTAGGAGCAAGGAAACACCCCCAAGGTGTTGTTTCCAACTTGGAATCCTGCACAACACAACCACATAACTTTTCCCCCAACTTACAGTGAGGTTGTCAATCTCACCAGTTTTGTTGAAAACAAAGGATTAAACGTATTGTGTGGAAGATAGTAATTGCTTTGCAGAAAGTAAATAGAAAACAGTAAATAGTAGATTGCATATTGATAGTAAAAGAAAGGACCGGGGTCCATAGTTCACTAGTGGTGATTCTCCTTAAGATAGATGACATGTTGGGTGAACAAATTACAACGGGGCAATTGACAAACATCGAGAAAGCATACAAGCATATACTAATCATCTTGACTCCTATGAGATTTGATTGGGCATTACAACATTATACATAGACCGTAATCCAACTGCATCTATGACTTATAATCCACCTTCAGGTTATCATCCGAACCCTCTCCAGTATTAAGTTGCAAGCAACAGATAATTGCATTAAGCATTATGTGTAAAGTAAACAATACGATTGTTCTATGAACAAAGGATTGTTGTGTTCTCCCTAGTAGCAACAAGACATCTATTACCTTAGAGATTTCTGTCACTTCCCCAGATTCCTAGAGGCATGCACCCACTATCGAGCATAAATACTCCCTTTTGGAGTTGCTAGCATCTACTCGGCCAAGATAGCTACTAACAATGAAAAGCATGCAATATCACAAATAACAAAGACATGATAGAATCAATAATCAATCTGAAATAGTATCTCAATATCCATCGGATCCCCGCAAACACAACATGTAGGATTACAGATAGATGATCTTGATCATGAACGGAGCTCACAAGGTCTAGACATGGTAGCACAAAGGAGAAGAACCAACCATCTAGCTACTACATGGACACGTAGTCCAGGGATGAACTACTCACGCATCACACCAGAGGCAGGCATGGTGATGAAGAAGGCCTCCAGGGTGAATTCTCCCCTCTGGCAGGGTGCCGATAAGAGCTTCAGATCCCTCCCGATCTAGGGATGGAGATGATCGTGGCTACAGACTCTTTCGTGGAATTTTGATCGGGTACTTAGGGTTTCTGTATCGGAGGCAATATATAGGCGAAAGGGGGGACAAGGGGTGCCCTAGGCGACCGCACCACCCCCTGGCGCGGGCCAGGCATGGCTGCGTGGCCAGGTGGTGTGGCCGGCCCCTGGCCCCTCTTCGTCTCGTCTTCTGGCTCCATGTCCCCCTCGGTGAAATATTGACTTTGGCTTTTGTCCCGACCAATTCTAAAAATATTCATTTTCTAACTTTCCTGGAACCAAAAACAGCAGAAAATAGGCAGCTGGCACTATGGCATCTTGTTAATAGGTTAGTCCAAGAAAGTGTATAAATATACTCCAAAGTGTGGACAAAACATAATAAAGTAGATATAAAACAAGCATGGAACATCAAAAATTATAGATACGTTTGCAACGTATCAAATTCCCGTACTCGTTGTGGATTTATACAAGTACTATTCATCTATGACAGATTCCAATTATCATGATGTTGATTGCCTCCATGTCTAAGTAGATGATTTGTTCTTGGGGAGATGGAGAAACCCTAGTATGAGATTGAAATAAGATAAAGTTTATTATGATATTTATCGTTGTGACCAGGTGTTAGATTGTCTTCATCTTGATGTTGGGAGAAGTCGACCTCTCAATATTTGCCTCTTGTGGGGACTTGATGGAGGGAACTACATGTTGGTAGACGGAGGTGTGTTAGCACTTACAGTGACTATAAAGCTGTTGGCACCCCTTACGTATCAACTTTGGAACCGAGGAAAATCACGGAACACTATCCATGCCATGGGATACGTCCTATGGTATTAAGTCCCTTAATAGCGCAGTAATTCAATTGATGTCGATTGCTGACTGTTGTGGTTATGAGGATGACGTGAGTAGTGGTTGCTGCCTATTTGTCCAAATACGGAGTTCCTCCCACACATACATAGTTGAGAATGTTCATGATAATAATCTTTACTTTAGTTCTTTATAATGCTAGAGGTGTATCCGCTACTCCCTGAGAATGCCTTTTTCCCATTGCAGTTTCAAATCTCTTTTACATATGCGATACTTACTTTCTGTGTTTAGTTGTTTTACTTTACTTATTGTTCTCTTATACCAAAATCCCCAAAACACCTTTTTACACAATACTCGCATTTTATCTTGTTACTTATAACTTTATTTAGCATTTCTATTGTAGTATTTAATTCAAGAGTTATTAGACTTCAGACTCCTACTCCCTGTGGGATAGATATCTTTATTTCGAAACTAGCTACAAACGATCTATGCACTTGCAGTCATCAAGCTATTTTTTGGCGCCGTTGCCGGGGAGCTAAGCACTGTAGGTCTTTTAGTCTTTTCTTATTTATTTTTGTCTTGCTAAGTTTTGTTTTGAGTAACAGGTTTGTACCAACATGATGGAGTTTGAGCATATGGATACTGTTAACCCACTCAGCCACTTTGGGAAGCCCTATGATATTAATAAAAGAGACAACTCCAATGAAAAGACAAGGGGGTTTGAAATAAATCCTCTATTACTTGGTATTCTACACAAGAAGCAATTTATAGGAGATGAAGAAGATCCTGATACATATGAGCATATTGCATGTTTCAAAGATATATGTGGCACTTTCCAATTACCGGGATATACTGCTAATGAGGTAAGGGTTAAACTTTTTAGTCAGACTTTGACTAGTACAACTCTCTCATGGTATAGATCTAGACCCCTAGAAGCCACTACTACTTGGGATAATTTATCCTGTGAGTTTCTAGCAAAATATTATCCATTATCAAAATCTTTTGGAATCAGGCATCTTATAATGACTTGGAGGTACCGTCCTAATGAAGGACTAGTAAGAGCTTATATCAGATTTAAAGATTTACTTAATCAATGTCCTCATCATGATTTGCCTGAATGGTATTTATTGCATATATTTTATGGCGGTTTAATTGAACCTAATAAAAGTGAACTAGACTCTTTCGCGAGAGGAGCTTTTATGAATCTTCGCATAACTAAAGCTTGGGCTTTACTTAATAGAATTCGCGATCATAGAGTTTCATGGAATTTTGGTCTAGGAAGCGAAGGAGGCATAGAAATAGATTATGAATGTATTCATGACTATAATAAAAAGGGCCATGTTACCGAATTATCTAAAGAACATTATTTGGATTCAGATCTTGTGTTGCATGCTGTTAAAGCTTTTACAGAACACATCAAAGCTCCAAAAGAGGGTTTGGTCAAGTATGATCCACTACCCGAACCTGAGAAGAAAAGAGAAGTTAAAGTAACACTGGCCTCCCTAGGAACAATATATGAGATACCTTTCCCTAACACTGCACAGAAGCATATTATTGAATATGAACATGTCAAAGCAGTACAGGAGAAGAATGAAGAGGAAAGTATGCCAGAAGTTGAGGAACATCTAGAAGAAACCAAAGATGAAGAGGTAACCAAGGAAGCAATTATGGCTATGTATGCACATTATAACATAGTTGAACTTGATAAAGAGACTTCTGTATTGGTTGAAGGTAAAACAAAGGTAAAAGATGCGGGTAAGCTTATTCTTCCCTGCATATTTACGGAAACCTCGTATTATGGTTTATGCGATCTTGGTACCAAAGTTAATGTTATATCTTATGATTTTTATTTAGATATAAAATAAGAAATAAAACCGTCTACAATTGAAAATACTGATATGACAATCACGTTAGCCAATAAAACTCTTAGAATTCCAATGGGAGTAGTTGAAGATGCAATTGTCACAATTGGTAATAAAAACGTTCTTATCGATTTTGTAGTTGTTGATATGCCAGTTGACACTCTTTGCCCAATTATATTTGGAAGAAACTTTTTGAGTGATGTAGGTGGCAAAGTTGATTTCAAAAAGGAGATTGTGTCTCTTAAGCTTGGGGAAGCAGAAAAAGGATTCCAATTTTCCAAATTTAAAGATAGACCTCTACAAATACAAGAAGAAGAGAAAGATAAAACTATTGAGGAAATGGCATCTCTCTTATTTAGCGATCAAGAAGAAGAAATAAATGAAGACTCAAATTATGAAGAAATAGTTATGCAGGACAAGTCCCTAGAAGAACTAGAAGGTGAATTCGATTCACTTCCCATTATAGGGCCTCCAACTAATGAGGCTGTCGAAGAGCCAGCAAAGAGAGGGGACGAGGAATTACCACCCCCAGAATTGAAGACTCTACCAGATAATCTTAAATACAGATTTTTAGATGATACAAATAAATTTCCTTTTATTATTAGTGCTAAACTTTCAGGAGATGAAGAAGAAGAACTCATGAAAATACTTAAGGGGCATCATAAGGCCTTTGGGTACTCAATGGATGATTTGAAGGGCATTAGTCCCATGATAACCGTCCATCAAATATTCATGGAGGAAGGTGCTAAACTAGTTGTGGAATTTAATAGACGACTAAAGACCAAAATTAAGGAAGTGGTAAGAAAGAAATAGTACGCCTATTGGACGCAGGTATCCTATAAAATAAAGTGAATGGGCAAGTCATGTTCATTGTGTCCTTAAGAAGGCAGTTTTACTGTTGTTCCTAATGAAAACAATGAACTGATACCTACTAGAACTATTGTTGGACATAGGATGTGTATACATTTCAGGAAATTGAATAAAGAAACTAGGAAAGATCACTATCCTTTACCGTTCATAGATCAAACTTTAGAAAGGTTAGCAAACCACACTCATTTTTGCTACTTCGACGGATACTCTGGTTTTTCTCAAATAGTTGTTCATCCTGATGACAAACTTAAAACAACTTTCATTAGTCCTTATGGTTTAAATGCTTACTGTCGTATGCCTTTTGGTTTATGTAATGCTCCAGCTACTTTTCAAAGATGCATGACTGCTACTTTTGTGGATTTTATAGAACTGATAATGGAAGTATTTATGAATTACTTTTCTGTCTATGGAACTTCGTTTACTAGTTTCTTGGATAATCTCAAAAGAGTTTTGCAGTGTTGCGAAGAAACCAATCTTGTTCTAAACTGGGAGAAGTGCCATTTTATTGTCAAAGAAGGTATAGTCCTTGGACATAAGGTATCAGGTAAGGGAATTGAAGTGGATAGAGCTAAGGTTGAGGCCATAGAGAGAATGCCACAACCTAGGGATATAAAAGGTATAAGAAGTTTCCTTGGTCATGTGGGTTTTTATAGAAGGTTCATTAGGAATTTCTTTGGAATATCTAAACCTTTAACTAACCTTCTGCAAAAGGGAGTAAGATTTAATTTTGATGATAAATGTCATGTAGCCTTTGATAAACTTAAATAAGCTTTATCCCATGCTCCTATCATTAAACCACCTATCTGGGATATGACTTTTGACTTAATATGTGAAGCTAGTGATGATGCTATAGGAGTAACTTTGGGACAACATATATGTCACGGATTTAATATTATACATCATGCTAGTAGAACTCTTAATAGTGCTCAAAGAATTATCCTAAGGAAGAAAGGGAACTTTTTGTTGTATTTTTCTCTTGTGATAAATTTCGTTCTTATATAGTTGATGCAAAAGTAAGAGTTCATACGTATCGTGATGGTTTAAAAGAACTCCTTGAGAGGAAAAATCATAAGCCAAGACTGATCCGTTGGATCCTTTTACTTCAAGAATTTGAGTTGCAGATTATGCAGAGACAAGAAATAAAGATGTTGGATGCAGTGCCCATATTTGCCTAGCAAGATACTAGTATTATTGAGAGGAACTTTAGTCCTGGTGATTTTCGTTTACGAGAATTATTAAATGAACTAAGATCAATTCCTCCAAAAGAGAAGAAGTCTTTGTTGTTGGAGGATCTTGTCATCCCCGAATAAGTAAATGGTAAGTGCAAGGTAAAGTGTTCTTACTCAAATAAGTGATTTGTTTTCACAAATTTTACTTATGAAATTTTCTCCTTTGAATTCCTCGTGTTTTTCTAAAGTTTCTGAAGGTTTTTACCAAGTATATGATCGCAACTATACGACTGGAGAAAAATCTCCCACTGTATAGTTGGTCGTTAAACCTTATGTACCTTCTTCGCAAAATTATTTTTGATGCATGGAAACTATATGGTCACAACTATATGGCCGGAGAAAATCCTCCCGCCATATAGTTAGTCATTAAACTCTCAGACATTTTCCATTTTCGATGTCTGGAAACTATATGGTCGCAACTATACGGCCGGAGAAAATCGTCCCGCTGTATAGTTAGTCGTTAAACTCTTAGATATTTTCTGATTTCCTTTTTTGTTTTATATTAAAAAATAGTTTTGTCGGTTCCAAGTCAGTAACTTAATCGACCTGGACTCGAGATATTTGGAAATATCTGCCCGGAACCAACTATACGGCCGGAGCTATACGGGCGGCGCCCGTATAGTTGGTCGTTACACGGCAGGACTCCTCCAAATCCACGATTTCTTTCCCTGTTCGTTAAGATTCTTTTATTGGGCTTGAATTTGGTGTTTCTCGCGAGTTTTACCAACCTTTGACCCCCTTATATACTGCCATTGTATTTCTCTCTAAATCATAATCATCAGGAACCAACCCAGCCATGCTCTATCCTGTCCCAGGCCGTGGAAAACCCCTGGGTCTCATTGCTCCTTCCAGGGACCGCTCTCGCAGCCCGTCCATGGAGGACGATAATGAGGAGGTGGAGAGGTTTAGCCTGGGGTACAAGGAGTGCGTTGATAGCTGTGAGATTCGACACATTTTTTATGGCTTTTATTGCTGGTTTTCTCCCGGATTTGATCGCTTTCTGGCTTTACCTAACGCTAATACTTCGGTAGCAAAGAAAACTTGGTTTTTAATATGTGTTTCAGGTTCTGAACGTCAATAGAAGGTTTTAACTAGAGAAACACAATATTCTAGAGAAAACAAGCAAGTCTCTCTTTGGAAGCACTCGAGGGGAGCACACAGAGGCTTTAACGAGTAACTATACGGCGGGAATATTTTTTCGGCCGTATACTTGCCACCGTATAGTTGCCGCCGCCTCTGTCTCATCAAAAGGGACAACTTCTGTGAAGGGACCGAGGTCAAAAACACAACGCAGCAGCCGCCATACCATCCAGAAGGGAGAAAGAAGAGATCCGGAGAAGAAGGGGAGGACGTTCTTCATATTGCTACACAATCTTCGCCCTCCTAGCCAATACACCCCCATAACCACTACTTGTACTAGAGAGAGAGAGAGGGATCTCCACCTTGCAAGACTAGGGTTTGAGATTGTTTCTTCCCATCTTGAATTGTGTTGGATATTTTTCTATTCTTATTGTGCATCTCCATGGTAATACAACGGCGAATTCCCTTTATTTGATTATATTAATGATATGTTCTTCTCTCATGTGTGAGTAATTCCCTTGGGCGTGGGAGATGTAGGGGATTGGTTAGATGTGATGTGCCTTCATATATTTTCCATTAGTTTGTGATTGAGTCTAATTATTATATTATGTGTGCTTGACTATTTGTGGGATGCCTAATGCTTGTTGTCCAAATAAGGGCCCAGACAACATGATGCTTTTTCCTACATAGATAATATCTTGTTCGCTAGTGGACCGACGACCCCCGGGTGACACGGGGATATCAATGGAAAACTAGTAGACTCGAGGATAACAAGGAACCACTGTGCTTATTGCATTAGTCCGATCCAAGGAGCTTAATCGCTAAGCAACCTGAAGGGTCTTAGTCGTCTAGTGTCTGACCATGGTTTTGGTAACGGGCTAGTAGGATTATTGAAGTTGGGATGAAATCTACCAAGAGGAGTTCTGGCTAATTATGGGTTGCTCACCTACACATATATTCATAAGATTATAATTGTTACATTTATCATTCGTCCATCTGGCATAGGCACTATCACCATGAACTGAATCTCCCCGCGCCTTCTTTTGGCATCTACAGGAAACAACAAACAATCAAGTCGTTCTTTACTTTTATGCTTTACATTTCTAAAGTTTACATTTTAGTTCTATTTAAATACATCTCATTTAATCAAAACCCAATTCTTATTTCAACACTTGTAGTCAATTCACCCGAAGACCTATGACAACTTCGGGTGTGATAGAGACTTCACCCATAAACACTTACCTTTGGGATCCCTGTGGGATCGATATCTATACTTCGAAACTAGCTACAAACGATCTGTGCACTTGCAGACATCAAGCTATTTTCTGGCGCTGTTGCCAGGGATCTAAGCACTAAGTGTTTGTCTTTTGAAATTTCAGGTGTTGCTACTACAAAATGTTCTCCTTAGGAGATAAAGGGTCTACACGCTCTGGTAGGACCTACCTGCCGTATTATATTGAGCACGTGCCTGCTCAGAGGCGCGAAGAAATTATTGAAAAACTTTTAAGATCAAATAAAGTTGAAGTTGAAAACCTAAGTGATATTATGGAAATCATGTCTATTTACAGGAAAACTCCTATGAAACCTGAGAAAACTCTCAGGGAATACAGTGCTCTAGGTTCTGAATTTCTTCAACAGCCAATAGAGTTCCCTAATCCTAGAGTTAGAGAATATCGATTTGATGGTGGAATTATTAAAATTTTGCAGGAGAAATCTTTCAGTGGAAGGGAAGATGAAGACCCAGGAAGACATATTAGAGAGTTCGACGATGTGATAACATCGCTTGGACCAAAAGGTTTGCCAAGAGATTTCTCTCATCTTAAATTATTTCGATGGTCTCTTAAAGGTAAAGCTCTAGACTGGTTATATTCTCTCCCTCGCTATTACATTAAATGTTGGAAAAACTGCATTGTTAAATTCATAAACAGGTTTAATCCTTTTAAAAAGGTAACTGAACTAAGAAAGAACATAGGCAACTTTAGTCAGAATGTGGGAGAAAACTACCCACAAACCTGGGAAATATTCTTTGGAATGATCAATACTATTCCTAATCATGGTTGTTCTGAACAAACAATTTGCCATTTATTTTACCATGGTCTTAATACTCAATGTAGAGAGTTGCTTGACTTCTCAGTAGGAGGATCAATAAATACTTTAACTATTAAAGAATGTTTGGAATTGATGTCTACTAGGGCTAAGAATGATTCTTTATATAATCCTGATTTTGGCACTAAGCCAGAAAAAGGGATACTTCGGATAACTCCTGATCTTATGCTTGAAGTACGCAAAACTATGAAATAAAAAGGTATACCTTCTGAACTTGTTAAGGAAAACAAAGTAGATTTGTTACAGGTTTTAACTAAAGAAGATGAAACTAGAAAAGTTTCTCAAGAATTAAAACCTCGACAAATAAAATCTCATAATAACTTGCATAAGCATTTCCAAAAACACAAAAAGATTTTGGCGGAACTCACGGAAAATTATGATGAGATTGGCCAAGAAATAAAATTATTTCACAAGTATCTTAGTATGATTGAAACCTAGTGAGAACAAATAGCATCTGGTTATCAAATTTTTCTTCGTGATGATAAATATATTCCTGTTTCTACTAATGTTGTCACAAGAAGGGGTGCAGTTGTTACAGGACCCTTAGGACCACCGGAATATGAGGCTGAAAAATAGCAAAAGGAAAAGGCCTTGCTCGAAGCAAGTCAAGAAGATGATACATTGGTGGATCCTCAAGATGAAACTGAAACACAAGATCAAACCAAGGAGGACCAAAATGATGCACAGGATGACCATTATGACTCTGATGTAGAGACGGTTGATCCAAAAGAAGAAAAAGAGATAAGGAAGGAAGATGAAGTTGTTATAGTAGAAAAGAAGAAAAGCAATAAGCAAGAACAAAAGAAAGCAACAAAAGGGCCTGGCCCCCCACAAAAGGTAAAAGGCAAGAGTAAGTCAGGTGTGAAAAACTTCCTTATCCAGATCGAAAAAAGAAAGCACCAGACCAGGTAATTTATAATTCTTTTACAAAGGCACTTAGTGACCTTCCTCTGGAAATTCCGTTTGCGGATGCAATCAAAGTTCCTACCTATTCTAAATTCCTCCGTGATATTCTTAGTAGAAAGAAAGAAATAACTAAAACTATTGACATGATAACTAGTTATCCTGCTATTGGGAAGCTGTTGTCTAAGTTTGGAGATCCCGGAATACCAAATATTTCATGCTCAATAGATAAAACTGATATTCACAATGCCTTGTGTGATCTAGGAGCAGGAGTTAGTGTAATGCCATACTCCCTCTATAAAAGGTTAGGATTAGGGGAGTATTATCCCAGTACTATCACTTTACATATGGCTGACAAGTCCGCTAAACAACCTGTTGGTATGATTGAGGATGTTCTACTTAGAATAGATGAGCATGTTATTCCCACTGATTTTATTATTCTTGAGATGCCTGAAGATGAAAATTATCTATAATACTTGGAAGACCTTTCCTTAGTACTGCAGGGGCATCAGTTGATTGTGTTGAAGGAAAGATAATCTTCAACGTTTATGATGCTAAAATCATCTGGTATTTTCCAAAGAAGCTAGAAGCAGGAGAAAGATATATTCCACGGGCAAACCGACTTCATGTGGTAAGTGCCTTTGATAAGGGGCAACCCAAGGTAAGAATTCGAGAATAGAGAAGAGGTTGAGTTACTCAACCATTCTTAATAAAATGCTTAATGGGAGTCAATCCATCTCATCAATAAAGTAGATTAGAGAATAAGAAGTCCATCACATTCCTACCACATTTTCACAGACAATCTTGCGGAAGCGCGCCCGTGAAGATGCAGCTGTAAAAAAGTAGTAGAAGCATCAATTGAATGAGTTTAGAATAAGAATAAAAATTAAATTTCGAGTTGTTCATTTATAGAAGCTAAAATTTTGCTCTTAATACGCCAATGTTGGTCAACAGTTTCTACTATCAATTTTCTATCAAAAATAAGGTATTTCGCTAAGTTTTGGGATAAGAAGGCATTCTCGAGGATTTTTTTTTGATGATTACTCATGGTTTAACGACGAACTATATGGCGGGAATAAAAAAATTCGACCATATAGCTCCGGTCGTATAGATACCTTTGCCATCAACAAATTTTCTTCGAAGACACAGAGAGTTTAACGACCAACTATACATTGGGAATAAAAATTCCGGCTGTATAGCTCCGGTCGTATAGATATCGATGCCTTCGTACAAATTTCTCTGAAAGGTACTGAGAGTTTAACGACCAACTATACGGCCAGAATAAAAATTCCGGCCGTGTAGTTCTGGTCATATAGATATCGATGCCTCTCTTAGAAATTTATCCCAAAGGTACTGAGAGTTTAACGACCAACTATACGGCGGAATAAAAATTATGGCCGTATAGTTCCGGTCATATAGATATTGATGCTAGTTTTAGAAATTTATCTCGAGAGACAGACTGTTTAACGACCAACTATACAGTAGGGTCATTGTGATCCGGTCGTACAGTTGCGTCCGCATAGCTATTTCCTGCATAAAGAAACCCTAGTTGGTGGTATCGCCACAACTATAAAGGCGGAACAACACCACCCGCCCATATAGTTCCGGCCGTATAGTTTGGTGTGACCATAAAATCGCACCAGGGTGGCTAGGTCTTCCACCTCTCCTCATTATTTCTCAGATATTCTCTCTCCAAACCTCTCAAAATCCACCTAGAACTCTTGATTCTTCGCAGATTTCGTTCGTTTGAGTGGGGGAATCGACAGATCGGTATGTTTCTCTCCCTATCCATGCTTTATTTTTAGATTTCCATGGTTGAAACTCTCATATTGATCCAGTGGATGAACTCAAGTTTATTTTGTCTTTCCTATTAATTTCGCATGTTAGGATTGAATATTTCCACGTAGAATCGTTCATATATCATGTAGAAACTATATGCCTAAAGGTTTATGGTGAAATTTTTTAGTGCATCACAATGAACAAAATCGGTAACCTCTTTCGTTCGAGCAAGCACCAATGGGGTGAGGGCTCGAGCTCGGGGTCCCGAGCCTCACGCAACTCCAAGTTGGACATTGTCTCATCAAGGAGGGTGCTCCCCACATGTTGGGCCGATCACAACTTTCTCACTATGACAGGGTTGAAGGAGGATTTCGACCTCATGTGCAACAGGGCGGGGTTGGCAGTACTTGGCTTTGCAAGCCACGACACCTACGCCGAGCTTACCCATGAGTTCCTTGCCTCCTTCTACGACGACCATAGGGAGAAAGGTAATATGTGCATGATAAGCTTCACCATGAATCAGCAGCACTATGACATAAATTTCGAACAATTTTGCAATGCTTTTAGCTTCCCTCATACTGGGGAGCCCACTATTACTAACCTCTATAGCGTCACAAGTGGAGAGACTTGGGAGGTTATTTGTGTTAATGGTGGTAGGCAATTTTATCAGAAGAAGATGTCCACCATTCAGAACCCAACCATCTGTTACTATGCTTTGTTCCTCGCCAACACACTACTGGTAAGAGGTGACACAGGCTCCATGGCTAATGTGTACATGGCAATGATCACCAAGGCTCTCTTCCCCACTTGACCGCAAAGCCCCAACCCTGCAGCTCTACTCATCCAGCACTTTCTCTACCAAAGCAACAAGACCAAAGGTGATATTCGCATTGGTGGATTGAT
The DNA here is from genome assembly GCA_023614405.1 of Avena insularis. Classification (NCBI taxonomy): domain Eukaryota; kingdom Viridiplantae; phylum Streptophyta; class Magnoliopsida; order Poales; family Poaceae; genus Avena; species Avena insularis. Next base: position 407,773,820 of record CM042684.1, on the reverse strand, counting down.
GGGTTCGTAGCATGGAAAACAAAAAAATTCTACCGCAAGAACGAACAAAACCCAGATCTAATCTAGATAAAAGCCAAGATCTAATCTATTAGACATGTACAACAAGATAGATCTGTACTAACCCTTGTAGATCCGAAAGCCTTGTGCGAGATCGGATCTCGTGGTTGATATAGACAATCACTTGCCGATCTCAAGATCGAGTAGACGATCCTTCCGGCGCCCCAAGGCTCTGGCTTTGATCGGTCACATGTGCGGAGTCGATGCACCTTCCTCTCTGCTCCAATGAGTAGCGGAGGTAGTAGATCTCTCCACGGAATCCCAGCAGCACGACGGCGTGGTTGTGGTGGTGTAGTAGAGAATTCTGCAGGGCTTCGCCTAAGCCTGAGCAGAAGGAAGGAGGAGGAGAGAGGCGGCTAGGGAAAGAGAGGAGGGGCAAGGGGGGTGGTGCCTCCACCCCTGAGGGGGAGGGAGTTTCCTTCCCCCCCAAGTCTCCCCTTTTCCTTTCTTGGTTTTCAAATAAAGTCCACGGAAACTTCTGGAACTTTCCGGAACATTCTGAAACCTTCTAGAACCCCCATATAAACACTTCGGAACATTTCCGAACCTAGAAAATGATCTCCATTATATAAAACTCATTCTCCGGACAATTCCGGATCTCCTCGTGATGTCCCAGATCCAATCCAAGACTCCGAACAACATTCGGTCTCCAACGCACATTCCATATCTACCTAAACAGCATAGAACCTTAAGTGTGTCACCCTACGGTTCGTGAATATGCAGACATGATGGAGACACCTCTCCGATCAATAACCATCAGCAGGATCTGGAGATCCATAACGGCTCCCACGTACTCAACGATGACTTCGTGATCGATAGAACCATTAACATACGAAACCAATTCCCTTTGTCACGCGATACTCTACTTATCCGAGGTTTGATCGTTGGTATCTTCATACCTAGTTCTACCTCGTTACTGATAAGTACTCTTTACTCGTTCCATGATATGTCATCCCTTGTGACCTAGTCACATGCTTGCAAGCTAACTAGATGACATTCCACCGAGAGGGCCCAGAGCATATCTGTCCGTCATATGGATGGACAAATCCCAATCTTGGTCCATGCGCTTCAACACATACTTTCAGAATACCCAATGACACCTTTATAACCACCCGCCATTTGAAGCGGTGTTTGATGTCAACAAAGCACCCATCCGGTGATGGTGATTAACATAACCTCATGGTCGAAGGATTAGGTTACTATGCATTTGAAAGCTTGTAGCAATACGAACTTAATGACTTGATCTTATGCTACACTTACTATGGGTGTGTGTCCATCACATCATTCTCCTAATGATATAACCTTGTTATCAATGACATCCAATGTCCATGATCAGGAAACCATGATCATCTATTGATCAACAAGCTAGTTCAACAAGAGGCTTACTAGGGACTCTTTTACGTTTACAAAACACACATGTATCAGTGTTTCCTCATAATACAATTATAGCATGGGATGTAAACATTCATCATAAACACAAAGATATAATAATAACCACTTTTATTATTGCCTCTTGGGCATATCTCCAACAGTCTCCCACTTGCACTAGAGTCAATAATCTAGATTACATGGTAATATACCTAACACCCATGGCGTTCTGGTGTTGGTCATTCTTTGCTCTAGGGAGAGGTTTAGTCAACGGATCTGCCACATTCAGATCAGTGTGTACTTTGCAAATCTTTATGTCACCATCTTGGACATACTCGCGAATAGCATGGAAACGTAGATTGATGTGCTTCAGCTTGCTATGTGACCTTGGCTCCTGTGCATTAGGTATGGCACCTGTGTTGTCACAGTAGATGGCCATCGGGTCCAACGCACTAGGAACCACGCCAGGTTCAGTAATGAACTCCTTCATCCATATGGCTTCTTGTGCAGCCTCCGAAGCAGCTATCTATTCCGATTCAGTTGAAGATTCTGCCACAATGCTTTGCTTGGCACTCCTCCAGCTCACTGCAGCACCATTCAAAATAAATACGTATCCAGACTGTGACTTCGAGTCATCTGGATCGGTGTTCCAACTAGCATCGGTGTAACTGTTTACAACAAGTTGTTCATCACCTCCATAAGAAAGAACCATATCCTTAGTCCTATTTAGGTACTTTAGGATATTCTTGACTGCTGTCCAGTGCTCCATTCCAGGATCACTTTGATATCTGCTAGTCAAACTAACAGCATGTGCTATATCCGGTCTTGTACATAGCATGGCAAACATGATAGAACCTATGGCCGAGGCATAGGGAATATTATTCATCTTCTCTCTATCTTCTGTCGTAGCTGGGCTTTGAGTCTTACTCAAGGTCTTACCTGACAACATGGGCCCGAACCCTTTCTTGCTTTCTTCCATTCTAAACTTCTTTAGAACTTTGTCCAAGTATGTACTTTGTGAAAGCGCTATTAGGCGTCTTGATCTATCTCTATAAATCTTGATGCCTAGAATATATGCCGCTTCGCCAAGAACCTTCATTGAAAAACTATTATTCAAATAGGCTTTGACACTATTAAGAAGTTCTGTATCATTCCCAATCAACAATATGTCATCTACATATAGTACTAGGAATGCTATAGAGCTCCCACTCACTTTCTTGTAAATACAAGCTTCTCCATAAGTTTGTATAAATCCAAAGTTTTTGATTACTTTATCAAAATGTTGATTCCAACTCCGGGATGCTTGCTTCAGTCCATAAATGGAGCGCTGAAGTTTGCATACCTTGTTAGCATCTTTAGGATCGACAAAACCCTTAGGTTGTACCATATACAACTCTTCCTCAATGTCTCCATTAAGGAACTCCGTTTTGACATCCATCTGCCAAATCTCATAATCGAAATATGCAGCAATTGCTAACAAAATCCTCACAGACTTTAGCTTCGCTACTGGTGAGAATGTCTCATCGTAGTCAACTCCTTGAATTTGTCAGAATCCTTTCGCTACAAGTCGAGCTTTATAGACGGTAACATTACCATCAGCATATGTTTTTCTTTTGAAAATCCATTTGGTCTCGATTTTTTACGGCCATCCTAAAGTCCACCAAAGTCCATACTTGGTTTTCGACATGGATCCCATTTTGGATTTCATGGCTTCTAGCCATTTGTCGAATCTGGCTCACCATAGCTTCTTCATACGTCGCAGGTCATCAGCTTGTCCACCAACATGACGTTCAAGGCGTGGTCATACCAATCAGAGTGGTACGAACCCTCATTGACCAAGCGAGGTTCAAGAAGAACCGTTCAAGTTTCATGATCACCATCATGAGCTTCCTCTCCAATTGGTGCAGGCGGCACAAAAACATCTTTCGGTGCTGCGCTACTCTCAACTCCGAGAGAAGGTTCAATAACCTCGTCGAGTTCTACTTTCCTTCCAGTCACTTCCTTCGAGAGAAACTCCTTCTCAAGAAAGGATCCATTCTTGGCAACGAAAATGTTGCCTTCGGATCTATGATAGAAGGTATACCCAATTGTTTCTTTAGGGTGTCCTATGAAGAGGCATTTCTCCGCTTTGGGTCAAGCTTATCAGGTTGTAACTTCTTTACATACGCTTCACAACCCCAAACTTTAAGGAACGACAACTTAGGTTTCTTTCCAAACCACAATTCGTACGGTGTCATTTCAATGGATTTAGATGGTGCCCTATTTAAAGTGAATGCGACTGTCTCTAATGCATAGCCCCAAAACGATAGCGATAAATCTGTAAGAGACATCATAGACCGAACCATATCTAAGAGAGTTCGATTACGACGTTCGGACACACCATTGTGCTGTGGTGTTCCCGGTGGTGTCAACTGCAAAAGTATTCCACATTTCTTTAAATGCATGCCAAACTCATAACTTAGATATTCACCTCCGCGATCAGAACGCAGAAACTTAATCTTCTTGTTACGATGATTTTCCACTTCACTTTGAAATTCCTTAAACTTCTCAAAAGTTTCGGACTTATGTTTCATAAAGTAGACATACCCATATCTACTTAAGTCATCTGTGAAAGTGAGAACATAACGATATCCACCATGCGATGCTACATTCATTGGACCGCACACATCGGTATGTATTATTTCCAATAAGTCTATAGCTCGCTCCATTATTCCAGAGAATGGAGTCTTAGTCATTTTTCCCATTAGACATGCTTCACATCTTTCAAGTGATTCAAAATCAAGTGATTCAAGAAGTCCATCAGAATGGAGCTTCTTCATACGCTTCACTCCAATGTGACTAAGACGACAGTGCCACATGTATGTAGAATTATCATTCAATTTTGTTCGTTTAGCATCTATGTTGTGAACATGTGTATCACTACTATCGAGATTCAGTAAGAATAAACCATTCATATCAGGTGCATTACCATAAAAGATATTACTCATATAAATCGAACAACCTTTATTCTCAGACTTAAAAGAGTAACCGTCTCGCAATAAACAATATCCAGATATTGAAGGGTTTCGCAGCATAGTAAATCAAAATTTTCTACGGAAGCGAACAGAGGGAAAGCCAAGATCTAATCTAGGAGATGCAAAAAACGAGAGAGATTGGATTAGATCTTCATACCCTTGAAGATTCGCACAATGAACGCTCGAACGGGTGATGTAGTCGTACTCGCTTCTCCTCCTCGCGATCCGATCCGATCCAGCACCACAAGTGGCGGTGCCTCCGTGAGATGCACACGTGCGGCACCTCGACGTCTCCTCCTTCCTCGGACCAGCAAGTATGGTGGAGAGATAGATTGGATCTACAACACGACGGCGTGGTGTATATGGTGGAGAATTTCCAGCAGGCTTCGCAAAACAAATGGAGGGAGAGAGGAAGGCAGCAGAGCTACTAGGGCTTCGAGGGAGGTGTAGGTTGGGGGGGAGGGGGTGCACCAGCCCTCTATATATAGAGGGGGGGTGCGGCCAGCCCTTGCCCATCCTCCAAGCCTATCTCTAGTTTAAACGATTTAAACTTATCCCTTATCTAGAAACCCTATCTCTAGTTTAAACGAGTTTAAACTTATCTAGATCGGCTGGGCCCTATGGGCCTTGTGCCCCTGGCCCAATGCGCCAGGACACTCCCTCATAGGCCCATGCCCTCCCGGAAGGTGGGACCACGTTGGCCCCTTCCGAAGGTTCTAGAAGCTTCCAGACAATACCGATTAACCCTAACAATTCAACTCCAAAACTGCACCGCCTTATATGAATCTTATTCTCGACCACTCGAACCTCTCGTGATGTCCCGGATCCCATCCGAGACCAACAAAATTCATAAACCAATTATCCAATCTATCCTAGCGCCGAGACACGTTATGTGTGACCTCTGGTTCGAGAATATGCGCATATGATCTTCTATCAATAATCAATGGGCCTAGAAACCCATATTGACTCTACACATTCATCGATGATCATATCGGATGAACCACGATGCCAGGATTCAATCAATCCCATATATATATTCCCTTCGTCTCGCGATATTTTACTTGCCCGAGATTCGATCGCTTGTATCCATACCTAGTTCAATCTCGCTCACGAAGTACTTTACTCATTCCGTAATCCGATATCACTTTGTGATTAACTCCTTAACCACATGCTTGCAAGCGGTGTTGATATCGATTACCGAAAGGGCCCAAGTATATCTCTCCGACTTGGGAGGGACAAATCCCATCTCGATACATACAACCCAATGATACTTTCCGATTACCGAGAGACACCTTTATGATCACCTCTCATAGGATGACGCTTAATGACCTCAAAGCTTTCTTCCGATACCAGGAGTTGTATTATCTCATGGTCTAAGGAATACAATATTTTACATAAGAAAACTTAGCAAAGACGAACACGATGACACGATCTAATTGCTTCGCTTAGTTTGGGTCTATCCACCATATCATTCTCCAATGATATGATCTCATTATCAATTGACAACTCATGTCTATGGTTAGGAAACCTTAACCATCATTGATCAATGAGCTAGTCCATAGAGGCGCATTAGGGACACGGTGTTGTTCACAAACCACACAAGTATTAAAGTTTCCGCTTAATACAATTCTAGCATGGAATATAAACTTTATCATGAACAAGAATTATAATAATAACATCTTTATTATTGCCTCTAGGGCATAATTCCAACAGTCTCCCACTTGCACTAGAGTCAATAATCTAGTTTACATCTGGCAACAATCTCACACCCATGGCACTGAGGTGCTGATCATGTTTTACACGTGGAAGAGGTTTAGTCAATGGATCTGCGACATTCAGATCTCAGATGTACTTTGCTGATCTTCAGATCTCCATCCGCTATATAATCTCGGATTATATGAAACTTATGCGTTGATATGCTTGGTCTTTGGATGATATCTTGGTTCCTTAGCGAAAGTGCTATGGCGCGATGTTGTCACACAATATCTCCAAAGGTCCAATGCACTTGAACCACGCCAAGCTCGGATGAAGTTGATCCAAACTCCTTCACTTGACGCTCGCAGCAGCCATGTATTCCGCTTTCATCAGAGATCCCGCGACCATGCTTTGCTTGCAGCTTCTCCAAATTTCAGCTCCTCCATTCAAAATATACACGTATCCCGTCCGAGATTTAGCATCATCCTTTGTGTCGAAACTAGCATCGACGTAACCTTTTAATTTACGAAATGTTCATCATCCCCATAGACTAAGAACATTTCTTTAGTCCTATTTAGGTACCTTAGGATGTTCTTCACGGCTGTCCAAAGGTTCCACTCGATCACTTTGATATCTGCCACAAACTAAGAGCATTGGACACATCCGATCTAGTACACATCATGGCATACATGATGGAACCTATGGCCGAGGCATAAGGCACTTTGCTCATAGCTTCCCTATCATTTCATCAGAAGGACACCGAGCCTTGCTCAATATCTTACTCGACAACATAGGCAATGAACCTTTCAATGCCTTATCCATTCTGAACCTTTTCGTAACTTTGTCTAGGTATGTACTCGCTTAAAGCTATCAAGCGCCTTTGTCTATCTCTATAGATTTTGATGCCCAATATATAGCTTCACCTAGGTCTTTCATTGAAAACACTTGTTCAAATAAATCTTCACATCGTTAAGCATGTTGATGTCATTTCCAATAATCAATATGTCATCCACATATAGTACCGTAAACGCCACCGAGCTCCCACTCACTTTCTTGTAGATGCAAGCTTCAGAGCAATTTGGAACAAATCCAAAGCTCTTGATCACTTGATCAAAACGAAGGTTCCAACTCCGAGACGCTTGCTTCAGTCCATAAATGGAACGCTGAAGTTTGCATACTTTATCAACATCCTTAGGATCGACAAAACCTTCGGGTTGCATCATATACAACTCTTCATCAATGTTGCCATTGAGGAAAGCGATCTTGACATCCATTTGCCATATTTCATAATCATGAAACGCAACAATTGCTAATAAAATCCGAATGGACTTAAACATCGCCACGGAGAGAAAGTCTCATCGTAGTCAACACCTTGAACTTGTCGAAAACCTTTCGCAACAAGCCGTGCTTTATAGACGGTAACATTACCATCCGCCGTCCGCTTTCTTCTTGAAGATCCATTTGCACTCAACGGCCTTTCCGCTAGGAGGGTCCACCAAAGTCCATACTTGGTTTTCGCTCATGGATCCCAATTTGGATTTCATGGCTTCTAGCCATTTCTCGAGTCTGGGCTCATCATCGCTTCCTCATAGTTCGAGGTTCGCCTTCTACTAACAAGACAACAAGACAGGTTGCTGCATTCACTTAGAGGGGCACGCGACCTTGTCGACCGCGACGCTCAAGAGCAGATCGTCCAAGCTTCATGATCCTTGTCATTAGCTTCCTCTATTGTTGGTGCAAAGCGACCGAACAATTTCAGGTGCGCGCTTACTCTCCAATTCAAGAGAAGGTTCAATAACCTCGTCTAGCTCTACTTTCCTCCCACTCACTTCTTTCGAGAGAAACTCCTTCAAGAAAGGAACCGTTCTTATGACAAACACTTTGCCTTCGGTTCGTGATAGAAGGTATACCCAATAGTTTCCTTAGGGTATCCTATGAAGACGCATTTCTCCGCTTTGGGTTCGAGCTTGTCCGCATCAACTTCTTGACGAAGCTTCGCATCCCCAAACTTTAAGAAACGACAACTTAGGTTTAGCACCAAACCATAGTTCATACGGTGTCGTCTCAACGGATTTAGATGGAGCCCTATTTAAAGTGAATGCAGCGGTTTCTAATGCATAACCCCAAAATGATAACGCAAATCAAGAAGAGACATCATCGATCGGACCATATCTAATAGGGTTCGATTCCTGGCTCGACACACCATTGCGCTGTGGTGTTCCGTGGCGTGAGTTGTGAAACGATTCCACTTGCTTTGAGATGCGTGAGAAAATCATAACTCAAATATTCGCCCCACGATCGGATCGTAGAAACTTAATCTTTCATTACGATGGTTCTCCACTTCATTCTGAAATTCTTTGAACTTTTCAAACGCTTCAGATTTATGTTTCATTAAATAGATATACCCATATCTACTTAAGTCATCGGTAAAAGTGAGAAAATAGCGATATCCACCGCAAGGTCGAAACACTCATCGGTCCGCATACATCGGTATGTATGATTTCCAACAAGTCCGTTGCTCGCTCCATCATACCGAGAACGGGTTTTGATCATCTTGCCCATGAGGCATGGTTCGCATGTGTCAAATGATTCAAAATCAAGAGACTCCAAAAGTCCATCGAATGGAGTTTCTTCATACGCTTTACACCAATATGACCTAGACGACATTACACAAATAAGTAGTATTATCACTATCTACTTTGCATCTCTTAGCCTCAATGTTACGGATGTGTGTTTCATCCCTTTCGAGATTTAGAAGAAATAAACCACTCACAAGAGGTGCATGACCATAAAAGATGTTACTCATATAAATAGAACAACCATTATTCTCCGATTTAAATGAATAATCGCCTTGCAATAAACACGATCCGTAAATAATGTTCATGCTCAACACAGGCACATAATAACATTTATTAAGGTTTAAAACTAATCCCGAAGGTAAACTAAGGAGAGCGTGCCGACGCCATCACATCAACTCTTGATCCGCTGCCAACGCCATCGTCACCTCATCCTCGCAGTAGCAGCCGCTATTCCGCAGCTCCTGCTTCGAAGTTACAAATATTAGCAACCCAACCGTATCAAATACCTGTGCACTACAACGAGGGATAGTAAGGAAAACATCAATAACATGTATATCAAATATACCTTTGATGGTGCCACCTTCTTGTCCGCTAAGTACTTTGGACATGCACTTCCAGGACCCTTGTCCTTGCAATAGAAGCACTCAGTTCGGCTTGGGACCAGACTGAGCTTCTTCTCAGGGGCATTGCGCTTGCCGCCGCCTTCTTGAAGGGCTTCTGCACCTTTACCTTTCTTAAAGGAGGGCTTGTTGACCATCAACACATGATTATCCTTCTTGATGTCCACCTCAGCCTTCAGCTTGTAAGAGCTCGTGATCGATGGAACCAATCTGATTATGAGTCACTACAAAACTTTTGTAGCCGGGAGGAGTGATTGCAGAACCCTATCAATCTTGAGCTCCTCCGAATCTTGCCCAGCTTGCTCATGCTGAGTGTAGCCCGACATCTTAATGGCGTGCTCACTAACGGAACTCCCTTCCTCCATCTTGCGCTTAAAGAACTTCTGGAGATCTCATATCTCTCGAACGGGCCTGAGTCTCAAACATGGTTTTCAGCTCTTCGAGAATATCAAAGGCCCGGATAGTTTTCAAAACGATTTTGAAGTTCGTTCCATAGCAAACAACATGGTGCTCTTAATCACACCATAATCATCTTTGCGCGATCGATAGACAGCTTTCTCATCACCGCAGCTTGCAGCGGGGTTACCTAACGCTTTCTCAAGGACATAGTCCTTTTGTCCGCCGATGTAATGATTCTTAGATTATGAACCCAGTTGAAGTTAGACCCATTGTTTCTAAGCTTTTCTTTCTCAAAGAAAACGTCAAGTTGAAGTTGGACTTGGCCATGTGATCTACAGTATTTGCAAGTACAATTTAGACTATGTTCATGATAAATAGTTCAACTTAATCAAATTACTAGATGAACTCCCACTAAATTCAACATCCCTCAAGTTGTTTAGTGAACACGATCCAAATTCACCACACCTAATCCGATCATCACGAGAAGAGATGTGGTTTCAATGGTGGACAACGAAGTGTCGATCATATCATTCATATGACTCATGCTTAACCTTTCGGTTCTTGTGTTCCGAGGCCATGTCCAGACATGCTAGGCTCGTCAAGTTAGACCCAAGTATTTCCGCAGTGCAAAACTGGCTTGCACCCGTTGTATGTGAGCGAGAGTCTATAGCACCCGATCATCACGTGATGCTTGGACACATTTAACTTTCGCAATGGTGCATACTGGGAGAACACAGTTTTTATCTTGATCTTTAATTGAGGAATCATCTTATAATGCTACCGTCACGATCTAAGCATAATAAGATACATAAAAGGATAAACATCACATGCATATAACTTTATGTGACATGGTATAGCCAATCTTCGCAAGAATGATCTCCATCTTGTGCGTTCGCATGATCTCCATCACTCCACCATGATTGCCTCCACCACGAATAGCAACTACAACTATTGCTAACTACTTAGCGATAAAGTAAAGCTATTACATGGCGATAAGAAGTTGACTCAGGTCATACACAATTATAAAGACAACCATATGGCTCCTGCCGGTTGTGTACTCATCGACATGCAAGTCGTGAAACATTACAAAACATGATCATCGTGATACATTATACACATCACATCTTGGGCCATACCATATCACAAAACACTCCTGCAAAAACAAGTTAGACGCCTACTTTGTTGTTGCATGTTTTACGTGGCTAATGGGAGTAGATGATAAGAATGATTCTTACCTACGGAAAGCCACAACGGTGATATTATGGTTGCCAAACTCCGGTGTTAATCCCATGACAACTATAGTGAGAGAAACTGACATCCACCACCGCATGTGTGGTACAAGCCACATGTCAAGTGCGGAGCGGTCTCGCGAACGACGTCACAGAAGGTTGGCCTGGACCGCTTCAATCTCACTATCCCGCGCCATAAGAAGAACACAAACAAGAGGCTTGCAACAGAAAACATCAACGCCCGCAACAACCATGTTATGCTCTACTCGTGAAACACATCTACGCATAGATCTAGCTCGATACCATCAAGGGTTTCGCAGATAGTAAATCAAAATTTTCTACTGAAGCTAACAGAGTGAAATCCAATATCAAATCTAGGAGATGCCAACACCGAGAGAGATTGGATTAGATCTTCATACCCTTGAAGATTCGACAGCGAACGCTCGGAACGTGGGTGATGTAGTCGTACTCGCTTCTCCTCCTCGCGATCCGATCCGATCCAGCACCACAAGTGGCGGTGCCTCCGTGAGATGCACACGTGCGGCACCTCGATGTCTCCTCCTTCCTCGGACCAGCAAGTATGGTGGAGAGATAGATTGGATCTACAACACGACGGCGTGGTGTATATGGTGGAGAATTTCAAGAGCAGGCTTCACTGCAACAAATGGGAGGGAGAGAGGAAGGCAACAGAGCTACTAGGGCTTGGAGGGAGGTGTAGGTTGGGGGGGAGGGGGCGCACCAGCCCTCTATATATAGAGGGGGGGTGCGGCCAGCCCTTTCCCATCCTCCAAGCCTATCTCTAGTTTAAACGATTTAAACTTATCCCTTATCTAGAAACCCTATCTCTAGTTTAAACGAGTTTAAACTTATCTAGGATCGGCTGGGCCCTATGGGGCCTTGTGCCCCTGGCCCAATGCGGCCAGGACACTCCCTCATAGGCCCATGCCCCCTCCCGGAAGGTGGGACCATGTTGGCCCCTTCCTAAGGTTCTAGAAGCTTCCATAATACCGATTAACCCGAACAATTCAACTCCAAAACTGCATCGCCTTATATGAATCTTATTCTCCCACCACTCCGAACCTCTCGTGATGTCCCGGATCCCATCCGAGACCAACAAAAATTCATAAACCAATTATCCAATCTATCGTAGGCCGAGACACGTTATGTGTGACCTCGGTTCGAGAATATGCGCACATGATCTTCTATCAATAATCAACAGCGGGGCTGAAACCCATATTGACTCCTACACATTCATCGATGATCATATCGGATGAACCACGATGCCAGGATTCAATCAATCCCATATATATATTCCCTTCGCTCGCGATATTTTACTTGCCCGAGATTCGTCGCTGGTATCGCCATACCTAGTTCAATCTGCTCACGAAGTACTTTACTCCCGTAATCCGATATCACTTTGTGATTAACTCCTTAACCACATGCTTGCAAGCGTGTTGATATCGACACCGAGTGGGCCCGAAGTATATCTCTCCGACTTGGGAGGGACAAATCCCATCTCGATACATACAACCCAACAGATACTTTCCGATTACCTGAGAGACACCTTTATGATCACCCTCTCATAGGATGACGTTTGATGACCTCAAAGCTTTCTTCCGATACCAGGGAGTTGTATTATCTCATGGTCTAAGGAATACAATATTTGACATAAGAAAAACTTCGCAAAGACGAACACGATGACACGATCTAATTGCTTCGCTTAGTTTGGGTCTATCCACCATATCATTCTCCAATGATATGATCTCATTATCAATTGACAACTCATGTCTATGGTTAGGAAACCTTAACCATCATTGATCAATGAGCTAGTCCATAGAGGCGTACTAGGGACACGGTGTTGTTCACAAACCACACAAGTATTAAAGTTTCTGCTTAATACAATTCTAGCATGGAATATAAACTTTATCATGAACAAGAATTATAATAATAACATCTTTATTATTGCCTCTAGGGCATAATTCCAACAGATATAATGTTCATGCTTAACGCATGCACCAAATAACAATTATTCAAATTTAAAACTAATCCCGAAGGTAGATGCAGAGGGAGCATGCCGACGGCGATCACATCAACCTTGGAGCCATTTCCAACACGCATCGTCACCTCGTCTCTCGCCAGTCTTCGCTTATTCCGCAGCTCCTGTTTTGAGTTACAAATATGAGCAACCGAACCAGTATCAAATACCTAGGCACTACTACGATTACTAGTAAGATACACATCAATAACATGTATATCGAATATACCTTTCTTCTTGATGTTGCCGTTCTTCAGATCCGCCAGGTACTTGGGGCAGTTACGCCCAAAGGACCGGCACCCTTGCAGTAGAAGCATTCAGTTTCAGGCTTAGGACCAGCCTTGGGCTTCTTAGCAGGTGCGACAGCTTTCTTGCCGTCCTTCTTGAAGTTGCCCTTGTTCTTAGGCTTGCCCTGTTTCTTGAAATTGGTGGTCTTATTGACCATCAACACTTGGTGCTACTTTTTGATATCCACTTCAGCAGTTTTCAGTATGGACGATAGTTCAGGCAACGTCTTGTTCATGCAGTGCATATTGTAGTTCATCACAAAGTTCTTATAACTTGGTGGCAGTGATTGGAGGACACGGTGAATCCCTAACTCATTAGGAATCGTTATCCCCAACTCTTGGAGCTTGTTTGCGTGCCCAGACATGGTGAGCACATGCTCGCTAACGGAGCTACCCTCTTCCATCTTACAGTTAAAGAACTTTTCGGAGGCCTCATAGATCTCCACGGCCGCGTGAGTCTCAAAAATGAGCTTGAGCTCCTTAATGATCTCGAACGGGTCGTGGTGCTCAAAGCGCTTCTGAAGCTCCGTTTCTAAACCATACAGGATGGCACACTGAACTATGGAGTAATGATTTTTCTGAGTGGCGTAAACATTCTTTACGTCATCGGTGGCATCTTCTGCAGGTGGGTCACCCAGCGGTGCTTCGAGCACATAGGTCAACTGACCAGCCCTGAGGACAATCTTCAATCCACGGAGCCAATCCGTGAAGTTGCTTCCATTGTTCTTAAGCTTTTCTTTCTCTAGGAACGCATTGAAATTGATGGAGAGGTTCACCATAATCTACAACAAATTTGCAAGTAGTTTAGACTAAGTTTATGATAAAATGAGTTCAGTTTTAATTCTTAAATTAACTAGGTGAACTCCCACTCAAAACAACATCCCTCACATTGTCTTAGTGATTACACGAACCAAGTCCACTACACCAAGTCCGATCTTCACGAGAGAAGATGTAGTTTCATCGACGAACAATCTTCATGTTCATCATATCATTTATATGACTCATGCTCTACCTTTCGGTATTCCGTGTTCTGAGACCATGTCTGTACATGCTAGGCTCGTCAAGATTAACCTTAGTTTCCGCATGTGCAAATCTGGCTTGCACCCGTTGTATGCACACGTAGAATCTATCACATCCGATCATCACGAGATGCTTCGAAACGACGAGTCTTAGCAGCAGTGCCAACTAAGGATGAACACTTTATTACTTGATATTTAGTGAGAGGGATCATCTTATAATGCTACCGTCGCGATCTAAGCAATACAAGATGCATAAAGGATTAACATCACAGGCAATTCATAATTAGTGTGATATGATATGGCCCTTTCTTCTTATGCCTTTGATCTCCATCTCCAAAGCACAGACATGATCTCCATCATCACTAGCATTGCGTCAAGGTCGATGGCGCTTCATGGTTGTCCATCATCACTAGCAACTATTACAACTACTTGGAATAAAGCTATTACAAGATGAATAGACACGCAGGTCTTAACAGAATTAAAGACAACCATTAGGCTCCTGCCGGTTGCCATATTACAACAAGGATCATTGCATACATCAAATATAATCACAATCACATGATGGCCATATCACATCACAAAACCCCTGCAAAAACAAGTTAGACGCCTCTAATTTTCTTTGCATGTTTTACGTGGTTTGGGGCTTTCGAATAAGAACGGATCTTACCTACGAAACTGAACCACAACATTGATACAAGTGCTATTAAGTACAAAGTGTAAATTGGATCTATACTATGGTGAGAGAGACAGACACCCTCAAAGCCACTTGTGCAAAGCAAGTTACACGTCAAGCGTGGAGCAAGTCTCATGTGCGATGACATGTAAGGTTAGCCCGAGCCGCTTCATCCCACCATACCGCAAGATGCAAAGTACACAAAGCAAAAGACGGCACGAGCACCAACGCCCACAAAACCATTGTGTTCTACTCGTGCAACAGATCTACGCATAGACACGGCTCTGATACCACTAATGGGTTCGTAGCATGGAAAACAAAAAAATTCTACCGTAGAACGAACAAAACCCAGATCTAATCTAGATAAAAGCCAAGATCTAATCTATTAGACATGTGCAACAAGATAGATCTGTACTAACCCTTGTAGATCCGAAAGCCTTGTGCGAGATCGAATCTCGTGGTTGATGTAGACGATCACTTGCCGATCTCAAGATCAAGTAGACGGTCCTTCCGTGGCGTTAAGCACTTCCAATCGGTCACACGTCGGAGTCGATGCAGACCTTCCTCTCCTGCTCCAATGAGCAAAGGGAGGTAGTAGATCTCTCCACGGAATCCTAGCAGCACGACGGCATGGTGGTGGTGGTGGAGTAGAGAATTCTGCAGGGCTTCGCCTAAGCCTGAGCAGAAGGAAGGAGGAGGAGAGAGGCGGCTAGGGCAAGAGAGGAGGGGCAAGGGGGGTGGTGCCTCCACCCCTCTATATATAGAGGGAGGGGTGCGGCCTAGGGTTCCCACCCCTAGGCCCACCTCCTAGGGCCGGCGCACAAGGGAGAGGGGGGAGGGAGTTTCCTTCCCCCCCAAGTCTCCCCTTTTCCTTTCTTGGTTTTTAAGTAAAGTCCATGGAACCTTCTAGAACTTTCCGGAACATTCCGAAACCTTCTAGAACCCCCATATAAACACTCCGGAACATTTCCGAACCTAGAAAATGATCTCCATTATATGAATCTCATTCTCCGGACAATTCCAGATCTCCTCGTGATGTCCCAGATCCATTCCGAGACTCCGAACAACATTCGGTCTCCAAGGCACATTCCATATCTACCTAAACAGCATCGAACCTTAAGTGTGTCACCCTACGGTTCGTGAATATGCAGACATTATGGAGACACCTATCCGATCAATAACCATCAACGGGATCTGGAGATCCATAACGGCTCCCACATACACAACGATGACTTCGTGATCGATAGAACCATTAACATAGGAAACTAATTCCCTTTGTCACGCGATACTCTACTTATCCGAGGTTTGATCGTTGGTATCTTCATACCTAGTTCTACCTCGTTACTGATAAGTACTCTTTACTCATTCCATGATATGTCATCCCTTGTGACCTAGTCACATGCTTGCAAGCTAACTAGATGACATTCCACCGAGAGGGCCCAGAGCATATTTGTCCGTCATATGGATGGACAAATCCCAATCTTGGTCCATGCGCTTCAACACATACTTTCAGAATACCCAATGACACCTTTATAACCACCCAGTTACGAAGCGGTGTTTGATGTCATCAAAGCACCCATCCGGTGATGGTGATTAACATAACCTCATGGTCGAAGGATTAGGTTACTATGCATTTGAAAGCTTGTAGCAATACGAACTTAATGACTTGATCTTATGCTACACTTACTATGGGTGTGTGTCCATCACATCATTCTCCTAATGATATAACCTTGTTATCAATGACATCCAATGTCCATGATCAGGAAACCATGATCATCTATTGATCAACAAGCTAGTTCAACAAGAGGCTTACTAGGGACTCTTTTACGTCTACAAAACACACATGTATCAGTGTTTCCTCATAATACAATTATAGCATGGGATGTAAACATTCATCATAAACACAAAGATATAATAATAACCACTTTTATTATTGCCTCTTGGGCATATCTCCAACATGGATTGGTAACCCACCTTGCATATGCATTAAACATTATACTACCTGTTATGGAACCTGTTGACGGCTCCAAACTCATGGACGTTAAGTATTTGACTGCTTGTTGCTTCCTTGGTGTTTACCATGCTAACTGGAGGCTCCGAGCATATCAATTCAGTTATCTTTGTGATGCACAGGGTGAGCAGGTTCAGTTGCCCTGCCCCCAAGCCTTCACGATTGTGGAGAAGAACACTTCGATCCTCACCAAGGACCAAGTGATGGAGATCATGGCCGAGCTCCAGCCCGATGAAGAGGAAGATGAAGAAGGAGGTGATGTCTATGCACACTTCTATTCTTGGAGACAGTGTTGGGACTCCAAGTGCAGAGGTTTGTAGAACATCAGCAAGTTTCCCTTAAGTGGATCACCCAAGGTTTATTGAACTCAGGGAGGAAGTGGTCAAAGGTATCCCTCTCAAGCAACCCTGCAATCAAGATACAAGAAGTCTCTTGTGTCCCTAACACACCCAATACACTTGTCAGGTGTATAGGTGCACTAGTTCGGTGAAGAGATAGTGAAATACAAGTAATATGGATGATTATAAGTGGTAATTGCAATCTGAAATAAGAGTGGCAGCAAGCAAACATGTAATAGAACTGATTGTAAAACGGTGTTTCAATGCTTAGGAACAAGGCCTAGGGATCATACTTTCACTAGTGGACACTCTCATATAAATATCTTCTCTTCATGATGCTACCCTGAACTACTCTCTGGTTAGACGATGTAGGGCTATAACAGCACACCTTAAAGTTCGCATTCCCCATCTAGATAACCCCTCACTATCACCTTGAGCGCTAGATGATTCCAACAAACACCACAATCTCATAGAGACATCCAACTCAAATTATACTCATGATAAGTATTTCTGTAATCTTAGCCAAAGTGCCACACGGTGTGCACACTGTCAACTTCACACACGTGGGGATAAGCAGAGATTAATTAAAGCACTTGAGTAGCAGAATAGATCTACAGATTACAAAGCTCCTGATCTCAATAAGATCATGCATAGAGGGATAGATGAACACATAGCTACTTGTAGAGCCCTAGCCTTGAGAGATAACTACTCCCTCCTCGTCATGGGAGTCAACAACGGCGATGGAGATGGCGGTAGAGTCGATGGATATGGCTCTAGGGGCACTTCCCTGTCCTGGCAAGGTCCCGGAACAGAGACTTCTGTCCCCCGAATCTCCTCTTCGTTGGCGGCAGCGGTGCGGAAATTTTCGTGGAATTGTGATCTGGTACTTAGGGTTTTCAGCCCGGGAGGCTTTTATAGGCGGAAGGGCAAGGTCGATGGGCGCTCGAGGGGCCCACACCACCCCCTGGCACAGCCTAGGCTGGCCCACGCCACCAGGTGGTGTGGCCACCTCATGGCGCCTCTCTGTCTTGTCTTCTAGCTTCGTGAGTCTTCTGGTAAAATATCGACTTTGGCTTTTGTCCGGTCCAATTCCGAGAATATTTCTTTTCCAGCTTTTCTAAAACCAAAAATAGCAGAAAACAGGCAACTGGCACTGTGGCATCTTGTCAATAGGTTAGTTCTAGAAAATGCATAAAAGTATCTCAAAATGTAGACAAAACATAAGATAGTTGATATAAAACAAGCATGGAACATCAAAAATTATATAGATATTTTACGTATCAACATCCCCAAGCTTAACTCCTGCTCGTCCTCGAGTAGGTAAGTGATAAAAATAATAATTTTTTAGGTGACATGCAGCATCATAATCTTGATCAAGGTATTTGTAAATCATTGATGGCTGGGATCAAAGTACTTTAACATAGCATGAAAGATATAGTTCTAACAATAAGACATAGCAACTATGTTGTAACATGAAAAGATACAAACAAAAGATTCATGAATAACAATGCTTTGAAAGACGTTTGTTTGTTTCACATATAGAAAACATAATGAGAATGGTATTCAGCTTGTCCCTCATAGTGTAGCAAAACATAAATGCATAGGACACCTTAAAAGTTCATAAGGGTGACTAGATACAAATAGTTTAAGAACAAGCAATATCAAAGTTATGAATCAATCAACAAGTTTTGTGAAAATGCACATTAAACTAAGAATGGCCACTATGCTCTCTCAATAGGTGCATAAAGATAGAAGGTGGAGACTCAACATAAAAGAAAAAGAAAGGCCCTTCATAGAAGGAAGCATGGATTCAAGTCTCATAAAGAGCTTCCAAAAATTATGGTACTGATTAGCTTTGATCTCTCATTGCCCCTATCATAAGCATCTTTAAGTGATTAAGGTTAAAGTGAACAAATATGAGGATATGCCTGACAAGTTATAAGCTGAAAATCTCATGCCCCTTACTTACGAGTACCGTTCCTCATGCTACTCAACTTTAGTCATAGGTAAGTTCTTGTCATTATAAGTACATGTGTATCATAGAGAACCGCTAACGGGGGACCCCTTGCCCGATGATACGGAAGATTCCCCATATCAAAATGACAAGGCAAGCAGACAATGAGCATCTCAGCTATCCTTTTATTTCCTATTTGCATATGTTTTTTTATTTTTTCTCTCTTTCCTTTTTTCCTATTTGCATAGGTTTTATTATAGAGGATGCTTCATAGATTGCTCAGTATGGTTATGCTACAGGTTTCCACCATGATTAGTCATGGCTTAGACTAGCCGACCAGGCGTTTCTATAACACATATACGAACTCCATGAGCCTTACAAGCTCCCCTTTCATTTCACACAGCCGGGATCCATAAGCAAAAGAACATGATATCAACTAAATAAAGTGCAATGTTGAAAGCATTCCCCACGATAACATGGTTCTGATAATTCACAACTTAGAAAATGCAAGTATATACGCAACATAGATGGGCACAATGGTTCAAGTTTATTAACTACAAGAAAGTAAAGTGTGCCATCAAGTTCATGAGAGCTTTAATCTCTAATTTTCACATAACAAGTTTAATTCGGAAGGTAGATAAAAACATGAATATACTTGGAATAGCAATAATGCTAATAGGTAGGCATGGTGGACTCTTTGGAATAACTTGGTTTTATTTGGAGTTGGATGCATGAGTGGAACTCATATTTGGTATGGAGGCTAGCAAAAGACTGGGAGCGACCAACTGATACGTCCATTTTGCATCACTATTCTATATCATAATTTACTGTTATTCATTGATATATTTCATATTAAGAGATGATACTTATGTTATTTCATCTGTTTTTGCATGGTTGATGACTTTTGGAGGATGGACCGCTGTAGTTAGGATTCTGATGAAAAAGGGGCTGTTTGGAGGCGAAATTCGCAAAGATCAGAAAATCTGGGAAAATACATGGAAATCCTACTTTTCTAGAAAACGGAGTATGCCAGAAGGGGGAGTGGAGATGGACCACAGGGGGCCCACACCACCCCCTGGCGCGGGCTACCCTAGGTCGCGCCACCAAGTGGTGTGGCCACCCTAGCCCACTCCTGGCTCTCCCCTTTGGCGTATATTATCCCCACGAAATCCTAATACCTAGGGGGCGACCACAGAAAGATTACGCCGCCTCTGCAGGGCAGAAAACTACAGAGAGAGAAAGATCTCTCCGGTAGACAGAATTCTGCCAGGGGAATTCCTTCCCGGAGAGGGGAGATCATCGCCATCAACACCATCATCAAGCTAGACTTCATCGGGATCATCATCACCATCATCTCCATCATCATCTCCACCAGCACCATCATCACCACTTCATACCGCTGTAACAATTGGGTTGAATCTTGTATAGTTCTTAGGGGGAACTTTCCCGGTGTTGATTACTTGCTGTAGTTGATGCTATTAAGTGGAACCATTGAATTATTGTTATGTTCAGATTGTTGCTTATCATTATATCATCTCTGATCTTGATCCATATGATGTCTTGTGAGTAGTTCGTTTAGTTCTTGAGGACATAGGAGAAGTCATGTTGTTAGTAGTGGAATTGTGTTGAGAAAGATTCAATAGCTTGATATTTAAGTTGTGGTGTATTTCTTCTAGTGGTGTCATGTGAACGTCGACTACATGACACTTCACCTTTATGGGCCTAGGGGAATGCATTGTGTATTTGGCTACTAATCGTAGGGGTTGCCAGAGTGACAAAAACCTGAACCCCCGTTAGGAAACCTTTGCACAAGGGATGTCAGGATCTTAGAGTTTAAAGCTAAGGTTAGGTTTCTATCTTAATTAATTTCTTCTACTTGCAGATGCTTGCAAGGGGTTTAATCACAAGTATGTGTTAGTCCTAGGAAGGTCGGTACATTAGCACAGGTTCACCCACACAACACTTGTCAAACTAAAGAAGATTAATCAACTATATGAAGCGAAAGCAATTGATGATATTCCCATGTGTCCTCGAGAACGTTTGGTCATCTTAAGTAATACAACCGGCATGTCCTTTGCCAAAGAAAGGATTGGGCCACTTGCTGCATTTATTATCATTGTATTTTATTTACTCACACTTTATTTACCTGCATTATCAAAAACCCCTAAAAATATGTTTGCTAAGTATTTACAGAGAATTCCTGCTCCAAGCCACTCGTCAACACTTTCTGCTCCTTGTTGGGTTCGACACTCTTACTTATCGAAAATACTGCGATACACCCCCTATACTTGTGGGTCATCAAGACTATTTTCTTGCGTCGTTGTCGGGGAGTGAAGCGCTATTGGAGAGTGGAACTGGTAATGGAAACTTCTACTGTAAGTATTGTTTATTTCTGTTAGTTACTTTATTTCAATATGGATAATTCACTTATTTTCTTATTTCGTAATGCTACTACCACTGCTAAGGTAGTAGATGAACCACCACCTGCTGAGAATGATACTTTTAAAATACCTACAAGAATTTTTGATCGTGTTATGGATAACTACTATTTTGGAGATGGAATTGTCCATCCCGGTGATCATTTGCTCTTTATGCACGAATTATGCAGGTTGTTCAAGTGTGCAGGTATTACAATAGATGAAGTCAAGAAGAAGTTATTCTCATTATCACTGAAAGGAAGAAATGAGGAATGGTATAAGCTGTTGAACAATGGTCAAGCTCTTGAATGGGAGGAAGTAGTACATCTCTTTTATTCAAAATTTTATCCTCCTAGTGAGATTCATAAAGATCGGAATCAAATATACAACTTTTGGCCTCTTGATGGAGAGAGTACAGCTCAAGCTTGGGGGAGATTGAAGTTACTAATGCTCAAATGTCCTATTCATCTCTCCAATAATATTATTATCAATAACTTTTATGCAAGGCTTTCTCTTCATGATAAGAATCTATTGGATGCTTCTTGTGCTGGATCATTTACACGCATGGAAGAAGGAGCTAAATGGGATCTTTTAGACCGTATTCAAGACAATGTTGAAGCATGGGAGAATGTTAAAGGAAGAAAGTCAGGCATAAATTCTGATTATGAATACATTGAATCTTTTATGGGAACTGATGACTTTCAAAATATTAAAAATGCTTATGGTCTAGACTCTCAAGCTATTGCAACTTATTTTAAGGCTTTTGCTTCCTATATTAAAATTCCTAAAAAGAAATGGAATAAGTATCATGAGCCATATAAAGATATTGCAAATTGTGTTCCTGCAAGAAATACTAAAGTTTATACTGCTAATCATGTTTTACCTGAACCTTACATTGAGAAAAGGCCTTTCCTAGTTAAGATAAAGGAACATTCTATGATAGCTAGTATGGTTAATGAAAGTACAAATAAAGCTGTTGAACCTGATGAACAAATAGCTGCTGAACCTGTAGTAGCAAAGGTGAAAGACTTTGTCACTAAATATGTAAAAGATGGTCACACTATCCTCTGTAAGGATACTTCTAATAATGTTTCACAAAGCAATGTTATGAGAGGTAGTATCCCTGTGTTTTCTGTTAGAATAAGTGATCATTGCCACAATGGTTCATGTGATAGTTATATCATTAAATTTATGCATGATACTGAAAGTTATTATGAGAGAGGGAAGACAGTTCTTATGCATCTCAATAATATCAAGCTTCCTTGTTTTATGCGGAAAGTTTTTATGTTGCACCTGTTTTGCCTTCCTATGCTAGTAGCCTCTGGTTTTAACAATTTATTTGCTTACAAAATTCCCTTGCATAGGAAGTTGGTTAGACTTAAACATGTGTATTTTTGCTTCTTGATGCCCTCTTTTACTTCAATTCATATTCTTATGTGAGCATCATTGAAATTATCATGCCAATCTTGATGGCTATAAAGAAAGAGCTTTTTTGGAGACAGCCCAATATATTTCTTTTGCTTTTAGTTTGTTTTGGTTTATTTGAGTCTTGGAAGTTATTGTTTTGACAATAACCTCTCCTTATCCTTTTGTTTGGTTTTTGTGTCAAGATCAACCTCTAATGAGAGAGAAGTAAGATTTGGGGAAGTTGCTGCCCCGAAACAGATTTTTGTGCTTCACAGTAAAAATTCGTGAAAAATATCTATATGTCGGATTGAGTTGTAATTTTTTGTGCTTCTGCCCCAGGTTGTTATTTAACTTTCGTTATTTTTTCACTTTTTGATTTGAGCAACAAAAGATTTTCTAAAAAATTGATCTTTACCTGCGGGTCTGTTTTGACAGATTTGTGCCACTCTTGCATTTGCCTAAATCGATTCCCTTTTTGAATTCTTTTTGGGTTTTCAGAAGGAGTTGCTACAGTAGCTTATGTTTTGATGGATTTCAGTTGAAATTGAACTTAAAAGGTTTATTATCTCGCTTATACTAATGTTGCTAATGAGAATTGTGTGAAGTTTTGTGTGAAAGAAATTTCCAGGTTATTGGAGAAGATGGTGTAATAAGATAGTGAAAGGTTACATGACTCAAAAAATATGTGTATAAAGATGAAGATATTGATGTTATTCGGTGACTCTGGAAGAATCTATTAAATGCCAAGTTCAGAGACCTGTAGAGTCCGTTTTCGAATAGGTAACAGTTCTGGTAAGAAAAAGTCCACAAAACATCTATCAAGTTATATTTTTGCAGTTTTTATCCAACAAGGAAGGCAACGAAGCAAAAGAGGGATGGAAACAGAGCCAAGGTGGCTCACACCACCCCTGGTGTGGCCCCCTGGCCGTGCCACCAAGTGGAGTGGCCGCCCCGGAGTCCGTCTTCGACCCGTTTTCTCCCAGTACTTTCCTTTTGTTGTAAAAATTCGTAATATATAATCCCCCGGATCCCCCGAGGTTCGTATATCATGTTCTCGTCGTGTTTTCACTGTTCATATGTCGTTTCAGGGTTCGTTTTCAGAGGACTGTGAGCTGCGGCACCGGCGCGAGCTCCATCACGACTTGGAGTAGAAGACCTCTGTAGGATGGGTGGAAGAATAAAGGATCACAGCTAGGCACGAAGATATGGATTGGAGCATCAAGGAGGAAGTGAAGGGCATGTCGGCAAGCATGAAAGGACAAGGGCTGATACCTCCAACTCTAAACCTCAGTTCCTACCCTGCAAGGGTGGAAGCTCTACGGGCCACTGATGAGTTTTGCGATAAGTACCGAGTCCTAAGGAGAAAGGTAGACATACTGCAAGAAGAGAATAACTGGCTCCGCAAGATCCTGGAAGATCATCTCACTTCGATCAAAAGAACACCACCACCACCTAAGGAGCAATTCATCATCAGATTTTGGCATCCCCTTGGTTTGTTTCAAGCTTGGGAGAGTGTCGCGGTATCACATCACTATCTTTTATCTTTTTACCTTTTAAGTAGAGTCATATCATGAATAGATAAGTTATCATTTAGGATGGTTTGCATTATGGAAGTATCCCCGTATCATTAGGTATCTATGTATCCCTTGGTGTGAGTGGCCGTTATGGAATATTAATGAGAAGTTCTATCATTTACTCTTTTGCATATCTTATATTAGTTTTCAATTCATGTTATATGATTAATCTTGTTATTAGTATTGGTATCACTTTGGGATCAGTGAGTTAATTTAGTTGGTTTTGGCAAACCTGGCTCGGTCAGTAGCAACACTATTTTGAGAATTGAATGAAAAGATAAAAGTACTCTTAAAGAATATAATTTCATCATCTTTCTTCATTGATTTGCTCATAAGCTTAGTATTCTCTAGTTAAGATCTTCTGTGCTTCCAAGGAAGATTGCATGTTTGTTTTTATCACCTGTATGTTTGTTTGTTTCCTTCAACCCTTATGCTTGCTACCCAGCCTGGCTAGCCTAAAACCTATACTGAGAGGGATTGCTTCTCGTGCATCCAATCCTTAAACCAAAACCTATGCCATTTGTGTCCACCATACATACCTTTTAGCACTATTACTATTCCAAGTAAATTCATGTTTTTAGCTACCTTCCGAATTAAACTTGTTATGTAAAAATTAGTGATTAAAGCTCTCACGAGCTTGATGGCACACTTTACTTTTCTTGCACCTAATGAACTTGAACCATTGTGTCATCTAAGTTGTATATGCTTGCACTTATATGTTGGGAATTAGCAGAACCATGATGTCATGGGGAACGCTTTCAACATTGCACTTGTACATTGTACCCAGTTGATATCATGCTCTTTTGTTTATGGATGTCGTCGGTGTGAAATGAAAGGGGAGCTTGTAAGTCCATGGATTTATGTATGTGTGTTAGAGAAACGCCTGGGCGGCTGGTCTAATCCATGCCTAATCATGGTGGAAACCTGCAGCGTAACCATAATGAGCAATCTATGAAGCATTCTTCTTATAAAGAAAGAGATAGAGATTGAGAAAAAAGAAAAAAAAAGATGAGAAAAGAGGAAAGAGAGAAAAAGCAACATTTTCCCATGGTAAATAAGAAGATGCTAAGATGCTTATTGTCTGCTGATACATCCATTTTGCATCACTATTCTATATCATAATTTACTGTTATTCATTAATATATTTCATATTAAGAGATGATACTTATGTAATTTCATCTGTTTTTGCATGGTTGATGACTTTTGGAGCATGGACTGCAGCAGACAGGATTCTGATGGAAAAGGGGCTGTTTGGAGGCGAAATTCGCGAAGATCAGAAAATCCGGGAAAATACATGGAAAACTCTATTTTTCTAGAAGACGAATATTGCCAGAAGAGGGAGTGTAGATGGGCACTCCAGGCTATCCCCTTTGGCATATATTACCCCCTCGAAACCCTAACACCTGGAGAGCGACCACAGAAAGATTCTGCTACCTCTGCGGGGCGGAAAACACCGAGAGAGAAAGATCTCTCTGGCAGACAGAATTCTGCCGGGAGAATTCCTTCCCGTAGAGGGGAGATCATCGCCATTAACACCACCATCAAGCTAGACTTCCTCGGGATCATCATCATCATCACCATCATCTCCACCAGCACCATCATCACCACTTCATACCACTTTAACAATTGGGTTGAATCTTGCATAGTTCTTAGGGGAAACTTTCTCGGTGTTGATTACTCCTTGTAGTTGATGCTATTGAGTGAACCATTAAATTATCGTTTATGTTCAGATTGTTACATATCATCTCTGATCTTGATCCATATGATGTCTTATGAGTAGTTCATTTAGTTCTTGAGGACATGGGAAAAGTCATGTTGTTAGTAGTGGAATTGTGTTGAGAAAGATTCAATAGTTTGATATTTAAGTTGTGGTGTATTACTTCTAGTGGTGCCATGTGAACATCGACTACATGACACTTCACCTTTATGGGCCTAGGGGAATGCATTGTGTATTTGGCTACTAATCGTAGGGGGTTGCTGGAGTGACAGAAACCTGAACCCCCATTAGGAAACCTTTGCACAGGGGATGTCAAGGTCTTAGAGTTTAAAGCTGTGGTTAGGTTTCTACCTTAATTACTTTCTTGTACTTGCGGATACTTGAAAGGGGTATAATCAAAAGTATGTATTAGTCCTAGGAAGGACGATACATTAGCATAGGTTCACCCACACAACACTTAGCAAACTAAAGAAGATTAATCAACTATATGAAGCGAAAGCACTTGACGATATTCCCGTGTGTCCTTGAGAACATTTGGTCATCTTAAGTAATACAACCGGCTTGTCCTTTGCTAAAGAAAGGATGGGGCCACTTGCTGCATTTATTCTTATTGTATTTTATTTACTCGTACTTTATTTATCTATATTATCAAAAAAACTAAAAGTCCATTTGCTAAGTATTTACAGAGAATTCTTGCTCCAAGCCACTCGTCAACACCTTTTGCTCCTCGTTGGGTTCGACACTCTTACTTATCGAAAATACTGCGATACACCCCTTATACTTGTGGGTCATCAAGACTATTTTTCTGGCACCGTTGCTGGGGAGTGAAGCGCTATTGGAGAGTGGAACTGGTAAAGGATACTTCTACTATGAGTATTGTTTACTTTTGTTAGTTGCTTTATTCCAGTATGGATAATTCACTTAGTTCCTTATTTCGTAATGCTACTACCACTGCTAAGGTAGTAGATGAACCACCACCTGCTAAGAATGATACTTTTAAAATACCTACAAGAATTATTGATCGTGTTATACATAACTACTTTTTTGGGGATGGAATTGTCCATCCCGGTGATCATTTGCTCTTTATACACGAATTATGCGGGTTGTTCAAGTGTGCAGGTATTACAACAACTCAAGTCAAGAAGAAGTTATTCTCATTATCACTGAAAGGAAGAGCCGAGGAATGGTATAATATGCTGAAGAATGGTCAAGCTCTTAAATGGGAGGAAGTAGTACCTCTCTTTTATGCTAAATTTTATCCTCCTAGTGAGATTCATAAAGATCGGAATCAAATATACAACTTTTGGCCTCTTGATGGAGAGAGAGTACAGCTCAAGCGTGGGGGAGATTGAAGTTACTAATGCTCAAATGTCCTATTCATGAGCTCCCTCACAATATTATTATCAATAACTTTTATGCAAGGCTTTCTCTTCATGATAAGGATTTATTGGATGCTTCTTGTGCTGGATCATTTACACGCATGGAAGAAGAAGCTAAATGGGATCTTCTAGACCGTATCCAAGACAATGCTGAAGCATGGGATAATGACAAAGGAAGGAAGTCATGTATAAATTATGATTATGAATGCATTGAATCTTTTATGGGAACTGATGATTTTCAAAATATTAAAAATGCTTATGGTCTAGACTCTCAAGCTATTGCAACTTATTTTAAGGCTTTTGCTTCCTATATTAAAATTCCTAAAAAGAAGTGGAATAAGTATCATGCACCTTATAAAGACATTGTTAATAGTGTTCCTGCAAGAAATACTGAAGTTTATACTGCTAATCATGTTTTACCTGAACCTTACATTGAGAAAATCCCTTTCCCAGCTAAGATAAAGGAACATTCTATGCTAGCTAGTATGGTTAATGAAAGTACAAATAAAGATGTTGAACCTGATGAACAAAATGATGAACCTATAATAGAAAATGTGAAAGACTTTGTCACTAAATATGTAGAAGATGGACACACTATCCTTTGTAAGGATATCCCTAATATTGTTTCACAAAATAGTGTTATGAGAGCTAGTGTTCCAGTGTTTTCCATTAGGATAAGTGATCATTGCTACAATGGTCCTTGCGATAGTTATATCGTTAAATTTATGCATGATACTGAAGGTTATTATGAGAGAGGAAATACTATTCTAATGCATCTCAATAATAATAAGTTTCCTCGTTTTATGCTAAAAGTTTTTATGTTGCACTTGTTTTGCCTTCCTATGCTAGTAGCCTCTGGTTTCAACAATTTATTTTCTTACAAAATTCCCTTGCCTAGGAAGTGGGTTAGACTTAAACATGTGTATTTTTGCTTCTTGATGCTCTCATTTACTTCAATTCATATTCTTATGTGAGCTTCATTGAAATTATCCTGCCCATCCTAATGGCTATAAAGAAAGAGCTTTTTGGGAGACAATCCAATTTAGTTGTGCTTTCAGTTGTTTTTGTTTATTTGAGTCTTGGAAGTTATTACTTGGGTAATAACCTCTCTTATCCTTTTTGTTTGGTTTTTGTGTCAAGATCAACCTCTAATGAGAGAAGTAAGATTTGGGGAAGTTACTGTCCCGAAAAAGATTTTTGTGCTTCACCGTAAAAATTCATGAGAGATCTATGTATGTCCGAATGCTGTAATTTTTTTGTGATCCTGCCCTAGGTTGTTATTTAACTTTAGTTAGCTTTTCACTTTTTTATTTGAGCAACAGAAGACTTTCGAAAAAATTGATCTTTACCTGCTGGTCTGTTTTGACAGATTTGTGCCACTCTTGCATTTGCCTCTTAAATCGATTTCCTTTTTGAATTCTTTTGGGTTTTCGGAAGGAGTTGCTATAGTAGCTTATGTTTTGATGGATTTCAGTTGAAATTGAACTTAAAAGGTCAATTACCTTGCTTATACTAATGTTGCTAATGAGAATTGTGTGAAGTTTTGTGTGAAAGAAATTTCTAGGTTATTGGAGAAAATGGTGTAATAAGATAGTGAAAGGTTTCATGACTCGAGCAATATGTGTATGAAGATGAAGATATTTATGTTATTAAAGCGGTGACTCCGGAAGAATCTACTAAATACCAAGTTCAGAGACCTGCAGCGTCCGTTTTCGAATAGGTAACAATTCTGGTAAGAAATGTTCCGCGAAAAATCTATCCAGATATATTTTTGGAATTTTTATCCAACAAGGAAAGCAACAAAGCGAAAGAGGGACAGAAACAGAGCCAGGGTGGCTCTTTTTTTTCTGTGTCACTTTTTGGCTCCACGGTCACCTCCTCCACGCACCAAGAATCCCTTCCATACCCTTATCCATGAGCATCAATTCCAGAATATGCCCAAGGAGAAACTACCCTCCAATTGGGATATGCCTCGTTCTAACCATGCAGGAAAAGAAGACTTCTAGGAGGAAGAGTGGGGAAAGAATCGCAAGACCTGGAATTCACAACCCGACATGACCATGAGCCGTATTGAGCAAAACTCGGAGTTGATTCGTACTCTCACCTTCGAGATTGAGGACTTGGGGAAATTAATCAAAAAGCTCATCGAGAGAATACCACCACCACCGAAGGATTAATTCGCCATCAGGTTTTGGCATCCCCTTGGTTTGTTCCAAGCTTGGGGGAGTGCCACGGTATCACATCACTATCTTCTATCTTTTTACCTTTTTAGTAGAGTCATATCATGAATAGAGAAGTTATCATGTAGGATGGTTTGCATTATGGAAGTGTCCCCCCTCTCGTTAGATATCTATGTATCCCTTGGTGTGAGTGCCGTTATGGAATAGTAATGAGAAGTTCTATCATTTACTCTTTTGCATATCTTATATTAGTTTTCAATTTATGATTATATGATTGATCTTGTCGTTAGTATTGGTATCACTTTGGGATCATTGAGTAAATTTAGTTGGTTTTGGCAAACCTGGCTCGGTCAGTAGCAACACTATTTTGAGAATTGAATGAAAAAGATAAAAGTACTCTAAAGAAATATAATTTCATCATCTTTCTTTCTTGATTTGCTCATAAGTTTAGTATTCTCTAGTTAAGATCTTTTGTGCTTTCAAGGAAGATTGCATGTTTGTTTTTATGTCTTGTATGTTTGTTTGTTTACTTTAACTCTTATGCTTGCTACCCAGCCTTGCTAGCTAAATACCTGTAGTGAGAGGGAATGCTTCTCGTGCATCCAATCCTTAAACCAAAACCTATGCCATTTGTGTCCACCATACCTACCTACTAGCACTATTGCTATTCCAAGTAAATTCATATTTTTATCTACCTTCCGAATTAAACTTGTTATGTGAAAATTAGTGATTAAAGCTCTCACAAACTTGATGGCACACTTTACTTTCTTGCAATTAATAAATTTGAACCATTGTGTCCATCTTTGTTGCGTATATGTTTGTGCTTTATAAGTTGAAGTTAGCAGAACCATGTATCATGGGGAACGCTTTCAACATTGCACTTATATTCCGTTGATATCATGATTCTTTTGCTTATGGATCCCGGTGGTGTGAAATAAAAGAGGAGCTTGTAAGATCATGGAGTTTGTATGTGTGTTAGAGAAACGCCTGGGCCGCTAGCCTAAGCCATGCCTAATCATGGTGGCAACTTGCAGCATAACAATAATGAGCACTCTATGAAGCATCCTCAATAAACACCTATGCAAATAGCAAATAAAAAGATCGCTGAGATGCTCATTGTCTGCTTGCCTTGTCATTTTGATTATGGGATAGCTCCTGTATCATGTGCAAGGGGTACTCCATTGGCGGTTCTCTATGATACATATGTATTTACAATGATAAGAGCTTACTTGTGACTGAAGTTGAGTAGCATGAGGTTCGGTACTCATAAGAAAGGGGCATGAGATTTCAATTTATAACTTGTCAAGCATGTCCTCTTAGTTATGTCACTTTAACCTTAATCACCTAAAGATGCCTATGATAGGGGCAATGAGAGCTGAAAGCTAGTAAGTACCATAATTTTTGGAAGCTCTTTATGAAACTTGAAATCCCTGCTTCCCTCTACGAAGGGCCTTTCTTTTAGTTTTAGTTGAGTCATTAAACCTATTCCCTTCTACATCAGCAAGTATTTTGAGTTATTGTGTTTCATTCATTCATATGATGATTTATTCAACCATGTTTCTTATGTTCCTTGCTTTGCACATTTGCTCTTATCTTAGAGTTTATTACTTTGAAAGCTATCATTGAAAACCCATTATGTGTGAACTCCTACAAATTGTCAACTATTCTTCGACCAAGAGCTAAGTTTGCCATTACTAATTGTTATTTACTTTATGTATCTTTATTGTGTTTCCTTTACTTATTGCAAGTTAAGTTATATAATAGTGAGTTGTCTTCTGTTATGATTTATGTATTGATGAATGTGATTCTTCTTGTTCGTATTCTTTTATCGACTCTTCACTCCATAAACCTAAGGTCATGTTTATTGAGCTCAGTTTTCGCTTGGTGACAAGCGAAGTCTAAGCTTGGGGGGAGTTGATACGTCCATTTTGCATCACTATTCTGTATCATAATTTACTGTTATTCATTGATATATTTTATATTAAGAGATGATACTTATGTAATTTCATCTATTTTTGCATGGTTGATGACTTTTGGAGCATGGACTGCTGCAGTCAGGATTCTAATGGACAAGGGGTTGTTTGGAGGCAAAATTCGCGAAGATCAGAAAATCCGGGAAAACACATAGAAAATTCTATTTTTTCAGAAGACAAAGATTGCCAGGAGGGGGAGTGGAGATGGGCCACAGGGGGCCCACACCACCCCTGGTGCAGGCAGCCCTAGGCCGCGCCAACAAGTGGTGTGGCCACCCTGGCCCACTCTAGGCTCTCCCCTTTGGCATATATTAGCCCCTCGAAACCCTAACACCTAGAGAGCGACCACAGAAAGATTCCGCTGCCTCTGTGGGGCAGATAACACCGAGAGAGAAAGATCTCTTCGGCAGACAGAATTCTACCGAGGGAATTCCTTCCCGGAGAGGGGAGATCATTGGTATCAACACCACCATCAAGCTGGACTTCATCGGGATCATCATCATCACCACCACCATCATCTCCACCAGCACCATCATCACCACTTCATACCGCTGTAACAATTGGGTTGAATCTTGCATAGTTCTTAGGGGAAACTTTCCCGGTGTTGATTACTCCTTGTAGTTGATGCTTTTGAGTGAACCATTAAATTATCGTTTATGTTCAGATTGTTACATATCATTATATCATCTCTGATCTTGATCCATATGATGTCTTGTGAGTAGTTCGTTTAGTTATTGAGGACATGGGAAAAGTCATGTTGTTAGTAGTGGAATTGTGTTGAGAAAGATTCAATAGCTTGATATTTAAGTTGTGGTGTATTTCTTCTAGTGGTGTCATGTGAACGTCGACTACATGACACTTCACCTTTATGGGCCTAGGGGAATGCATTGTGTATTTGGCTACTAATCGTAGGGGTTGCCGGAGTGACAAAAACTTGAACCCCCGTTAGGAAACCTTTGCACAAGGGATGTCAGGGTCTTAAAGCTTAAAGTTGTGGTTAGGTTTCTACCTTAATTACTTTCTTGTACTTGTGGATGCTTGCAAGGGGTATAATCACAAGTATGTATTAGTCCTAGGAAGGTCGGTACATTAGCACAGGTTCACCCACAGAACACTTAGCAAACTAAAGAAGATTAATCAACTATATGAAGCGAAAGCACTTGACGATATTCCCGTGTGTCCTCGAGAACGTTTGGTCATCTTAAGTAATACAACCGGCTTGTCCTTTGCTAAAGAAAGGATTGGGCCACTTGTTGCATTTATTCTTATTGTCTTTTATTTACTCGTACTTTATTTATCTGCATTATCCAAAACCCCTAAAATCCATTTGCTAAGTATTTACAGAGAATTCCTGCTCCAAGCCACTCGTCAACACCTTCTGCTCCTCGTTGGGTTCGACACTCTTACTTATCGAAAATACTGCAATACACCCCCTATAGTTGTGGGTCATCATCTACTTGCCTTGTCATTTTGATATGGGGATTCTTCCATATCATCAGGCAAGGGGTACCCCGTTGGCGGTTCTCTATGATACACATATACTTACTATGATAAGAACTTACCGGTAACTAAACTTGAGTAGCATGAGGAGCGGTCCTCGTATTCAAGGGACATGAGATTGCCAACTTATACTTTGTCAAGCATATACTCCATAGTTTGTTCACTTTAACCTTAATCACTTCAAGATGCTTATGATAGGGGCAATGAGAGCTGAAAGCTAATAAGTACCATAATTTTTGGAAGCTCTTTATGAAACTTGAAATCCCTGCTTCCCTCAACGAAGGGCCTATCTTTTACTTTTTAGTTGAGTCAGTAAACCTATTCCTTTCCATCTCAGCAAGTATTTTGAGTTGTTGTGTTTCATTCATTCATATGATGATTTATTCAATCATGTTTCTTATGTTCCTTGTTTTGCACATTACTCTTATCTTAGTGTTTATTACTTTGAAAGCTATCATTGAAAATCCCTTTATGATTGAACTCCTGCAAAATTGTTAACTATTCTTTGACCAAGAGCAAAGTTTGCCATTACTAATTATGATTTACTTTGTGTATCTTTATTGTGTTTCCTTTACTTATTGCAAGATAAGTTATATAATAGTGAGTTGTCTTCTATTATGATATGTGTATTGATGAATGTGATTCTTCTTGTCTGTATTCTTTTATCGACTCTTCGCTCCATAAACCTGAGGTCATGTTTATTGAGCTTAGTTTTTGCTTGGGGACAAGCAAAGTCTAAGCTTGGGGGGAGTTGATACGTCCATTTTGCATCACTATTCTATATCATAATTTAATGTTATTCGTTGATATATTTCATATTAAGAGATGATACTTATGTTATTTTATCTGTTTTTGCATGGTTGATGACTTTTGGAGGATGGACCGCTGTATTCAGGATTCTGATGGAAAAGGGGTTGTTTGGAGGCGAAATTCGTGAAGATCAGAAAATCCGGGAAAATACATGGAAAATCCTATTTTTCTAGAAGACGAAGTATGCCAGAAGGGGGAGTGGAGATGGGTCACAGGGGGCCCACACTCAAGGCTACCCCTAGGCAGCCACAGGTGTGTGGCCACCTGCCCACTCTTGGCTCTTCCCTTTGGCATATATTATCCCCACGAAACCCTAATACCTAGGGGGCGACCACAGAAAGATTCCGCCACCTCTACGGGGCAGAAAACTACAGAGAGAGAAAGATCTCTCTAGCAGACATAATTCTGCCAGGGGAATTCCTTCCCGGAGAGGGGAGATCGTCGACATCAACACCATCATCAAGCTGGACTTCATCAAGATCATCATCACCATCATCTCCAACATCATCTCCACCAGCACCATCATCACCACTTCATAGCGCTCTAACAATTGGGTTGAATCTTGCATAGTTCTTAGGGGAAACTTTCCTGGTGTTGATTACTTGTTGTAGTTGATGCTATTAAGTGGAACCATTTAATTATTGTTATGTTCAGATTGTTGCTTATCATTATATCATCTCTGATATTGATGCATATGACGTCTTGTGAGTAGTTCGTTTGGTTTTTGAGGACATGGGAGAAGTCATGTTGTTAGTAGTGGAATTGTGTTGAGAAAGATTCAATAATTTCTTATTTAAGTTGTGGTGTTATTCTTCTAGTGGTGTCATGTGAATGTCGACTACATGACACTTCACCTTTATGGGCCTAGGGGAATGCATTGTGTATTTTGCTACTAATCGTAGGGGTTGTCGGAGTGACAGAAACATGAACCCCCGTTAGGAAACCTTTGCACAAGGGATGTCAGGATCTTAGAGTTTAAAGTTGTGGTTAGGTTTCTATCTTAATTAATTTCTTGTACTTGCGGATGCTTGCAAGGGGTTTAATCACAAGTATGTATTAGTCCTAGGAAGGTCGGTACATTAGCACAGGTTCACCCACACAACACTTGTCAAACTAAATAAGATTAATCAACTATATGAAGCGAAAGCACTTGACGATATTCCCATGTGTCCTCGAGAACGTTTGGTCATCTTAAGTAATACAACCGGCTTGTCCTTTGCTAAATAAAGGATTGGGCCACTTGTTGCATTAATTATCATTGTCTTTTATTTACTCGCACTTTATTTACCTGCATTATCAAAACTCCCTAAAAATCCGTTTGTTAAGTATTTACAAAGAATTCCTGCTCCAAGCCACTTTGTCAATACCTCCTACTCCTCGTTGGGTTCGACACTCTTACTTATCGAAAATACTGAGATACACCCCCTATACTTGTGGGTCATCACCAACTAAGAGAGCAATAATGTCCATAATCATGCAAAGCGACAAAACATTATTAATTAAAGCATAAAGTGATATTACAAGTCGAAAACTAAATGATCATAGAGGCTATGGTGACTTGGTATAGTATTTAACATGGTGTGAGCATGCACCAAGTCAACCCAAATAAAGCATCAAAGGAGAATACCACAATATTATGCTTTTGTATGCTAAAACAACGCATGATTTTTTCAAGGCACATTAAGCAATCTCAATTGTTTGTAACAAGTCATGCTACAACAATAATCGCTAAGCATAAAGTCATAGCAATATCAAACATGACACGATAAACTCTAGGCCACAGTCAAAACAAGCTTCCTTTTGTACCACTATAAGCATGAAACTTCCTACTCTTTCCCAACACCAATCGAAAACTAAAGCTAAACGCAGTGCTAGCAAAGGAGAACACTCGCGGAACAATAAGAGTCAAAACTAGAGTGTTCTGGGCAATGAATAACGGGATGTGTCTCTCTCCAAAAGAAGTGTGTTGGGATCCAACTAACTTATTTAAGCAAACCAAACAAAATAGAACTAAAAACAAAAACAAATACGCTCTAAGAAAAACACAATTGTGCATGAAACAATAAAAATGAAGTGTTTCGGAAGAAAACTTGAGATTTTATTGATGAAGAAGGGGGTGCCTTGGGCATCCCCAAGCTTTGACGCTTGTACTTCTTGAATATTTATTGGGGTGACACGGGTGGCATCCCCAAGCTTGAGCTTTTGTCCATACTTCATCTTATCACATTATTCTTCCCCTACACTTGAAAATTTCCTTCATACAAAACTTCACACAATCTTCATTAGCAACATTAGTGTACTCAAGATAGTAAGTCTTTGGGTTTAGTTTTAACACAAGTAAAACTTCCATTAAAACACAAGCTACTGTAGCAATTCCTTTTAAAAGCTCAAGTGATCAAAGAGGACTCAAAGAGAAAGCGATTAAGAGGCAAATGCAAATAATGGCAGAAATCTGTCAAAACGGACCAGCAGGTGAAAACCGATTTTTTCGAAGACCTTCTGTTGCTCAAATCAAAAAGTGTTGAACAAACGAAAGTTAGCTAACAACCTGGGGGATTTATTCAGAAAATTACAGTTAAATCCGACATACAAAGATTTTTCACGAATTTTTATAGTGAAGCACAAAAATCTGTTTCAGGACAGCACTTCCCCAAATCTTACTTCCCTCTCATTAGAGGTTATTCTTGGCACAAAAATCAAATAAAAAAGTATAAGGAGAGGTTATTACAGAAGTAATAACCTTCCAAGACTCAAGAAAACTATTGGGTTATCTCCCAAGAAGTACTTTTCTTTTAACGCCTTTAAATTAGGCATGATAGTTTGAGAAGATGCTCACATAAGAAATATGAATTGAAGTAAAAGAGATCATCAAGAAGCAAATTCAAAGCACATTTAAGTCTAACCCACTTCCTATGCATAGGAATCTTGTAAAGAAACAAGTCATGAAATCACAAAGCAACAAGCATAGGAAAGCAAAACAAGTGCAACTTCAAGACTTTCAACATAAAGAGGGGAAACTTAATATTATTGGGATGCATAAAACCATGTTTCCCTCTCTCATAATAACTTTCAGAAGAATCATGAATAAAATTAACAATATAACTATCACATAAAACATTCTTATCATGAGCCACATGCATATAATAATTACTCTCCACATAAGCATAGTCATTCTTATTAATTGTAGTGGGAGCAAATTCAACAAAATAGCTATCATTATTATTCTCATCACCATAATCATCAAATATAGGAGGCATATTGTAGTCATAATTAATTTCCTCCTTAATAGTAGGTGGACTGAAAATATCATATTCATCATTGTAATCATCATATATTGGAGGTATAGTATCATCAAAGCAAATTTTCTCCTCTAAAGATGGGGGACTAAAACGATCATTTTCATAAAAACTAGCTTCCCCAAGCTTAGACTTTTCCATAGCATTAGCAATAATGGTGTCCAAAGAATTCATACTAACAACATTGCTATTAGCATGCAAATAAAGTTCCATAGGTTTTTTAATTTTCTCTTCAAACACTTCATGTCCTAACTCAAGATAAATACTATAAAGCTCTCTAATTTTGTTGTTGATTTCCATTAAGCCTAACTAGTGAAAACAAGAAACAAAAAGACAAAATTGTAGAATCTAAAGGAAATAAGTTCGAGCACTCACACCGGAGGATGTGAGTACCTTTTACCTTACCTCCCCGGCAAAGGTGCCAGAAAATAGCTTGATCTCTACGCACGCTTCTATTCTTGTAGACAATATTGGGCCTCCACGTGCAGAGGTTTGTAGAACAACAACAAGTTTCCCTTAAGTGGATCACCCAAGGTTTATCGAACTCAGGGAGGAAATGGTCAAAGGTATCCCTCTCAAGAAACCCTGCAATCCAGATACAAGAAGTCTCTTGTGTCCCCAACACACCCAATACACTTGTCAGGTTTATAGGTGCACTAGTTCGGCGAAGAGATAGTGAAATACAAGTAATATGGATGATTATAAGTGGTAATTGCAATCTGAAATAAGTGGCAGCAAGCAAACATGTAACAAAACTGATTGTAAAATGGTGTTTCAATGCTTAGGAACAAGGCCTAGGGATCATACTTTCACTAGTGGACACTCTCATATAAATATCTTCTCTTCATGATGCTACCCTGAACTACTCTCCGGTTAGACGATGTAGGGCTATAACAGCACACCTTAAAGTTCACATTCCCCATCTAGATAACCCCTTACTATCACCTTGAGCGCTAGATGGTTCCAACAAACACCACAATCTCATAGACACATCCAACTCAAATTATACTCATGATAAGTATTTCTGTAATCTTAGCCAAAGTGCCACACGGTGTGCACACTTTCAACTTCACACATGTGGGGATAAGCAGAGATTAATTAAAGCACTTGAGTAGCAAAATATCTATAGATTACAAAGCTCATGATCTCAATAAGATCATGCATAGAGAGAGATATGAACACATAGCTACCTGTAGAGCCCTTAGCCTCGAGAGAGAACTACTCCCTCCTCATCATGGGAGTCAGCAATGGCGATGGAGATGGCGGTGGAGTCGATGGAGATGGCTCCGAGGGCACTTCCCTGTCCCGGCAGGGTGCCGGAACAGAGACTTTTCTCCCCCAAATCTCCTCTTTAGTGGTGGCGGTGCTGCGGAACTTTTTGTGGAATTGTGATCTGGTACTTAGGGTTTTCGTCCCGGGAGGCTTTTATAGGCGGAAGGGCAATGTCGGTGGGCGCCCGAGGGGCCCACACCACCCCCTGGCGCGAGCTAGGCTAGCCCGCGCCACCAGGTGGTGTGGACACCTCGTGGCGCCTCTCCGTCTCGTCTTCTTGGCTCCGTGAGTCTTCTGGTAAATATCGACTTTGGCTTTTGTCCGGTCCAATTCCGAGAATATTTCTTTGCCATCTTTTCTGAAAACAAAAACAGCAAAAAACAAGCAACTGGCACTGCGGCATCTTGTCAATAGGTTAGTTCCAAAATATGCATAAAAGTATCTCACAATGTAGACAAAACATAAGATAGTTGATATAAAACAAGCATGGAACATCAAAAATTATAGATACGTTCATGACGTATCAGGAGGGCAACAGGATGAGGAGGAGCAGGAGTAGGAGCAGGAGGAAGAGCAGGAACACAACCTTGCTTGGGAGGGACAGCAGCAGCAAGGGGGAGCTTGGGACCCGTGGCCCAACCAGCCACAGCAGGGGTATAGCTATGTCCCCTATCAGGAGTTTCAGCAGCTCAACCAGCGCGTTGGGGAGATCGACCACACTCTTCAGGAAGTGAATGATGAAGATGTGAATACTTTGACTCACAACTTTAGTCACTTCATGACCCACATTCCCGACTACTACCAGCAGTATCCGCACCAGCCGCCAAATGACGGCAGGAACTGAGCCTGGCAATAGCCTAAGCTTGGGGGAGGTTTGAAAACCTCCAAACTTTGCATTCATATTTTTATTTCTTCTTTTGATTTATTTTATTTCCTCAAATTTGCATGTTTATTTTCAGATTTGCATGTCTAAACTGAAAATACAAAAAAAATAGTTGTAACTTTATTTGCAAGTTCGTTTCTTTGTTTCTCTCGGAGATTGCTTAATTTCAGGTGACTTCGCAATAGGGAAACATAGAGGGGGTTCGACTCAAATACAAGAACGAAGCAAGCAAGAAGAGGTATCACATTCCTTTCATCATCCTTTCTGCAACCTTAAATTGATCCTACAATTATTTACTCGCTTGCACTGGAGTCACTCCCCACTTAGCTTGTTATCCTATAAATTCTATTCCTTTGTTAGTGTCTCCTTTTAGCTTTGAAACAATGAGCAATGAACTTGGTTAAAAATACTTTCTACATTTTTACAACGAGAAAAAGCATTTGAAAGATGACTTGAGTCCATGTTTACCCCAAAGAATTTAATTTTAGAACTACTCCATCCCATTTGAGCTTAATATAAATAGACTCGATAGTACCTTTGATTGATTTTTTTGATAAAATGGATGCTTCGAAGTAGTAGAGATTATGCCACTACTTTTTCTAATAATTACCGTAAGATATTGCTTTACGCATGTCATTACAACTCTATCGTGCTCCATGGGGAACTTTTAACTCCATTGGCCAACAAACGATCTAAATGTGGGAAACCACTTGATTTCGGCTATTGAGTTATGTAAACGTCTG
The DNA here is from genome assembly GCA_023614405.1 of Avena insularis. Taxonomy (NCBI): domain Eukaryota; kingdom Viridiplantae; phylum Streptophyta; class Magnoliopsida; order Poales; family Poaceae; genus Avena; species Avena insularis. The sequence continues at coordinate 407,733,391 of CM042684.1, read as the reverse complement.
TAGCTGCAATGCTATGATGGTTAATTTTTTTAGTCTCCTCATGGTTTCACGTTCCAAGTGAAGTTGTAGTACTCCTCTGGCCCATTATTTCTCAACAATTATTTATTGGCATGGTCACGAGTGCACATCACAACCCCAATTTAACATGATAAAAATAGTGGCATGATTTCACTATGAAAGTGCTAAAGTTTTTCAAAGGAAAAAGGTGCTTTGAGAGTCTTGAAATTTTGACATGGGAGTAGATGAGTTGTTCTTAAATTAAATGTTTTGATGCCAACTTGAGTACTCCTAATTGGTTAAACAAAGAAGAACAAAAAGTTTTCATCTCTCAAAAAAGAGAGGCACCAAAAGAATTTGTCTCACTTTCCTAGCTAAACTTTCGACACTTGCTTGGGCATATGATTCATTTGCTAACAAGAAATACGTGGTTAGGAAGTGTACTCAGTGCAATATTGTGAATACTTGTATGATCATATTTAAGATTGCAGGGATTGTGAAGAAAAGAATTTGACACCAATTCAAACTTGTGAGTTCCTTTATTTTGAGTCTCTAATCTCCGCTATTCTTTCTTATTTCCTTGTCACTCGAGGGGGAGCAACATCTAAGCTTGGGGTAGTTGATAGCTGTGAGATTCGACACATTTTTATGGCTTTTATTGATGGTTTTCTCCCGAATTTGATCGTTTTCTGGCTTTACCTAACGCTAATACTTTGATAGGAAAGAAAACTTGGTTTTTAATATGTGTTTCAGGTTCTGAACGTCAACAAAAGGTTTTAACTAGAGAAACACAATATTTTGAAGAAAACAAGCAAGTCTCTCTTTGGAAGCACTCGAGGGGAGCACACAGAATCATTAACAAGCAACTATATGGCGGGAATATTTTTCTGGCCGTATAATTGCCGCCGCCTCTGTCTTGTCAAAAGGGACAACTTTCGTGAAGGGACCGAGGTCGAAAACACAACACAGCAGCCGCCATACCATCCAGAAGGGAGAAAGAAGAGATCCGAAGAAGAAGGGGAGGACGTTCTTTATCTCGCTCCATGATCATCGCCCTCCTAGCCAATACACCCCCATAACCACTACTTGTACTAGAGAGAGAGAGGGATCTCCAGCTTGCAAGACTAGGGTTTGAGATTGTTTCTTCCCATCTTGAATTGTGTTGGATATTTTTCTATTCTTATTGTGCATCTCCATGGTAATACAACGGCGAATTCCCTTTATTTGATTATATTAATGATATGTTCTTCTCTCATGTGTGAGTAATTCCCTTGGGCGTGGGAGATGTAGGGGATTGGTGAGATGTGATGTGCCTTCATATATTTTCCATTAGTTTGTGATTGAGTCTAATTATTATATTATGTGTGCTTGACTATTTGTGGGATGCCTAATGCTTGTTGTCCAATTAAGGGCCCAGACAACATGATGCTTTTTCCTACATAGATAATATCTTGTTCGCTAGTGGATCGGCGACCCCCGGGTGACACGGGGATATCAATGGAAAACTAGTAGACTCGAGGATAACAAGGAACCACTGTGCTTATTGCATTAGTCCGATCCAAGGAGCTTAATCGCTAAGCAACCTGAAGGGTCTTAGTCGTCTAGTGTCTGACCATGGTTTTGGTAACGGGCTAGTAGGATTATTGAAGTTGGGATGAAATCTACCAAGAGGAGTTCCGGCTAATTATGGGTTGCTCGTCTACACATATATTTATAAGATTATAATTGTTACATATATCATTCGTCCACCTGGCACAGTCACTATCACCATGAACTGAATCTCCCCGCGCCTTCTTTTGCCATCTGCAGGAAACAACAAACAATCAAGTTGTTCTTTACTTTTATGTTTTACATTTCTGAAGTTTACATTTTAGTTCTATTTAAATACATCTCATTTAATCAAAACCCCATTCTTATTTCAACACTTGTAGTCAATTCGCTTGAAGACCTATGACAACTTCGGGTGTGATAGAGACTTCACCCATAAACACTTACCTTTGGGCTCCTTGTGGGATCAATATCTATACTTCGAAACTAGCTACAAGTTTCTACAACAATGATTCCAATGAAGATTGGAGTGACATCTACATCTGTTGTGATGTCTACGATCCCCCGGATTTTTAATCCCAGATGCCCGTTATGCCATACCTCGCAATCCCAGGATTACCATTTTTGCGAGACATAACGGATTGGATATCATAGTACATCATCCATTACAAACCATACATAAGGTTTTACACAAATAAGGATCTCATGATCTAGTCTTTAATACAACAAGCAGCGGAAATAAACGATAGCGTAGCGGTGAGGTCCATCTTCAGGGGCACAGGCAATGCTGACGAAGGCAGATAGTCCTAGTTATCATAGCCGTCCTGCTGACCATCATCTTGATAATCTCCTTCATAGTCTGGCCATGATAACAGCCAGGGACAAAAGCCATGAGTACTCTTTAAGTACTCGCAAACTACTACTAACAAGGGTTATAAATCTAAGTTAAGGTGCTGAATAAGAATAACTATCAAGTTAAGTTTGAAACCTAAGCTGAGTTCTGAAGCAAGAAAAGATAAAGTAAAGTTCTAGAATCACTTAAGTTGGGAAGCTAATTTCATTAACACAACCCTGTTGTGGTCAAGTCAAAGTTCATCATTCATTTCAAGTTATTTAGAAAACATCTGACAATGAAACAGTATGGCCATTCTAATTGTCCAGAACCGCGGACGCGGCTATTCGAATAGTTTGACACTCTGCAGAGGTGGTACACTTTCACCACAAGATTCGATACATCTGTCAGGGATAACCCTGAATCATCATACTTAGTATGCAGATAATCAAACATAACCTTCCCTTTACACACCCTAGTACAAGCACCTCTCCTATGAGCATGGCCTCCCAACCATGACCATCACCATCTTGGGCAATCGTGATAGGTGGACATCATTGAGAGGTAGCCTCAGCTCAAACCTCTCCCATGAGGGAACTAATACTAATGCATATAAATTTCCAGCTAAGCCTTACCCAATTCAGGTAATGTGGTTGTACGGTAAATTTGGAATGGTATCGCATCCGAATCCAACCATCAGTTTTATAAAAGGGTTAAGGCTCATGCCTCATCATTTTCATCATCATAAACCAATTGTGTTTCTCAACACATGTCAAAACATCTCAATAGAATGACTCATCATTCCAAGTTTTTCATAACTCATTTTCACCAAGTGTTCCCATCTAAAGTGACTCAAGTTTTTGAGCTATTCTAAAGTACTAAGTTAAGAGTGTTCACTAAGGTGGAAAGATGGGATCAATCTCATGCCATAGAATGACATCTAAAGGTTTCTAAGTAGGTCAAGTTTTATACTCTTTATGCTACCTTCAAAATTAATTAAAGAACTTTGTGTAAACTAAGGGAGGTAAAACTTGTCAATAAGACTTGGGGTACTAAGTTGAAGGGGGGTGATCAAAGCATGCTAAAGGCATCTTTACTAAACCATCTAGTTTTATTCTAGCTTGCTACAATAGCTTACTAAAGCATGTTTGCAAGGGTTAGCTTTCCACTAAGAGCTTGCCTTGGTTGGTGCAGTGGTTGAAGTTTTCTTCTTCTTCTTCTTCTTGGTAGAACTCCTCCTCCTCGAAGGCTTGGTCGGTACTATCGTCTAGAAATACATAGGGAGTGCACAATCACCAACAATACTTAACTAGACTAAGTAGTATTCTAAACCACACAATTGATGATCTATTATCATCCCAAACATCACAAGTTTTAATTCAATAGTTTCAACCTTTTTATGTTAGAAAAGTAATTTCTACTCATTGAAAAATTAACTAAAATTTAATATTCACCACCAAAATATGGGATCATGTGGACACATGTCCACGCCACATATTATAACATGTGGGAATGAGATTTAAAGGTTGGATCAATATTACTTTGGTTTAAGTTTATTATTTAATGATTTAAAGTGACTAGAAATGCCTATATAGCATTATTTTGGTACTAGTCCAAAGTCACTGCCTATAAAACTTAATATTATTACATATTTGGATAGATATGATGAAATGTGATTTTTGAGAGTTGGAATCAACTCAAAAGCTAACTTGGTTGATTTTATAAAAATGTTTCAAGTTGCAAACGCTTCTATCTTCTTATTTTTATTAGGAGAAATCTATAACTCTAAATGAATTAAATACAACGGGCTTGGATAGAGCATTTCAATACCTTTCAGACAAAATTAGTTTCATGTAATTTGGATTTGTCAAACTCCCAAAATTGAATTTTGAAACACTGGACAGAAACTATATTCTAACTAAAAAGAAAAATCCAGTTTTGAATCTACGGGCTTCTGCTGAAAGGAATGGGGCCGCTCCTGGGCCACGCCGCACGGGCTCAGCTGGCAGGGGGGTCCCACTGGTCAATGGCACTTAAAACGCGAAACGGTACGCGCGCTGTGGGCCGTGCGTTTAGAGGCTAGATCTACGGCTGGGTCAATGCGACGATTTAACGTGTCGCCGGCGAGCTCGAACCCTAGCGGCTCGGTGGGGGTCTACTGGGGGCGTACCAGGGCTCCAGCAGGATCGGCGATGCGGGCAAACGACGTGGAAGACGACGGCAAGGCTAGGCGTGGTCGTGGCGGAGCTTAGGGTGGCCGGAATCAACGGCACCCTTCTTCTCCCGAGGCGGCGGCTCTGGCTCCAATTCCAGCGAGCTGCTGCTCCACTTGCTCCGGCAAGGGGTGGGTGAGGTTCAGAGAGGTGAGGGGAGTGGAATGGTGTGAGTCTTTGGTGCTGGGGAGGGCTCCTTTTATAGGCTCGACGGTGAGACCGAGCGGGATGGGCGGTCGACGGTGGCAACATGGCTACGGCGAGCTAGCGGCATGGCTGGGGATTGCGATCGGTGGGCGGTTCCCTGGCGGTGCTCTAGTGCTTCAATGCGGCCGTAGGGGCGGTGGCATGGTCGGGCGAGGGAGCGCGCTCATGCCAAAGCGGTGTCCACGGCGAGCGGTGGTTGTGGGGCTTTGGGCAGCGAACGGAGGTGTCTAGGGTGTTCTCCAGGTCGAGGCGGAGCGGTGGGCGCGGGCTGGTGCCAAGGGGCGGTTGGTGCGAGCGGGGACAGTGCGCGCTCTGCGGGCGGCGTCGACATGATTCGGTGGCACTGGGCGCGGGTTCTTCTCTATGGTCCATGGCTGCTCTTGGCTCGGGAAAGGGACAGAGAGGGGCGGTGCGGTGCTGGCTACTTCCTGGACATGGAGAGGGGGAGAGGGGTGGTCTGATGCGGCGGTTGCAAGTTTGACCGGCGAGGCATGGCTTGGGTCGGCATGGCATTGTTGCTAGGGGTGTAGGGGATGGGTGTTTAGGCTTTGGTTAGATCATTGGGAGACAGAGGGAGTAAATGGGGATCAAATGGGGGCAAAACTCTGTTCAAAACAGTGAGCTAAGATTTGAGCTAGATTCTTGCCTGCCAAGTGTTTGATGAAATGGCCGCAAGAGAAAAAGTTTTGAATTTTGAGTCAAAAATTTTGGGTGATCTCCATAGTGATAGGTAGTCTCTGGTTGCAAGGGTTTTGAAAATGGTGCTCAATTTGATGGTTTTTTGAAATAGGGGTGATCTATGCATATGCATTAGATTCAATTTTAAACTGTCATTTAAAATAGTTTATAGAATGTTTTTAGTAGATCAAAAGGTGGGCCTTGGTACCTCATTATGTGTACTAGCATGGGGTGCAAAGATCAAGAATTGTTTATATTAAGAATTGAGTACTAGGAATAGCCAAAGTAGGCATGAGAGTTAAATTTGTCAAAATGACCATTCCTTCATTTTAATTCTTTTTTATTTGATTTTCTTTAGGAAAAGTTTGGGAAAGATGTAGATGATGTTTAAATCACCTAAGAAACATTTTACAAGCATTGGATCAATCAATCATGGCAATTCAAACAACTCCTATTTTAAATGCACACATATATGAATGCTTTCATTTTAAATTTGGAAAAGTTTTTGTTAACCCCATTTTTGGATGATTTGATCTTGATAAGCTTGGATTGAAGTTTTGGGATGTTACAAACCTTCCCCCCTTAAACAAAATATCGTCCCGAGATTTACAAGAAAACTAGGAACTAAAGAGATCTGGGAACTCTGTCCTAATGTAATCCTCGCGCTCCCAAGTGGCTTCCTCCTCAGTATGGTTGCTCCACTGAATCTTGAGAAACTTGATACTCCTGGTCCTGGTGGTTCTGTAGGCTTCTTATAAGATACGGATGGGTACTTCCCGATAGGTCAGGTCATTGTTGATTTCCACTGCTCTGTGATCAATATTCTTGAAAACTTCAGTCTTCTCAGGCACTTCCAAGCATTTGCGAAGTAACGAGATATGGAACACATTGTGGATGGCTGACATCTCTTCAGGCAATTCCAGCTGATACGATACTTCTCCTCGACGGTTCAGAATCTTGAAAGGTCCGATATATCTCGAGCTAACTTTCCTTCGGACTAAAGCGTTGAGTTCCCTTCAATGGTGAAACCTTGAGATATCTGAAATCTCGACATTGAAAGTCAGGTCTCTCCTTCTCTTGTCAAGATAACTCTTCCGTCGGATTGGGCGGTCTTGAGGTGCTCACGAACTTTGTGAACTTTCTTCGCTTCTCGGAGAATGTCGGGTCCAAAGATCTGACTCTCTCCTACTTGCGACCAATTCAAAGGGGTACGACACTTTCTTCCGTATAGGAATTCAAATGGTGCCATCTGCAAACTAGCTTGATAACTGTTGTTATATGAGAATTCTACAAAGGGCAGGCAATCTTCCCATTTTGATCCGTATTCCAACACACAAGCTCTAAGCATATCCTCCAAGATCTGGTTGACTCTCTCAGTCTGTCCATCTGTTTGTGGGTGATACGCGGTACTGAAGTTCAACTTGGTTCCTAATCCTTCCTGAACTTTCTGCCAAAATCTTGAAGTAAACTGAGTTCCTCGATCTGATATGATGGTCTTGGGGGTTCCATGCAGACTAACAATCCTAGGAATGTACAGCTCTGCTAGTTTTGCACTCTGGTAGGTTGTCTTGACAGGTATGAAGTGGGCTACCTTGGATAGTCTATCAACTATGACACAGATTGAGTCATTTCCCCTACTAGAAGTAGGTAAACCGGTGATCAAGTCCATTCCGACAGAATCCCATTTCCATTCCGAAATATGCAATGGTTGCAACAATCCTGCAGGTCTCTGATGCTCTGCTTTGACTCTTTGACAGATGTCACATTTGGCGATGTAGCTTCCGATCTCTCTCTTCATCTTATGCCACCAAAATTGCTCTTTCAAATCCTGATACATCTTTGTTCCTCCGGGGTGGATAGAATAAAGAGTATCATGATCTTCCTTCATGATAATTTCCTTCAGCCCAATCACTGCACACGATACGTCCTTTGTACCACAGTACACCTTCTTCGTCTTCGGTGAATCCAGGTACTTTGCCTGTACCAATACGATGTTTGATTCCGTCGATACTTTCATTCCCCTTCTGGGCTTCGTTGATTTGGCTAATCAAAGTGGGTTGAAGTTCAATTCTATCTAGGAATCCTTTGCTAACTAACTCAGTCCTGAACTACTCCAACTCCTCATACAAACTTGCTTGCTTCTCTTTGATCATGGTGTTTAGCCTACACGGCAATTTGCTTAGAGCATCCGCTACCACATTGGCTTTGCCAGGGTGATAGTGAATGTCAAGGTCATAATCCTTGATTAACTCTATCCATCTTATTTGCCTCATATTCAACTCCTTCTGGGTGAAGATATACTTCAAGCACTTATGATCTGAGTAAATCTCCTTCCTGGTTGAACACGACGCTGCTGCTGAGCTGGGGCATTCACAGGGGCATTGGCGGCAGTCTTCTTGGGACACTCATTGGAGTAGTGACCCTTCACTCCACACTCGAAACAAGTGATCTGGGACTTGTCCTTGACTGCGACAGGTACAGCATTGCTGCCAGTTCTGGGGGCAGTGTTGTTGTTGTTGAAGGAAATATGCCCTGAGAGGCAATAATAAAGTTGTTATTATGTATTCCTTGTATATGATAGATGTTTATTTTACATGCTATAATTGTATTGATAGGAAACATCAATACATGTGTGTTTAATAAACAAAAAGGGTTCCTAGTCATGCCTCTCTTATAGACTAGCTTGTTGATTAACAGGATGATCAAGGTTTCCTGATCATGGACATTGGATGTTGTTAATAACAAGGTCACACCATTGGTGAAATGATGTGATGAACATTCATCCGAAGTATAGCATTACGATCAAGTCATTGTGTTTATATTGCTATAACATCATACGAAGTAATCTTTATCCTTAGACCATGAGATCATGTTAATTGCTAACACCGAAAGAGTATCTTGATAACATCAAACGTCACACCGTAACAGGGTGACTATAAAGATGGGTTCAGTGCTACGAAGGTGTTATGTTGAGGCTCATGGATCAAGAGTGGAATTTGCCAATCCAGATGATGGATAGATATACTCTAGGCCCTCTCGGTGATATCACATTAGGATATCTTGCAAGCAAGTGATGTGATCACTAGAATGTTATATCACGGAAACGAGAAAAGAGTGCATGTCGGTAACGAGATCAAACTAGGTATGGAGATACCGATGATCGAATCTCGGACATGTAATATATCGAGAGACAAAGGGATTTAGTTACAAGCGTTAAAGGTTCTCACGATCACAGGAGCCACCGTTGAATGTGTAGGAGTCAGTACGGATCTCCAGGTCCCGCAGCTGATTATTGATCGGAGAAGGGTCTCGATCATATCTGCATTATTCGCGAACCATAGGGTGGCACACTTAAGAGTTACCGAACACCATTTTGGAGCACATATGTTTCAGACGAAAGAATTGCAAAGCGCGGGAATTGTTTCAATAGAAATCGAAAATTGTTTCGGGTGAAATTGCAGAAGGTGGTTCTGCATGTGATATTGAAATATTGCAAGGGGCTATATGTGAATGTTTGTTAATTAAAGTAATTAACAAAATTCTGAATAAATTTAATAAAAGGGTTTTATTAAATGAGAGAGCATTAAATTTGGAGAAACTTAATGCATTTAAAGTGGAGACTTTAAAAGGGAATGTGAAGAGGCATTTTAATGTGGAGGAGTTACCACAACATGAATGGGGGAGGTGAGGGGTCACCCCCCCCCATGCGCCGGCCATGGAGAGAGGGGGCACCCCCCCCCCTCCTCCTATAAAAGGCCACCCATTCCCTCCTTCATCCTCACGCCTCCTTGTGAAGGATCTCTCTCCTCCTCTAGAATTATTCCCCCATGGTCTCGGATTAGCGAGATACATGTTCCCGGTGGCATTTAAATGCTGAAGGAGTTGTTGCTCACTGGATCACTGGAGCGAGGAGGTGGAGGTTGTCCGTGGCTTGAACGTAAAGGAAAAGTGATGCCGCTGAGTTGCGGCGCTCGGACTTCCTCACGATCTTGAGATCGGCAAGTGTACGACTACATCAACCACGAGTTCCTACTCGTTAACAAAGCTCGTTGTCTTAGAGGGTAAGTTCTCTATGGATGTATGTCCACCCGTTTGCTTTGTACCTAGTAGATAGATCTTGGCGTGTAGTTCACACCGTAGGAAAATTTTGTTTTCTATGTTGCGGACCCAACAGTGGTATCAGAGCCTGATCTATGCGTAGGTGCTTTGCACGGGTAGTACACATATGTTTATATGTGGGCGATGATGATCATGTTATTGCATCTTCTATGTACTTTGGATATTGGTGGCATAGTGGGATGAAGCGGCCCGGACCAACCTTACATGTCATCGTACATGAGACCGGTTCCACGACTGACATGCAACTTGTTTTGCATAAGTGGCTGGCGGGTGTATGTCTCTCCTACTATAGTCAATATCTGATTTACAACGAGTTGCTAATAACTTGGTTATCCTTGTTGTGGTTCATGTTCGTAGGTTAGAGAGGTTCTATCTCCGAAATCCCTAAGCCACGTAAAACTTGCAATTGATAAATTAGAGGCGTCTAGTTTAGATCGTTGCTGGGCTAGTGTTTTGATATGGTATTGTTGTAAGTAGATGTATGATAGATACTCTTACAACTCACTTAACGTGTAAGTTCCATAGACCTTGGCCTTACACACAAAGGAATGATAGATATCATACCACGATGCAAATGATAGAGATCAAATGCATGGACCATATCATCTCACTTCACACATTAGATGTTAGCATCTTATACTGCTTGTTTGGCGCATTTGGTAGCATTATAAGATGATCGCTCATTTAGATATCAAGATAAAATGTGTTCTTCCTTAAGTATGCACCGTTTTGTGGATCGTGTTTTGAGGCATCACGTGATGATCGGGTGTTTTCAACTCTACGCTTTCATACAATGGGTGTAAGACAGTTTTACACACGCAAATACTAAGGTTCTTACTTGACGAGCCTAGCATGTACAGACATGGCCTCGGAACACGGACCGAAAGGTTAAGCATGAGTCATATAGTTGATATGATGCCCATATAGATGCTCGCCTTTGAAGCTACACCAAGTCACATGATGATCGGACTTGGTGTAGTGGATTTGGTTCATGTAATCACCAAAAGGACACGAGGGATGTCGTTTTTGAGTGGGAGTTCATTAGTAATTTGGATTAGTAGAACTCAATCTATCATATACTTAGTCTAAATATACTTTACAAATTCTGTTGTAGATGGCACCACCTTCTTTTAATTTCAATGTGTTCATGGAGAAAGAGAAACTTGTCATAATGGTAGCAACTTCACCAATCTGGCTATGAATTTGAGGATTCTCCTCATCACGCACAAAAGCAATATGTGCTAGATGCGCCGCTAGGCCCCCCACCAGCTCCTGATGCCCCTGACGAGGAAAAGAACATCTATATAACTCGTCAGGAGGACCACAACTTAGTTCATTGCGGCATACTGTATGTGCTAGAGCCAGAACTTCGAAAGCGTTTCGAAAATGGCAATGCCTTTGATACCATGGGAGAATTGAAAATGATTTTCGATACCCATGCTACCGTAGAGAGTTATAATGCTACAGAAAAGTTCTTTAGCTGCATGATGGAGGAAAACAGCTCCGTTAGTGAGCACGTACTCAAAATGTCTAGGTACGCCGATAAGCTTGTGTCCTTCGGAATAACGATTCCCATTGACTTAGGCATACATCGTGTTCTCCAATCTCTGCCACCTAGCTACAAGAGCTTCGTGATGAATTATAATATGCAGGGCATGAAGAAGTCTCTTCCCGAGCTTCATTAATGCTTAAGACCGCAGTGGAGATTAGGAAAGAACATCAAGTGTTGATGATCAATAGGACCACCGGTTTCAAGAAGGACAAGAAAGGCAAGCACAAGGGAAAGAAGGGTGGCAAGTCTGCCATGCTCGAAAAGAAACCCGAGCTGGCCCTAAGTCTAACGAAAAGTGCTACTATTGCAAGGGATCGCCATTGAAGAAGAATCGCCTAAGTATTTGGCGGACAAGAAGTCCGGCAAGGCAAACAAAGGTATATGTGATATACATGTTATTGATGTGTACTTGACTAGTACTCACAGTAGCACCTGGGTATTTGATACGGGATCGGTTGCTAATATATGTAACTCGGTTCAGGGCTGCGGAACAAGAGCCGACTAGCAAGGGATGAGGTCACGATGCGGGTCGGCAATGGATCAAGAGTTGATGTGATCGTCGTCGGAACGCTGCCTCTCTATATGCCATCGGGATTAGTTATAAACCTAAATAATTGTTATTTGGTGCCTGCACTGAGCATGAACATTGTATCTGGATCGTGTTTGATGCAAAGTGGTTATTCATTTAAGTCTGAAAACAATGTTTGTTCGATTTATATGAATAATATCTTTTATGGTCATGCACCTATGTTGAATGGTTTATTTCTGTTGGATCTCGATAGTAGTATTACACATATTCATATTATTGATGCTAAAAGGATTAAACTTGATAATGATATATCTACATATATGTGGCACTGCCGTCTAGGTCATATTGGCGTTAAACGCATGAAGAAACTCCATTCTGATGGACTTTTGGAATCACTTGATTTTGAATCAATTGATACATGTGAGCCATGCCTTATGGGCAAGATGACTAGAACGCCGTTTTCCGGTTCAATGGAACGGGCGACAGATCTATTGGAAATCATACATACTGATGTGTGTGGACCAATGAGTGTGTCGGCGCGAGGTGGATATCGTTATTTTGTTACTTTCACGGATGATTTAAGTAGATATGGGTATATCTATTTGATGAAACACAAGTCTGAAACTTTTGAAAAGTTCAAAGAATTTCAGAATGAAGTGGAAAATCATCGTAATAGAAAGATCAAATTTCTACGGTCCAACCGTGGAGGAGAGTATCTTAGTTACGAGTTTAGCACACATATGAAAGACTGTGGAATAGTTTCACAACTCACGCCTACCGGAACACCACAACGTAATGGTGTGTCAGAACGTCGTAATCGTACTTTATTGGATATGGTTCAATCTATGATGTCTCTGACTGACTTGCCACTGTCATTTTGGGGTTATGCACTAGAAACAGCTGCATTCACTTTAAATCGGGCACCATCTAAATCCGTTGAAACGACACCGTATGAATTATGGTTTGGAAACAAACCTAAGCTGTCATTTCTTAAGGTTTGGGGATGCGATGTTTATGTGAAGAAACTTCAACCGGATAAACTCGAACCCAAAGCGAAAAAATGCGTCTTCATAGGATACCCTAAGGAAACGATTGGGTATACCTTCTATCACAGATCCGAGGGCAAGGTCTTTGTTGCCAAGAATGGATCGTTTCTTGAGAACGAGTTTCTTGCGAAAGGTGTGAGTAGTCGAAAGGTAGAACTCGAAGAGGTTATTGAACCTTCTCTTCATGAAATGGCGAGTAGCGCAGCTCCAGAAGTTGTTTCGGAGTTGACTTCACCTGATGAAGAGAGAGCTAATGATATTGATCATGAAACTCCGAAAGAGGACACTACCGAACCTCGCAGGTCAAGCAGGACACATGCAGCTCCTGAACTGTACGGCAATCCTGTTATGAATTTCATGATTGATGAAATGGATGACCCTGCGACGTATGAAGAAGCGATGATGAGCCCGGATTCCAACAAATGGCTAGAAGCCATGAAATCCGAGATGGAATCCATGTACGAGAACCAAGTTTGGAACTTGGTGGACTTACCTCACGACCGAAAGGCCGTTGAGAATAAATGGATTTTCAAAAGGAAAACTGATGCTGATGGTAATGTGACCATCTATAAGGCTCGACTTGTCGCAAAGGGGTTTCGACAAATTCAAGGAGTTGACTACGATGAGACATTCTCTCCCGTAGCGATGCTTAAATCGGTTAGGATTATGTTAGCAATTGCTGCATATTTCGATTATGAAATATGGCAGATGGATGTCAAAACTACGTTCCTCAATGGTAAGATTGAAGAAGAGTTGTATATGATACAACCTAAGGGTTTTGTCGATCCTAAGGATGCTAATAAGGTGTGCAAACTTCAGCGGTCCATCTATGGACTGAAGCAAGCATCATGAAGTTGGAATCTCCGCTTTGATGAGGTGATCAAAGAGTTTGGATTTGTCCAAACTTATGGAGAGGCTTGTATTTACAAGAAAGTGAGTGGGAGCAATGTGGCATTTCTGATATTATATGTGGATGACATATTATTGATTGGAAATGATTTAGATCTTTTAAACAGTGTTAAAAGTTATCTAAACAGCAAATTTTCGATGAAGGACCTTGGTGAAGCTTCATATATATTAGGCATTAAAATTTATAGAGATAGATCAAGACGCCTGATTGGGCTATCGCAGAGTACATACCTTGATAAGATATTAAAGAAGTTTAATATGGACGGAACTAAGAAGGGGTTCTTACCTATGTTGCAAGGCAAGACATTGAGTAAGACTCAAAGTCCGGCTACGGCGGAAGAAAGAGAGATAATGGATAGGATCCCCTATGCCTCAGCCATAGGCTCTATAATGTATGCCATGCTATGTACAAGACCGGATGTGGCACATGCTATTAGTTTGACTAGTAGGTACCAATCTGATCCAGGTTCGGAACACTGGATAGCGGTCAAGAATATCCTTAAGTACTTGAGAAGAACTAAGGATATGTTTCTTATATACGGAGGTGAAGAAGAGCTAGTCGCTAAGTGTTATGTCGATGCTAGCTTTGACACTGATCCGGATGACTCTAAGTCTCAATCCGGATACGTATTTCTCTTGAACGGAGCAGCAGTTAGTTGGAGGAGCTCCAAACAACCTGTGGTGGCTAGATCAACAACGGAGGCGGAATATGTTGCTTCTTCAGAAGCAGCGCAGGAAGCGGTTTGGATGAAAGAGTTCATTATGGAACTGGGTGTGGTTCCCAGTGCGTTGGACCCGATGGTGATCTATTGTGACAACAATGGAGCCATAGCCAACGCAAAGGAACCAAGGTCTCACAAGAATTCCAAGCATATTAAGCGCCGGTTTCACTCCATCCGCGAGCATGTCAAGGATGGAGATATAAAGATTTGTAAAGTGCACACAGACCTGAATGTAGCAGATCCGTTGACTAAAGTACTCCCTAGGGCAAAACATGATCAACACCAGAACTCCATGGGTGTTAGATTTATCACTATGTGACCTAGATTATTGTCTCTAGTGCAAGTGGGAGACTGAAGGAAATATGCCCTGAGAGGCAATAATAAAGTTGTTATTATGTATTCCTTGTATATGATAGATGTTTATTTTACATGCTATAATTGTATTGATAGGAAACATCAATACATGTGTGTTTAATAAACAAAAAGGGTTCCTAGTCATGCCTCTCTTATAGACTAGCTTGTTGATTAACAGGATGATCAAGGTTTCCTGATCATGGACATTGGATGTTGTTAATAACAAGGTCACACCATTGGTGGAATGATGTGATGAACATTCATCCAAAGTATAGCATTACGATCAATTCATTGTGTTTATATTGCTATAACATCATACGAAGTAATCTTTATCCTTAGACCATGAGATCATGTTAATTGCTAACACCGGAAGAGTATCTTGATAACATCAAACGTCACACCATAACAGGGTGACTATAAAGATGGGTTCAGTGCTATGAAGGTGTTATGTTGAGGCTCATGGATCAAGAGTGGAATTTGTCAATCCAGATGACGGATAGATATACTCTGGGCCCTCTCGGTGATATCATATTAGGATAGCTTGCAAGCAAGTGATGTGATCACTAGAATGTTATATCACGGGAACGAGAAAAGAGTGCATGTCGGTAACGAGATCAAACTAGGTATGGAGATACCGATGATCGAATCTCGGACATGTAATATATCGAGAGACAAAGGGATTTAGTTTGAAGCGTTAAAGTTCTCACGATCACAGGAGTCATCGTTGAATGTGTAGGAGTCAGTACGGATCTCCAGGTCCCGCTGCTGATTATTGATCAGAGAAGGGTCTCGATCATGTCTGCATTATTCGCGAACCATAGGGTGGCACACTTAAGAGTTATCGGACACCATTTTGGAGCACATATGTTTCGTATTTAAAGAATTGCAAAGCGCAGGAATTGTTTCAATAGAAACCGGAAATTGTTTCGGGTGAAATTGCAGAAGGTGGTTCTGCATGTGATATTGAAATATTGAAAGGGGCTATATGTGAATGTTTGTTAATTAAAGTAATTAACAAAATTCTGAATAAATTTAATAAAAGGGTTTTATTAAATGAGAGAGCATTAAATTTGGAGAAACTTAATGCATTTAAAGTGGAGACTTTAAAAGGGAATGTGAATAGGCATTTTAATGTGGAGGAGTTACCACCACATGAATGGGGGAGGTGAGGGGTCACCCCCCCCCCCATGCGCCGGCCATGGAGAGAGGGGGCACCCCCCCTCCTCCTATAAAAGGCCACCCATTCCCTCCTTCATCCTCACACCTCCTTGTGAAGGATCTCTCACCCCCTCTAGAATTATTCCCCCATGGTCTCGGATTAGCAAGATACATGTTCCCGATGGAATTTCGTCTGGAAGGAGTTGCTGCTTTCGCTGGATCGCTGGAGCGAGGAGGTGGAGGTTGTCCGGTGGCTTGAACGTGTGTGCGAGTGCGAATGCGCTGCTGAGTTGCGGCGCTCGGACTTCCTCACGATCTTGAGATCGGCAAGTGTACGACTACATCAACCACGAGTTCCTACTCGTTAACAAAGCTCGTTGTCTTCGAGGGTAAGTTCTCTATGGATGTATGTCCACCCGTTTGCTTTGTACCTAGTAGATAGATCTTGGCGTGTAGTTCACACCGTAGGAAAATTTTGTTTTCTATGCTGCAGACCCAACAGTTGTTGCTCTTGGGAGGGGCACGGTTGAAGTTGTTGGCATTGCCGGAGTTGTGATTGTTTCCTCCGGACTTCACATTTCCTCCGCTACGGTTGGGGTAGCTTGGGCGAGAATTTGGGGGTCGGTTGTTCCTTGGTGCATATCCTGGTGAGGGGTTGGGACGGTACTTCTGGTGACTACTGGATCCAGACTGCTGCATCATACGACGCTTGCGGTTGTCGTTTTCCTGGTTAATCTTCCCTTCCATCTGAATGGTAGAGTCGACTAGCTCTTCAAGATCCTGGAAACGGATGTTGACGAGGACAGTCTGCATCTCATCATGCAGTCTGTTTAAGAATCTTTCTTTCTTCTTGGCCTCTGTGTTGATCTCATCCGGTGCATATCTAGCAAGTGACAAGAATTTGTCACGGTACTCTATCACAGTCAATCTTCCTTGCTTCAGTTCACGGAATTCATCTCTCATCCTGTTGACAAGACCTTGCGACACGTGGGTGCGGCTGAACTTGACCTTGAATGCTTCCTGTCATCACCGCCATGGTTCATGTTGTGGATGCTATTCCACCAAGCTCTTGCATCTCCGCCGATAGTGGGTGGCGAAGAGAACTTTCTCATTCTCCTCAACTCCTGCAACTTCGAGGTTGTTTTCCATGGTCTCAGAACACCATCAGCATCTAATGGGTTCTCATATTGGTTGAAGATTGGGGGATTGGTGTTCTGAAATTTTTTGAGTTTAGATCCATGGTGATCCTGATTTCCATGTCCTTGGTTGTTGAGAGCCATTTGGCCGATCTGCTGCAATGTTGCTAAGTTGGCTTGACGCTTGGCCCTGCTTGCTTCACGGTCTGCGATGAGATTCTGCAAGATCTGCAGCATTGGGTCCTGCGATGAGCTGCTCCCTCCTTGGTTTCCACGAGTCATCTAAAGATTGAGATAGATATAGGGGTAAGAGGGAAATTCTAAGGTTCATGGTTTTGGGTTTTCAAAGCTACAACTTTGAGTTAGACTCAGGTTTTTCAACTGACTTCATTTTCATTCATGCAAGCAAGCACACGATACAACACACACCACAACAATCAAAGGGGAAAACAGATGGTTTTAAGAACCATTCTGCAAGCTACGATACAATGAGATGATACATCTCATTCTATGACAGTGCTCTAGTGCATCTACTCATCGTCGATGAAGTCGGAGTCTTCATCATCAGTGTAGAAGTCCACAGCATCCTCTGTCAGAAAGTCATCATTGTTGCTGAGGTAAGAATCCATATCTCCCTGGATGTCTTCACCCTTGTCTTCTTCTTCTTTTGCTGCAAGCTGAGCTTCCTGCTCCTTGACGGTCTTCTCGAGGTCGGCCACCTTCTTGCGAAGACGGGCGATGGTGCGATCCTTCTTTGCACGCTGGCGACAAAGAGACTGACGATCTTGGACGAGCAGTGCGAAAGTCTGGGCCTTTTGGTCGGCAATGGCACGGTTCTGGTTGGCTAACTCTCTGGCATTGTCCAGTTCCTGCTGTCGGTCATGAAGCAAGAAGTCAAGGTTTTCCACTTGTCGCCTCAACTCTGGGTGACTTGGCATCTCCATCGGCATTCCCATGAAGTCACGTCTTGCATAGTGGGCAAAACGGGTTCCTTGAATCTTGTTGACGCTGAGGGCACATAGACGTGCGAGAGCTTCATGCATTGCCCTGGCTAATCCATCTAGCCAGTTGTTCTCTCTCACAGAGAACTGAATTCTCCCGGAAGTTGGTGCTTCGATGCTTCCTCGAGGATCTGCAGTGACTAGCCATTGTAGGTCTCCTCCTGGGGGTCCTGGAAGTTGAGCTCCAAGAAACTCCGGATGTGGGCGTCCCAGTAACTCTGACAGTGAATCCAGATCCCTCTCGAAGATCAGCTGACCTCCATTTCCCAAATGGTAAAACTTGCTGAACTGAGTCTCCATCTACAAGAAGTTAGGATGAGGAAGTTAGTGAAGTGATCAAGTGTGTCAAATTTTAAGTAGTAATGTAAGAATTTTTAGGAACATGTATTTTTGAGAAAGAATGAGTTCACAAGGGTAAGAGAGGAAATAGTTTTTCATAAATACTCACTTTGGTTTTGAAGCTAAGATTTTGGTTTGGACGTCCATTCTAACTAGGGTCTCCTATGATCAGGATGGCTCTGATACCAACTTGTCAACACCCGGATTTTTAATCCCAGATGCCCGTTATGCCATACCTCGCAATCCCAGGATTACCATTTTTGCGAGACATAACGGATTGGATATCATAGTACATCATCCATTACAAACCATACATAAGGTTTTACACAAATAAGGATCTCATGATCTAGTCTTTAATACAACAAGCAGCGGAAATAAACGATAGCGAAGTGAGGTCCATCTTCAGGGGCACAGTAATGTCGACGAAGGCAGATAGTCCTAGTTATCATAGCCGTCCTGCTGACCATCATCTTGATAATCTCCTTCATAGTCTGGCCATGATAACAGCCAGGGACAAAAGCCATGAGTACTCTTTAAGTACTCGCAAACTACTACTAACAAGGGTTATAAATCTAAGTTAAGGTGCTGAATAAGAATAACTATCAAGTTAAGTTTGAAACCTAAGCTGAGTTCTGAAGCAAGAAAAGATAAAGTAAAGTTCTAGAATCACTTAAGTTGGGAAGCTAATTTCATTAACACAACCCTGTTGTGGTCAAGTCAAAGTTCATCATTCATTTCAAGTTATTTAGAAAACATCTGACAACGAAACAGTATGGCCATTCCAACTGTCTAGAACCGCGGACACGGCTATTCGAATAGTTTGACACTCTGCAGAGGTGGTACACTTTCACCACAAGATTCGATACATCTGTCAGGGATAACCCTGAATCATCATACTTAGTATGCAGATAATCAAACATAACCTTCCCTTTACACACCCTAGTACAAGCACCTCTCCTATGAGCATGGCCTCCCAACCATGACCATCGGTCATCTTGGGCACTGCATAGGTGGACATCATTGAGAGGTAGCCTCAGCTCAAACCTCTCCCGTGAGGGAACTAATACTAATGCATATAAATTTCCAGCTAAGCCTTACCCAATTCAGGTAATGTGGTTGTATGGTAAATTTGGAATGGTATCGCATCCGAATCTAACCATCGGTTTTATAAAAGGGTTAAGGCTCATGCCTCATCATTTTCATCATCATAAACCAATTGTGTTTCTCAACACATGTCAAAACATCTCAATAGAATGACTCATCATTCCAAGGTTTTCATAACTCATTTTCACCAAGTGTTCCCATCTAAAGTGACTCAAGTTTTTGAGCTATTCTAAAGTACTAAGTTAAGAGTGTTCACTAAGGTGGAAAGATGGGATCAATCTCATGCCATAGAATGACATCTAAAGGTTTCTAAGTAGGTCAAGTTTTATACTCTTTATGCTACCTTCAAAATTAATTAAAGAACTTTGTGTAAACTAAGGGAGGTAAAACTTGTCAATAAGACTTGGGGTACTAAGTTAAAGGGGGGTGATCAAAGCATGCTAAAGGCATCTTTACTAAACCATCTAGTTTTATTCTAGCTTGCTACAATAGCTTACTAAAGCATGTTTGCAAGGGTTAGCTTGCCACTAAGAGCTTGCCTTGGTTGGTGCAGTGGTTGAAGTTTTCTTCTTCTTCTTCTTGGTAGAACTCCTCCTCCTCGAAGGCTTGGTCGGTACTATCGTCTAGAAATACATAGGGAGTGCACAATCACCAATAATACTTAACTAGACTAAGTAGTATTCTAAAACACACAATTGATGATCTATTATCATCCCAAACATCACAAGTTTTAATTCAATAGTTTCAACCTTTTTATGTTAGAAAAGTAATTTCTACTCATTGAAAAATTAACTAAAATTTAATATTCACCACCAAAATATGGGATCATGTGGACACATGTCCTCGCCACATATTCTAACATGTGGGAATGAGATTTAAAGGTTGGATCAATATTACTTTGGTTTAAGTTTATTATTTAATGATTTAAAGTGACTAGAAATGCCTATATAGCATTATTTTGGTACTAGTCCAAAGTCACTGCCTATAAACCTTAATATTATTACATATTTGGATAGATATGATGAAATGTGATTTTTGAGAGTTGGAATCAACTCAAAAGCTAACTTGGTTGATTTTATAAAAATGTTTCAAGTTGCAAAAGCTTCTATTTTCTTATTTTTATTAGGAGAAATCTATAACTCTAAATGAATTAAGTCCAACGGTCTTGGATAGAGCATTTTAATACCTTTCAGACAAAATTAGTTTCATGTAATTTGGATTTGTCAAACTCCCAGAATTGAATTTTGAAACACTGGACAGAAACTATATTCTAACTAAAAAGAAAAATCCAGTTTTGAATCTACGGCCATGCTGAAAGGAATGGGCCGCCCAGAGCGCTTACGCGCACGGGCTCAGCTGACAGGGGGGTCCCACTGGTCATTGGCACTTAAACGCAAACGGTACGTGGCCAGGCCGTAAGCTTAGAGGCTAGATTCACTACCGAGGGTCGTCGTCGACGACGGACAGGTCGCCGGCGAGCTCGAACCCTAGCGGCTCGGTGGGGGTCTACTGGGGGCGTACCAGGGCTCCAGCAGGACCGGCGATGCGGTAAAACGACGTGGAAGACGACGGCAAGGTTAGGCGTGGTCGCGGCGGAGCTTAGGGTGGCCGGAATCAACGGCACCCTTCTTCTCCCGAGGCGGCGGCTCCGGCTCCAATTCCGGCGAGCTGCTGCTCCACTTGCTCCGGCGAGGGGTGGGTGAGGTTCAGAGAGGTGAGGGGAGTGGAATGATGTGAGTCTTTGGTGCTGGGGAGGGCTCCTTTTATAGGCTCGACGGTGAGACCGAGCGGGATGGGCGGTCGACGGTGGCAACATGGCTACGGCGAGCTAGCGGCATGACTGGGGATTGCGATCGGTGGGCGGTTCCCTGGCGGTGCTCTAGTGCTTTAATGCGGCCGTAGGGGCAGTGGCATGCGGTCGGGGCGAGGTGGCGCTCTGCGCGGCCGAAGCGGCGGTGTCCACGGCGAGCGGTGGTTGTGGGGCTTTGGGCGGTGAACGGAGGTGTCTGGGGTGTTCTCGTGTCGAGGCGAGCGGGCTGGGCTGGTGCCAAGGGGCGGTCGGTGCGAGCGGGGAAAGTGCACGCTTTGCGGGCAGCGTCGGCATGATTCGGTGGCACTGGGCGCGGGTTCTTCTCTGTGGTCCATGGCTGCTCTTGGCTCGGGCAAGGGACAGAGAGGGGCGGTGCGGTGCTGGCTACTTCCTAGACATGGAGAGGGGAAGAGGGGTGGTCTGCTGCGGCGGTTGCAAGTTTGGCCGGCAAGGCATGGCTCGGGTCGGCATGGCATTGTTGCTAGGGGTGTAGGGGATGGGTGTTTAGGCTTTGGTTAGATCATTGGGAGACAGAGGGAGTAAATGGGGATCAAATGGGGGCAAAACTCTGTTCAAAATAGTGAGCTAAGATTAGAGCTAGATTCTTGCCTGCCAAGTGTTTGATAAAATGGCCGCAAGAGAAAAAGTTTTGAATTTTGAGTTCAAAAATTTTGGGTGATCTCCACTAGTGATAGGTAGTCTCTGGTTGCAAGGGTTTTGAAAATGGTGCTCAATTTGATGGTTTTTTGAAATAGGGGTGATCTACGCATATGCATTAGATTCAATTTTAAACCGTCATTTAAAATAGTTTACAGAATGTTTTTAGTAGATCAAAAGGTGGGCCTTGGTACCTCATTATGTGTACTAGCAAGGGGTGCAAAGATCAAGAATTGTTTCTGTTAAGAATTGAGTACTAGGAATAGCCAAAGTAGGCATGAGAGTTAAATTTGTCAAAATGACCATTCCTTCATTTTAATTCTTTTTGATTTGATTTTCTTTAGGAAAAATTTGGGAAAGATGTAGATGATGTTTAAACCTAAGAAACAGTTTACAAGCATTGGATCAATCAATCATGGCAATTCAAACAACTCCTATTTTAAATGCACACATATATGAATGCTTTCATTTTAAATTTGGAAAAGTTTTTGTTAACCCCATTTTTGGATGATTTGATCTTGATAAGCTTGGATTGAAGTTTTGGGATGTTACATTCCAAGACCAAGGACCGCGTGCAAGCACTTGAGATATATCAGAACCAGCAGATACTCCATCACGTTGAAGTCTGTCACCGTCTCAAGGAGATAGAGAAGAAGGGTGATCTTCTTCCATTGGTGACTAAACTCGCAGATAAAGTGGACACTTTGCAATCTGATTTGCGTAGGTGCTATAGCCACATCTCTGGAGGATACCAACAAGAATGTCAACACCCGGATTTTTAATCCCAGGTGCCCGTTATGCCATACCTCGCAATCCCATGATTACCATTTTTGCGAGACATAACGGCTTGGATATCATAGTACATCATCCATTACAAACCATACATAAGGTCTTACACAAATATGGATCTCATGATCCAGGTCTTAATACAACAAGCAGCGGAAATAAAAGATAGCGTAGCAGTGGGATCCATCTTTAGGGGCACAGGCAATGCTGACGAAGGCAGATAGTCCTAGTTATCATAGCCGTCCTGCTGACCATCATCCTGATAATCTCCTTCATAGTCTGGCCATGATAATAGCCAGGGACAAAATCCATGAGTACTCTTTAAGTACTCGCAAACTACTACTAACAAGTAGTAATATCCTAAATTAAAATACTGAATCTAAGTTAACTATCAAGTTAAGTTTGAAGCCTAAGCTAAGTTCAGAAGCGAAGAAAGATAAAATAAAATTCCAGAGACACTTAAGTTGGGAAGCTATTATCATCAACACAACCCTGTTGTGGTCAAGTCAAAGATCATCATTCATTTCAAGTTATTTGGAAAACATCTAACAACAAAAACAGTATGGCCATTCCAATCGTCCATAATCATGAGACGCGCTATTCAATAGTTTGACACTGCAGAGGTGGTACACTTTCACCACAAGATTCGATACATCTGTCGTGATACCTGAATCATCATACTTAGTATGCAGATAATCAAACATAACCTTCCCTTTACACACCCTAGTATAAGCACCTCTCCTATGAGCATGGCCTCCCAACCATGACCATCAGTCATCTTGGGCACTACATAGGTGGACAACATTAAGAGGTAGCCTCAGCTCAAACCTCTCCCGTGAGGGAACTAATACTAATGCATATAAATTTCTAGCTAAGCCTTACCCAATTCAGGTAATGTGGTTGTACGGCAAAATTTGGAATGGTATCGCATCCGAATCCAACCATCAGTTTTATAAAAGGGGTTAAGGCTCATGCCTTATCATTTTCCACATCATAAACCAGTTGTGTTCCGTAACACATGTCAAAACATCTCAATAGAATGACTCATCATTCCAAGGTTTTCATAACTCATTTTCACCAAGTATTCCCATCTAAAGTGACTCAAGTTTTTGATCTACTATAAACTACTAAGTTAAGAGTGTTCACTAAGGTGGAAAGATGGGATCAATCTCATGCCATAGAATGATATCTAAAGGTTTCTAAGTAGGTCAAGTTTTATACTTTTTATGCTACCTTCAATTTTAAGTAGAGAGCTTTGTATAATCTAAGGTGGGTTAAAACTTGTCCATGAGACTTGGGGAATTAATAGTAAAAAGGGGGTGATTAAAGCATGCTTAAAGCATCTTTGCTAAACCATCTAGTTTATTCTAGCTTGCTAACCATAGCTTGCTAAGGTAAGTTTACAAGGGTTAGCTTGCCCTGCTAATAGTGGCTTGCCTTGAGTGGTGCAGTGGTTGAAGTTGTCTTCTTCTTCTTCCTGGTAGAACTCCTCCTCGAGAATTTGGTCGGTGCTATCGTCTAGAAATACATAGGGAGTGCACAATCACCAAACAATACTTAACTAGGCTGAGTAGCATTCTAAAGCACACAATTGATGATCTATTATCATCACAAACATTACAAGTTTTAATTCAATAGTTTTAATCTTTTTATTTTAGAAAAGTAATTTCTACTCATTGAAATGTTAACTAAAATTTAATATTCACCACCAAAATATGAGATCATGTGGACACATGTCCTCACCACATATTCCACAGGTGGGAATGAGATTTAAAGGTTGGATCAATATTACTTTAGTTTAAGTTTATTATTTAATGATTTAAAGTGACTAGAAATGCCTATATAGCATTATTTTGGTACTAGTCCAAAGTCACTGCATGTAAACCTTAATATTATTACATATTTGGATAGATATGATGAAATGTGATTTTTGAGAGTTGGAATCAACTCAAAAGCTGACTTGGTTGATTTTATAAAAATGTTGCAAGTTGTAAAAGCTTCTGTCTTCTCATTTTTATTAGGAGAGGTCTATAAATCTAATTGAATTAAATCCAACGGGCTTGGATAGACCATTTCAATACCTTTCAGACAAAATTAGTTTCATGCAATTTGGATTTGTCAAACTCACAGAATTAATTTTTGAAACACAGGACAGAAACTATATTCTAACTAAAAAGAAAAATCCTAATTTGAATTTCCAACTGCTGAACGAAATGTGGGACCACCACTACGCTCCGCGTGGCTGATTCTTAAGCGAGGACCCCACCCATCGCTGGCATAGGGGGGTGCGGTATGGGCAACGGTGGTCGTGCGATCCGGTTCTAATCCAATTGAGGGTCATCGTCGACGTTGGGCAACGCCAAGCAGACAGAACCCTAGCGCTGACCAGGGGGTCGCTATGGCTCACCGGGTTCAGGGGTCGACGGCGGGCGAACGACGAAATGACGACGGAGAACCTCTGGTACCAGCAGCTTCTCCGGCGGCCTAGATCAACGCCTTTCTCCTCCCGAGGCGGGCGGCTCCGGCTGCACCCGCACTGGTGCTCGAGGCTCCCGGCTGGAGGTGGGGAGTGAGTGTGAGAGGTGGTGAGTGAGATGGTGTGCTCAAATCGGCTAGGGTGGCCTCTATTTATAGTGGCGAGAGGGACCGGGCGCACGGGTGCGGTGGGCGTGGTCGATGGTACGCGACTATCGGCATGGGCGACGGTAGGAGCGGTGCGGTGCTCCTGGCGATGCTCAACACGGTGGCTAGACGTGGGGTGCGTGCGGTTTGAACGCGATGCTCACAAGGCGTAGGCGGGCGACGACGAGCGGTGGTCTGCGTCATGGGGCGGCGAACGGGGATGTCTGGCGGTCTCCTGGGTCGGTGGCGATCATGTATGCAAGCGGCAAGGGCGGCGCGCGGTCTGTGGGCGTCGGTCGAGGGTGGCGCTCTAGCGCATGCTCGGCATGGTTGCTGGCGGGCTGGGCACGGTCCGTGCGTGTGGTCCAGGGGTTGGCAAGGTTCGGGCGCTGGACAGGAGTGGCGGTGGACGGTGGGCTGCCTCCTAGACAAGGTTGGCACGGCTAAATCTCCTCCTAGCTTGCTGTCTCCACTGGGGTGGCATGGTGAGCTTCGGCTGTTCACCATTGATGTCATTGCCCAGCTTATAGTGAGTCTAGTGCTTGGTTTAACTTGCTAGCTGATCTACTGAGATGGTTGTGAGCTAGAGAGGGAACAAGTTAGGCTTCAATCACTGCTCATAATAGTGTTTGGTTTTTGTTTGATTTGTGTCTGCCACCTGTTCGATGAAATGGCCGCAAGAACTCAAGTTTTGAATTTTGAAAAGATTTTTGGTGGGTGTGCTAAGTTGGTGCTGGTGAGTCTGCAGATGCTTGGGTTTTGAAAGTTGAGCTTGTTTGAGTGGTTTTTGAAAAAGTGGGATCTTCCCATATGATAAAGATTCAATTTTGAACTGTTATTTAAAATAGTTTAGAAGGTTTTAGAAGATCAAAAGGTGGGCCTTGGTACCTCATTATGTGTACTAGCAAGGGGTGCAAAGATCAAGAATTGTTTCTGTTAATTTTTGAGTACTAGGAATAGCCAAAGTAGACATGGGAGTTAATTTTGGCAAAATGACCATTTCTCCATTTTAAATCTTTTTGATTTGATTTTCTTTAGAAAAAGTTTGGGAATGATGTAGATGATGTTTAAATCACCTAAGAAACATTTTACAAGCATTGGATCACTTAATCATGGCAATTCAAATAACCCCTATTTAAATGCACATAATATGAATGCTTTCATTTTAAAAATGGAAAAGTTTTTGTTAACCCTATTTTTGGATGATTGGATCTTTGATAAACTTGGATTGAAGTTTTGGGATGTTACAAACCTTCCCTTTAAACAAAATCTCGTCCGAGATTTACAAAGAAAACTAGGAACTAATAAGATCCGGGAACTCGTCCTAATGTAATCTTCGTGTTCCCAAGTGGCTTCCTCTCGGTATGGTTGCTCCAATCGAATCTTGAGAAACTTGATACTCCTGGTCCTGGTGGTCCTGTAGGCCTCTTCTAAGATACGGATGGGCACTTCCCGATAGGTCAGGTCGTTGTTGATTTCCACAGCTCTGTGATCGATGTTCTTGAAAACTTCAGTCTTCTCCGGCACTTCTAGGCATTTGCGGAGTAACGAGATATGGAACACATTGTGGATGGCTGACATCTCTTCAGGCAATTCCAGCTGATACGATACTTCTCCTCGATGGTTCAGAATCTTGAAAGGTCTGATATATCTGGGGGCTAACTTTCCCTTCAGACTAAAGAGTTGAGTTCCCTTCAAGGGTGAAACCTTGAGATATACGAAATCTCCGACATTGAAAGTCAGGTCTCTCCTTCTCTTGTCGGCATAGCTCTTCTGTCTGGATTGGGCGGTCTTGAGGTGCTCACGGACTTTGTGAACTTTCTTCGCTTCTCGGAGAATGTCGGGTCCAAAGATTTGACTCTCTCCTACTTGCGACCAATTTAAGGGGGTACGACATTTTCTTCCGTATAGGAATTCAAATGGTGCCATCTGCAAACTAGCCTAATAACTGTTGTTATATGATAACTCTGCGAATGGTAGGCAGTCTTCCCATTTTGATCCGTATTCCAACACACAGGCTCTAAGCATATCCTCAAGAATCTGGTTGACTCTCTCAGTCTGTCCATCTGTTTGCGGGTGATAGGCGGTACTGAAATTTAACTTGGTTCCTAAACCTTCCTGGACTTTCTGCCAAAATCTTGAAGTAAACTGGGTTCCTCGATCTGATACAATGGTCTTGGGGGTTCCATGTAGACTAACAATTCTAGCAATGTACAGCTCTGCTAGTTTTGCACTTTGGTAGGTTGTCTTGACAGGTATGAAGTGGGCTACCTTAGATAGTCTATCAACTATGACCCAGATTGAGTCATTTCCCCTACTAGAAGTAGGTAAACCTGTGATAAAGTCCATTCCGACGGAATCCCATTTCCATTCCGGAATCTGCAATGGTTGCAACAATCCTGCAGGTCTCTGATGCTCTGCTTTGACTCTTTGACAAATGTCACACTTGGCGATGTAGTTTCCGATCTCTCGCTTCATCTTGTACCACCAAAATTGCTCCTTCAAATCTTGATACATCTTTGTTCCTCCAGGGTGGATAGAATAAAGGGTATCATGAGCTTCCTTCATGATAACTTCTTTCAGTTCTGAATCTGCTAGAACACAGATACGTCCTTTGTACCACAAGATTCTTCTTCGCCTTCGTGAATCCGTACTTTGCTCGCACAACACGACGTTTGATCTCGTTGATACTCTCATTTATCTTCTAGGCTTCCTTGATCTGGCTAAACAAAGTGGGTTGAAGTTCAATGCTAGCTAGGAATCCTTTGCTAACTACTTCAGTCCTGAACTGCTCCATCTCCTCATACAAACTTGGTTGCTTCTCTTTGATCATGGTGTTAAGCCTACACGGCAATCTGCTAAGAGCATCCGCTACCACATTGGCTTTGCCGGGGTGATAGTGAATGTCAAGGTCATAATCCTTGATTAACTCTATCCATCTTCTTTGCCTCATATTTAGCTCCTTCTGGGTGAAGATATACTTCAAGCTTTTATGATCTGAGTAAATCTCATAGCGATTACCCATCAAATAGTGACGCCATGTCTTCAACGCTAGAACCACGGCTGCTAGCTCAAGATCATGGGTCGGATAGTTCTGCTCATGTCGCTTATTACATGACACGCGATGACTTTGCCTTCTTGCATCAATACACATCCTAGGCCAATCTTGGATGCGTCACAATACACATCAAACGGCTTCTTGATGTCTGGCATGATCAAAATTGGGGCTGATGTCAATCTCTTCTTCAGCTCCCAGAAACTGGCTTCACACTTGTCCGTCCTTTCAAACTTCTTGTCCTTCTTCAACAATTGGGTCATTGGTCGGGCTATGCTCGAGAATCCTTCTACAAACTTGCGATAATATCCCGCTAATCCAAGGAATGAACAAACTTAGGTTTGATTGGTTGGGGCTTCCCATTCTTCTACATCTTTGATCTTGGTAGGATCAACAGAGACTCCTCCTAAGACACACAACATGACCTAGAATCCTACTTCTTTCAGCCAAAACTCACACTTGCTGAACTTGGCATATAACTGATGTTCTCTCAGGGTTCCTAGGATGATTCTCAGATGTTGCTCATGCTCTTCTTCGGACTTGGAGTAGATAAGGATGTTGTCGATAAACACAACTACAAACTTATCTAGGAAATTCATAAAGATCTTATTCATGAGATTCATGAAATAAGTAGGCATTGGTTAATCCAAAAGACATAACCGTATACTCAGATAAACCATAGCGAGTAGTAAAGGCGGTCTTCGAATATCCGTTGCACGAATCTTAAGTTGGTGATAACCAGTCCTAAGATCAATCTTTGAGAATACCCGAGCTCCAATAACCGATCAAATAGGTCCTCTATCTTTGGCAAGGGTACTTGTTCTTGATGGTGACATCATTCAATTTTCGTAATCTGGCACGATGGTTGCCTCCATCTTTCTTGTCGACAAATAACACTGGTGATCTCCAAGGCGATGCGCTTGGCTGAATCAAGCCTGTTGCTAACATGGCATCCAACTGCTTCTTCAGTTCCACTAACTCTGAGGGGTTCATGGTATAAAGTCTCTGGGCTATAGGTCCGGTTCCGGGGATTAGTTCGATAATGAACTCAATATCCCTATCCGGGGGCATACCGCAATTCATCCGAATACGTCGGGTATTCACGGACTACTCGACTTGGTCAATGGTGGGCAGGGCTACACTCTTGTTGCACTTGAATTGATGGGGCAAGGTTTCGGAGATATGTTCTCCATTACTCCGTAACTACTGGTCATGGTGATGGCTTTCTTAGCACAGTCTATCAGTCATTGATGCCTTGACATCCAGTCCATGCCTAGTACTACTTCCAATCCTTTGGTTCCAAGTACAATTAGGTTGGCATAAAAATCTATCCCCTGTATTCTGATAGGTACAGCTTTGCAAATTTTTCTAGCTTTAGTAGTTGAGCCGGGGATTTGAACTATCATGACATGCTTCAAGTTGGTTGGGCGAATCTTACTAGTGCATACAAATTCTTCGTGACAAAGGAATGCGATGCTCGAATCAAACAATACTCTTGCTAAAACTGAGTTGATGTAAAACATACCCAGACTACATTTGGCGCTTCTTGGGCTTCTTCGCGTTCATGTGGAAGAGACGACCGCTATGTCAAGCGGTTCCTGGGCAAACCTCCTTCCTGGCTGAACACGACGCTGCTGCTGAGCTGGGGCATTCACATTGGCATTGGCGACAGCCTTCTTGGGACACTCATTGGAGTAGTGACCTTTCACTCCACACTCGAAACAGGTGGTCTGGGACTTGTCTTTGGCTGCGACGGTATAGCATTGCTGCCGCCGGGTGCGATGTTGTTGTTGTTGTTGTTGCTCTTGGGAGGTGCACGGTTGAAGTGATTGGCATTACCGAGTTGTGATTGTTTCTCCGGACTTCACATTGCCTCCGCTACGGTTGGGGTAGCTTGGCGAGAATTGAGGGTCGGTTGTTCCTTGGTGCATATCCCGTGAAGGGTTGGGACGGTACTTGCATTGGATCTAGATCACTGCATCATACGACGCTTATGCGGTTGTCGTTACTGGTTAATCTTCCTTCCATCCGAATGGCGAGTCGACTAGCTCTTCGAGATCATCAAACGGATGTTGACGAGGATACGCATCTCATCATGCAGTCCGTTCAAGAATCTCCTTCTTCTTGGCCTCCGTGTTGATCTCATCGGGTGCATATCCGCAA
Source organism: Avena insularis (assembly GCA_023614405.1). Lineage (NCBI taxonomy): Eukaryota > Viridiplantae > Streptophyta > Magnoliopsida > Poales > Poaceae > Avena > Avena insularis. The sequence goes on along the minus strand of CM042684.1, from coordinate 407,702,854 downwards.
GTGACAGAATTTGTCACGATTTCACTACCGATCATTCTTCCTTGCTTCAACTCACGAATTCATCTCTCATCCTATTGACAAGACCTTGCGACGTGGTGCGGCTGAACTTGACCTTGAATGCTTCCCAGGTCATCACTTGACCTTGGTTCATAGTGCAGATGCTATTCCACCAAGCTCTTGCATATCCTGCCAGATAGTGGGTGACGAATAGAACTTTCTCATTTGCATCCACTCCTGCAACCTCTAAGTTGTTTTCTATGGTCTGCAACCAGTCATCAGCATCTAGTGGGTTCATAGATTGGTTGAAGATTGGGGGATTTGTGTTCTGAAAGTTTTTGAGTTTGGATCCTTGGTGATCCTGATTTCCATGCCCTTGGTTGTTGAGAGCCATCTGGGCGATCTGCTGCAGTGTTGCTAAGTTGGCTTGACGCTCGCCCGCTTGCTTCACGATCCGCTATGAGATTCGCAAGATATGCAAGATTGGGTCCTCATGACGAGCTGCTTCCTCCTTGGTTTCCACGAGGCATCTGGGGATTTAGATAGATATAGGGGTAAGAGGGAAATTCTAAGGTTCATGGTTTTGAGGTTTTCAAAGCTAAAACTTTGAGTTAGACTCAGGTTTCTCAATTAACTGCTTTTTCATTCATGCAAACAAGCACACGATACAACACACACCACAGCAATAAAAGGGAAAACAGATGGTTTGAAGAACCATTCTGCAAGCTACGATACAATGAGATGATACATCTCATGCTACGACAAAGGTTTCTCGCATCTACTTATCGTCGATGAAGTCGAGTCTTCATCTTCATGTAGAAGTCCACGGCATCCTCCTCCATAAAGTCATCATCGCTGCCGAGGTAAGAATCCATATCTCCTTGGATGTCTTCACCTCATCTTCTTCTTCTTTGCTACAAGCTGAGCTTCCTGCTCCTTGACGGTCTTCTCGAGGTCGCCACCTTCTTGCGAAGACGGGCGATGGTGCGATCCTTCTTGACATCGGGCGACGAAGAGATCGGTCTTGGACAACAGTGCGAAAGTCTGGGCCTTCTGGTCGGCAATGGCACGGTTCTGGTTGGCTAACTCTCGGGCATTGTCTAGTTCCTGCTGTCAGTCATGAAGCAAGAGGTCAAGGTTCTCCACTTGATGCCTCAACTCGGGGTGACCTGGCATCTCCATTGGCATTCCCATGAAGTCACGTCTCGCATAGTGGGCAAAACGGGTTCCTTGGGTCTTGTTGACGCTGAGGGCACATAGACGTGCGAGAGCTTCATGCATTGCCCTGGCTAATCCATCTAGCCCGTTGTTCTCTCACCTGAGAACTGAATTCTCCCGGAAGTTGGTGCCTCGATGCTTCCTCGAAGGTCTGCGGTGACTAGCCACCGAGGTCTCCTCCGGGGTCCCGGAAGTTGAGCTCCAAGAAACTCCGGAAAGGGGCCCCAAGAACTCTGACAGTGAATCGAGATCCCTCTCGAAGATCAACTGACCTCCGTTTCCCAACTGGTAAAACTTGCTGAACTGAGTCCCATCTACAAGAATTTAGGATGAGGAAGTTAGTGAAGTGATCAAGTGTGTCAAAATTTTAAGTAGTAGTGTAAGAATTTTGAGTAACATGAATTTTTTTGAGAGGACGAAAAATTCCAAAGGTAAGGGAGGAGATAGTTTTTCATAAATACTCACTTTGGTTTTGAAGCTAAGTTTTTGGGTTTGACGTCCATTCTAACTAGGGTCTCCTATGGTCAGGATGGCTCTGATACCAACTTGTCAACACCCGGATTTTTAATCCCAGATGCCCGTTATGCCATACCTCGCAATCCTAGGATTACCATTTTTGCGAGACATAACGGCTTGGATATCATAATGCATCATCCATTACAAACCATACATAAGGTCTTACACAAATATGGATCTAATGATCCAGGTCTTAATACAACAAGCAGTGGAAATAAAAGATAGCGTAGCAGTGGGGTCCATCTTCGAGGGCAAGGCACAATGCCGACGAAGGCGATAGTCCTAGTTATCATAGCCGTCCTCCGACCATCATCCTGATAATCTCCTTCATAGTCCGGCCATGATAATAGCTGGGACAAAAGCCATGAGTACTCTTTAAGTACTCGCAAACTACTACTAACAAGTAGTAATATCCTAAATTAAAATACTGAATCTAAGTTAACTATCAAGTTAAGTTTGAAGCCTAAGCTAAGTTCAGAAGCGAAGAAAGATAAAATAAAATTCCAGAGTCACTTAAGTTGGGAAGCTATTCTCATCAACACAACCCTGTTGTGGTCAAGTCAAAGATCATCATTCATTTCAAGTTATTTGGAAAACATCTGACAACGAAAATAGTATGGCCATTCCAACTGTCCATAACCGCGGACGCGGCTATTCGAATAGTTTGACACTCTACAGAGGTGGTACACTTTCACCACAAGATTCGATACATCTGTCAGGGATACCCTGAATCATCATACTTAGTATGCAGATAATCAAACATAACCTTCCCTTTACACACCCTAGTATAAGCACCTCTCCTCTGAGCATGGCCTCCCAACCATGACCATCAGTCATCTCTGGGCACTGCATAGGTGGACAACATTAAGAGGTAGCCTCAGCTCAAACCTCTCTCGTGAGGGAACTAATACTAATGCATATAAATTTCCAGCTAAGCCTTACCCAATTCAGGTAATGTGGTTGTACGGTAAAATTTGGAATGGTATCGCATCCGAATCCAACCATCAGTTTTATAAAAGGGGTTAAGGCTCATGCCTTATCATTTTCCACATCATAAACCAGTTGTGTTCCGTAACACATGTCAAAACATCTCAATAGAATGACTCATCATTCCAAGATTTTCATAACTCATTTTCACCAAGTATTCCCATCTAAAGTGACTCAAGTTTTTGATCTACTCTAAACTACTAAGTTAAGAGTGTTCACTAAGGTGGAAAGATGGTATCAACCTCATGCCATAGAATGATATCTAAAGGTTTCTAAGTAGGTCAAGTTTTATACTTTTTATGCTACCTTCAATTTTAAGTAGAGAGCTTTGTATAATCTAAGGTGGGGTAAAACTTGTCCATGAGACTTGGGGCATTAATAGTAAAAAGGGGGGTGATTAAAGCATGCTTAAGGCATCTTTGCTAAACCATCTAGTTTATTCTAGCTTGCTAACCATAGCTTGCTAAGGTAAGTTTACAAGGGTTAGCTTGCCCTGCTAATAGTGGCTTGCCATGGTTGGTGCAGTGGTTGAAGTTGTCTTCTTCTTCTTCCTGGTAGAACTCCTCCTCGAGAGTTTGGTCGGTGCTATCGTCTAGAAATACATAGGGAGTGCACAATCACCAAACAATACTTAACTAGGCTAAGTAGCATTCTAAAGCACACAATTGATGATCTATTATCATCACAAACATTACAAGTTTTAATTCAATAGTTTTAATCTTTTTATTTTAGAAAAGTAATTTCTACCCATTGAAATGTTAACTAAAATTTAATATTCACCACCAAAATATGAGATCATGTGGACACATGTCCTCACCACATATTCCACAGGTGGGAATGAGATTTAAAGGTTGGATCAATATTACTTTAGTTTAAGTTTATTATTTAATGATTTAAAGTGACTAGAAATGCCTATATAGCATTATTTTGGTACTAGTCCAAAGTCACTACATGTAAACCTTAATATTATTACATATTTGGATAGATATGATGAAATGTGATTTTTGAGAGTTGGAATCAACTCAAAAGCTGACTTGGTTGATTTTATAAAAATGTTGCAAGTTGTAAAAGCTTCTGTCTTCTCATTTTTATTAGGAGAGATCTATAAATCTAATTGAATTAAATCCAACAGGCTTGGATAGAGCATTTCAATACCTTTCAGACAAAATTAGTTTCATGCAATTTGGATTTGTCAAACTCACAGAATTAATTTTTGAAACACAGGACAGAAACTATATTCTAACTAAAAAGAAAAATCCTAATTTGAATTTCCAACGCGAGAGCGAATGGGTCAAGTGCGCCACAGCTTCGGCGTCGCTGGTGACTTAAGAGAGGACCCCACCGTCGGTGGCACGGTGCGAAGCGGTATGTAACGGTGGCCGTGCGATCTGGTTCTAATCCAACGGTGAGGGTCATCGTCGACGTTGGGCAACGCCAGAGATGTAACCCTAGCGCGCTGGGGGTTGTTGGGGCTCACCGGGGTTCAGGCGAGGGTCGGCGAGGCGGGCGAACGAAAGTCGACGACGCGAACCTCCCTATCGGCGGCTTCTCTGGCGGCTGGATCAGCGGCGCCTTCTCCTCCCGAGGCGCCGGCTGCAATTTCGGCACTCTGGTGCTCGGCGGCTCCGCTGGCGGTGGGGAGTGAGTGTGAGGTGGTGAGGAGATGGTGTGCTCAAATCGGCTGGGGTGGCCTCTATTTATAGTGGCGAGAGGGGACCGACGGGCGCCGCAGTAAGCACGTCGTGGTCGATGGTACGATTTGCTATCGGCATGGGCGACGGTGAGGGGCGTGTGGTGCTCCTGCGATGCTCAACGACACGGTGGCGACGGGGCGGTGTGGTTTGGTCTGAACACGCGATGCTCTGCACGGCAGGCGGCGTCTTCGACGACGGCGGTGGTACGGCGTCATGGGGCGGCGAACGGGGATGTCTGGCGGTCTCCTGGGTCGGTGGCGATCATGTATGCAAGCGGCGAGGGCGGCACGCGGTCTGTGGGCGTCGGTCGAGGGTGGCGCTCTAGCGCATGCTCGCCATGGTTGCTGGCGGGCTGGGCGCGGTCCGTGCGTGTGGTCCAGGGGTTGGCAAGGTTCGGGCGCTGGACAGGGAGTGGCGGTGGACGGTGGGCTGCCTGCTAGACAAGGTTGGCACGGCTAAATCTCCTCCTAGCTTGCTGTCTCCACTAGGGTGGCATGGTGAGCTTCGGCTGTTCACCATTGATGTCATTGCCCAGCTTACAGTGAGCCAAGTGCTTGGTTTAACTTGCTAGCTGATCTACTGAGATGGTTGTGAGCTAGAGAGGGAACAAGTTAGGCTTAGATCACTGCTCATAATAGTGTTTGGTTTTTGTTTGATTTGTGTATGCCACCTGTTCGATGAAATGGCCGCAAGAACTCAAGTTTTGAATTTTGAAAAGATTTTTGGTGGGTGTGCTAAGTTGGTGCTGGTGAGTCTGCAGATGCTTGGGTTTTGAAAGTTGAGCTTGTTTGAGTGGTTTTTGAAAAAGTGGGATCTTCCCATATGATAAAGATTCAATTTTGAACTGTTATTTAAAATAGTTTACAGAAGGTTTTTAGAAGATCAAAAGGTGGGCCTTGGTACCTTATTATGTGTACTAGCAAGGGGTGCAAAGATCAAGAATTATTTCTGTTAATTTTTGAGTACTAGGAATAGCCAAAGTAGACATGGGAGTTAATTTTGGCAAAATGACCATTTCTCCATTTTAAATCTTTTTGATTTGATTTACTTTATAAAAAGTTTGGGAATGATGTAGATGATGTTTAAATCACCTAAGAAACATTTTACAAGCATTGGATCACTTAATCATGGCAATTCAAACAACTCCTATTTAAATGCACATAATATGAATGCTTTCATTTTAAAAATGGAAAAGTTTTTGTTAACCCTATTTTTGGATGATTGGATCTTTGATAAACTTGGATTGAAGTTTTGGGATGTTACAAAGAAGCTTAGTTCAAATTATAAGTTTTACATTACTATTTTAGTTGTGCATTAGTTCAAATTAGAAATAAAGTTGCATCATTAGAAATCCCTTCAGGAATAGTTGATCCCTTTTATGAAATTCCGAGTTTATTATCATATATGGAGAAATATTGAGTTTGTGCTTGTCCTATTGGATATATGAATGGCTTGAGTATAATTTTACTTGAACTTGATGATAACAATAGGAGTCTTCCACACCATTGGAGTTAATGGAACATACAAAGATAATTTGGTCAATACGATGTAAGTTCATGGTTTGATTTACAAAGAAAAAATTATCTAATCAGTTAAGTCGAAAAAGAAACCTTGAACAAAGGAAATTAAAAGTGCTATCAAATTAGAGCGAGAACAAGACGAGGTAAAATATTCAAGCTATAAAGATTGCTTCATATACAATTGGAATTTGGTAATTGAGATTGTTAAACTTTGAATTCCTATATGAAGTGGAATGTATGGCTAGCTCCTTTGCACAACACTTAAACAAAAGTGTGAGCATATATATATATAAAGGAAGAAGAAAATACATAAGAAAAAGAGTGAATGTGCAAAGAGCAAATAGGCATACACCACTATATTGTAGTAAGACAAAGAGATGTTTTGAGATTTTGAATCCCAAGTGGATATGTTAATCCTAAAACACTTGGGACTACCTCGCTAACTCATTCAGTCGAACCAAATACTTTTATATCATGTTGAGATTCATATTTTGTAAACTGTTGATCACTAAGGTGTGGAAGCCTTCTAATATTATTCGGATGGTTCGAGTAAGGTATTATTCATGAACTTATTCCTATGTATCATATATGATAAATACATGCTGCAACTGCCTCATTTATTTTATCGACTCAGCTTCATGAATATGAGGATCACATCCATTAAGCTAAACTTGCTCGGGACAAGCAAGAGTCTAATCTTGGGGAAGTTGATGAGTGCATAATTGCATCATGTTTTATATTATTATTTTGCACTGTAGTTGTAGGATCTTGGTATTTTACGGGGTTCGCTCGCACATTTTATGTCTATTTTCACCAGGATCAGGACAAATGATGGATACAATGGATACAATTCTTGGAGTAGTTGTATTGGGGAGAAAAGGAGTCAAAGAAAAATGTAAATTGCTTATTTGGGAAATATCAACAACACCAGAAGAAAACCCGAAGCGATCAAGGCATCCAGAAGGTTTAATGACCAACTATACGGCAGGAATAATTTTCCGGCCGTACAGTTCCTGTCGTATAGTTGGCGCCGCCACCGCCTCCTCAAATAGTTTCACCTCGTGCAACTAGATCAGAGAGATGGCATACAGAACAACCAGAAATTGCTGAAACCTCACCTCTGGAAGGCATCTGGAGGGGGAACTCATCCATTGGGGATCCGTCTTTTCCCTGTGCAGATCCGAGAGGCTAAGGCATCGATCTTCATCATCAACCACTGCATCACCACCATCTCCATCCATCCCATCTACATCTTGTGTAGATCTTGTTGTAATTTCCGTACTCGTTGTGGATTTATACAAGTACTATTCATCTATGATAGATTCCATTGTTATTGCCATGATGTTGATTGCCTCCATGTCTGAGTAGATCATTTGTTCTTGTGGAGATGGAGAAACCCTAGTATGAGATTGAAATAAGATAAAGTTTATTATGATATTCATCACTGTGACCATGTGTTAGATTGTCTTCATCTTGATGTTAGGAGAAGTTAATCTCTCAATATTTTCCTATTGTGGGGACTTGATGGAGGGAACTACTTGTTGGTAGACGGAGGTGTGTTAGCACTTACAGTGACTATAAAGCTGTTGGCACCCCTTACGTATCAACTTGGGAACCGAGGAAACTCACGGAACACTATCCATGCCATGGGATATGTCCTATGGGATTAAGTCCCTTAATAGCACAGTAATTCGATTGATGTCGATTGCTAACTGTTGTAGTTATGAGGATGATGTGAGCAGTGGTTGCTGCCTATTTGTCCAAATACGAAGTTCTTCCCACACATACATAGTTGAGAATGTTCATGATAATGATCTTTACTTTAGTTCTTTATAATGCTAGAGGTGTATCTGCTACTCCCTGAGAACGCATTTTTCCCATTGCAGTTTCAAATCTCTTTTACATACGCGATACTTACTTTCTGTGTTCAGTTGTTTTACTTTATATATTGTTCTTTTATACCAAATGCCCCAAAACAACTTTTTACACAATACTCGCATTTTATCTTGTTACTTGGAACTTTATTTAGCATTTATATTGTAGTATTTAATTCAAGAATTATTAGACTTTAGACTCCTGCTCCCTGTGGGATCGATATCTTTATTTTGAAACTAGCTACAAACAATCCGTGCACTTGCAGTCATCACCTTACTCTGTCAAGTGTTGCTAAATATGAACCGGGAATATGTGTGTTATTTTCACCGTCTTATTTTGTACTGCTAGATCTTTCAAATGCTACTGAATCTGTCAAATGCTCTGTCGTTACTATTAGTACAATATTTTGTAGAACGAACTGTGATGTACTGGTACTTGTTTAGATGAAGTGCATCAGATTGTCTTCCTTTTCTTTTGAAACTTAGCATTGTCACAATTATCTACATGAGTCTTGTGCAGTTTGGGTTGCATATGGGCGGTCACACAGGCATTGACGTAAGGACGAGGTATTCACACAGAAGCAGACTTGATCGTCAGTTTTGCTTGCTCTGATAATCAAGTCTCTTCGGAGAATAGGCCAAACTGATCGTACGCCAAGTTTTTTTAGTTGGAACAAGAACTGATTCTCTCTGTACTGCTATTGGATGTCAAGCAGGAAAGCTACTGAATCTCTCAAATGTTCTGTCGTTGCTATTACTAAAGCATTTTGTGAAAGTAATATTGATGTATAGATACTTGTTTAAATCAAGGGCAGTAGATAGTCTTGATTTTCTTTTGAAACATGGTCGTGTCACAATCTAGATGAGGCTTGGGAATTTTGGATTGCATACGGGGGTCACACATGCATTGATGTGAGAAGAAGGTACTCAAAGCAGACTTGATCGTTAGTTTTGCTTGCTCCGATGGTCGAGTGTGTTTGGTGAAAAGGACAAACTGATCACGCGACAAGGTTTTTAGAGCTGAAATAAGAACTGGTTCTCTCTGTACTGCTATTGTATTTCATTGTCTCTATTGCTGAATTGGTCACTTTTGAAATATTGCTGAATTGGTCTAGTGCTCCTGAATATGAACTTCGAATCTATTGATAATTTTTCTACCTTATTCTATACTGTTGAATTTTGACATGAATAGCTTCTAAAAATAATTATCGCTTTTCCCCTCCCTCTCTGAGGTCTTTGTTTCGAATCCGGTCGAGCACATCACAACACAATTTTTATTAACCAGGAGAAAAAACTTAGTAGCTCATTCGGCCCCTCTTTATCCCAGAATATTTTTATTCGGCCTTTTCAGGGTCAGGGGACCGCTGACCACAACCCAGTGAAATTTGAGAAAGGAGCCCATGGAGCATAGCCAAGAACATATTAATTCAGCCTTTTAGGGGCCAGGGGACTGCTGAGCACAACCTAGTAAAATTTGAGAATGAAGCCCATGGAGCATAGCCTACGGAGTATAACCCACGTAGAGCAGCCTATATTGAATAGCCAAACTCTTTTTTATTCATCCTACCCATGTTTTTAAGAAAATACTCCATTATGTGGCATTTTATAAATTGAGATGCCAGGAGCGCTGCCTTTTATATTTTAAAAGATTTCAACATAGACACACAAAATATTTTTAAGAAGACTAATACATAAGTTGTAGTACTAATAAAAGTTTAGTGATATTTATTCTATAAATATCTTTGTTGTAGTGGCAACACACTCAATTTATGTTTATTTGATTTGAAGGTCTTTTGTTTGATTCGCATGTGTGTGTATCTTGGATTTACATTTTTTTTCTTCTAGCAATCTCACATCACGGAGAGGCTTACATCACGGACCCACCAGCATGCAGCGTCCCTCGAGTTTTTTTTGAGGGTGGGTTTAAAAAAAGTTTAAATACTTGTACAGAGAGGCTCGCATCAAGGACCCACCAGACAAAACATACAAGATTGCATCAGGGACCCACAAGCCAGAACATGCTAGAGAGGCTGGCATAAGGGCCCTAGCAGTAAGACCATACATGGCTGCCACGGTGAAAACAGCGGATGCGGCCAAAAAAAGTTCATCATACACACGTTGCACTTATAGGGAAGCTGACATGTCGGACCCACCAGGCCCAAGCATAGACCATGAGCCTATCAGCCCCAAACATAGTCCAATACCTTCTAATTCGGCATTTTCGTGGTCTTGTGGCTACCGACCATAGCCCATTCAATTTAAGAGTGAGCCCAAGGAATATAAGCCATGACGAATATGGCATCCGTCCCGAGTTAGCCCAGAATCTTTTTAATTTAGCCTTTATGAGCTTTTTTTTTTACTCTAAGGCTGACATCTGGGACCCAAAAAAGTAGTCCAACATAGACACGTTTCTTTCAAATAGAGGCTGTCAGCTGGGACCCAGTATAGACACGTTTCCTGCACAAAGGTGGTTGACATATGGGACCTAGCAAGTTGCCAAGGTCAAAATAGAAGATATGGCCAAAAAAAGTCTATCATACGCACGTTTCATTCAGAGAGAGTCTGATATGTGGGACCTAGCAGTGCGACCTTATACAAATATTGCATCGAGCAATGTTGCCAGTTCGAAATGGGGAGGCGCAAGCGAGAAAAAAGTTCAGTATGCACATGTTTCTTATAATGAGAAGCTGTAATGAGGGACCTAGAAGCGTGAGAAAACGGCAGATTCGTCGAGCAACGCTATCTAGTTCGGAACATGGTAGTGCTAGAGTAGAAAAAATTCCATCATACCCACGATTCTTCTAATGTGAGGCTGACATAGGGGACCCACCAGCCTGAATAAATGGTTGATGCAGCGAGCAACACTATTAAGTTCAGAACACGAAGGCGCGACCGAGGGCAAAAAATCCATCATACACATGTTTCTTCTAATGAGTGGATGACATGTGGGTCCTAGGAAGTTGATTAAACGGTAGAGGCATCGAGTACCGCTATCAGCTTCACAATAGCGTAGCGCGAGCGAAGGAAAAAATTCCATCATACATACATTTCTTCTAATGAGAGGAAGCCATGTGGGTCCCAGCAGCCTGATTAAATGGTAGGTCCATCGAGTAACGCTATCAACTTCGGAAAAGGGTAACGCGAGCAAAAAAAAATTCAATCATACACACGATTCTTCTAATGAGAGGCTAACATGTGGGATCCAGCAGCCTGACTAAACAGTAGACGCCTCAAGCAACGTTATCAAGTTCAAATTAGGGAGACGCGGCCGAAAAGTATGGTCCGCTAGAGACACTGACGTGTGGGACCCACACACGTCAAAAGAGTTCGGCGAGTAAACATCGCGCGAGGAAACGAAAATCTTGCTTCTACCACGCGCCAACTAAGTTTCCTCCATGCTTTTAGCGATTCTGTCGTAGTAGAGGGCTGTGAAACCGGAAAAAAACTTTTCCATCGGCCATGGCCGAGCCGAGAAATTCGTCGTGGAAGACGAGCCTTCTACGACGACCGTCGGGCCAAGTCGTTGTAGAAGGAAACTTTTATTGTAGTGTGTACTCCTTCACAATCTCACCTCTATCCTAATCAAAGTACTCCAGGACCTTCACAAGGCCAAAATGGTTGGCCTTGTCACGCAGATCCTTTGGCTTCACTGTTTTAGCATGCTCCACAGGTCCCTCCTAGAGCCTATTCTTTGGAATTTGCTTGGTGGGATGGAACTTGCACTAGTACATCCCATCATCCCTCATATAGGCACCTATCCCCTGAGCCCGGATCTTCTCCTCCATCTTCTTCTCGTAGGACTACACATTGTACTTGTCAACTTCAACTTCGTTAGAGCAGGCATCAGATGAGAGTGACTTGTACTGTAAACATAAGATCAAAGATGAGGTCAATAATCAGCTATTAGCTAACATACAGCTCAAGCACAAGTTATATGCAAAAATAAGTATGCCCAATCATGCTCACTGAGAGGAGATCGCTGGAGGAGACTGAAGAGGACAAGTCAGAGACACAAATATCATCAAACAACACAGAAAACTTCCTCTTCTTGCCAGCTAGACGGGATGACCCATCACCAACCCGATTTAGAAATATTTAAACACAAGTTACATTCTTACAGAATGCACATTCTCAAATTATAAATAAATAGGTAGTTCAACTAAGTAAATATTACAGTAACACTGCTCTTACAGTAAATGATGCATTATCCATTACTTCATGTTGGGTCCCCAGCATAGAAAACAAAAAAAATCCTACGGTGTGAACTACATGCCAAGATCTATCTACTAGGTACAAAGCAAACGGGTGGACATACATCCATAGAGAACTTACCCTCGAAGACAACGAGCTTTGTTAACGAGTAGGAACTCGTGGTTGATGTAGTCGTACACTTGCCGATCTCAAGATCGTGAGGAAGTCCGAGCGCCGCAACTCAGCAGCGCATCCGCACTCGCACACACGTTCAAGCCACTAGACAACCTCCACCTCCTCGCTCCAATGATCCGATTGGAAGCAGAACTCCTTCCGCATTTAAATGCCACTGGAACATGTATCTCGCTAATCCGAGACCATGGGGAATAATTCTAGAGGGGAGAGAGATCCTTCACAAGGAGGTGTGAGGATGAAGGAGGAATGGTGGACTTTTATAGGAGGAGGTGCCCTCTCTCCATGGCTCATGCATGGGGTGACCCTCACCTCCCCCATTCATGTGGTGGTAACTCCTCCACATTAAAATGCCTCTTCACATTCCCTTTTAAAGTCTCCACTTTAAATGCATTAAGTTTCTCCAAATTTAATGCTCTCTCATTTAATAAAACCCTTTTATTAAATTTATTCAGAATTTTGTTAATTACTTTAATTAACAAACATTCACATATAGCCCCTTGCAATATTTCAATATCACATGCAGAACCACCTTCGCAATTTCACCGAAACAATTTTAGGTTTCTATTGAAACAATTCATGCGCTTTGCAATTCTTTTCGTCTCAAACATATGTGCTCCAAAATGGTGTCCGTAACTCTTAAGTGTGCCACCCTACGGTTCGCGAATAATGCACATGATCGAGACCCTTCTCCGATCAATAATCAGCGAGGACACGGAGATCCGTCTCGACTCCTACACATTCAACGATGACTCACATGATCGTGAGAACCTTTAACGCTTGTAACTAAATCCCTTTGTCTCGATATATTACATGTCCGAGATTCGATCATCGGTATCTCCATACCTAGTTTGATCTCGCACCGACATGCACTCTTTCTCGCTCCCATGATATAACATTCTAGTGATCACATCACTTGCTTGCAAGCTATCCTAATGTGATATCACCGAGAGGGCCCAGAGTATATCTATCCGTCATCTGGATTGACAAATTCCACTCTTGATCCATGAGCCTCAACATAACACCTTCGTAGAATCGAACCCATCTTTATAGTCACCTCATTACGGTGTGACATTTGATGTTATCAAGATACTCTTCCTGTTAGCAATTAACATGATCTCATGGTCTAAGGATAAAGATTACTTCATGATGTTATAGCAATATAAACACAATGACTTGATCGTAATGCTATACTTGGATGAATGTTCATCACATCATTCCACCAATGGTGTGACCTTGTTATTAACAACATCCAATGTCCATGATCGAAACCTTGATCATCCCATTAATCAACAAGCTAGTCTATAAGAGAGGCATGACTAGGAACCCTTTTTGTTTATTAAACACACATGTATTGATGTTTCCTATCAATACAATTATAGCATGTAAAATAAACATCTATCATATACAAGGAATACATAATAACAACTTTATTATTGCTTCTCAGGGCATATTTCCTTCAGTCTCCCACTTGCACTAGAGACAATAATCTAGTTCACATAGTGATAAATCTAACACCCATGGAGTTCTAGTGTTGATCATGTTTTTCCCTAGGGAGTACTTTAGTCAACAGATCTGCTACATTCAGGTCCGTGTGCACTTTACAAATCTTTATATCTCCATCCTTGACATGCTCGCGGATGGAGTGAAACCGGCGCTTAATATGCTTGGAATTCTTGTGAGACCTTGGTTCCTTTATTGGCTATGGCTCCATTGTTGTCACAATAGATCACCATCGGGTCCAACGACCGGGAACCACACCCAGTTCCGTAATGAACTCTTTCATCCAAACCGCTCGCTGGCCGCTTACAAGCGACAACATATTCCGCCTCATTGTTGATCTAGCCACCACAGGTTGTTTGGAGCTCCTCCAACTAATCTGCCTGCTCAAGAGAAATACGTATCCGGATTGAGACTTAGAGTCATCCGGATCAGTGTCAAAGCTAGCATCGACATAACACTTAGCGACTAGCTCTTCTTCACCTCCGTATATAAGAAACATATCCTTAGTTCTTCTCAAGTACTTAAGGATATTCTTAACCGCTATCCAAAGGTTCAACTGGATCAGATTGGTACCTACTAGTCAAACTAATAGCATGTGCCACATCCGGTCTTGTACATAGCATGGCATACATTATAGAGCCTATGGCTGAGGCATAGGGGATCTTATCCATTATCTCTCTTTCTTCCACCGTAGCCGGACTTTGAGTCTTACTCAATGTCTTGCCTTGCAACATAGGTAAGAACCCCTTCTTACTTCCGTCCATATTAAACTTCTTTAATATCTTATCAAGGTATGTACTCTGTGATAGCCCAATTAGGCGTCTTGATCTATCCCTATAGATTTTAATGCCTAATATATATGAAGCTTCACCAAGGTCCTTCATCGAAAATTTGCTGTTTAGATAACTTTTAACACTGTTTAAAAGATCTAAATCATTTCCAATCAATAATATGTCATCCACATATAATATCAGAAATGCCACATTGCTCCCACTCACTTTCTTGTAAATACAAGCCTCTCCATAAGTTTGGACAAATCCAAACTCTTTGATCACCTCATCAAAGCGGAGATTCCAACTTCATGATGCTTACTTCAGTCCATAGATGGATCGCTGAAGTTTGCACACCTTATTAGCATCCTTAGGATCGACAAAACCCTTAGGTTGTATCATATACAACTCTTCTTCAATCTTACCATTGAGGAACGCAGTTTTGACATCCATCTGCCATATTTCATAATCGAAATATGCAGCAATTGCTAACATAATCCTAACCGACTTAAGCATCGCTACGGGAGAGAATGTCTCATCGTAGTCAACTCCTTGAATTTGTCAAAACCCCTTTGCGACAAGTCGAGCCTTATAGATGGTCACATTACCATCAGCACCAGTTTTTCTTTTGAAAATCCATTTATTCTCAACGGCCTTTCGGTCGTGAGGTAAGTCCACCAAGTTCCAAACTTGGTTCTCGTACATGGATTCCATCTCGGATTTCATGGCTTCTAGCCATTTGTTGGAACCCAGGCTCATCATCGCTTCTTCACACGTCGCAGGGTCATCCATTTCATCAATCATGAAATTCATAACAGGATTGCCGTACAGTTCAGGAGCTGCACGTGTCCTGCTTGACCTGCGAGGTTCGGTAGTGTCCTCTTTCGGAGTTTCATGATCAATATCATTAGCTCTCTCTTCATCAGGTGAAGTCAACTCCGAAACAACTTCTAGAGCTGCGCTACTCGCCATTTCATGAAGAGAAGGTTCAATAACCTCTTCGAGTTCTACCTTCCGATTACTCACACCTTTCGCGAGAAACTCCTTCTCAAGAAAGGATCCATTCTTGGCAACAAAGACCTTGCCCTCGGATCTGTGATAGAAGGTATACCCAATCGTTTCCTTAGGGTATCCTATGAAGACGCATTTTTCCGCTTTGGGTTCGAGTTTATCCGGTTGAAGTTTCTTCACATAAACATCGCATCCCCAAACCTTAAGAAATGACAGCTTAGGTTCGTTTCCAAACCATAATTCATACGGTGTCGTTTCAATGGATTTAGATGGTGCCCGATTTAAAGTGAATGCAGCTGTTTCCAGTGCATAACCCCAAAATGACAGTTGCAAGTCAGTTAGAGACATCATAGATCAAACCATATCCAATAAAGTACGATTACGACGTTCTGACACACCATTACGTTGTGGTGTTCCGGCAGGCGTGAGTTGTGAAACTATTCCACAGTCTTTCATATGTGTGCTAAACTCGTAACTAAGATACTCTCCTCCACGATCGGACCGCAGAAATTTGATCTTTTTGTTACGATGATTTTCCACTTCATTCTGAAATTCTTTGAACTTTTCAAAAGTTTCAGACTTGTGTTTCATCAAATAGATATACCCATATCTACTCAAATCATCCATGAAAGTAACAAAATAATGATATCCACCTCGCGCCGACACACTCATTGGTCCACACACATCAGTATGTATGATTTCCAATAGATCTGTCGCCCGTTCCATTGAACCGGAAAACGACATTCTAGTCATCTTGCCCATAAGGCATGGCTCACATGTATCAAATGATTCAAAATCAAGTGGTTCCAAAAGTCCATCAGAATGGAGTTTCTTCATGCGTTTAACGCCAATATGACCTAGACGGCAGTGCCACATATATGTAGATATATCATTATCAAGTTTAATCCTTTTAGCATCAACATTATGAATATGCGTAATACTACTATCGAGATCCAACAGATACAAACCATTCAACATAGGTGCATGACCATAAAAGATATTATTCATATAAATCGAACAACTATTGTTTTCAGACTTAAATGAATAACCACTTTGCATCAAACATGATCCGGATACAATGTTCATGCTCAGTGCAGGCACCAAATAACAATTATTTAGGTTTATAACTAATCCCGATGGCATATTTAGAGGCAGCGTTCCGACGGCGATCACATCAACTCTTGATCCATTGCCGACCCGCATCGTGACCTCATCCCTTGCTAGTTGTCGCTTGTTCCGCAGCCCCTGGACCGAGTTACATATATTAGCAACCGATCCCGTATCAAATACCCAGGTGCTACTGCGAGTACTAGTCAAGTACACATCAATAACATGTATATCACATATACCTTTGTTTGCCTTGTCGGACTTCTTGTCCGCCAAATACTTGGGGCAGTTGCGCTTCCAATGGCCAGTCCCCTTGCAATAGTAGCACTCGGTGTCAGACTTAGGGCTAGCTCGGGGTTTCTTTTCAGGCGTGGCAACAGACTTGCCACCCTTCTTTCCCTTGTGCTTGCCTTTCTTGTCCTTCTTGAAACCGGTGGTCCTATTGATCATTATCACTTGATGTTCTTTCCTAATCTCCACTTCTGCGGTCTTAAGCATTGACAGAAGCTCGGGAAGAGACTTCTTCATGCCCTGCATATTACAGTTCATCACGAAGCTCTTGTAGCTAGGTGGCAGAGATTGGAGAACACGATGTATGCCTAAGTCAATGGGAATCGTTATTCCCAAGGACACAAGCTTATCGGTGTACCCAGACATTTTGAGTACGTGCTCACTAACGGAGCTATTTTCCTCCATCATGCAGCTAAAGAACTTTTCTGTAGCATTATAACTCTCTACGGCAGCATGGGTATCGAAAATCATTTTCAATTCTCCCATGGTATCAAAGGCATTGCCATTTTCAAAACGCTTTCGAAGTTCTGGCTCTAGCCCATACAGTATGCCGCAATGAACTAAGTTGTGGTCCTCCTGACGAGTTATATAGAGGCTCTTTTCCTTGTCAGGGGCATCAGGAGCTGGGGGGGGCCTAGCGGCGCATCTAGCACATATTGCTTTTGTGCAGCAGTGAGGAGAATCCTCAAATTCATAGCCCAGTTGGTGAAGTTGCTACCATTCGCAGCAAGTTTCTCTTTCTCCATGAACACATTGAAATTAAAAGCAGGTGGTGCCATCTACAACAGAATTTATAAAGTATATTTAGACTAAGTTTATGATAGATTGAGTTCAACTAATCTAAATTACTAATGAACTCCCACTCAAAAACGACATCCCTCGTGTCCTTTTGGTGATTACATGAACCAAATCCACTACACCAAGTCCGATCATCACGTGAGTCGGTGTAGCTTCAAAGGCGAGCATCTATATGGGCATCATATCAACTATATGACTCATGCTTAACCTTTCGGTCCGTGTTCCGAGGCCATGTCTATACATGCTAGGCTCGTCAAGTAAGAACCTTAGTATTTTCGTGTGTAAAACTGTCTTACACCCGTTGTATGAAAGCGTAGAGTTGAAAACACCCGATCATCACGTGATGCCTCAAAACACGATCCACAAAACGGTGCATACTTAAGGAAGAACACATTTTATCTTGATATCTAAATGAGGGATCATCTTATAATGCTACCAAACGCGCCAAACTAGCAATATAAGATGCTAACATCTAATGTGTGAAGTGAGATGATATGGTCCATGCATTTGATCTCTATCATTTGCATCGTGGTATGATCTCTATCATTCCTTTGTGTGTAAGGCCAAGGTCTATGGAACTTACACGTTAAGTGAGTTGTAAGAGTATCTATCATACATCTACTTACAACAATTCCATATCAAAACACTAGCCCAAAGAACGATCTAAACTAGACGCTCTAATTTATCAATTGCAAGTTTTACGTGGCTTAGGCTTTCGGAGATAGAACCTGTCTAACCTACGAACATGAACCACAACGAGGATAACCGAGTTATTAGCAACTCGTTGTAAATCAGATATTGACTATAGTAGGAGAGATGACACCCGCCACCACTTATGCAAAACAAGTTGCATGTCGATTGTGGAACCGGTCTCATGTAATGACATGTAAGGTTGGTCCGGGCCGCTTTATCCCACTATGCCACCAATATCCAAAGTACATAGAAGATGCAATAACATGATCATCATCGCCACATATAAACATATGTGTACTACCCGCAAAGCACCTACGCATAGATCAGGCTCGATACCACTGTTGGGTCCGCAGATAGAAAACAAAAAAATTCTACTGTGAACTACACACCAAGATCTATCTACTAGGTACAAAGCAAACGGGTGGACATACATCCATAGAGAACTTACCTCAAGACAACGAGCTTTGTTAACAAGTAGGAACTCGTGGTTGATGTAGTCGACACTTGTCGATCTCAAGATCGTGAGGAAGTCCGAAAGCAACTCAGCAGCGCATCCGCACTCGCACACACGTTCAAGCCACCGACAACCTCCACCTCCTCGCCCAGCGATCCAAATGAAACAGAACTCCTTCCGCATTTAAATGCCACTGGAACATGTATCTCGCTAATCCGAGACCATGGGGAATAATTCTAG
Source organism: Avena insularis (assembly GCA_023614405.1). NCBI lineage: Eukaryota > Viridiplantae > Streptophyta > Magnoliopsida > Poales > Poaceae > Avena > Avena insularis. The sequence goes on along the minus strand of CM042684.1, from coordinate 407,683,798 downwards.
AGGGAGAGAGATCCTTCACAAGGAGGTGTGAGGATGAAGGAGGAATGGGTGGCCTTTTATAGGAGGAGGGTGCCCTCTCTCCATGGTCGCGCATGGGGGTGACCCATCACCTCCCCCATTCATGTGGTGGTAACTCCTCCACATTAAAATGCCTCTTCACATTCCCTTTTAAAGTCTCCACTTTAAATGCATTAAGTTTCTCCAAATTTAATGCTCTCTCATTTAATAAAACCCTTTTATTAAATTTATTCAGAATTTTGTTAATTACTTTAATTAACAAACATTCACATATAGCCCCTTACAATATTTCAATATCACATGCGTAACCACCTTACGCAATTTCACCTGAAACAATTTCCGGTTTCTATTGAAACAATTCCTGCGCTTTGCAATTCTTTCGTCTGAAACATATGTCCTCCAAAATGGTGTCCGGTAACTCTTAAGTGTGCCACCCTACGGTTCGCGAATAATGCAGACATGATCGAGACCCTTCTCCGATCAATAATCGGCAGCGGGACCTGGAGATCCGTACTGACTCCTACACATTCAACGATGACTCCTGTGATCATGAGAACTTTAACGCTTGTAACTAAATCCCTTTGTCTCTCGATATATTACATGTCCGAGATTCGATCATCGGTATCTCCATACCTAGTTTGATCTCGTTACCGACATGCACTCTTTTCTCGTTCCCGTGATATAACATTTTAGTGATCACATCACTTGCTTGCAAGCTATCCTAATGTGATATCACCAAGAGGGCCCAGAGTATATCTATCCGTCATCTGGATTGAAAAATTCCACTCTTGATCCATGAGCCTCAACATAACACCTTCGTAGCACTGAACCCATCTTTATAGTCACCCTGTTACGGTGTGACGTTTGATGTTATCAAGATACTCTTCCGGTGTTAGCAATTAACATGATCTCATGGTCTAAGGATAAAGATTACTTCGTATGATGTTATAGCAATATAAACACAATGACTTGATCGTAATGCTATACTTCGGATGAATGTTCATCACATGATTCCACCAATGGTGTGACCTTGTTATTAACAACATCCAATGTCCATGATCAGGAAACCTTGATCATCTTGTTAATCAACAAGCTAGTCTATAAGAGAGGCATGACTAGGAACCCTTTTTGTTTATTAAACACACATGTATTGATGTTTCCTATCAATACAATTATAGCATGTAAAATAAACATCTATCATATACAAGGAATACATAATAACAACTTTATTATTGCCTCTCACGGCATATTTCCTTCACTTCAAATTAATGAACTTATTATTACTAAAAAATAGTGTTGAAAGCAAAATTATGGTCAATATGCAATTCTTCATATTCTCATTTGAAAATTAGTTCATCTAAATATGCATCCAAACATTCAATAAAGATGCATCATAAGGCATAGCAAATTCAGTAAATATGCATCCAGTCAAGTAGAGATGCATCCAAAAAACTTAAGAGATAAATGATTCCACTTAATAGGTAAAGATGCATTCAACATATGTGATAATTCAGTAAAGATGCATCATGAGCAAATAAAGTAAATATATGCATCCAAACATTCAGTAAAGATGCATCCAACAAACTTTAGAGATAAATGATTCCACTTAACATGTAAAATCTATTTGAAATGGTTGATATAATTACTATGAGAAAAGGTTGATATAATTACTCATATTTGAAATGGTATACTACTAAATAAAATCTATGAAATGACATCTTATTTACCTGTACATGAAGCATATAGCACAAGATGCAATAGAACCTGCTTGTATCCTTTCTAAATGCACCAGCTTTAGCTAAACAAATAAAGCCAAGAATTCCTATAAACAGAACTTGACAATAGACTAGAAATAAACAAATAATCTTGACTAAACATGGGCACTCATACCTATACATGCCACTGTAAACTAGGATCATTATCTCGAGTTACTACACAGGAATTGCCTCGGGCCAACAAATGACATCAGTAGTACAAGATAATTCATAGAGAGGTGTTGAAGGAACTAAATACATCAAGTTCAATAAATAGAGGGTAATATCACTCACAAAATAAGTAAGTTGGTAACAGTTTGTAGAGCTATATAACAAAAACCTGAAATGAATTATGTACTGTAAATATAAACAAAGTGATCGAAAACAGTAGCATTTCGTGGGTGCAAAAATCGCCTAGGATGATTAAAGGGTATTGGTACCTAAAGGATCACTCTCAAATCCCTAAGCGGGCCGAAGTGTCTAAATTGGCAAAAACTGGATATTATAATTTGTGATGCTATGCCAGTGTCAGGCTAAACTAAGTTAGTCACCTCAGCCGTGCATGTCCATGGAGGTTCCCAGGAACTGTTTATCACATCCGTGTATCCAACAATTTAGTCCATTTTCCTAACCCTAATCCCCACTAACATGAGCATATTATCTGAAAGACTAGGTAAATCTGCTCGATCTCCACTACTGCTAGGTTGAGCAAACCCTAATCACCACTAACAAAGACGGAAGCAGCAAGAGCCAAGAATCAGTGCGGAAACACATACCTGAACCGACACCTCCGCGTGCTGATTGACGTTCAGATCTAGCGCGCTCGCGCCGCCAAATGCCACTTCCTCCTGATTCGGCGCCGTCACCACCAACCCACTCGACGTGGCTGTACCAGAAGCTGAACCACCATGGCCACCTTCGCCCTCAACAACCCCAACTGGCCCTGTGACGTCGGTCTTCCAGTACTCGAGAGCAGCGGCGGCTGCCGCTGAGGAGCTACCATCCCCCATCGCCAGAATCAAAAGAAGCATTCGGAGGAGAAGGCAAATCCAGCCGTACGCGGTGGATAAGACGAAGTAGACACGGTTTTCGTTCCAGATTTAGGGGGAAATGGGGGCGAGCCTGGCGGAGCCGCCCACAACCCTTTTATATGTCCTGCCGTTTCGGTGTACATGATGTCACACACGCACGTCCACATCTATACAATATGTACCATTCTACACGGGCCTATACATGGCTCTAGTATCTGTCAGGTGTCAATACGATCGAGTGCCACCACCAAAGACCGCGAGCAAAACCGTCCTTGTGTTTTGCCCGTCTCAATTTCACTAGGGGAGGAGCAGAAACGCTTGCCCCATGGTTCTACGCATTCGTCTATGTCTGGACCGCGCAGCTCCCACTTAAGATTATACATGTGTTTGTTTTCAGCACAAAATCCTCGTTGACCATGTCCACGGCTCACGACACTAGGCATTGACATGGAACTTTGATCGAGGTCACCTTGTTCAATTCTTGTCCAAAAATCCTTGCTCAAGTGCACTCGACAAAGGCATTAAACGATGCATCGACAACACCGCACACTTCACAAAAGTTGATCCCCTCAATGTGGATATTTCATAGAAAAAAAGACTTGGGTACATACTTATTAATCACCCCCACCAAAACGATTTGACCTTCAGAGGCACGGCTATCTTCCACATCATATGCTCCTGGTTGATACATAATTCGGTTATGTATGCAGTTTGGAGTGAGAAAAACATTCGTGTTTCTTTGCTTTTAAGTCCATGCATCTTCAGTGAAACACCCATCTGAAATATAGTTGGTAGCCCCAACTCTGGGAACTATAAAATTGATTCCAAATTTTCCAAATCTCGGTCCACTTTGTCTCCGGTGGGGCTCTTTGACATGCGTCACCGTTGTCGTCACATGTTAGGGTTTTATCTGATCCACCGGCCTCCCGTACCTTAACGGTTAATCCATCAACAATGATTTTTATCAACCCCTTCTAAGAGATTCTCAACCATGTAATATTGCCCTCCAAATATGTGATGAATTTCTCTTATTTCTTGCCTACATAAAATCGGTATCATAGTAATATTATCCTAGGAAGGACTCCCACACATAGAGATTATGAGTCTCCAGTTCTCCACTCATGGTTATCAAGCATAGCTTGATTAAAGGTTTGTGTATCCTCGAAACACATCCATCTTGCTCTTTGCGGGACAAAAATATCTTCCCATTTATCAATTGAATCTTCCTCTTGTTCTCATCCCCTCCACCAATACCGGAACGTCTTGTAGGTGTTCTTGGATAAGCAAAAACAACGCATACAATAGTCTGGGTTGCATGATATGCCGATCTAACAAGACCTCCCTACAACTTGACTCGGTTACCAGTGACAATCATCCTGATCTTTGTCACGATGTGTTCGAAATGACTATAAGTTGATCGCCCTAGGGTCGTTGGAAGGCCCAAATACTCTTCTACCAACGCATCTTTCCCAATACCCAATTCAACGGTCGCTTTCATCGTCAAATTGCGCTAAGTAAAATTGCCAATTTTGATCGGCTTACTAATTGTCATGACTTAAGTTTATATCTTTAGAATATACTTGGACTCTATCTTCCACTTCTACTATAGCTCAGCCGAAGATCGAACAACGTCGGCAAACAAGTGTGAGATCCATGGAGCATGGAAGCCCACTTGTACTCATCTAGCCAAATGTGTTGGTCCACTAGATTACAATATACAACTCAATCCCTTGGCACATAGCAAAAATAAATAATGGGAGATCGGCTCTCCTTGTCGAATACCTTAATGGATTCGAGAATTGCCATTTAAGACATACCGAACAAGATACTTTGTCAAGATATTCTGAGTTCACTTGATAGGCAATTGTTATAATATTGTCACTGAGGGTGAGAACTCCATAACTTATACGTCGAAATGATGCATTTCGCTTCTTTGGAGTGGCACATTATTTTCCCCTTAATTTAGCCGCTGAAGCGGCTTGATCAAGATTCTGTCATAACTGTTGAATTTGAAGTATATAAAGAGATGCAGAGTTGCACTAGGAATTAGAAATTAGGACGACTTTGGAGGATTTAGACTGCACAACACTCCATTCGGTATTACGGTGAATCATGATAACGATCTTAGCGTACAATGATTAGACATGAGTTGGGCTACTTGCTTCTTTTTCTCAAGCAAACTGTAATATATTTCTCAAGCAAGCTGTAAATGGTGTACAAGTTTTGAGTGCGAGGACGTAGGAGACGAATTGACAAAATAACCAGGAAGGTCTACTAAATGAATTGTTTTCTCCAAGTCGAAAAATACACCTCTATATTAATATGATCCAACTAGCATAAATACTGATGGAATCCTATTTAAAAAAAAAACCCACATCATCTGGAAAGAGGCAAAGTCAAAAGAATCTCTCAGCTAATTAACAAATTTGGAAGCAATATGATTCCATTGGTCAAAAATTACCAGTTGGGGCTATTTTCGTCCTCTGTCGACTTGTATAAATACCCTACGATGCATCCACTCCATCCACATCAATCAATTTTCATGATCTCATGTTTGCAAATTATGCTAAGTAAAATTGTCAATTTTGATCGGCTTACTAATTATCATGACTTAAGTTTATATCTTTAGAATATACCTTGAAATCTAGCTTCTGCTTGGTTGTAGCTTAGCCGAAGATCGAACAATGTCGGCAAACAAGTGTGAGATCCATGGAAGCCCACTCTTACTCATCTAGCCAGATGTATTGGTCCACAAGATTACAACATACAACTCAATCCCTCGGCACATAGCAAAAATAAATAATAGGAGGTCGGGTCTCCTTGTCGAATACCTGTCGATGGTATTAACGGAGAATTGCCCGTTAAAACTTACCAAACAAGATACTTTCTCGCGATATTCTGAGATCACTTGATAGCCAATTGTTATAATATTGTTAGTGAGGGCAACAACTCCATAACTTATACGTCGAAATGATGCATTTCGCTTCTTTGGAGTGGCACATCCGTTTTCCCTTAATTTAGCTGCTTCGATCAAGATTCCGTTGTAATTGTTGAATTTGGATCGAGATTCTGTCATAAAGGTTAAATTTGGAGCATATAAAGAGACGCGGAGTTGCACTAGGAATTAGATAGGACGACCTTTGGGGATTTAGACTGCACAACACTCTATTCGTTATTACAGTGAATCAGGATAACAATCTTAGGGTACAATGATTAGACATGACTTGGGCTACTTGCTTCTTTTTCTCAAACAAGCAGTAAATGGTACTCTAACCATTGGGAGACGAAGTCGACAAAATAACCAGTAAGGTGTAGCAAATGAATTGTTTTCTCTAAGTTGAAAAATACACCTCTATATTAATATGATCCAACTAGCATAAATACCGATGGAATCCTATTTAAAAAACTCCACATCATCTGGAAACAAGCAAAGTCAAAAGAATCTCTCAGCTAATTAAAATTTCAAAGCAATATGATTCTATTGGTAAAAAAATTCTAGCAAATAACCAGTTGGGCCTATTTTGGTCCTCCGTCGACTTGTATAAATACCGTAGGATGCAGAGTGATCGATGCATCCACTCCATCCACATCAATCAAAGAGCCAGTTTGCCAGTATCTTCCTTGATTGGGGGAGAGTCTGAATCTCTCTACTACCCTTTCCCAATTCCTTCCCATCCACTGATCGAATTGATAGAGTGAGCCGTTGACCGTAACGCATCTGGGATATTCCTGATTCGCTGCGGTAGAACAGAAGAGTAGGTAGATACTCCAGATCGAACTGAATCGAATCTAGACACACACACACACACACAGCTGCTGGGCGTTGAAGGATTCGATGTCGTCGGGAGTGGTGTGTCCTCCGCCGGAGCTGAGTTTCGGCGGTGAGTACTACTCGGTGGTGAATGGGGTCTGCACCCGCGACGAGAGCTTCTTCGGCGGGAAGCCGGTTCTGGCGCAGGCCGTCGGGTACGCCGTCGTCATCGGCTTCGGCGCTTTCTTCGCACTCTTCACATCCTTCCTGGTACAACAATTATTTCCCAATCTTTTTTTTTCCATAGTATTAGTAGCCTGTCATGATCACAATCAATTCAGAAGTCACAACAAGCAAGAGAAATAACTAATCGAGCGCCGGAATGTTGGAAAAAAAACGCGCGCAGGTGTGGCTGGAGAAACGTTACGTGGGTGGGTCGCAGCTGCAGACGTCGGAGTGGTTCAACACGGCGGGGCGGAGCGTCAAGACGGGGCTCATCGCCAGCGTCATCGTGTCGCAGTGGACATGGGCGGCGACCATCCTGCAGAGCTCCAACGTGGCGTGGCAGTACGGCGTGAGCGGGCCCTTCTGGTACGCCAGCGGCGCCACCGTGCAGGTGCTCCTCTTCGGGATCATGGCCATCGAGATCAAGCGGAAGGCGCCCAACGCGCACACCGTCTGCGAGATCGTCAGGGCGCGGTGGGGCACCGCCGCGCACGTCGTCTTCCTCACCTTCTGCCTCGCCACCAACGTCATCGTCACCGCCATGCTGCTGCTCGGCGGCTCCGCCGTCGTGCACGCGCTCACCGGCGTCAACGTCTACGCCGCCAGCTTCCTCATCCCGCTCGGCGTCATCGTGTACACGCTCGCGGGAGGGCTCAAGGCCACCTTCCTCGCAAGCTACATCCACTCCGTCGTCGTGCACGTCGTGCTCCTCGTCTTCGTCTTCCTCGTGTACACCTCTGGCAGCAAGCTCGGCAGCCCCAAGGTGGTGTACGAGCGACTCATGGCCGTCGGCAGCGCCGCCAGGGTCTGCTCCGGCGCCCTGTCGCTCCCTGGCCAGTCCTGCGGCCCCGTCCACGGCAACTTTAAGGGCTCCTACCTCACCATGCTCAGCTCCGGTGGACTCGTCTTCGGCATCATCAACATCGTCGGCAATTTCGGCACCGTCTTCGTCGACAACGTACGTTTAATTACGCGAGTACATAGTGACCACTCCATTCCGGTGCGTCGGTTTGGTTGATCGATTGCGCATATATATTGTATTGCAGGGGTACTGGATGAGCGCGATCGCCGCTCGGCCGTCGTCGACGCACAAGGGGTACCTGTTGGGCGGCCTGGTGTGGTTCGCGGTGCCCTTCTCGCTGGCCACCTCGCTCGGACTCGGCGCGCTCGCCCTGGACCTCCCCGTCACCGCCGACGAGGCGGCCAAGGGCCTCGTCCCAGCGGCCACCGCCACAGCGCTCATGGGCAAGTCTGGCTCCGTGCTCCTTCTCACCATGCTCTTCATGGCCGTCACCTCCGCCGGCTCCGCGGAGCTGGTGGCCGTCTCCTCCCTCTTCACCTATGACATCTACCGCACCTACGTCAACCCGAGCGCCTCGGGGAAACAGATCCTCCTCGTGTCCAGAGCCGCCATCCTCGCATTCGGCTGCTCCATGGGCGTCCTCGCCGTTGTCCTCAACCTGGCCGGCGTGTCCCTCGGGTGGATGTACCTGGCGATGGGCGTCCTCGTGGGATCCGCCGTCATCCCCATCGCTCTTCTGCTGCTCTGGAGCAAGGCCAACGCCTTGGGCGCCATGCTCGGCGCCATGGGCGGCTGCATCCTCGGCGTGATCGTCTGGCTCACGGTGACCAAGGTGCAGTACGGGCGCGTCAACCTGGACACGACGGGCCGGAACGCGCCCATGCTGGCGGGCAACCTGGTGTCCATCCTGGTGGGCGGGGCGGTGCACGTCGTGTGCAGCCTGGTGCGGCCGGAGCACTACGACTGGGAGAGCAGCAGACAGATCACGAGGGTGGACAGCGTGGCCGGCGGCGACGAGGATGACGAGGAGCTCAGGGAGGAGAAGCTCGTGCATGCCAAGCGGTGGATCATCAAGTGGGGCGTGGGGTTCACTGTGGTGATCGTGGTGCTCTGGCCGGTGCTGTCGGTGCCGGCGGGCAAGTTCAACCTGGGTTACTTCACCCTGTGGGCGGCGATCGCGATCGTGTGGGGCGCCGTGGGCTCGGCGGTCATCATCGTGCTGCCGCTGGTGGAGAGCTGGGACACTATCAGCATGGTGTGCGCGGGGATGCTGACAAACGACATCGTGTACCAGCGGCTCGACGACGTGAACCTGCGCCTCAGGGCCATCATGGGTGCCATGCCCGAGGCCGAGAAGCTCTACCAGCAGCTGCAGCGGAAGGGGGAGGTGGAGATGCACCCGGCCGGCACCCATCCGGCCAACGACAGCGACCATCTTTTGGAGGAGAATTAAGCGGTCGTTCGGTGTGTGTACAGGGATCGATGGGTCCATAATCTAGTGGCCGCAGCTTCTTCTTTTCTTCTTTTTTTTTGGGTCAGGTGGTGGCCGCAGCTATGGGAGAGAGAGCACTTCATTTCCATTCACAATGGTTGACTCCGGTAATTGGCACATTTTAAGCGGGGCAATGCGCCGCCGTTTAGTGGGTTCCAACATTTTCTTACCGTGTGTAATATGCGTGTTTGAGGATATAATGTGTGTGATTTTGCGTGTGTTTACCACCATACCTTCTATTCTCACAAAGAAAAAGAGAGACTTTCATTTTCGTCCAAGAGTGCACAAAAAAGGTTAATGATTCGGTTCAACCGGGAAAATACGAAATTTCTCGGTTTAGAACGGTCTGTAATTGTAAAATTCCGGTGGACACACAAGGACCATATGATCTTCATACCGACGGATCGAGCCTTATCCTCTCGTCTCTACAAGTCACTACACGAATGAAAGAACCACCGACCACGAGGATTCTAGAGACGCTCATCTCTTTGTATTCCCGTATATTAGATTCTTTCTGAATTTACTTGTGGAGCCCACTCACGTGCATCTTCATACTTTTACCACTTCTTTATCTCTTCACCGTATGACTCAACCTGGATGAAAGAAAGTTCATCATTACATTTTAATTAAGTTTGAGACAAGCTTTCTCAGAAATAAGGGTTTCAGTTTCACATGTTTTAAGAAAAGTTTCACTAAATGAATCTATGGATTTTCCAACAAACTATCACATAATTTGTACTCGAAGATGTGAAACTAGAGTGAAATATGTGGGGCCAGATTGAAACTAGGAAACTGGGTTGAAACCGCTGATCTAAAACTAGAGTGAAACATGTGAAGGTAGATTGAAACTAGAACCTTGGTTGAAACTAGGCTGAAAACTACACTGAAACTAGACTACACTAAAACTTACCCAAAAACTGATATGAAACTAGACTGAAAAGGTGAAACTAGATTGAATAAGTTTTACATCTTGTGAAGTTTCAATGGTTTTACAAATATTCAAGTGAAGTTCCAATGGTTTCACAAAAGTTCAAAATAAAATTTCCCTTTTATACAAAAAAAATTTAAAGCATGTTTTACAAAATATTATTATGATTCTTTCACGTTTCACAAGTAATACTGATGGAAAAGAAGAAACTGAAATTAATGCACAAAGCAGAGACATACACAACCTCACTAGATGTGAATTCAACAATTAAACCCCAGCTAAATCTATGACCATTTCCTCCTTGCCACCCGTTGGAGGAGGTCAGAGCATGGGCGAGCGGGTTCAGAGAGAAGAGAGTGAGGACTTGCAGGACGGAGAAGACGCCGGAACTAGGGTCACCTTCAAGACGTGATGTCGTGTCCTTGTTGAAAGGACACATATGTCACATAGAAGGAGGGGTGAATAGGTGTTTTAAAACTATTACAGTTTTTGTTCTAATAATAGCGGAATAAAACAACACACAAAATGGCTTCTCCCACCCACCCACCCCTCCCTGCTAGCCTTCATCGCCGGTGATCTCCTTCTCCGGCGACCACCGTCTAATTCCACTCCAATCAACCTTCTCAGCACCCTCCCCTCTACTCCCCAATTCCTCAGATTATGTTGTCTCCATCATGGAGTTGGAAGGTTGCAAAAGGCGCCCCGATTGTTGGACGATTTTGAAGGAAATATATCCTAAGAGGCAATAATAAAGTTGTTATTATATATTCCTTGTATATGATAAATGTTTATTTTGCATGCTATAATTGTATTGATAGGAAACGTCAATACATGTGTGTTTAATAAACAAAAAGGTTCCTAGTTATGCCTCTCTTATAGACTAGCTCGTTGATTAACAAGATAATCAAAGTTTTCTGATCATAGACATTGGATGTTGTTAATAACGAGGTCACAACATTTATGAAATGATGTGATGAACATTCATTCGAAGTATAGCATTACGATCAAAGTCATTATATTTATATTGCTATAACATCATACGAAGTAATCTTAGTCCTTAAACCATGAGATCATGTTAATTGCTAACATCGGAAGAGTATCTTGATAACATCAAACGTCACACCGTAACAGGGTGACTATAAAGGTGAGTTCAGTGCTACGAAGGTGTTATGTTGAGGCTCATGGATCAAGAGTGGAATTTGTCAATCCCGATGACGGATATATATACTCTGGACCCTCTCGGTGATATCACATTAAGATAGCTTGCAAGCAAGTGATGTGATCACTAGAATGTTATATCACGGGAACAAGAAAAGAGTGCATATCGGTAACGAGATCAAACTAGGTATTTGGATACCGATGATCGAATCTCGGATATGTATTATATCATGAGACAAAGGGATTAAATTACTAGCGTTAAAGGTTCTCACGATCACAGAAGTCATCGTTGAATGTGCAGGAGTTAGTATGAATCTCCAGGTCTCGCTTCTGATTATTGATCTGAGAGGAGTCTCAATCATGTCTGCATTATTCACGAACCGTAGGGTGACACACTTAAGGATTGTCGGACACCATTTAGGAGTACATATGTTTCAGACAAAAGGTTTGCAAAGCGCAGGAAATGTTTCGATAGAAACATGAATTGTTTCGATAAAAACCAGAATTGTTTTGGGTGAAATTGCAGAAAGAGGTTCTGCATGTGATATTGAAATGTTGCAAGGGGTTTTATATGAATGTTTATTAATTAAAGTAATTAACAAAATTCTGAATAAAATAAATAAAATAGTTTTATTAATTGAGAGTTGCATTAAATTTGGTGAAAATTTAATGCATGTGACTGGAATTTTGGGTGGAGTCAAAATTTATGTGAGTGGAGCTTCACCACATGAATGAGGAAGAGGTGGGGGCACCCCCCCCCCTTTGGCCGCCAGCCATGGGAGGGGAGGAGCCCCCCCTCTCCTCCCTCACAAAGCACACTTCCTCGTGAAGGATCTCTCTTCCCCTCTAGATATTTCCCCATGGTCTCGAATTAGCGAGATACATGTTTCCGGTGGCCTTGCGTCTGGAAGGAGTTGCTGCTTCCGCTGATTCGCTGGAGTGAGGAGGTGGAGGTTGTCCGGTGGCTTGAATGTGTGTGCGAGGACGGATGCGCTGCTGATTTGCGGCGCTCGGACTTTCACACGATCTTGAGATCGGCAAGCGTACGACTACATCAACCACGAGTTCCTACTCGTTAACAAAACTCGTTGTCTTCGAGGGTAAGTTCTCCATGGATGTATGTCCACCTATTGCTCTGTATCTAGTAGATAGATTTTGGCGTATAGTTCTCATCGTAGGAATTTTTTTCTACGTTGCGGACCCAACAGTGGTATCAGAGCCTGATCTATGCGTAGGTGCTTTGCACGGATAGTACACATATGTTTATATGTGGGCGATGATGATCATGTTATTGCATCTTCTATGTATCTTGGATATTGGTGGCATAGTGGGATAAAGCGGCCCGGACCAACCTTACATGTCATCGTACATGAGACCGGTTCCACGACTGACATGCAACTAGTTTTGCATAAGTGGCTAGCGGGTGTCTGTCTCTCCTACTATAGTCAATATCTGATTTACAACGAGTTGCTAATAACTTGGTTATCCTCGTTGTGGTTTATGTTCGTAGGTAAGATCGGTTCTATCTCCGAAAGTCCTAAGCCACGTAAAACTTGCAATTGATAAATTAGAGGCGTCTAGTTTAGATCATTGCTGGGCTAGTGTCTTGATATGGTATTGGTGTAAGTAGATGTATGATAGATACTCTTACAATACACTTAACGTGTAAGTTCCATAGACCTTGGCCTTACACATAAAGGAATGATAGAGATCATACCACGATGCAAATGATAGATATCAAATGCATGGACCATATCATCTCACTTTACATATTAGATGTTTGCATCTTACATTGCTAGTTTGGCGCTTTTGGTAGCATTATAAGATGATCCCTCATTTAGATATCAAGATAAAATGTGTTCTTCCTTAAGTATGCACCGTTTCATGGATCATGTTTCGAGGCATCACGTGATGATCGGGTGTTCTCGACTCTACGCTTTCATACGACAGGTGTAAGACAGTTTTACACACGCGAATACTAAGGTTCTTACTTGGCGAGCCTAGCATGTATAGACATGGTCTCGGAACATGGACCGAAAGGTTAAGCATGAGTCATATAGTTGATATGATGCCCATATAGATGCTCCCCTTTGAAACTACACCGACTCACGTGATGATCGGACTTGGTGTAGTGGATTTGGTTCATGTAATCACCAAAAGGACACGAGGGATGTCGTTTTTGAGTGGGAGTTCATTAGTAATTTGGATTAGTTGAACTCAATCTATCATAAACTTAGTCTAAATATACTTTACAAATTCTGTTGTAGATGGCACCACCTGCTTTTAATTTTAATGTGTTCATGGAGAAAGAGAAACTTGATGCGAATGGTAGCAACTTCACCAACTGGGCTATGAATTTGAGGATTCTCCTCACTGCTGCACAAAAGCAATATGTGCTAGAGGCGCCGCTAGGCCCCCCACCAGCTCCTGATGCCCCTGACGAGGAAAAGAACGTCTATATAACTCGTCAGGAGGACCACAACTTAGTTCATTACGGCATACTGTATGGGCTAGAGCCAGAACTTCGAAAGCGTTTCGAAAATGGCAATGCCTTTGATGGGAGAATTGAAAATTATTTTCATTACCCATGCTGCCGTAGAGAGTTATAATGCTTCTGAAAAGTTCTTTAGCTGCATGATGGAGGAGAACAGCTCCGTTAGAGGCAGCAATTGGTGGACATTGCGGTGATCTTAAAGTATCCTTGCTGAAGGATCGGGTATTCTCTTTCAATGTCTCTTGCAAGCAAGTTGGTTTTCGTATATTTAATTTGAGACACTATGCCTGCTCCCAGTTCAAGTGTGCTTTTCATCTTTGGGGTTCAGGTGGACCGAACTGGCGTAAGAATTCGCAGACTGACAGAGAGAATGTGACAAGGAGTGGATCCTCATTAGTCCATCCAAGAAAAGGGCTCAAATTGCTTTAGCTGCATTGCAAAAGCAAAACCGAAGTCTATTCTGTGGACTGGTCCTGAAATTCAGAGAAGACTCGAGTTCTCAAATGATCTTAGTTACAGTGCCTGCAATGGTTATTCTGCTCCATGTTCTGAACCCTGTCTGAATGCCTGCAAGGAATCTCCTACTCCATCTGCTGAGCCAAGTCTGAATGTTGCATTGCCGACTACAACTCACGAAATAGCCTCAGCCCCAGTGATCTCTTTTGGTATGGTCCGATACTTTCCTTTTGCCTAGAATCAAATCGCAGAGAAGTCAATGCTAGAGACATTAAAGTCCAATTTCGAGGGAGAGAATCACGTTCAGATCAATAAGGTTTTAAATGAGGATCCTCATTCTTCGGACTCGGAAGTTGAGGCCCAACCTGAGCCTACTGGGCTGGAAGAAGTCGTCGAGGACATCGCCTTCCGATTCTAGGATTGCAAAAACTGCATGGGCATGGGCCATAATAAAGAAGATTGCAAGAGGAAAATCCGTTGTTGTCAATGTTACCATTATGGGCATAAGGCAAATGCATGTTTTAATCGATACTCTAAAAAAGCTCAATGTTGGGTGCCTAAAAAGGTAAGAGTCGACACATCAGGGCGTGACTCAGGTCCTATTTCCTCAAATCCTCGACAGCTACTACCGCCGCTCCAACTTCTATACTAGATGCCCCTTCGAAACCTCCCATACCACAGAGTTCTCCGTCGTCATCCACACCTTCGAGATTGGCAACAATGGCGAACTACGAAGTGGATTCGCAACCGTGGCTGCCATGGGGGAATGATATCATCGATGGAGGTAACACTCGGTTTCCACGCACGTACTTCTTTGTTGCTCAAGATCCACCTCAACAACACCAGGCTTTCTGTATTGCTATTGTGGAACCGCCACCGCCTCGTGCTTTGGTTGGGATTTGGCGAGATCATGTCTACAATTTCTTGGTTGGTCCGCTTAATCGCAATGTTGTTGAATATCAGCCGAGTCTGATTGGTGTCAGTCTTTTTCAACTTAGTAAACCCAATGCACAACATGCCCTGATTGCCCATGGCCAATTTAATTTGTAGAATCGCTTTGTTAGATTCATCAATTCCGATGATGCTAGGAACCACCGAGCCACCCAGGGATTTAGACACGGCTAGCTCATGCTCCTGGGAATTCCCCCAGATTATCAGAATGACTTGGAGATTGCTAATGCTGTTTTTACTTTTGGCAAGTTTCACTTCTGGAATAATAATGATCCCATCAAGGACAGAGTACTCGTTTATGCATCTTTTTCCTCCCCTGCTTTGGTGCCACGAGATGTAGTTTTTGGGAATTTTGCAAACGTCGGTGGTGCCAAGGAGTCATGGGTTGCAGCTGTTTTCATCCTATCTGCTGACTTTGCTGATGGCATGCCTCCTGATGAAGATCAAATGCCGCCTGATGGCAACCCACATCCTCTGCCAGGGAACCTACTTCAAAACAACAATTTGTTTGTGGGTCCACAGTACCCAGAAATTGGTTGGGATACTGCCCAGTTTGATGAACCACATGATCAGTAGGATGGCAATGAGGACAATATGGAACAAGAGGTTGAGGCTAGCAATCAGTCGCAAGAATCTTTAGTTGAGGATATCTCTGATCAGTCTGCCTCAACTGATATCCAGCATGATAACCCTCTGAACCATCAGCTGAATCTGGACCTAAACCTGGACGTCCAGCCGGCTGACAATGCCCCTGTATACTTTGATTTTCTACAGGTTGGCAAGATGGTCCCTGTCATTAGACCTGTACTTCCACCTGAGATGCAATGGTGATGCCTCTTTGAGAGTATGATGCCAACTTTATTGTCCACTAAGCTGCCAGTGTCACTGCAATTCTCACCTTTTGGGTTACTAAAGAGACCTTGGGAAGATGCTTTTGAGTTGATGGAGTCTATCTAAGTGGCAGTCGCAACTGACAGAGCAGACTAAGAGAAGGGTGGTTGTATGCAAGCGCCCTCGACCTGTAGCAAGAGTGCTTGATTTTGATAGCAATGCTACACAAGATGATCCCCCTATTCACTGCTTCTCCAGTCATGATTCTGAAAAACGACGTGCTACAAGGAAGAAGCAGTTAGTACAGCCTGAGGCCAAAAGGTTCACTCGTAGTAGCCGCAAGCAAGATGGCATGCGTCCTACATTGGTGGTTGATCACACCACTCGACCAAAGAAAAAGGTACGTGCAAAGCTTCTGATTGTTACTCAGCGGGTGGAGATAGTGAAACCAGGGTCGAGTACTGAAGATGAGCAGATGAATATTCCAGCTACTCCAATTCAGGTGATGCAGTCAGTCGGAATGGAACTGGGCATTGATCCTACCAAGTTGACGAAGGCACGACTTGAAGCTGAGCTAACTGATGCTATGCCAGAAGCAAAACAAGATGATTAGCCATCAGTCCACGGTAACAGGGCCTCACCTAAATGGCCCGTATCATTTTTATTTTGGTTGTTTCGTGTCTAACTTTTATCTGTCAATCCTTGTCCCTCAGACTTTGGTTTGCTGTCAGTTGTGTTATGTATGTGCTGGGTCGGTTATCAGGAACTATGTTATGCTTCAGACTATTTGAACTTGATATTATATGTCAAAAGATGCTATTTTCTCGTTATTCGTTTCTCAATGTGTGTTATCGCTAGAAGAAAATGGCATGTGCTTTGCTAGAATGTGCGTGGTCTAAATTCAGAAGATAGGCAGAGAGAAGTTAGAAATAAAATTAATGAAAGTGAGTGTGACATAATTTGCTTGCAAGAAACTAAATGCGAGCAGTTTGACTGGCGTTTGATTCACAAATTTTGCCCCAAGAGGTTTGATCAATTCGCTTGCTCGCCTTTGCTTGGTGCTTCTGGAGGAATAGTTATTCTCTGGAATTCTTCTGTGTTTTCTGGCACCTTGTTGGAAGTTCAGAGATTTGGCATTATAATCAAATTCATCTCAATGCATATAAATGAATCTTGGATTCTGACTTGTGTATATGGTCCATGCCCATGGAGTTGAAAGGGACATGTTTGTCTCTTGGCTTCATAATTTTTATCCCAGCTACTGAGAACTGGCTTTTTTTGGATGATTTTAATTTCATTTGCTCTCAGGATAATAGAAATAGACCCGATGGAAATATCAATGATATGTTTCTATTTAACGAAATTATTGGACATTTGGGCCTACTGGAATTACCATTAAAAGGTCGCTCCTACACTTGGTCGAATATGCAATCAATTCCTTTACTGGAGCAGCTAGACTTTTTTTTTTAGTCCCAATTGGGTGTCTGTCTATCCTAACACAATGGTACTACCTCTAGCAAAGACTGGATCTGATCATGTACCATGTGTGGTAAATGTTGACACTAATATTCCAAAGTCTAGGTTATTTCGATTTGAAAGTTATTGGGTAGACCTTCAGGGATTCAACGAGTGTGTATCCACGTCTTGGGCTAAAGCCTCTCGGAAAAGCTATAGCTCTATAGTGATTGCTGATAAGCTAAAAAATTGAGATTCCAGTTTAAAAAATGGCATGTTAGTCTATCAAGACTGAAGCTGTTGATCAATAACTGCAATAAGGTCATTATTTTTCTTGATTCTTTAGAGGAGCATCAGCCTTTATACAGAGCTGAATTCAATTTTAGAAAAATTGTCAAAACTCATATGGATGGGCTGCTTCTGGCTGAATGTAATTATTGGCGAAAAAGATGCACTATCCGCTAGATTAAGCAAGGTGAGGATAATACCAAGTTCTTTCACGCAATGGCTACGAAAAGGTATCGTCAGAACTCAATTACCATGTTACATGATGATAATGGAAATGAGATTACGAATCATCAGTCTATGGCTGGTTTGCTTTGGACAAGTTACAAAGATAAAATGGGGCGATCAGAAGGTATTGATATGCAATTTAATTTGACAAATCTTCTACACAGAATTGAGGGCCTTGATGAGCTCACAGTGCCATTTGAGAAAAAGGAAATGGACGAGGTGATTAAGGCCATGCCTCCTGATCGGGTGTTGGCCCATAATTCAACGGACTTTTTCTTAATAGGTGTTGGCCCATAATTCAATCCAACTTCTATCACCTCGCTTATGAGTTCCACGAGGGCAACCTAAACTTACAATGCATCAATGGCTCTTATATCACCCTGGTTCCCAAGAAACCACCTGCCTCGGAAACCAATGACTTCCGACCCATCTCCTTAACTAATGTGTGTCTCAAATTTTTGACCAAACTTGTAGCAAACCGATTGCAGGGGGAAATACTAAGCTGCATTCACAAAAAACAGTACGGTTTCTTAAGATCGAGATTGATTCAGGACTGCTTGGCCTGGTCTTTCGAATACTTATATCTGTGCCATGTTTCCAAGAAACCTATTGTAATTGTGAAGCTGGATTTTGCTAAAGCATTTGACACAATAGAGCATGAAGCAATAATACAAGTAATGAAACACAAAGGATTCAATGATCTTTGGCTTAGGTGGGTGAGAGCAATCTTGTCATCTGGAACTTCTGCTATTTTGCTAATTGGTATCCTGGGTAAGCAGTTTGTTTGCAAACATGGGGTGCGACAGGGGGACCCTTTATCACCATTATTTTACACTTTTGGTTCAGACCTTTTGCAGTCTGCAGTGAATGAGATGGTGAGAAATGGGGATATTTCAAGGCCCATAGAAACTAATGACCTAGATTTTCCCATCATCCAATATGCGGATGGCACGTTACTTATTATGCCTGCTGATTTGAATCAGATGAGAGCTCTCAAAGACCTGTTACACAAGTTTTCACTATCCACGGGTCTGAAGATTAATTTCAGCAAATCTCAGATGATGCCAGTTAATGTTCCTGAGGTTTTGATGAATATTCTTGCTGAAGATTTTGGGTGCCAAGTGGGGACGATGCCTTTTACATATTTAGGACTCCCCTTGGGTACTACTCGTCCCACTATTACAGATCTGATGTCGTTGGTTTGTAGATTGGAGAGGAAGGTCACATCCAGCTCTAGTTTCCTTTCACAAGGAGCTAGGCTGCAATTGATCAACTCGGCACTAGCTTCTATGTCGTTGCACTTTTTATGTACATTGCAGTTGTAAAAGGGCCTGACTGATCAGCTAGATAGAATCCTTCGTTAATGTCTCTAGAGAGACAAGTTTGATAAATCAAAACAGTCTCTGGCTGCTTGGGAGATGGTTTGTAAACCTAAAAATAATGGTGGCCTAGGGATTGTGGATTTCCAGAAAAAGAACGCTGCTCTCCTCATAAAATTCTTGGATAAATTTTATAACAACCATAGTACCCCTTGGGTTGAATTAGTACGGAGCTCCTACTACTCGAATAAAATAGCACATGTGGAACAGCTTTGTGGCTCCTTTTGGTGGAGAGATGTGATGAAACAAGTTGATAACTTTCGCAGCGTTTTTGTCGTCAAGCATGGTCGTGGGGACACTTTCTTCTTCTAGACTGATAATTGGTCATTACAAGGAAGTAACCAGCCAATCGGTATGCGTTTTCCACATTTATTATCGTACGTGCTGAATGGCAATATGTCAGCTATCCAAGTTTATGCCTAGGAAGATATTACTAGCCTATTCTACTTTTCACTTTCTCAATTAGCCTATCAGAAGCTCGGTGAGCTGCAGCATATTATGCATGATAATCCTTTATCAACCCAGAATGATTTGTGGTCATATAGTTGGGATGAGACTTATCTGCCAGGCAAATTTTACAAACTCATGTTTGCGCATATCCAAGTCCCTAGTGTGTTCAAATGGATCTGAAAACCGAGTTGTGTCATGAAAACTAAAATGTTTGCCTGGTTGCTACTCCAAGACAGGCTAAACACAAGAGATTTATTACAACATCGACACTGGCATGTCATAGATGACACACATTGTGAGCTTTGTCCAATACATGCTTTTGAAGATAGAATCCATCTTTTCTTTGAGTGCAATTTCAGTGTATGAATTTGGAACTATCTTCAAATTTCTTGGAATCCACATGATGACTTGCAGACGATCATATCTAAGGCCAAGAGGAGTTTTGGAAAACCTTTCTTTATGGAGGTGCTAATAACATCTTGTTGAAATATTTGGTTAATCCATAACGACAAGATCTTTGATCAAGGGAGGCCAACCTTTGGTAAATGGAAGTGCAAATTTGTGCATGATATCTCTCTACTATAGTACCGAATCAAGGCAAAACATAAGGAGGGTCTCTTGGCTTGGATAGCTTCCTTACATTAGATGGTGGCTGTATATTTGTATATATGTAAGTCTTTTGCTGTTTGTCTTTTGTAACTTGTGAACCTCTTATTTTAATAAAAATTTACTGGGGGGTTGTTGCCTCACAATTCTCGGTCAAAAAAATAGCGGAATAAAACTAGTGCACAAAACCTAAATATGATAATGTTCAACTATGTGCACCACCAAATTATGCTAAATAAAATAAGCAACCATATGATAACAAGATATATATAACTTCATGCACGAAAGCTATCACAATGTAAAGTGCACGAGTAAAGAGCTCGACTAAAGAAATAGTCGAGGCACACGGAGATGATGATTTATCCCAAGTTTATTTCCAAGGAAGCTAATCTTTGTTTGAGAGGTGTCACGGCGTAATACTCTTCGAACGCCACAAAAGGATCCCCTTGAAGAGTGGTATCACAATGCTCACCAAATGCCACAAAAACCTCACTTCAAGATGCAGAGGCACACCACACACCGCCGTCACAAAGGCTCACCTTATATATTCTCATGTGTGCTCACCACCAAGGCATGCACACGATCCATTTTGGTGCGTTTTGAGAGAGAAGGATTAAAGCATCTATGTTCTTATCATCGCATTTTGTGCATCGGTTTGAATTCTCCACGAGTATTTGTTTGAGTGAAAGTGAGAAGCTTATTACTCTTGGTTTCTTGAAACCATAGACGATTGGAGTAACCTCGAAGTTAAATTGGTGGTGTAAATCTTCACGGTTATTACTTGGGAGTCTCCTATTAAGTTGTGCAGATTCTCCCAAACTTGTATGAGTTTGTTGACCGTCCTCGAGTGTCCCATAGTGGATCATCTGTCTGCCTTGGCAACGCGCACGCAGGGAAATAAGTGAGGCCTTTGTGACATTCAGTGAGTGGCGTGCCTCCGCATCTTGATGTGAGGCTTTCCAGCCATTTGGCGTGCATCGAGCAAAAACACCCCAAGGTTAACCTTTTGTGGTGTTCAGAGAGCATTACTCCACTGCACTCCTCCAAGGGAGATTGGCTTCCTTGGAAGTGAACTTGGGGATAAATCATAGTATCCAACTGCCTCGGTTGTTTCTATACCCAAAGATTTTTACTTATGCACTTTACCTTGCGATATCCTTCGTGCTTGAAGTTGTATATCTTGCTATCTCAAAGTTGCTTGTCTTATTTAACATAAATTGTTGGTGCACATAGGTGAGCCTAATATATATAAGTTTTGTACTTTGACAAATTAAACATAGTTTTATTCCGTATTTGTTCAAGATAATATTGTAAAAGTTTTAAATCGACTATCCACCCCTTTAGGTGACATTTGTGCTCTTCTAGACTTCTAAAATAGCATATGAGTGTAAAAAAGGAATCGTAGATAGAAAAGAAGAAAACACGAGGTCGGTGAAGTTCTTCATGTTTGATTTCCTCTAAACTTTCTATGGGAATGACCCATTCTATAGGAATTTCTCACACAGAAACAAGAATACAAATTCAATTGTTCCAAAAATGGCACCAAGCAAATTTACCTTTTATGTAATATTCTTATACTACTAAATTTTAAGCGTTGTTTGAAATGGGGTCGAGTTTTAAAATCCTATGATAAAACTATATGTCAAAACATATATGATTGTATGTATACAAGGAGTGGAGATTTTCGGCTCCGAAGAATTAGTGTTTCTGTTATTTAGATAAATTCAAAAATGTATTTATGAGCTTCATTTTTTTGATTTTTAGAATGTAGGCAATGATGTATCCCACAATTGTGCAAAATATTAATTTTAAATACATAAGCTACGTAAAAAGGATAAAATGTGGATCTAAGTATGCATAATGTAAAATCTCTAAATTTTATCATATTTTCTATTTTTATGTAAATAGTATAAGAAATTTTGGGTTGCAATTTTATATTGTCTATGCTCGTAGGATACAGCATTTGACAATGTCCAAAGTTATCTTCAATTTTTCTAAAAACTATATTTTAATTCTTAGGAAGTACCAGAACTTAGGAGCCAAAACACTTGGATATACAAGCATTTTGAAGACCTTTAAAATCGTGTCATGGGCCCATGGTGGCACTGGAGACAAATAATAGTAGGAAGCTCGCCAATTTATAAAATAAAGGGAACCTCTCGACGTACCCCGAGGGATAATTCCCCTCGATCCCTGGGTCTCCAGGCTGACACTATCCAATAAAAAAGTTTCTAATACCGCTTTTGCTATATAATGTTCTTCTATAAATCATCTCACTTTTGCTACATGTAGTAAAAAAAGTTCTCCCACGACATAAATATAAAAAGATCTCGTCGAAGACTTCGTCTAAGACCTCCTCGGAGACTTTGTAACAAAAAGATTACACTAATATAGAAAAAACGACTTATCGCTGAGACTCTCGCCGGAGACATCGTAACAAAACATTTACACTATTGTAGTAAAACAACCGAACGATTGTAGCAAGACAAATCTGCTATTGTAGCAAATCGGGCCTTGCCGGAGACTTCGAAAGAAAAAAAGAAGTGGTTCTACCGTAGCAAAACCAACTTTTGGTGGAGATCTCATAGAAAAATCTTTATACTATTGTAGCAAAACAAGATATCGTTTGTAGCAACAAATTCATGCTATTGTAGCATCATAGCAAAATCCTCCGGCGAGGTTGTAGCAACACCAAGAATTTCATGCTATTGTAGCATCATAGCAAAATCCTCTGGTGATGTTGTACGAACACCAGACGCCCTAGGTAGCACCGCTCGACGCTGCTCGCAACATTTCCGTGCCTATGGTAGTGGCGTCGATCTTGGATCGCAACATCTGGACATCCCTACAATTACACCTACCCCAATGACTACTGAAGATGCTACAACTGTTGCAAGAAAGGATCAGTCCAATGAGATTAGAATTGGACCTGTTACAAGAGCTCGTGCTAAGCTACTGGAACAACAGGTGAATTTACTCCTAAACGAATCTGGTACTTTGATTAATGAGAACTTTATACTGCCTAAGTCTATGCATTTATGTATGATCAGGTTCGTTGGAGAATCAAGCATGGCGCGAGGAGGAGAAGGGCTACAAGAGAAGCCCAACATGATGATCACCCAAGGATGTGCAAGGGAGGAGCGGGAGGAAGACGCAAGAGAAGATCATCAAGACGAAGGCAAAAAGATTTGCCACGACCGAAGTGTCCGGCCAGATCCACCCGGACTGTCCGGCCTGGTCGAGAGGCGAACTGGCGTGGACATTCAGTATGCTAGTTCGGACACTACACGGACGCCACCCGGAAACTTCAAAGTTTCCGGCCAGACCGACTCGTCACACTTCACCGAGTGTCCGGCTGACGACTGTCAAAATTCGACCGGAGTGTCCGCCCGCCGACCGAATCTGGTCCGAGTCGGTTTGTATCAGTTTGAGTCGTTTGCGTTTAGTTTCGGTTTCTGGTCGCTCCAGCCGCCCTTATAAGCTATGGGACGACCTCTAGTTAGGGTTTAGACCACGTTAAAATGTTTTGAAGTTGTTTCTTTCATAGAACCTCTGGAATTACCCTGTGTTCGAATCTACCAACTATAATTGAGTGTGATCTGTTGTTCCATTGGGAATTAGTAGATTGCATACTACCGTTCGTGGTCACGGCTGCGTGCGCAAGAGCATGGTGTTGTGAATATCCTACAGGGTTCAAGAGCTGTTGCATTGGCATCAGGGATCGAGCGGGAGAGTTCATAGCTACAGGCTAGTTATCTATTATCCACCATCATCACCGCCGTCCGCTTACTGAGAAGATCGGGCCACCCCATATCATCTTGGTATCAGATTTCCAGTGTTGCCTCGGTAAGCATCCACAAATCCATCCATAGATTAGAGAGTATTTTCGTCCTATACAGAAAAAGCCTTACATAAAGATTTGCCATAGACTAGATTGCATCGTTTTCGAGTTTTAGTTGCTGATTGTATCTTCTCGTAGATCCGATCTGCAGGTTTTTTCCTCGTAGGAGTCTAGTTTCCGTTTGTGTCTAGGTTTAAGGTTTCATCTTGTTTTCCGTTGTTCCCACCGTTACCGTTTCCGCAAGTATTTATCGTTTTTCCGAGTCCACATAGCGTACCTTTGTTTGCATACCATAGACACAGCCTATCTACAGCATCTGTGTCTAGGAACGTACCCACGAGACTAGTTGCTTTGCTCCGACAGGCTGCTCATTAGGGTTTGCAGTGCAGAAATTTTTCGACAGGCAAAACCGGACTATCCAGCCAAATCACACCGGACTATCCGGCCCAACCGGAGTCTCCGGCGCATATCAACCGGACTATCCGGCCCAGTTCTGTTATAAGTTGATGTGCTCGTTTGCATTGAGTAATAAAGTTGAAAAAAAATCAAAAAAAGAGAGAGAAAAGAAAAGAGAATCAGTATAAAAAAAGAGAAAAGAGCTACAAGCCTGGAAAAAAAGAGATATAGATGTGTGCAATATTGGAGGCCTTGTTGTGTATAGCACTAGTAGATTGAGCAATCTTGTGCCTGTTCTATTTGAGCTATTACTAGCGTCTCTCTTGTGCATTACAATATTCCTTTTCATAAGTTGTTTTGCCACGTTTATCTCCATTGTGTGTGTTTCTTGGGTATTTGTACGATCAACACTAGGACTTGTTTGCGGTGTAGATAGGGTATCATACCTATAGCTCCACCTTAAATAACCTATGTGCCCTGCGATCGTTCTCTATACCTTTGATATTCACTTCATCACATCAAGTGCACCAGTCTTTGATTTCATTTGGTAGAGCATCTCTATTCACTTTGGAACGGTAAGATCTCCTTTCTTATTAGTTGTGAGTGAGTTGTGAGAGTTTCCACCATACAGATTCTGATTTTTGCACTAACCTACTAATCATGTCTACTAGTGATAATGATGTTGTGTTGCAGAAAAAGAAGGATGAGGAGCTCGTCAATTGGCGTGAATATGAGGCTTTGAAATCCCACTTGACACGTGTGTTTACTAACACGACAGATGCCATTGACAAGAATCTCCAAGATATGAATATGAGATTGGATCAGCATGTTGGGACAGTTGATACTATCCAAACGCAAGTGGCTACGCTCAATGTCAATGTCACTACTTTGCAGCAGTCCATTGAGGGTTTGAGAGCCGCCTTACATAGAAGGGAAGATCCTCAACATGATGATGCTTTTGATGATTTCGATGAGGGTAGCGTTGTTGATGCTGCTCCACATGTTGGCAGGGGACGTGCTATTCCCTCTGTCCATGCACCTTCTCATGGTCGTGGGTTTGCCCATCTTGGGCGTGGTCCACGTGTGGCCAACCAAGCTACTGATGTGTTGGAGATATGCCCTAGAGGTAATAATAAATGTAGTTATTATTATATATCTTTGTGTTTATGATAAATGTTTACATTCATGCTATAATAGTATTAACAAGGAAACCATTAATACTTGTGTGATTTGTAAACTTAATTTGAAGTCCCTAGTATGGCCTCTATACTTCACTAGCTTGTTGGTTGATTGATGATGTGGTTTCTTTGTCATGAACATTGAGATGTTATCAACAACAAGATCATATCGTTAGGAGAATGATATGGTGGACATACTCCTATAGACAAGCGTAGCATAAAGATCAAGTCATTTCAATAGTTCAATTGCTATATGCTTTCTGATACATAGTAACCTAATTCCTTCGACCATGAGATCATGCATATTGCCTTTGGATGGATGCTTTGATGTCATCAAACACCACACCGTAACAGGTGGCTATAAAAGTGGCATTGGGTGTTGGAAAGTATTGGTTGAAACACATGGATCAAGAGTGGGATTTGTCCATCCACATGACGGATAGATATTCTCTGGGCCCTCTCGGTGAAATGTCATCCAATTAGCTTGCAAGCATGTGACTTGGTCACAAGGGATCACATATCAGGAGCGAGAAAAGAGTACTTATCGATGTGAGGTTGAACTAGGTATGCGAGATCTAGCGATCATGACCTCGGATAAGTAACATATCGTGAGACAAAGGAAATTGGTATCGTATGTAAGTGGTTCATTCGATTAAGTAATCGTAGAAATATGTAGAAGCCATATGAATTTCCAGATTCCTCTATTGGTTATTGTTGAGAAGTGTCTCGATCATGTCGCATAATTCACGAACCGTGAGAGACACACTTAAGGATTGACGTTGTTTGAGTAGTTATGGTATTATGAGAAAGAGACCGAATGTTGTTGAGTCTCGGATGGGATCCGGGATATCACGAGGTGATCCGGAATGGTCCGAGAATAAGATTCATATAAGGAAAGTCCCGTTTTGGAGTTGGGGAATGGTTAGGTGTTTTCATCGGGAACATTCTAGAAGGTCCGGAATGTCCGGCACTCGGGGAAGGGTACATGAATGTGTCATTGCAAGATGGAATGATTGCATCATGTACTAAGTGTTCTCGCTGTCCAAAATAAAGGGTTTATTTAATTCCTAAATTGGAAAAGTCAAGCTGCCGTTTTTGATTGCCCATTTTCGGAAAAGGAGAAGTTGGAAACCGACTTGGGGAGAGTCCTCCTCCCCAAGCGGCGGCCAGCCCTAGGCGAGTTGGGAGGGACTCCTCCTCCTGGCCGCCAGCCCTCCCACCTATAAAGGGAGGGCAGGGCCTCCCTCTAGAAACACACAAGTTCCTATCCTCTAAACTAGAAACTAGACCTAGACCCGGTTTAGAGCTGTTTGGTTTAGAGCCTTCTAATTGGTTTAGAGCCCTCTAATTGGTGTGTCTAATTACTAGACCACTAATAGCCTCTCTCATAAGCTCCACTATACTACGGCTTAAGGCGAAGCCTGGGATCTCCCTCTACCTCGGTACCACGCCCGTTGTCTTCTTAGGAATCGCGAGAGAGTGCTACAACCTCCGCTTTCTTTGGAACAAGGAGAGGAAGGTCTTACGTCAATCAGGCGTGTGACCATTGCGGGGCGCTGAGGCAGCGGCCTTGGAAGGATCGTCTCGCGATCTTGAGATCGGAAAATGCGACTACATCACCCACGAGAATGCTCTCGTTAAACACTTTGGAATCTTGAGGTGAGTTATTCCATCGACTCGTTGCTACAATCTAGTAGATAGATCTTGGCTTGTTTGTTTGTATGCGATAGAAAATTTTGTTTTCCATGCTACGAACCCCTACTGATGGTATCGAGCCGTGTCTATATGTAGATCTGTTGCGAGTAGAACACGATGGTCATTGTGGGCGTTGATGCTTTTATTGTAGATTGCTTTTTGTGTACTTTGCATCTTGCGGTATGTTGGGATGAAGCGGCCCGGGCTAACCTTACATGACATCGTTCATGAGACGTGCTCCACGCTTAACATGCAACTTGTATTGCATAAGTGGCTTTGCGGGTGCCTGTTTCTCCTAGCATAGTTAAGATCCAATTTACAACGGGTAATCAACAATGCTAGTATCAATGTTGTGGTTCTTGTTCGTAAGTTAGAGCGACACTTATGGAAAGCCCCAAACCACGTAAAATATGCAAAGAAAGTAGAAGCGTCTAACTTTGTTTTGCAGGGTGTCGATGATGTGATATGGCCATGATTGTGATTATATTTGATGTATGCAATGTTCCTTATTGTAAGTTGGCAACCGGCGAGAATATATGGTTGTCTTTAATTTCTGTTAAGACCTGCGTGTCTATTCAAAATAGTTGTAATAGTTGAAGCTGGTGGGCGACAACCATGAAGAAGCGTCATTGACCTTGATGCTATCTGGGAGATGATGGAGATCATGTTAGGTGCTTGAAGATGGAGATCGGAAGCACAAAGAAGAAAGGCCATATCATATCACATATTATGAATTGCATGTGATGTTAATCCTTTATGCATCTTGTATTGCTTAGTAGACAGCGGTAGCATTATAAGATGATCCCTCATGCACATAAATTTCAAGTTCTAAAGTGTTCACCCTTAGTATGCACCGTTGCCAAAGCTTCTTTGCTTGAAGCACCACGTGATGATCGGGTGTCTTTGATTCCATGGTGACTACTAGCGTAAGCAAGCCAGATTTGCTTATCACGGAAGCTAAGGTTTGTCTTGTGAGCCTAGCATGTACGGACATGGCCTCGGGAACACGGATCGCCGAAAGGCAAAGCATGAATCATATAGTAGATATGATGAACATGATGATTGTTCGCCATTGAAACTATATCAACTCTCGTGATGATCGGTGTTGATGTAGTGGATTTGGTTCGTGTGATCACTAAAACAATGTGAGGGATGTTGTTTTGGTGGGAGTTCACCTAGTTTAATTTCATTAATTAATTTGAACTCAATTTGTCATAAACTTAGTCTAAACTATTGCAAATATGTTGTAGATCAATGGCAGCCCTACCATCAATTTTAATGCGTTCCTAGAGAAAGAAAAGTTGAAAAACAATGGAAGCAACTTGGCGGATTGGTTCGCAATTTGAGGATTGTCCTCACAGGTGGTAATTTGACCTATGTGCTGGATGCACCGCTAGGTGACCCACTGCGGTGATGCTACCGATGAAGTAAAGAATGTTTACCTCGCTCGGAAGAATCAGTACTCCATAGTTCAATGTGCTATCTTGTATGGTTTAGAATCGGAGATTCGAAAAGGTTTGAAGAGTCGGACCCATATGATATTGTCGAGGATCTCAAATTAATCTTTGAGACTCATGCGGCAATTGAAAGTTATGAAGCTTCGAAAAGTTCTTTAAGCGCAAGATGGAAGAGGTAGCTCTGTCGGTGAGCATGTGCTTAAGATGTGCAGGCATAAATAAACTTCAAAGTTTGGGTATAGTGATTCCTAATACTTTGGGGTTTACCGCATCCTCCAATCACTACCACCAAGTTACAAGAACTTTGTGATGAACTACAACATGCGAACATGAACAAAGAGTTGCGAACTATTTGCTATGTTAAAATCTGCGAAGTGGAGATCAAGAAAGAGCACCAAGTGTTGATGGTCAATAAGACCACCAAATTCAAGAAAGGCAAGTCTAAGCGAAGGGACACTTCAAGAAGGGTGGTAAGAAAGTTACCATACCGCGAAGAGGACCAAGGCTGGACCCAAAACCGAGTGCTTTTCTTGCAAGGGAGAAGGTCAGAGCGGAATTGCCCAAAGTACTTGGCAGATTTGAAGAAGCAACATCAAGAAGAAAGGTATATCGATATACATGTTATTGATGTGTATCTCACTAGTATTCGTAGTAGTGCACAGGTATTTGATCTTGGTTCGGTTGCTCATATTTGTAACTCGAAGCAGGAGCTACGAATAAACGGAAGCTAGTAAAGAACGAGGTGACGATGCGGCGTGGGAAGCGGATCAAAGGTTGATGTGATCGCTCGGCACACTACCTCTTCATCTACCATCGGGATTAGTTTTATACTTAAATAATTGTTATTTGGTGCTGCGTTGAGCATGAACATTATATCGGGATCTTGTTTATTGCGAGACAGTTACTTGTTTAAATCCGAGAATAATGGTTGTTCGATTTATATGAGTAATGTGTTTTATGCACATGCACATTTGATAGATGGTCTATTCATATTGAATCTCGATAGTAGAAATACACATATTAATAACATTGAGGCTAAACGTTTGAAATCAAGCGATAATTTGACCTATATGTGGCAATCGCTGCGTCTTGGTCACATTGGAGTGAAGCGTATGAAGAAACTCCATTCGATGGACTTCTTGAATCACTTGATTTTGAATCACTTGAAAGATCTGAAGCATGTCGATGGGTAAAATGACTAAGACTCCATTTTACGGTATGATGGAGCGAGCTACGGACTTATTGGAAATCATACATACCGATGTGTGTGGTCCAATGAGTGTAGCATCGTGATGGTTATCGTTATGTTCTTACCTTCACGGATGACTTGAGTAGATATGGGTATATCTATTTCATGAAACATAAGTCCGAAACTTTAGAAGTTTAAGGAGTTTCAAAGTGAGGTAGAGAATCAACGTAACAAGAAGATTAAGTTTCTACGTTACGATCGTGGAGGTGAATATCTAAATTCTGAGTTTGGCGAGCATTTGAAGAAATGTGGAATACTTTCAGATTGACACCGCCGAACACCACAGCGTAATGGTGTGTCTCGAACGTCGTGTCGAACTCTCTTAGATATGGTTCGTTCTATGATGTCACTTACAGATTTGCCACTATCATTTTGGGGTTATGCATTAGAAACAGCCGCATTCACTTTAAATAGGGCACCGTCTAAATCCGTTGAAACGACACCGTATGAATTATGGTTTGGGAAGAAACCTAAATTGTCGTTCCTTAAAGTTTGGGGATCTGAAGCCTATGTAAAGAAGTTACAGCGGACAAGCTTGAACCCAAAGCGGAAAAATCGTCTTCATAGGATACCAAGGAAACTATTGGGTATACCTTCTATCATAGATCCGAAGGCAAAATCTTTGTTGCCAAGAATGGATCCTTTCTAGAAGGAATTTCTCTCGAAAGAAGTGACTGGAAGGAAAGTAGAACTCGACGAGGTTGTCGAACCTTCTCTCGAAATTGCGAGTAGCGCAGCACCGGAAGAAGTTCCTGTGGTGCCTGCACCAATAAGAGAGGAAGCTAGTGATGGTGATCATGAAACTTCGGTTGAAGTTGCTCTGAGCCTCGGAGGTCAACGAAATCGTACCACTCCAGTTGGTATGATTCCGTTATGAATGTCATGTTGGTGGACAACACCGATGACCCGAGACATATGAGGAAGCAATGATGAGCCCAGATTCCAATAAATGGCAAGAAGCCATGAAATCCGAGATTGGATCCATGTACGAAAACCAAGTATGGACTTTGGTGGACTTACCGGATGGCGGAAGGTCATCGAGAACAAATGGATTTTCAAGAAGAAAGCAGATCTTGATGGTAATGTTCACATCTATAAAGCTCGACTTGTCGCAAAAAGGGTTTCGACAAATTCAAGGAGTTGACTACGATGAGACTTTCTCACCGGTAGCGAAGCTAAAGTCTGTGATGATTATGTTAGCAATCGATGCATATTATGATTATGAGATATGGCTGATGGATGTCAAAACAGCATTCCTCAATGGAGACTTTGATGAAGAGTTGTATATGATGCAACCCAAATGTTTTGTCGATCATAAAGATGCTAACAAGGTATGCAAACTTCAACGGTCCATCTATGGATTGAAGCAAGCATCCGAAGTTGGAATCAACGTTTGATAAGGTAATCAAAGTTTTGGTTTTATACAAACTTATGGAGAAGCTTGTATTTACAAGAAAGTGAGTGGGAGCTCAGTAGCATTCTTAATACTGTATGTGGATGACATATTGTTGATTGGGAATGTTTTTGACCTTATTATTAGTGTCAAATTGTTTTTGATTAATAGTTTTTCAATTTAGGATCTTAGCGAAGCAGCTTACATATTAGTCATAAAGATTTATAGAGATAGATCGAAGCCAAATATCATTGTCACAAAGTACATATTTGGACAAAGTTCTAAAGAGGTTTGGAATGGAAGATAGCAAGAAAGGGTTCTTGCCCATGTTGCTAATATGACCTTGAGTAAAACTCAAAGTCCGACATCGGCGAAGATAGAGAAAAGATGAGTAAGACTCCTATGCCTCAGCCATAGGATCTCTAATGTATGCCATGCTATGTACTAGACCCGACATCGCATATGTCGTTAGTCTAACTAGCAGATATCAAAGTGATCGAGTGGATCATTGGACATGTGATCAAAAACATCCTTAAGTACTTGAGAAGAACTAAGGATATGGTTCTTTCTTATGGAGGTGATGAACAGCTCGTTGTTAATGGTTACCGATGCTAGTTGGAACACCGATCCGGATGATTCTAAATCACAATCTGGATACGTATTTATTTTGAATGGTGCAGCGATTAGCTGGAGGAGTGCAAAGCAAAGCGTTGTGGCGAGATCTTCAAGCTGAATCGGAATACATGGTTGCTGCCGGAGGCTTCACAAGAAGCGATATGGATGAAAGAGTTCATTACTGAGCTGGGTGTGGTTCCTAGTGCGCTGGACCCAATGTCTATCTCTTGTGATAACATGGGCGCCATAGCCAATGCGCAAGAACCAAGGTCACACAAGAAGTCAAGCATATCAAGCTGCGTTTTCACGCTATTCGAGAACATATCCGGGATGGGGATATAAAGATTTGCAAAGTACACAGATCTGAATGTGGCGGATCCGTTGACTAAACCTCTCCCAAGGGCAAAACATGACCAACACCAAACTGCCATGGGTGTTAGGTATATTACCATGTAATCTAGATTAGATGACTCTAGTGCAAGTGGGAGATTGGAGATATGCCCTAGAGGTAATAATAAATGTAGTTATTATTATATATCTTTGTGTTTATGATAAATGTTTACATTCATGCTATAATAGTATTAACAAGGAAACCATTAATACTTGTGTGATTTGTAAACTTAATTTGAAGTCCCTAGTATGGCCTCTATACTTCACTAGCTTGTTGGTTGATTGATGATGTGGTTTCTTTGTCATGAACATTGAGATGTTATCAACAACAAGATCATATCGTTAGGAGAATGATATGGTGGACATACTCCTATAGACAAGCGTAGCATAAAGATCAAGTCATTTCAATAGTTCAATTGCTATATGCTTTACGATACATAGTAACCTAATTCCTTCGACCATGAGATCATGCATATTGCCTTTCTTGGATGGATGCTTTGATGTCATCAAACACCACACCGTAACAGGTGGCTATAAAAGTGGCATTGGGTGTTGGAAAGTATTGGTTGAAACACATGGATCAAGAGTGGGATTTGTCCATCCACATGACGGATAGATATTCTCTGGGCCCTCTCGGTGAAATGTCATCCAATTAGCTTGCAAGCATGTGACTTGGTCACAAGGGATCACATATCACGGAACGAGAAAAGAGTACTTATCGATGTGAGGTTGAACTAGGTATGCGAGATACCGGCGATCATGACCTCGGATAAGTAACATATCGTGAGACAAAGGGAAATTGGTATCGTATGTAAGTGGTTCATTCGATCGCAAAGTAATCGTAGAAATATGTAGAGCCATATGAATTTCCAGATTCCTCTATTGGTTATTGTTCGGAGAAGTGTCTCGATCATGTCCGCATAATTCACGAACCGTAGGGAGACACACTTAAGGATTGACGTTGTTTGAGTAGTTATGGTATTATGAGAAAGAGACCGAATGTTGTTCGAGTCTCGGATGGGATCCGGGATATCACGAGGTGATCCGGAATGGTCCGAGAATAAGATTCATATAAGGAAAGTCCGTTTTGGAGTTGGGGAATGGTTCCGTGTTTTCATGGGAACATTCTAGAAGGTCCCGAATGTCCGGCACTCGGGGAAGGGTACATGAATGTGTCATTGCAAGATGGAATGATTGCATCATGTACTAAGTGTTCTCGCTGTCCAAAATAAAGGGTTTATTTAATTCCTAAATTGGAAAAGTCAAGCGCCAGTTTTTGTCAACCGCCGATTTTGGAAAAGAGGAGAAGTTGAAACCGACTTGGGGAGGAGTCCTCCTCCCAAGCCGCGGCCAGCCCTAGGCGAGTTGGGGAGGACTCCTCCCTCCCTGGCGCCAGCCCTCCCACCTATAAAGGGAGGGGCAGGGCCTCCCCTCTAGAAACACACAAGTTCCTATCCTCTAAACTAGAAACTAGACCTAGACCCCGGTTTAGAGCTGTTTCGGTTTAGAGCCTTCTAATTGGTTTAGAGCCCTCTAATTGGTGTGTCTAATTACTAGACCACTAATAGCCTCTCTCATAAGCTCCACTATACTCGCACCGGCTTAAGGCGAAGCCCTGCGGGATCTCCCCTCTACCTCCGGTACCACGCGTTGTCTTTGCCGGAATCGCGAGGAGAGTGCTACAACCTCATTTTCTTTGGAACAAGGAGAGGAAGGTCTTCGTCAATCGAACGTGTGACCGACTGCGGGAGCGCTGGAGAACGCCTGGAAGGATCGTCTACGCGATCTTGAGATCGGAAAGAGTACGACTACATCACCCACGAGAATCTGCTCTCGTTAAACACTTTGGAATCTTCGAGGGTGAGTTATTCCATCGACTCGTTGCTACAATCTAGTAGATAGATCTTGGCTTGTTTGTTTGTATGCGATAGAAAATTTTGTTTTCCATGCTACGAACCCCTACATGATGATGGTTTGGGCAAGCCAAAATTATCGATTCCTAAGTTTGATGGTTCCATGATCCTGAAGACTACCTCACCTGGGAATTGAAGATTGAGAAACTCTAGCGATTATTTGACTATCCAGAAGATAAGAAGGTCAAGCTTGCAGCATCTGAATTTGATGGTTATGCTTTGCGTTGGTGGGATGCTCTTGTGCAACATAGGAGGGAGGACAATGAACTTCCTGTGATGGATTGGCGCGAGATGAAGCAAATCATGAAGGCACGTTTCATACCAACCAACTACTTGCGATAAGTTTTTGATAAATTGATGCAATTAAAGCAAGACACCATGACAGTTGATGAGTACTACATGGAGATGGAGATGCTTATGCAGCGTGCTCGAGTTCGTGAGTCCATTGAGATGACCATGCAGCGATTTCTAAACAATCTGAAGTTACCAATCAAGAGCATTGTTCGTCATCACAGTATGAATGAGTTGTTGCATCATGCTAGAGAGGCCGAATCCCAGTTGGCAGAAGAGGCGAAGTCACGCGCTCGTTGTCCATCCTCCAGCAGATTTTCGGCCAGATCTACACCTCCTACAGTCACGCCACCAGTTGCTGCTCCATTTACACCATCGGCCAAACCAGCAAGTACACTTTCGTTCGGTTCTAATGCTCGGAAACCCGTTGTTCCTACTGCTAGCTCGGGTTCCAACATGTCTACTGCACGTACTCGTGATGTAGTGTGCCATACTTGTGGAGGTAGAGGTCACTACAAGAAGGATTGTCCAAACAGCAAGGTTATGTTTGTTAATGAACAAGGTGAAGTAGAAAGTGGAGATGAAGCTTCTGAGGATGATATTGATGACGACAAGGATGGTGCTGATGCATATGCTGAGCGTGCACCCACTATTGTCGTATCTTCACGTGTACTTAGTGTGCAACCGGTTGAGGAATTCCAGTGTTGCAACTTGTTCCAAACAAAAGCTCTAGTTGGACCAAACAAAGCTTGCAAGGTAATTATTGATGGAGGTAGCTGCAGAAATCTTGCAAGTAAGGAACTATGTGCCAAACTGAATTTGACATATTTACCTCATCCCAAGCCATACTACATACAATGGTTGAGCAACAATGGTGAGATGAAGGTAAATCATATGGTACGTGTGAATTTTCAAATAGGGCCATACAAAGATTCTATTGATTTTGATGTGGTTCCTATGACTGTTTGTCACCTACTATTGGGTCGGCCTTGGCTCTATGATCGCCATGTGAAACACAATGGCCGAGCCAATACATATCACTTGGAATTCAAAGGAAATAAGATTACTATGCAGCCAATGACACCACAAGAAATTGTGAATGATTCTCGCCAGAAGATAGAGGTGAACTTGAAGGAAGATACTACCACTCGTGAGACTGTAATGTTGTTCTGATGTAATTGAGCCTAAATTGAGTGATATAACGAAAAGTGAGAGAGTGCCTGGTTTATTGATACTAGCCACCAAGGAGGATATGAGAGAGTTCCGTGAGGATCCTACAGCCATGCCACTTGTGCTCATGTATAAGGGCGAGGTATTGGTTTCTAACGACATGACCCCTATTTCTCTTGGTGTCTCTTCTGTTTGCGAGGATTTGGGGATGTGTTTCAGAAGAGGCGTACCCCCATTGCGTGGTATAGAACATCAAGTGGACCTAATTCCTGGCGCCACACTTCCCAACCGTGCACCTTACAGGACTAATCCCGAAGAAACTAAGGAAATTCAGAAGCAAGTACAAGCGTTGCTGGATAAAGGGTACATTCGTGTCTCTCTTAGCCCTTGTGTTGTTCCTGTTATTTTAGTTCCTAAGAAAGATGGTACATGGCGCATGTGTGTTGATTGTAGAGCGATTAATAACATCACTATTCGATATCATCATCCTATTCCTCGCTTAGAGGATATGCTCGATGAATTGAGTGGTGTTGTTGTTTTCTCTAAAATTGACTTGCATAGAAGATTAGCTAAATGGGTTGAGTTCATTGAGTCTTTTCCTTACATCATTAACTATACGAAGGGAAAAGAAAACATTGTTGCTGATGCTCTATCTAGGAAGAACATGCTATTAACCAATCTTGATGTTAAAATTCCTGGATTAGAAGCTATTTGTGCACTTTATGCAACTGACCATGATTTTGCCGAACCATATCATTTGTGTGCTCTTAGAAACGCATGGGATAAGTATCATATACATGATGGATATTTGTTTCGAGCTAACAAACTATGCATTCTAGAATCGTCATTGCGTTTGTTCTTAGTGCAGGAATCACATGCTGGTGGTTTGATGGGTCACTTTGGGCGTGAGAAGACATTGGTCATGCTTGCTGATTATTTTTATTGGCCCAAGATGAGGCGTGATGTGTACAGATTTGTGAGCCGATGTATTACATGCCACAAGTCGAAATCTAAGCTGAAGCCTCACAGTTTGTATACACCTCTCTCTGCACCGACTATTCCATGGGAAGACATTAGTATGGATTTTGTGCAAGGTCTACCTAAAACTCAGAGAGGTCATGATTCTATATTTGTGGTAGTGGATAGGTTCTCTAAGATGGCTCATTTTATTGCTTGCCACAAAAGCGACGATGCGTCGCATGTTGCTAACCTGTTTTTCAGGGACATCGTGAGATTACATGGAGTACCAAAGATGATTGTTTCTGACCGTGATGTGAAGTTCATGAGCTACTTTTGGAAGACCTTATGGGGCAAGCTAGGAACGAAGTTGCTGTTCAGTACTACATGTCATCCCCAAACAGATGGTCAAACGGAGGTGGTGAATCGAACATTGTCACAGCTACTAAGGACCATGATTAAAAAGAATCTGCGGGAGTGGGAAGAGTGTTTGCCACATGTTGAGTTTGCTTACAACAGGGCTGTGCATTCAACTACTCAGCTTTGTCCTTTTGAGGTGGTGTATGGTTTCAAGCCATTGACGCCACTTGATATGTTGCCTCTGCCATTACATGAGAAAGTTGATATGGAGGCATCAAAACGTGCTGATTATGTGAAGAAAATACATGAGTAGACTCGAGAGGCTATTGAGAGGAAAGGCAAGAACATTGCTGCTACAAGGAATCAAGCAAGGAAAGAAGTGTTGTTCGAGCCTGGAGATATGGTTTGGGTGCATCTACGCAAGGATAGGTTCCCACTACTTCGAAAGTCAAAGTTGAAGCCACGTGGTGCTGGTCCTTACAAGGTGTTAGCCAAGATTAATGATAACGCCTACTCGGTTGATATACCTATTGAGGAGTTTGGTGGAGTTACCAATAGCTTCAACGTTGCTGATTTGTCACCATATGCTGGAGAAGACCTTGGAGCATTGAGGTCAACGCCTTTTGAAGGGGGGAGATGATGAGGACATCCCTACAATTACACCTACCCCAATGACTACTGAAAGATGCTACAACTGTTGCAAGAAAGGATTAGTCCAATGAGATTAGAATTGGACCTGTTACAAGAGATCGTGCTAAGCTACTGGAACAACAGGTGAATTTACTCCTAAACGAATCTGGTACTTTGATTGATGAGAACTTTATACTGCCTAAGTCTATGCATTTATGTATGATCAGGTTCGTTGGAGAAACAAGCATGGCGCGAGGAGGAGAAGGGCTACAAGAGAAGCCCAACATGATGATTGCCCAAGGATGCGCGAGGGAGGAGCGGGAGGAAGGCGCAAGAGAAGATCATCAAGACAAAGGCAAAAAGATCTGCCACGACCGGAGTGTCCGGCCAGATCCACCCGGACTGTCCGGCCTGGTCGAGAGGCGAACTGGCATGGACATTCAGTATGCCAGTTCGGACACTACACGGACGCCACCCGGAAATTTCAAAGTTTCCGGCCAGACCGGACTGTCCGACACACTTCACCCGGAGTGTCTGGCCTGACCGGACTGTCCGGCCGAATTCGACCGGAGTGTCCACCCACCGACCGAATCTGGTCCGAGTTGGTTTGTATCAGTTTGAGTCGTTTGCGTTTAGTTTCGGTTTCTGGTTGCTCCAGCCGCCCTTATAAGCTATGGGACGACCTCTAGTTAGGGTTTAGACCATGTTAAAATATTTTGGAGTTATTTCTTTCATAGAACCTCTGGAATTACCCTATGTTCGAATCTACCAACTATAATTGAGTGTGATCTGTTGTTCCATTGGGAATTAGTAGATTGCATACTACCATTCGTGGTCACGGCTGCGTGCGCAAGAGCATGGTGTTGTGAATATCCTACAAGGTTCGAGAGCTGTTGCATTG
This sequence comes from Avena insularis, assembly GCA_023614405.1. Taxonomy (NCBI): domain Eukaryota; kingdom Viridiplantae; phylum Streptophyta; class Magnoliopsida; order Poales; family Poaceae; genus Avena; species Avena insularis. The sequence continues at coordinate 407,645,068 of CM042684.1, read as the reverse complement.
GCATCAGGGATCGAGCGGGAGAGTTCATAGCTACAGGCTAGTTATCTATTATCCACCATCATCACCGCCATCCACTTACTGAGAAAATTGGGCCACCCCATATCAACATCACCATCGCCAACGGCAACAACGGTGTAGCAAGGACGACAATCGATTGTAGCAACGTTTGCCGCTAGTTGTAGCAAAGTCGGCGGCCTATTGTTGAAGCACCAACCGCCTCTAGTCAATTTCGCGGAGCCACGGCCAGAAATCCATTGGACCTCCATGGTTGCAGAGCCAAGGATACATCTTTGCTGCAGACCCACGCCCGACATAAGGTCTATACCCATGAGCCCGGCGCTGGGTTCCCATCCTTGACGGTGCTGAATCCAAAGGAAGAACACATTGGGATGATGCTCTACGGGCGATGCGCATCGATGTGCTAGGGCATGCGGGTGGCGGGGAGAGGTGGAGAGGAACATAGGTGGTGGTGAGGCCCTTAGACCGGCGGCAAGGGAGGCATGATGGAGGACACGATCGGCTCGGATCCGATATTGCTCTTTTCATATCCTTTACCATATTTTTCATATCCTTTACCATATTTTTTTGATGGATATGGATCAAAGCGGATAATTCTCGGATGTGGATGGGAATGCGGATTATTTCCGATTATGGATATGGAGCTGACTCGGATCGGAAATAGATAATTGAACAAATACACACATATTTTTCATATTTATTTTCTTTTATGAAAACATATTATTAGAAAGTGTATACCAGACTATAGCCAAAGTTTAACACATGTTGGCACCACACTAGATATAGACTGATAATAGAATGACACACCAAGCGGATGCATCATGCATAATTGGCCGATGGACTAAGTGGGTGGTCTGGATAGTTGGGGTTAGACTAGTTTTATCGGATAATCCTATTTGACAATCTTGGATTATCCACGTAAAATGTCAGATAATCCATATCTATCAGATATTATCAATACCATATCCGACGGATATCCACTTGACCAACTTCTACATCCACATTCATATTGTGCATGTGAAAGTGCATGTGTGCCTCCATGTGTGGTTTTGGTAATTAATGATAATCTCTATGGACTAATGTTTGAATTAAGTTTTACTTATATGATTTGTCCATTGGCATCACTTGGGCCATGTGCTAGTTTCAAGGTTGCAAAAATGAAGAAGAAGCAATGTCCAAGGGCTTTGTGCCTATTGGAATCAGGAAGAAGCATAAGAATATTAAGAGTGTCTTAAAGAAGAAGATGGAGTTCCTCATGGTTATCTTCAAGACATCATCCTATCAGAGTTAGAAGAAATAAAGTGTAAGCTCAAGATGCGCCATCTCTAGAATATCACATGTTTGAAGCTTGCCATCCTCGGTGATCATGGTGTGATGAAGACATGTTCAAAGAAGAGGTTTCCTCATGGAGTATGGGTGAGCAATGCACAAGCCTTTATCAAGAAAAGTGCGAGCAAGAGCAATTAAAAAAGATGTTGCATCTTGAGGAAGACAAGATCGTGCACATCAAGTTCAAGTGGAATGCTCAAGGCAAAGGTATAATCTTGATAGGTTTTCTATTTTACCGGTCTCTTGTAGTTATTGGAAGACCGGGTTTAGGATAGCTAGCCATACTATTAAGAGGTGAAGGGTTCATAGCATAGAAAACAAAAAAAATTCCTACGATAAGAATTATGCACCAAGATCTATCTACTAGATACAAGCAACAAGTGGATATACATCCATGGAGAACTTACCCTCGAAGACAACAAAGTTTTCTTAACGAGTAGGAACTCGTGGATGATGTAGTCGTACACTTGCCGATCTCAAGATCGTGTGGAAGTCCTAGCGCCACAAACTAGCAGCGCATCTACACTCGCACACATGTTCAGGCCACCGAACAACCTCCGCATCCTTGCTCTAACGATGTAGTGGAAGCAGCAACTCCTTCCAGACGACATGTCACCGGGAACATGTATCTTGCTAATCCGAGACCATGGGAGAATAATTCTAAAGGAGGAGAGAGATCCTTCACGAGGAGGTGTGAGGAAGTGAGAGGGGTGGCCTTTTATAGGAGGAGGGGGTACCCCTCCCCATGGCCGGCGCCCCATGGGGGGTGACCCCTTGAAGGGAATATGCCCGAGAGGAAATAATAAAGTGGTTATTATCTTATTCCATGTTTATGATAAATGTTTATTTTACATGCTAGAATTGTATTGATTCGGAAACATCAATACATGTGTGTTTAATAAACAAGAAGGGTTCCTAGTCATGCCTCTCTTATAGACTAGCTTGTTGATTAACAAGATGATCAAGGTTTCCTGATCATGGACATTGGATGTTGTTAATAACAAGGTCACACCATTGGTGGAATGATGTGATGAACATTCATCCGAAGTATAGCATTACGATCAAGTCATTATGTTTATATTGCTATAACATCATACGAAGTAATCTTAGTCCTTAGACCATGAGATCATGTTAATTGCTAACACCGGAAGAGTATCTTGATAACATCAAACGTCACACCGTAACAGGGTGACTATAAAGGTGGGTCCAGTGCTATGAAGGTGTTATGTTGAGGCTCATGGATCAAGAGTGGGATTTGTCCATCCTGATGACGGATAGATATACTCTGGGCCCTCTCGGTTATATCACATTGAAATAGCTTGCAAGCAAGTGATGTGATCACTAGAATGTTATATCACGGGAACGAGAAAAGAGTGCATGTCGGTAACAAGATCAAACTAGGTATGGAGATACCGATGATCGAATCTCGGACATGTAATATATCGCGAGACAAAGGGATTTAGCTACTAGCGTTAAAGGTTCTCACGATCACAGAAGTCATCGTTGAATGTGTAGGAGTCGATGGATCTCCGGTCCGCTTCTGATTATTGATCTGAGAGGGGTCTCGATCATGTCTGCATTATTCACGAACCGTAGGGTGACACACTTAAGGGATACCGACACCATTTGGAGCAAATATGTTTCAGATAAAGATTTAAGAAAGCGCTAGAATTATTTCAATAGACACCAAAACTGTTTCGGGTGAAAATGCTGAAATTTGTTCTGCATGTAATATTGAAATGTTGCAGGGGGGTTTATGTGAATGTTTGTTAATTAAAGTAATTAACAAAATTCTGAATAAAAATAATAAAAGAGTTTTATTAAATGAGAGAGCATTAAATTTGGAGAAATTTAATGCATTTAAAGTGGAGACTTTAAAAGAGAATGTGAAGAGGCAAATTTATGTGGAGGGGGTTACCACCACATGAATGGGGGAGGTGAAGGGTCACCTCCATGGGCGCCGGCCATGGGAGGGGTACCCTCCCCTCCTCCTATAAAAGGCCCCCCTCTCCTCACTTCTCACTCACACCTCCTTATGAAGGATCTCTCTCCCCCTCTAGTATTATTCCCCCATGGTCTCGGATTAGCGAGATACATGTTCCCGGTGGCTTTATCTGGAAAGGAGTTGCTGCTTCCGCTGCTTTGCTGGAGCGAGGGATGGAGGTTGTCGGGGTACCGGACGTGTCTGCGATCACGGATGCACCACTGCTTTGCGGTGCTGGACTTGGTGGTGCTGGAGCTGGATCTGATGGACGTGCTGGAGCCGGACCTGCTGGACTTCATCTCGATCTTGAGATCAGCAAGTGTACGACTACATCAACCACGAGTTCCTACTCGTTAACAAAGCTTGTTGTCTACGAGGGTAAGTTCTCTTTGGATCTATGTCCACCCGTTGCTTTGTACCTAGTAGATAGATCTTGGCGTGTAGTTCACACCGTAGGAAAAAATTTGTTTTCTATGCTGCGGACCCAACAGTGGTATCAGAGCCTGATCTATGCGTAGGTGCTTAGCACGGGTAGTACACATATGTTTATATGTGGGCGATGATGATTATGTTATTGCATCTTCTATGTATTTTGGATATTGGTGGCATAGTGGGATGAAGCGGCCCGGACCAACCTTACATGTCATCGTACATGAGACCGGTTCCACGACTGACATGCAACTTGTTTTGCATAAGTGGCTAGCGGGTGTCTGTTTCTCCTACTATAGTCAATATCTGATCTACAACGAGTTGCTAATAACTTAGTTATCCTCGTTGTGGTTCATGTTCGTAGGTAAGAACGGTTCTATCTCCGAAAGCCCTAAGCCACGTAACACTTGCAATTGATAAATTAGAGGCGTCTAGTTTAGATCGTTGCTGAGCTAGTGTCTTGATATGGTATTGTTGTAAGTAGATGTATGATAGATACTCTTACAACACACTCAACGTGTAAGTTCCATAGACCTTGGCCTTACACACAAAGGAATGATAGAGATCATACCACGATATAAATGATAGAGATCAAATGCATGGACCATATCATCTCACTTTACACATTAGATGTTAGCATCTTATACTGCTAGTTTGGCCCTTTCTGTAGCATTGTAAGATGATCCCTATTTTAAATATCAAGATAAAATGTGTTCTTCCTTAAGTATGCACCGTTCTATGGATCGTGTTTTCGAGACATCACGTGATGATCGGGTGTTCTCAACTCTACGCTTTCATGCAACGGGTGTAAGACAGTTTTACACACGCGAATACTAAGGTTCTTACTTGGCGAGCCTAGCATGTACAGACATGGCCTCGGAACACGGACCGAAAGGTTAAGCATGAGTCACATAGTTGATGTGATGACCATATTGATGCTCGCCTTTGAAGCTACACCGACTCACGTGATGATCGGACTTGGTGTAGTGGATTTGGTTCATGTAATCACCAAAAAGGCACGAGGGATGTCGTTTTTGAGTGGGAGTTCATTTCTAATTTGGATTAGTCGAACTCAATTTGTCATAAACTAAATCGAAGTGAATTTGCATAATTTGTTGTAGTCATTGGCATCTGTTCACTACCTTATGCTTAGTTTTAATTGAGATAATAGAACTATAGAATTCTGGATATTTACTTTACTAACTGGTATCGTATTGTTTTGAATGTCAATTTAAAGTTTATAAGTCCTATTGCAAACTTTCAGCAAACTCTATTTACTCCATGAAGTTTAATAAGTAGTATTAAATCAAGAGTAAGAATTCCAATGTTAGTATCTAAAGTATCATGTTTGCCTCCATGATTATTGATATTCAAAAGTTGTTTTAATATCAAGATTATATTGGAGCTGAAAATTGTTTCAGAAACCATCATGTGTGAAAGATATTGTGATATCTGAAACAATGTTTTTTGGTTGCATTATGATAGAGTATAATTTAGCAAAATACATGTTCTCATATTGTATGAGGATTTGTGAAGGATGGAGATGCTAGGCATCCGAATCTACCAAAAGGGTTTTGGGAACTGATATTATACTCGCGATTCTTCCTTATAGGCTATAGTAGCTTGATCATGAAAGTTGTCATGATAAGGATGAATAGAAGATGTAAGTAAAATGTTTACTACACTAATAGATTACTAAAGAATGGATTTTTGAAAGAACACCAAACATTTGATGATGGTGATCCACTTCAAAGTGCAAGTCCAAAGGTATTAGTATTTGACTATATACGCTTTGTACCATGTGTCATGTTGATGACACCACTATTGATGTTGATAGATTCTTTTAAAAGAAAAAGGAATTGCTGAAAGAGAATCTATAAAATATTTGGCAGAAAATAAAAGGTTGGAGATGTACAACTTAGGTTTATAGAAGATATACATGTTATGGCTATATTCCTTGCTTGTTAAACAATGTGGTTCTTAGGTATTGGATATCGGTATTGGATACCGAATTGGTTCGTATGAAGTGTCATACAGGACAACGCAATTCATGAACTACAATGGCCTAAGTAACTAGCAAGAGAATGAGTGATGATGTTCATCGAAAACAAATAAAGTGTTATTGTGTTTTTCGTTGTCATCAAACCAAGCCTTCAAGATTTGTTTAAATAATTGTTATTTTGTTCCGGTATTATGAGAACAATGGCTGTTCAAATAATTACCGTATTCCATAAAGGATGGATGAACTTTTACAAGTCTAGTTGGAGAAATCACATCCATAAACACTATTGCTAAAATGTCGCAAGACAAATGATTGAAAGATCACTTATGAAGTGACATCGCTGTTTAAATTATATTGGAAAGAAAAAATGAAGAAACTCCATGTTGATGGACTTTTGGAGTCTTTGATTTTGATCAATTGACACATGTGAGACTTTCCTCGAGATAATTGAAACTCCGTTCATAGGCCAAAGAGGAACGAATGACTAGCTTATTGGAAATTGTGCATGCTGATGTGCATAAGTCCATTATGTGTAGCCATATGCGATGGATCTTTTTGCTTCATATGCTTTCTTCAAGAATTTGAGTGAATATATCTGTATATTTACTTAATAAGGAAGAAGTATGAAACATTTGAAAGTTGTTCAAAGACTTTCAAGATGAAGTGAAAAATCATTGTAACAAGAAAATAAAGAGTTTATGATTTGATCATAAAGGAAGATATTTGAGTTACATGTTTAGCAAAAACACCTAAGACTTGAGGAATTGTTCCATGATTTGTGTTCCCCGATAAACCATAGGAGTATGGCATATTCGAGAGATGAAATCAAACCATGTTTGGCATGGTAAGATCAAAGGTGTCATTTATAAAACTGCCATTATGTTTTAAGGATTGGAGCTTTAGAGACTACCGCTTTTACACTGAAAAGAGCACCATCGTGATTCGTTGAAATGACACCATATGAGTTATGGTTTGGGATAAAACCCGAATTTTCTTTTCTTAAATTTTGGTATGCTATGCATAAGTAAAATGTTTACAACCAAAGTCGGATAAGCACGTCTTTGTAGGTTATCCCAAAGAATTTTTGGGAATTTCTCCATAACACCGAGGACAAAAGAGTTTGTCGCTTGGAACGTCAAGTTTCTTGAGAAGGAATTTTTCATGAAAAGTTAAGTGGGAGGACAATAGAACTTTGATAAGGTTGTTGAACCTTAGCTATATGTGCTAAGTAGCGCAGCGCCGGAAAGTGTCCCGGTGGTGGCCTCAATGCTCATGGCTCTCGTGATTACAAAAGGTGTGATCTCAGAGATTAGAGTTCCTATAGAACCGTGTGGGTCGGTAAGAATCAAATAGTAAGATTTGATAAGCAAGTCGTTATTGTTTTGACAATGATGAACCGACTACATGCAAAGAAGCGATGATGGGCCCTGACTCCATAAAATGACTAGAAGTCATAGAATCCGTGATAGTATCCATACACGAGAAATCAAGTTTCTGAACTTGGAAGACCCTCCGGAAAGGCGTGAATCCTATCGGTCGTGTTTGGATCTATAAAGAAATAAGACATGGATGTTTAACATCTATGAAATAGTCGACATGTCGGAAAGAAGTTTACGACAATGTTCAAGGAGTTGACTATGACAAGATTTGATCTTTCATAGCGATATATAGTCTTGACGGATTAATGTAGCAACCACTACATATAATTTGGTATATGATAGTTGAATAAACAAAACAAGGTTCTTCTAATAGAACGATAACCTAAGACATGTACATGACATGGTCCGAAGGGTTTTGTTAATTCAAAGGGTGCTAAAAGGGCATGTAAACTTCAATAGTTGAAGTAAGCATAACGGAGTTGGAATCTTCACCATGATGAAACTGTTAAAAGAGTTTAAATTCATCGGAGATGATGAAGATGCTTGCATTTGCAAGAAATTAAGTGGGAGCGTTGAGACATATTTCTAATACATTATGTAGAGGACATATTGTTGATTGGAAATGATGTACCTTGAATTGACACAAGTTAAGGATTTCATTAAAATAAGATTTTGATGAAAGACTTGGGCAAACCCAGAATATTAGGCATCAATATCTATATGGATAGATTAAGGCGCTAATATGGTTGTGCGGATACATATATAAGATATTGAAAGGGTTCAATATGAGATATTTAAAGGGTTCAATATGGAAAAAACAAGAAAGGTTCTTGCTGCATGGAAAGGATTGTATCAAGATTCAAGTGTTTCAACACTTGGTGAGTAAAATCACATGAAGATTTTGGTCGATTATACCATGATATGTATATATCCAGAATGTCCTATGCTCTAAATGTTATGAGCATATACCAGAATGATTCATAAGATGATCATTGGACAATAGTAAAGATATTCTTATGAGCTTTTGAATAACTAAGAATATATAATGTATAAGTGACAAATAGTTAAAGGTAGTTCATTGTAAAGTGTTACATTGATACTAGTTTTGTCACAAGATACAAATTAAATTTATCTCAATTTAAACTATGGGTGGCACAATATAATGGAAAGGATGTTCCATGATGGATTTGGATGATTTCCAAAGTTGAGATATTGTGATGGATACTACAACAAAAGGCTAAGTATATGACTGCTATAGTAGCAGCATAGGAGGGCATTTGTGTTAAGTAGTTTGTTATCAAACTAGGTGTGGTTCAAAGTGGGCTAATACTATGAAGATATATTGTGTGACAATAATATCAACATATTTTGAGCCAAACGAACTAAAGGTCTCACCAAAGGACCAAATTTATACAATGCCATCTCATTTGAGAATGAGTGATGCGTAGAGACGCAAAGACATGCAAATACACACGGACCTGAAACGCCGGATCCGAGATTATGTTAACCACTAGCAATAGCGTATATGCAACACCAGAAAGCCATAGGTGTTCAATACGCAAAGTTTTTCAAACTAGATTATTGACTCTAGTGCAAGTGGGAGACTGAAGGGAATATGCCCGAGAGGCAATAATAAAGTGGTTATTATCTTATTCCATGTTTATGATAAATGTTTATTTTACATGCTAGAATTGTATTGATTCGGAAACATCAATACATGTGTGTTTAATAAACAAGAAGGGTTCCTAGTCATGCCTCTCTTATAGACTAGCTTGTTGATTAACAAGATGATCAAGGTTTCCTGATCATGGACATGGGATGTTGTTAATAATAAGGTCACACCATTGGTGGAATGATGTGATAAACATTCATCCGAAGTATAGCATTACGATCAAGTCATTATGTTTATATTGCTATAATATCATACGAAGTAATCTTAGTCCTTAGACCATGAGATCATCTTAATTGCTAACACCGGAAGAGTATCTTGATAACATCAAACGTCACACCGTAACAGGGTGACTATAAAGGTGGGTTCAGTGCTACGAAGGTGTTATGTTGAGGCTCATGGATCAAGAGTGGTATTTGTCCATCCCGATGACGGATAGATATACTCTGGTCCCTCTCGGTGATATCACATTGAAATAGCTTGCAAGCAAGTGATGTGATCACTAGAATGTTATATCACGGGAACAAGAAAAGAGTGCATGTCGGTAACAAGATCAAACTAGGTATGGAGATACCGATGATCGAATCTCGGACATGTAATATATCACGGGACAAAGGGATTTAGTTACTAGCGTTAAAGGTTCTCATGATCACAGAAGTCATCGTTGAATGTGTAGGAGTCAGTATGGATCTCCAGGTCGCTTCGATTATTGATCTGAGAGGGTCTCTATCATGTCTGCATTATTCGAGAACCATAGGGTGACACACTTAAGGGATACCGACACCATTTGGAGCAAATATGTTTCAGATAAAGATTTAAGAAAGCGCTAGAATTATTTCAATAGACACCAAAACTGTTTCGGGTGAAAATGCTGAAATTTGTTCTGCATGTAATATTGAAATGTTGTAGGGGGGTTTATGTGAATGTTTGTTAATTAAAGTAATTAACAAAATTCTGAATAAAAATAATAAAAGAGTTTTATTAAATGAGAGAGCATTAAATTTGGAGAAATTTAATGCATTTAAAGTGGAGACTTTAAAAGAGAATGTGAAGAGGCAAATTTATGTGGAGGGGGTTACCACCACATGAATGGGGAGGTGAAGGGTCACCTCCATGGGCGCCGCCATGGGAGGTACCTCCTCCTCCTATAAAAGGCCCCCTCTCCTCACTTCTCACTCACACCTCCTTGTGAAGGATCTCTCTCCCCTCTAGTATTATTCCCCCATGGTCTCGGATTAGAGATACATGTTCCGGTGGCTTTATCTGGAAAGGAGTTCTGCTTCTGCTTTCTTTGGAGCAAGGGACGGAGGTTGTTGGGGTACAGACGTGTGTGCGATCACGGATGCACCGCTGCTGCGGTGCTGGATTTGGTGGTGCCGGAGCTGGATCGATGGACGTCTTTGGCCGGACACTGCTAGACTTCATCTCGATCTTGAGATCGGCAAGTGTCGACTACATCAACCACGAGTTCCTACTGTTAACAAAGCTCGTTGTCTCTGCCGTAAGTTCTCTTTGGATGTATGTCCACTCGTTGCTTTGTACCTAGTAGATAGATCTTGGCGTGTAGTTCACACCGTAGGAAATTTTTTGTTTTCTATGCTGCGGACCCAACACCCCTCACCTCCCCCATTCATGTGGTGGTAACCCCCTCCACATAAAAGTGTCCCTTAACATTCCTCTTTAAAGTCTTTACTTTAAATGCATTAAATTTCTCCAAATTTAATGCTCTCTCATTTAATAAAACTCTTTTATTAAATTTATTCATAATTTTGTTAATTACTTTAATTAACAAACATTCACATAAAAACCCCTGCAACATTTCAATATTACATGTAGAACCAGTTTCAACAATTTCACCCGAAATAGTTTTGGTGTCTATTGAAATAATTCTAGGACTTTGCAATTCATTCGTCTGAAACACATTTGCTCCAAATGGTGTTGGTGTCCCTTAAGTGTGTCACCCTACGATTCATGAATAATGCAGACATGATCAAGACCCCTCTCAGATCAATAATCAGAAGCGGGACCTGGGGATCCATACTGACTCCTACACATTCTACGACGACTTTTGTGAGAGTGAGAACCTTTAACGCTAGTAACTAAATCCCTTTGTCTTGCGATATATTATATGTCCGAGATTCGATCATCGGTATCTCTATACCTAGTTTGATCTCGTTACCGACATGTACTCTTTTCTTGTTCCCGTGATATAACATTCTAGTGATCTCATCACTTGCTTGCAAGTTAACCAATGTGATATCATCGAGAGGACCCAGAGTATATCTATCTGTCACCGGGATGGAAAAAATCCCACTCTTGATCCATGAGCTTCTACACAACACTTTCGTAGCACTGAACCCACCTTTATAATCAACCTTTCATGGTGTGATGTTATCAAGATACTCTTCCAGTGTTAGTGATTAACATGATCTCATGGTCTAAGGACTAGGATTACTTTGTTAGATTTTATAGAAATATAAACACACAATGACTTTGATCGTAATGCTATACTTCGGATGAATGTTCATCACATCATTCCACTAATGATCTGACCTCGTTATTAACAACATCCAATGTCCATGATCAGGAAACCTTTATCATCTTGTTAATCAATGAGCTAGTTTATAAGAGAGGCATAACTAGGAACTTTCCTTTTGTTTATTAAACACACATGTATTAACGTTTCCAAATCAATACAATTATAGCATGCAAAATAAACATCTATCATATACTTGGAATATGTATAATAACAACTTTATTATTGCCTCTTAGGGCATATTCCCTTTAGTCTCCCACTTGCACTAGAGACAATAATCTAGTTACATGGTGATAAATCTAACACTCATGGAGTTCTGGTGTTGATCATGTTTTGCTCTAGGGAGAGTTTTAGTCAACGGATCTGCTACATTGAGATCCGTATGCACTTTACAAATCTTTATATCTCCATCCCTGACATGCTCACGGGTGGAGTGAAACCGGCGCTTAATATGTTTGGAATTCTTGTGAGACTTTGGTTCCTTTGCGTTGGATATGGCTCCATTGTTGTCACAATAGATCACCATTGGATCCAACGCACTAGGAACCACACCCAGTTCGGTAATGAACTCCTTCATCCAAACCGCTTCTTGTGCTGCTTCTGAAGCAGCAATATATTCCGCCTCCGTTGTTGACCTTGTTACCACGGGTTGTTTGGAGCTCCTCCAACTAACTGTTGCTCCGTTCATGAGAAATACGTATCTGGATTGATACTTAGAGTCGTCCGGATCAGTGTCAAAGCTAGCATCGACATAACAATTAGCGACTAGCTCTTCTTCACCTCTGTATACAAGAAACATTTCCTTATTACTTCTCAAGTACTTAAGGATGTTCTTGACCGCTATCCAGTGTTCCAAACCTGGATCAGAATGGTACCTACTAGTCAAACTAATAGCATGTGCCACATCCGGTCTTGTACATAGCATGGCGTACATTATAGAGCCTATGGCTGAAGCATAGGGGATCTTATCCATTATCTCTCTTTCTTCCGACGTAGCTAGACTTTGAGTCTTACTCAATGTCTTGCCTTGCAACATAGGTAAGAACCCCTTCTTACTTTCATCCATTTTAAACTTCTTTAAAATCTTATCAAGGTATGTACTTTGCGATAGCCCTATTAGGCGTCTTGATCTATCTCTATAGATCTTTATGCCTAATATATATGATGCTTCACCAAGGTATTTCATAGAAAATTTGCTGTTTAGATAACTTTTAACACTGTTTAAAATATCTATATCATTTCCAATCAATAATATGTCATCCACATATAATATCAGAAATGACACATTGCTCCCACTCAATTTCTTGTAAATACAAGCCTCTCCATAAGTTTGGACAAATCCAAACTCTTTGATCACCTCATCAAAGCGGAGATTCCAACTCCGTGATGCTTGCTTCAGTCCATAGATGGATCGCTGAAGCTTGCACACCTTGTTAGCATCCTTAGGATCGGCAAAATCCTTTGGTTGTATCATATACAACTCTTCTTCAAAGTTACCATTAAGGAACATAGTTTTGACATCCATCTATCATATTTCATAATCGAAATATGCAGCAATTGCTAACATAATCCTAACTGATTTTAGCATCGCTACGGGAGAGAATGTCTCATCGTAGTCAACTCCTTGAATTTGTCGAAACCCTTTTGCGACAAGTCAAGCTTTATAGACGGTTACATTACCATCAGCATCAGTTTTTCTTTTGAAAATCCATTTATTCTCAATGGCCTTTCGGTCATGAGGTAAGTCCACCAAGGTCCAAACCTGGTTTTCGTACATGGATTCCATCTCGGATTTCATGGCTTCTAGCCATTTGTTGGAATCCGGGCTCATCATCACTTCTTCATACGCCACAGGGTCATCTATTTCATCAACCATGAAATTTACAACAGGATTCCCGTACAGTTCAAGAGCTGCACGTGTCCTGCTTGACCTGCGAGGTTCAGTAGTGTCCTCTTCTGGAGTTTCATGATCATTATCATTAGTTCCTTCTTCATTCGGTGAAGTCAACTCCGGAACGACTTCCGGTGTTGTGCCACTCGCCATTTCGTGAAGAGAAGGTTCAATAACCTCTTCGAGTTCTACCTTTCGACTACTCACACCTTTCGCGAGAAACTCTTTCTCTAGAAAGGATCCATTCTTGGCAACAAAAACCTTGCCCTCGGATCTATGATAGAAGGGATACCCAATTGTTTCTTTATGGTATCCTATGAAGACGCATTTTTCCGCTTTGGGTTCGAGTTTATCCGGTTGAAGTTTCTTTACATAAACATCACATCCCCAAACTTTAAGAAATGACAACTTAGGTTTGTTTCCAAACCATAATTCATACGATGTCGTTTCAACGGATTTAGACGGTGCCTGATTTAAAGTGAATGCAGCGGTTTCCAGTGCATAACCCCAAAATGACAGCGACAAGTCAGTAAGAGACACCATAGATCGAATCATATCTAAGAGAGTATGATTACGATGTTCCGATACACCATTACGTTGTGGTGTTCCGGCAGGCGTGAGTTGTGAAACTATTCCACACTCTTTCATGTGTGTGCTAAACTCGTAACTTAGATACTCACCTCCACGATCGGACCGCAGAAATTTGATCTTTCTATTACGATGATTTTCCACTTCATTCTGAAATTCCTTAAACTTTTCAAAGGTCTCAGACTTATGTTTCATCAAATAGATATACCTGTATGTACTCAAATCATTCGTGAAAGTAACAAAATAACGACATCCACCTCTCACCGACACACTCATTGGACCGCATACACCAGTATGTATGATTTCTAATAAATCTGTCGCCTGTTCCATTGAACCGGAAAACGACATTCTAGTCATCTTGCCCATAAGGCATGGCTCACATGTATCAAATGATTCAAAATCAAATGATTCCAAAATTCTATCAGAATGGAGTTTCTTCATGCGTTTAACACCAATATGACCTAGACGACAGTGCCACATATATGCAGATATATCATTATTCAGTTTAATTCTTTTAGCATCAACATTATGGATGTGCGTATGAGTACTATTGAGATTCAACAGAAATAAACCATTCATCACAGATGCATGACCATAAAAGATATTATCCATATAAATCGAACAACTATTATTTTCAGATTTCAACGAATAACCACATCGCATCAAACAAGATCCAGATATAATGTTCATGCTTAGTGCAGGCACCAAATAACAATTATTTAGGTTTATAACTAATCCCGATGGTAGGTGGAGAGGCAGCGTTCCGACGACGATCACATCAACTCTTGATCCATTGCCAACACGCATCTTGACCTCACCCCTTGCTAGCGGTCGCTTGTTCTGCATCCCCTGATTCGAGTTACATATGTTAGCAACCGATCCGGTATCAAATACCCAGGTGCTACTGCGAGTACTAGTCAAGTACACATCAGTAATATGTATATCATATATACCTTTGTTTGCCTTGCCGACTTTCTTGTCCGCCAAAAACTTGGGGTAGTTGCGCTTCCAATGGCCAGTCCCCTTACAATAGTAGCACTCGGTATCAGACTTAGGGCCAGCCTGAGATTTCTTTTCAGGTGCAGCAACAGATTTGTTGCCCTTCTTTCCCTTCTGTTTACCCTTCTTGTCTTTCTTGAAACCAGTGGTCCTATTGACCATCAACACTTGATGTTCTTTCCTAATCTCCACTTCTACAGTCTTAAGCGTTGATAGAAGCTCGGGGAGAGTCTTCTTCATGCCCTGCTGTTGGAGATATGCCCTAGAGGTAATAATAAATGTAGTTATTATTATATATCTTTGTGTTTATGATAAATGTTTACATTCATGCTATAATAGTATTAACAAGGAAACCATTAATACTTGTGTGATTTGTAAACTTAATTTGAAGTCCCTAGTATGGCCTCTATACTTCACTAGCTTGTTGGTTGATTGATGATGTGGTTTCTTTGTCATGAACATTGAGATGTTATCAACAACAAGATCATATCGTTAGGAGAATGATATGGTGGACATACTCCTATAGACAAGCGTAGCATAAAGATCAAGTCATTTCTATAGTTCAATTGCTATATGCTTTCTGATACATAGTGACCTAATTCCTTCGACCATGAGATCATGCATATTGCCTTTACTGGATGGATGCTTTGATGTCATCAAACACCACACCGTAACAGGTGGCTATAAAAGTGGCATTGGGTGTTGGAAAGTATTGGTTGAAACACATGGATCAAGAGTGGGATTTGTCCATCCACATGACGGATAGATATTCTCTCCTCTCGGTGAAATGTCATCCAATTAGCTTGCAAGCATGTGACTTGGTCACAAGGGATCACATATCAGGAACGAGAAAAGAGTACTTATCAAGAATGCAGGTTGAACTAGGTATGCAGAGATCCGGCGATCATGACCTCGGATAAGTAACATATCGTGAGACAAAGGGAAATTGGTATCGTATGTAAGTGGTTCATTCGATCGCAAAGTAATCGTAGAAATATGTGGCCATATGAATTTCCAGATTCCTCTATTGGTTATTGTTGGAGAAGTGTCTCGATCATGTCCGCATAATTCACGAACCGTAGGGAGACACACTTAAGGATTCGACGTTGTTTGAGTAGTTATGGTATTATGAGAAAGAGACCGAATGTTGTTCGAGTCTCGGATGGGATCCGGGATATCACGAGGTGATCCGGAATGGTCCGGAGAATAAGATTCATATAAGGAAAGTCCCATTTTCGAGTTGGGGAATGGTTAGGTGTTTTCATCGGGAACATTCTAGAAGGTCCCGGAATGTCCGCACTCCGGGGAAGGGTACATGAATGTGTCATTGCAAGATGGAATGATTGCATCATGTGCTAAGTGTTCTCGCTGTCCAAAATAAAGGGTTTATTTAATTCCTAAATTGGAAAAAGTCAAGCTGCCGTTTTGATCAAACCGCCGCTTTTGGAAGAGGAGAAGTTGAAACCGACTTGGGGAGGAGTCCTCCTCCCAAGCCGGCCAGCCCTAGGCCGAGTTGGGGAGGGACTCCCTCCCGCCCCTGGCGCGCCACCCCTCCCACCTAAAAAGGGAGGGGCAGCGCCTCCCCTCTAGATACCCCCAAGTTCCTCTCCTCTAAACTAGAAACTAGACCTAGACCCCGGTTTAGAGCTGTTTTGGTTTAGAGCCTTCTAATTGGTTTAGAGCCCTCTAATTGGTGTGTCTAATTACTAGACCACTAATAGCCTCTCTCATAAGCTCCACCATACTCGCACCGGCTTAAGGCGAAGCCCTGCGGGATCTCCTCTACCTCCGGTACCACGCCGTTGTGCTGCCGGAATCGCGAGGAGAGTGCTACAACCTCCATTTTCTTTGGAACAAGGGAGAGGAAGGTCTTCGAAAGTACCGAACGTGTGACCGATCATGGAGCGCTGAGGAACGCGCCGGAAGGATCGCTCACGCGATCTTGAGATCGGAAAGAGTACGACTACATCACCCACGAGAATCTGCTCTCGTTAAACACTTTGGAATCTTCGAGGGTGAGTTATTCCATCGACTGCTGCAATCTAGTAGATAGATCTTGGCTTGTTTGTTTGTATGCGATAGAAAATTTTTGTTTTCCATGCTACGAACCCCTACAAAGGGTATCGAGCCGTGTCTATATGTAGATCTCACAGACGAGTAGAACACAATGGTCATTGTGGGCGTTGATGCTTTTATTGTAGATTGCTTTTGTGTACTTTGCATCTTGTATGTTGGGATGAAGCGGCCCGCTAACCTTACATGACATCGTTCATGAGACTTGCTCCACGCTTAACATGCAACTTGTATTGCATAAGTGGCTTTATGGGTGCCTGCTTTCTCCTAGCATAGTAAAGATCCAATTTACAACGGTGATCAACAATGCTAGTATCAATGTTGTGGTTCTTGTTCGTAAGTTAGAACGACACTTATTGAAAGCCCCAAACCACGTAAAATATGCAAAGAAAGTAGAGGCGCCTAACTTTGTTTTGCGGTGTGCAAGTGATGTGATATGGCCATGATTGTGATTATATTTGATGTATGCAATGTTCCTTATTGTAAGTTGGCAACCGCAGGAGCCATATGGTTGTCTTTAATTTCTGTTAAGACCTGCGTGTCTATTCAAAATAGTTGTAATAGTTGAAGCTGGTGGACGACAACCATGAAGAAGCGTCATTGACCTTGATGCTATGCCGAGATGATGGAGATCATGTTCGTGCTTGAAGATGGAGATCGGAAGCACAAAGAAGAAAGGCCATATCATATCACATATTATGAATTGCATGTGATGTTAATCCTTTATGCATCTTGTATTGCTTAGTAGACACGGTAGCATTATAAGATGATCCTCATGCACATAAATTTCAAGTTCTAAAGTGTTCACCCTTAGTATGCACTGCTACAAAGCTTGCTTCAAGCACCACGTGATGATCGGGTGTCTTTGATTCCGCTGGTGACTACAACGTAAGCAAGCCAGATTTGCTTATGCGGAAGCTAAGGTTTGTCTTGACGAGCCTAGCATGTGCACATGGCCTCAGAACACGGATCGCCGAAAGGCAAAGCATGAATCATATAGTAGATATGATGAACATGATGATTGTTCGCCATTGAAACTATATCAACTCGTGATGATCGGTGTTGATGTAGTGGATTTGGTCTGTGTGATCACTAAAACAATGTGAGGGATGTTGTTTTGAGTGGGAGTTCACCTAGTTTAATTTCATTAATTAATTTGAACTCAATTTGTCATAAACTTAGTCTAAACTATTGCAAATATGTTGTAGATCAATGGCAGCCCTACCATCAATTTTAATGCGTTCCTAGAGAAAGAAAAGTTGAAAAACAATGGAAGCAACTTCATGGATTGGTTCCGCAATTTGAGGATTGTCCTCACAGGGTAATTTGACCTATGTGCTGGATGCACCGCTAGGTGACCCACTGCAGGTGATGCTACCGATGAAGTAAAGAATGTTTACCTCGCCTAAGAATCAAGACTCCATAGTTCAGTGTGCTATCTTGTATGGTTTAGAATCGAGCTCGTAAAAGGTTTGAAGAGTCGACCCATATGATATTGTCGAGGATCTCAAATTAATCTTTGAGACTCATGCGCAATTGAAAGTTATGAAGCTTCGAAAAGTTCTTTAACCGCAAGATGGAAGAGGGTAGCTCCAAGTGAGCATGTGCTTAAGATGTCCAGGCACGCAAATAAACTTCAAAGTTTGGGTATAGTGATTCCTAATACTTTGGGGTTTACCGCATCCTCCAATCACTACCACCAAGTTACAAGAACTTTGTGATGAACTACAACATGCGTAACATGAACAAAGAGTTGCGAACTATTTGCTATGTTAAAATCTGCAGTGGAGATCAAGAAAGAGCACCAAGTGTTGATGGTCAATAAGACCACCAAATTCAAGAAAGGCAAGTCTAAGCAGAAGGGACACTTCAAGAAGGGTGGTAAGAAAGTTACCATACCGACGAAGAGGACCAAGGCTGGACCCAAGCCTGAAACTGAGTGCTTTACCGCAAGGGAGAAGGTCATCGAAGCGGAATTGCCCAAGGTAATTGGCAGATTTGAAGAACGGAAACATCAAGAAGAAAGGTATATCTGATATACATGTTATTGATGTGTATCTCACTAGTATTCGTAGTAGTGCCTGGGTATTTGATACTGGTTCGGTTGCTCATATTTGTAACTCGAAACAGGAGCTACAGAATAAACGGAAGCTAGTAAAGAACGAGGTGACGATGCGCGTGGGAAACGGATCAAAGGTTGATGTGATCACGGTCGACACTACCTCTTCATCTACCATCGGGATTAGTTTTATACTTAAATTATTGTTATTTGGTGCCTTCGTTGAGCATGAACATTATATCGGGATCTTGTTTATTGCGAGACGGTTACTTGTTTAAATCCGAGAATAATGGTTGTTCGATTTATATGAGTAATATGTTTTATGCACATGCACCTTTGATAGATGGTCTATTCATATTGAATCTCGATAGTAGAAATACACATATTAATAACATTGAGGCTAAACGCTTGAAATCAAGCGATAATTTGACCTATATGTGGCCTTTGTCGTCTTGGTCACATTGGAGTGAAGCGTATGAAGAAACTCCATTCGATGGACTTCTTGAATCACTTGATTTTGAATCACTTGAAAGATCTGAAGCATGTCGATGGGTAAAATGACTAAGACTCCATTTTACGGTATGATGGAGCGAGCTACGCACTTATTGGGAATCATACATACCGATGTGTGTGGTCCAATGAGTGTAGCATCGCTGATGGTTATCGTTATGTTCTTACCTTCACGGATGACTTGAGTAGATATGGGTATATCTATTTCATGAAACATAAGTCGAAACTTTCGAGAAGTTTAAGGAGTTTCAAAGTGAGGTAGAGAATCAACGTAACAAGAAGATTAAATTTCTACGTTCGATCGTGGAGGTGAATATCTAAGTTCTGAGTTTGGCGAGCATTTGAAGAAATGTGGAATACTTTCATGATTGACACCGCGGAACACCACAGCGTAATGGTGTGTCGAGCGTCGTGTCGAACTCTCTTAGATATGGTTCGTTCTATGATGTCACTTACAGATTTGCCACTATCATTTTGGGGTTATGCATTAGAAACAGCCGCATTCACTTTAAATAGGGCACCGTCTAAATCCGCTGAAACGACACCGTATGAATTATGGTTTGGGAAGAAACCTAAATTGTCGCTCCTTAAAGTTTGGGGATGCGAAGCCTATGTAAAGAAGTTACAGCGGACAAGCTTGAACCCAAAGCGGAAAAATGCGTCTTCATAGGATACCCAAGGAAACTATTGGGTATACCTTCTATCATAGATCCGAAGGCAAAATCTTTGTTAAGAATGGATCCTTTCTAGAGAAGGAATTTCTCTCGAAAGAAGTGACTGGAAGGAAAGTAGAACTCGACGAGGTTGTCGAACCTTCTCTCGAATTGCGAGTAGCGCAAAGACCGGAAGAAGTTCCTGTGGTGCCCGCACCAATAAGAGAGGAAGCTAGTGATGGTGATCATGAAACTTGGTTGAAGTTGCTACTGAGCCTCGAGGTCAACGAGATCGTACCACCCAGATTGGTATGATTCCGTTATGAATGTCATGTTGGTGGACAACACCGATGACCCCGAGACATATGAGGAAGCAATGATGAGCCCAGATTCCAATAAATGGCAAGAAGCCATGAACCGAGATTGGATCCATGTACGAAAACCAAGTATGGACTTTGGTGGACTTACGGATGGCCGGAAGGTCGTCGAGAACAAATGGATTTTCAAGAAGAAAACAGATGCTGATGGTAATGTTATCGTTTATAAAGCTCGACTTGTCGCAAAAGGGTTTCGACAAATTCAAGGAGTTGACTACGATGAGACTTTCTCACCGGTAGCGAAGCTAAAGTCCGTGAGGATTATGTTAGCAATCGCTGCATATTATGATTATGAGATATGGCGATGGATGTCAAAACAGCATTCCTCAATGGAGACATTGATGAAGAGTTGTATATGATGCAACCCAAAGGTTTGGTCGATCCTAAAGATGCTAACAAGGTATGCAAACTTCAACGGTCCATCTATGGATTGAAGCAAGCATCCCGGTTGGAATCAACGCTTTGATAAGGTAATCAAAGTTTTGGTTTTATACAAACTTATGGAGAAGCTTGTATTTACAAGAAAGTGAGTGGGAGCTCAGAGCATTCTTAATACTGTATGTGGATGACATATTGTTGATTGGGAATGATGTAGACCTTCTTAATAGTGTCAAAGAGTATTTGAATAATAGTTTTCAATGAAGGATCTTGGCGAAGCAGCTTACATATTAGGCATAAAGATTTATAGAGATAGATCGAACGCCAAATATCATTGTCACAAAGTACATATTTGGACAAAGTTCTAAAGAGGTTTGGAATGGAAAATAGCAAGAAAGGGTTCTTGCCCATGTTGCTAATATGACCTTGAGTAAAACTCAAAGTCCGACATCGGTAAGATAGAGAAAAGATGAGTAAGACTCCCTATGCCTCAGCCATAGGATCTCTAATGTATGCCATGCTATGTACTAGACCCGACATCGCATATGTCGTTAGTCTAACTAGCAGATATCAAAGTGATCCAGTGGATCATTGGACAATGATCAAAACATCCTTAAGTACTTGAGAAGAACTAAGGATATGGTTCTTTCTTATGGAGGTGATGAACATTTCGTTGTTAATGGTTACACCGATGCTAGTTGGAACACCGATCCGGATGATTCTAAATCACAACTGGATAATGATTTATTTTGAATGGTGCAGCGCTAGCTGGAGGAGTGCAAAGCAAAGCGTTGTGGCGAGATCTTCAATGAATCGGAATACATGGTTGCTTGAGGCTTCACAAGAAGCGATATGGATGAAAGAGTTCATTACAGAGCTGGGTGTGGTTCCTAGTGCGCTGGACCCAATGTCTATCTCTTTGTGATAACATGGGCGCCATAGCCAATGCGCAAGAACCAAGGTCACACAAGAAGTCAAGCATATCAAGCTGCTTTCACGCTATTCGAGAACATATCCGGGATAGGGATATAAAGATTTGCAAAGTACACACAGATCTGAATGTGGCGGATCCGATGACTAAACCTCTCACAAGGGCAAAACATGACCAACACCAAACTGCCATGGGTGTTCGGTATATTACCATGTAATCTAGATTAGATGACTCTAGTGCAAGTGGGAGACTGTTGGAGATATGCCCTAGAGGTAATAATAAATGTAGTTATTATTATATATCTTTGTGTTTATGATAAATGTTTACATTCATGCTATAATAGTATTAACAAGGAAACCATTAATACTTGTGTGATTTGTAAACTTAATTTGAAGTCCCTAGTATGGCCTCTATACTTCACTAGCTTGTTGGTTGATTGATGATGTGGTTTCTTTGTCATGAACATTGAGATGTTATCAACAACAAGATCATATCGTTAGGAGAATGATATGGTGGACATACTCCTATAGACAAGCGTAGCATAAAGATCAAGTCATTTCTATAGTTCAATTGCTATATGCTTTCTGATACATAGTAACCTAATTCCTTCACCATGAGATCATGCATATTGCCTTTACTGGATGGATGCTTTGATGTCATCAAACACCACACCGTAACAGGTGGCTATAAAAGTGGCATTGGGTGTTCGGAAAGTATTGGTTGAAACACATGGATCAAGAGTGGATTTGTCCATCCACATGACGGATAGATATTCTCTGGGCCCTCTCGGTGAAATGTCATCCAATTAGCTTGCAAGCATGTGACTTGGTCACAAGGGATCACATATCACGGAACGAGAAAAGAGTACTTATCGAACGAGGTTGAACTAGGTATGCAGAGATACCGGCGATCATGACCTCGGATAAGTAACATATATCGTGAGACAAAGGGAAATTGGTATCGTATGTAAGTGGTTCATTCGATCGCAAAGTAATCGTAGAAATATGTGGAGCCATATGAATTTCCAGATTCCTCTATTGGTTATTGTTAGAAGTGTCTCGATCATGTCCGCATAATTCACGAACCGTGGGAGACACACTTAAGGATTGACGTTGTTTGAGTAGTTATGGTATTATGAGAAAGAGACCGAATGTTGTTGAGTCTCGGATGGGATCCGGGATATCACGAGGTGATCCGGAATGGTCCGGAGAATAAGATTCATATAAGGAAAGTCCCATTGGAGTTGGGGAATGGTTCCGTGTTTTCATCGGGAACATTCTAGAAGGTCCCAATGTCCCAAGACCGGGGAAGGTACATGAATGTGTCATTGCAAGATGGAATGATTGCATCATGTGCTAAGTGTTCTCGCTGTCCAAAATAAAGGGTTTATTTAATTCCTAAATTGAAAAGTCAAACCGCCAGCTTTTCAAACCGCCAGCTGGAAAGAGGAGAAGTTGAAACCGACTTGGGGAGGAGTCCTCCTCCCAAGCGGCCAGCCCTAGGCCGAGTTGGGAGGGACTCCTCCCTCCCTGGCGCGCCAGCCCTCCCACCTATAAAGGGAGGCGGGGCCTCCCCTAGAGACACACAAGTTCCTATCCTCTAAACTAGAAACTAGACCTAGACCCCGGTTTAGAGCTGTTTGGTTTAGAGCCTTCTAATTGGTTTAGAGCCTCTAATTGGTGTGTCTAATTACTAGACCACTAATAGCCTCTCTCATAAGCTCCACCATACTGCACCGGCTTAAGGCGAAGCCTCATGGGATCTCCCTCTACCTCCCGGTACCACGCCACAGTTGTCTTTGCGGAATCGCGAGGAGAGTGCTACAACCTCCGCTTCTTTGGAACAAGGGAGAGGAAGGTCTTCGTCGAATCGAACGCGATGTGACCGATCAAGGAGCGCTATGGAACGCTGCCGGAAGGATCGTCTACGCGATCTTGAGATCGGAAAGAGTACGACTACATCACCCACGAGAATCTGCTCTCGTTAAACACTTTGGAATCTTCGAGGGTGAGTTATTCCATCGACTCGTTGCTGCAATCTAGTAGATAGATCTTGGCTTGTTTGTTTGTATGCGATAGAAAATTTTTGTTTTCCATGCTACGAACCCCTACACCTGCATGTTATAATTCATCACGAAGCTCTTGTAGCTAGGTGGCAGAGATTGAAGAACACGATGTATTTCTAAGTCAATGGGAATCGTTATTCCCAAGGACACAAGCTTATCGGCATACCCATACATTTTGAGTACGTGCTCACTAACGGAGATGTTCTCCTCCATCATGCAGCTAAAGAACTTTTCAGAATCATTATAACTCTCTACGGCAGCATGGGTATCGAAAATCATTTTCAATTCTCCCATGGTATCAAAGGCATTGCCATTTTCGAAATGCTTTCGAAGTTCTGGCTCTAGCCATACAGTATGCCGCAATGAACTAAGTTGTGGTCCTCCTGACGAGTCATATAGACATTCTTTTCCTCGTCAGGGTCATCAGGAGCTGGTGGGGGCCTAGCGGCGCCTCTAGCACATATTGCTTTTGTGTAGTAGTGAGGAGAATCCTCAAATTCATAGCCTAGTTGGTGAAGTTGCTACCATTCGTAACAAGTTTCTCTTTCTCCATGAACACATTGAAATTAAAAGCAGGTGGTGCCATCTACAACAGAATTTGTAAAGTTTATTTAGACTAAGTTTATGATAGATTGAGTTCAACTAAACTCCCACTCAAAAACAACATCCCTTGTGTCTTTTTGGTGATTACATGAACCAAATCCACTACACCAAGTCTGATCATCACGTGAGTCGGTGTAGCTTCAAAGGCGAGCATCTATATGGGCATCATATCAACTATATGACTCATGCTTAACCTTTCGGTCCGTGTTCTGAGGCCATGTCTGTACATGCTAGGCCCGCCAAGTAAGAACCTTAGTACTCGCGTGTGTAAAACTGTCTTACACCCGAAATATGATCATGGATTCAAGTACACCCGATCATCACGTGATGTCTTGAAGCGGCAAAACATAAACGATGCGTACTTAAGGAAGAACACATTTTTATCTTGATATTTAAATGAGGGATCATCTTATAACGCTACTAAAATGCCAAACTAGCAATATAAGATGCGAACATCATATATGTAAAGTGAAATGATATGGTTCTTGCATTTGATCACTATCATATGCATCGTGGTATGATTTCTATCATTCCTTTATGTGTAAGGCCAAGGTCTATGGAACTTACACGTTAAGCGTGTTGTAAGTGTATCACCTATACATCAACTCACAACAATACCATATCATGACACAAGCCCAGCAACGATCTAAACTAGACGCCTCTAATTTATCAATTGCAAGTTTTACGTGGCTTAGGGCTTTCGAAGATAGAACCGTTCTTACCTATGAACATGGAACCACAATGATGATAACCAAATTATTAGCAACTCGTTGTAAATCAGATATTGACTATAGTAGGAGAGACAAACACCTGCCAGCCACTTATGCAAAACTAGTTGCATGTCAGTCGTGGAACCGGTCTCATGTGCATTGACATCTAAGGTTGGTCTGGGCCGCTTCATCCTACTATGCCACAAATATCCAAAGTACATATAAGAAGCAATAACATGATCATCACCGCCCACATACTCTTATGTGTTTTACCCGTGCAAAGCACCTACGCATAGATCAGGCTCTGATACCACTAAAGGGTTCGCAGCATAGAAAACAAAAAATTTCCTACGATGAGAACTATACGCCAAGATCTATCTACTAGATACAAGCAATGAGTGGATATACATCCATGGAGAACTTACTCTCGAAGACAACAAAGTTTTGTTAACGAGTAGGAACTCATGGATGATGTAGTCGTACGCTTGCCGATCTCAAGATCGTGTGGAAGTCCTAGCGTCGCAAACCAGCAACGCATCCGCCCTCGCACACACGTTTTAGGCCACCGAACAACCTCCGCCTCCTCGCTCCAGTGATGCAGCGGAAGCAGCAACTCCTTCCAGACGAAATGCCACCGGGAACATGTATCTCGCTAATCCGAGACCATGGAGAAATAATTCTAGAGGGGGAGAGAGATCCTTCACGAGGAGGTGTGAGGAAGAAGGGTAAGAGGGGTGGCCTTTTATAGGAGGAGGGAGGGTACCCCTCCCCATGGCCGGCGCCCCATGGGGGATGGACCCTCACCTCTCCCATTCATGTGGTGGTAACCCCCTCCACATAAAAGTGTCCCTTAACATTCCTCTTTAAAGTCTTTACTTTAAATGTATTAAATTTCTCCAAATTTAATGCTCTCTCATTTAATAAAACTCTTTTATTAAATTTATTCATAATTTTGTTAATTACTTTAATTAACAAACATTCACATAAAACCCCCTGCAACATTTCAATATTACATGTAGAACCAGTTTCAACAATTTCACCCGAAATAGTTTTGGTGTCTATTAAATAATTCTAGGACTTTGCAATTCATTCGTCTGAAACACATTTGCTCCAAATGGTGTTGGTGTCCCTTAAGTGTGTCACCCTACGATTCATGAATAATGCAGACATGATCAAGACCCCTCTCAGATCAATAATCAGAAGCGGGACCTAGGGATCCATACTGACTCCTACACATTCTACGACGACTTCTGTGATCGTGAGAACCTTTAACGCTAGTAACTAAATCCCTTTGTCTTGCGATATATTACATGTTCGAGATTCGATCATCAGTATCTCCATACCTAGTTTGACCTCGTTATCGACATGTACTCTTTTCTCGTTCCCGTGATATAACATTCTAGTGATCTCATCACTTGCTTGCAAGCTAACCAATGTGATATCACCGAGAGGGTCCAGAGTATATCTATCCGTCATCAGGATGGACAAATCCCACTCTTGATCCATGAGCTTCTACATAACACTTTCGTAGCACTGAACCCACCTTTATAATCATCCTTTCGTGGTGTGATGTTTGATGTTATCAAGATACTCTTCCAGTGTTAGTGATTAACATGATCTCATGGTCTAAGGACTAGGATTACTTTGTTAGATGTTATAGCAATATAAACACAATGACTTTGATCGTAATGCTATACTTCAGATGAATGTTCATCACATCATTCCACTAATGATCTGACCTCATTATTAACAACATCCAATGTCCATGATCAAGAAACCTTGATCATCTTGTTAATCAACGAGCTAGTTTATAAGAGACACATAACTAGGAACTTTCTTTTTGTTTATTAAACACACATGTATTAACGTTTCCAAATTAATACAATTATAGCATGCAAAATAAACATCTATCATATACTTGGAATATGTATAATAACAACTTTATTATTGCCTCTCAGGAGATATTCCCTTCAAGAGGGGCCTCGAGTGAGTAGCCTGTTCATTTTCTTCGGGAGAGCTCAAACCTTTGCAT
The DNA here is from genome assembly GCA_023614405.1 of Avena insularis. Taxonomy (NCBI): domain Eukaryota; kingdom Viridiplantae; phylum Streptophyta; class Magnoliopsida; order Poales; family Poaceae; genus Avena; species Avena insularis. Next base: position 407,617,853 of record CM042684.1, on the reverse strand, counting down.
ACATAGCATCATCTTTCTTAGTTGTTGTTTGGATTTTGTCCATGTGAGGATCTAGAGTTTGTGGTTATCTTCATAACAAGCTCTAGTTCATCAAAAAGGGTTTTCCCTTGAATAGCTTTTTGTGTTTTTGATCTTGCGGGTATTTCAGCTCCACACCTTGGGAGATACCTCACATATTTATTCATGGTATTTTCTCCCTTGGTGATACCCAATATTTCAAAAAAAAGTTTCATCTTATTTGGAGTTCTAATGCAAAAGTTATGGTAGTTTGGAGTTATTTTTGGATCCTACACTCATATCTTTCAAATAAAATTGGTTTTATCTTATTTGAAGTTCGTATGCAAAAGTTATGACAGTTTTGGTTCTGGAGTTTCCTTGATCGGAACTACCGCCGCTTCACCGGAAGTACCACTAGGCCACTTTTGGTGTCGGTAGTACCGGTTGAAGTATCGTGCTAGTTCTGGTGAGCATGGGAACACCCCCAACACTCGTTCTGTTTTTAATGCATATTTACCGGTACTTGGGCCGGTATTTGACCGAAAGTACCGCTCGGGCATCGGTGGAAATTGCGGCCCACTTCCGCTCAACCAGTGACACCCCGCAGTCATCTCTTTGTTTGGTCGTGTTTTATTTATCGGTACTTGGTCAGTAGTAGACCGGTAGTATCGGTCGGAAGTTCCGGTCTAGTTCGGGCGGGACTTTTGGTCTGTACAAACAAGTCGTTTCAACTGCTTTCGAGCCGTTGGAGTCGGGGCTGACCGGAACTTCTGGTGGCTCACTGGTACTACCGGCCATGCTCGTTTTGACCCAAATGATCAGATCTGGGAGCCTTTTAAAAGGGGCTCCTCTTTCCCTTTGTGGATACTAACTCTTTTGGTCCGTTTTTCTCTCTCTCCTCCATTGTTTACCTTGAAGAGTTTGTCCTCTCCCCTTCTCCTCCTATGATTATTGCATCTTTTTGAGGGATTTGAGAGAGGAGATCTAGATCCACAACTCCACCAAACCAAATCCTTTCTTTGTGAAGGAATACTTGGGATCTAGATATTGGAGAGTTTTGTGTTCTCCTCGTGTGTTCTTCCTCTCTTATTCTCCCAATAATTTTAGTAGTTTTGGTGGAATTTGAGAGTGAAGGACTTGCCTCTTGCATTTGATGCATAGGTTTGAGTTCTCCTCGGAGTTTCGGCAAATTCAAACTCTTGGGCTTGTTTCTCTTGGGTTCTTGGAACCCTAGACGATTGTTTGGTGGTGGTGTGATACCCTTGAGGCCTCTAATTGAGTTGTGTAGATTCCTCAAGATCGAGGCCTTTGTGGTGATTCTTGGAAGCCCTCTAATTGAGTTGTGGAGATTGCCCCAAGCCTAGTACGGTTCGGTGACCGTCCTCAAGTGTCCCATAGTGGATCTTGAGTAAGCCTTTATGGTGAGCTCACGGGAGAATATGGTGAGCCTGTTGTGGTGTCGGTGAGTTGTGTGCATTCGCATCTTGGCGTGAGGCCTTGTGTGGTGTTGGGTGAGCATGGAGCCACCATACCTTAAGGTGAGCCATTTGTGATGTTCAGAGAGCATTGCGCTATCGTACCTCTCCAACAAAGACGTAGCTTCTTTTAAAGTAAACTTGGGGACAAAAATTACCGTCTCCGCATTCATCGGTTATTTCTTAATCGAGCCATTTACTTATGCAATTTACATTGTAAATCGTGCTTAAAGTATTATATCTTGCTATCACCTTAATGCTTGTCTTGCTTAGCATAGGTTGTTGGTGTACTTAGTTGAACCTAGTGGTTTTAGGGTTTATGTTTTGATAAATTAAACGTTAGTTTGTTCCGTATTTATTCGAGACTAATTCATGATTATTTTAAAAGGCTATTCACCCCCTAGACGATATCCATTCTCCTTTAAGCATGTTCTTAGAAGTGCATACCATCTTCTAAGAGCTCTAAGCTCCCTGGAAATAGGGAGCTGTGGTTGCTCGATGAGTCCTCCTAACCAGGTCCGTTCTTTCTATAAAAAAAGCAAGTCGGTTCCTTCTGGCCCACATATGGAAAGATCAAAACATTCCTCATCTGATACAGATTGTAATCTGCATCCTCCTCCTGTCCCTCACCTCGTGCAACAGCACTGCAGCAACCGGAACTTTCCAGCGAAGAGGAGCCCGAACCTGGGGGGTCGCAACCGGCACCGCTGCCATAACTATCTGCTGGTTGTGCCCTGGACGACGGCCATGCCTGCGTCGCCGGAGGCTACTGCGACATCAAGGGCACTATTTGTTCTGGGCGAACGACCCTGAGATTGGAGACGTCGAGGTAGGTTCTGGGCGCAGTGCTATTGCTCTCCACAATCTTAGGTTTGTTGATTCAGAACTACCGCTACTCTAATCAGCGTCATGCGCGGCTGCTGCTACTCTGATTTGGTGTGTAGGCATGTATGTATTTGATTAGGGATGACGAGGCGTGGATTTTCTGGAGCGCCGAGCGTCATATGCCCATCGTCTTTTACTTTATGGTGTTGTGTCAAACGCCATATGGAGGGATTCTGCTAGTGGGAGAAATTCAACATATGGTGTTGTGTCAAGCTACATCAATTTCTGCTTTCTGATACATGATCGGCGATGTTCAGTCAGTTTCAGGCCATGTCAAGCAAATGGATCTCAAGTTTACATCTACTGCTGTTTTCATCATATGATATATCGTGCTTATTTTCAGCCAAAATTGATTTTGCAGTCGCTATGTTTCGGTTGCAGGATAAGGTTCATGTGCATGAGATAATTTTACTTTCAAGCTGCATGCATGTGTGAAAAGGCGAGAAAATGTCGTGCTAGCTCCTCAAATCTTCGGTAAAAAAGAAGTCCCATACAGAGACTCTATTGAAAAGCCAAGCTAAATCTCAATACACACCCGTAGAAAAGAAAAAACAGCCAACAACAAAGAAGGACGCAGCAAAGCGCGCAGGTCCGAAAACAGATGGAGATGCGGATATAGAGCGGAAAATGTCTGTAGCATTTACACCTGACCTCTAGGCGGGGGACGCGCGGCCATTTCGCTAAAATAGAAGATTCGGCCCGGCCCGGCCCGGCCCATTATGAGGCTTACCGTAGATGAGCTGCTAGAGTTCGTCCTCCATCGAATCCCCACCTCCGTCCTTCGTTTTTCTCTCCCTCTCAGCCGCTGCCGAGCTCGTGTGAAAGGAGAGAGATGGGGAGACGTCAACCCGGCGGCGGGGGGCGTGGAGGAGGCAGAGGCGGAGGCGGAGGCCGAGGTCGAGGAGGGGAAGGCCGAGGCGGAGGAGAGGAGGGAGATCTGGAGCTGCACAAGGCTGCGAGGTCGGGTGATGCGGCGGCGGCGGAGTCGCTGTGTGATTCCAACCCTCTTACAATCAACTCCAGAGACCGCCTCTCCCGCACCCCGTACGTAGTCCCTTTCCCTTCGTCCGCATCTTCGTCCTAGCAACTAACCCGATGTAATCTAATCATGGTCGCCATGTTCCTTTGGTGGGCAGCCCTAACCAGTAGTCAGGAGTAGTATACAATAGTCAATACTTTTATTGGTGGCTTGCTGCGACTCATCTCTGATTGATAGCTCTACCATGCTGTGTAATTCTGCTATAGTAGTGTGACATGATTTAAGTGTGACCTATAGTGCTTGCTCATTTAATTTGCAAGGTTCTATTAAGCGCAAGCTTTTTGCCTCAGCCTTTCTCTTTTCTAAAGGATTAAAGCGCTAAGTGTAATTCAGTGCACACCTAAGCGCTAGACGTTTTGCCTCCTCTTAGCGCATAGGCACGCTTAAGCGTGCGCCTAGGAGCGCTTAATTTAACATTGTTAATTTGTCATGAATACTTGTGCATGCTTGCTGACTGATAATGTGCTGTAAGTTCATGCCAAGGGCACCCTAATATTTTGATTTAGTTTAGTTATTGGCTCATGTATAATTGCATTGTTTATCATGATACATATCCCTAAGAGATGCATTATAGTTCCTTGCCATAACTACTGCCTATTCAAAATCAAACTAGTCTACACTTAGTGGCACTTCTCTCCATCATCTAGCTAGGTGTAATATTTCAAGCTTGCTTTGATCTCCAGATATGCTGCTAGCCTGCTAACACTGGACCTGTTTCATTAGATAGCATAGTAGCTTTGATGTACTACCTATGATCTCACTTATCCTGCTAATTTAGGACCATAAGTTCATGACCAAATTTTGCTGCTGATTTAAGACAAAATACAATCTATTTATATCTATTGCCTTTTTATAACTTACGAACACATCCTTGTGTATATACCATCACACAAACCCTAAAGGTTTGCTATTGCTTGCATATGAATGCTTTTAGCTTCTATATCTTGGTGTTCCATCTTTGCTGATTTGTGTATAGTATTTCCTCTGTTATGATCTACTTGTTTCAGAATTTGATATTGCTGCATCAGTGTTGTTATTTGATCTACTGAAACATCGCTAGGAAAAAACAATTCTGCAGCAGCAGCATTAGTACCAGATTATATGATATGATAAATTTTTTCATGTCCCATCAATGTTCTCATTTCATCTCTCTGACATAGTTGATTTTGTTCATCTAGACTCCATCTGGCGGCATGGTCTGGGCATCTTGAGGTTGTCAAATGCCTATGCAAGAACAAAGCTGATGTCGGGGCTGCAGCAATGGATGATACCGCTGCAATCCATTTTGCTTCCCAGAAAGGGCATGTAGAAGTGGTGCGGGAGCTGCTGGCGTCGGGGGCCTCTGTGAAAGCAAAGAACAGGAAAGGGCTCACGGCGTTGCACTTTGCTGCTCAGAGCTCCCACCTGGAGCTTGTCAAGTATTTAGTAAAGAAGGGCGCGGACATCACAGCGAAGACAAACGGGGGACAGACAGCTCTACATGTTGCAGAAAATGATGAGGTGCGTGCTTTCCTGAAAGATTGCGAGCAGTCATTGAAGAAGGGAGTGGAGCTACCAACCGAGAAGAAGGATGATTCTGTAGCCGAGAAGACCGATGGCGATAAGGTCTCAGGCGAAGCTGTAAAAGATGGTGCTGAGGCAGGGCAGGGCGAGAAGAGAAAAAACGAGGAGATTGGTGCTGGATCGAGGTCGCCGGAGGTGAAGAAGGCCAAAGTTTCACTTGGACATCTCGAAAACGACATGGACGAAGAGGAAGAGGCAGGAGAGTAGAATCTAATAGCCTCGAGAATGCAATTTATGGTGCCAACTTGTAATGTTGTGTTATCCTTTGTCCTTTTGGCAATTTTCGCACGTTGGCAACTGTAAGAGTTTTAGCGTTCATGAGCATGGTATCTGAATCATAGTTGACTAGCAGTACTATGTTTTGATCAAGTAGATGATGGTGATGATGACTACTGACCGTCTGACTCAGTTTATGGTCTGCTGTGTTTTTTCAGAAGTATTGTCTGCTGTCTTTTACTTTTTTTTTTAACTCCAGAATCTGCTGTCTGTGTTGTATAATCTCAAAACGATTGGAAGAACGGAAAGGCAAGGCCCAACCCAGTTCAGGAAAGTTTCGGCCCAACTGATTGATGAAAGAGGAGGAAGAGAGTAGCAGTTAATTATCCACTCGTTCCACCTGCTCTACTACTCAGCAGGGAGGAGACCAGAGGGACAAGAGAGCACTTCGCCGCCGCCGGCTGCTCCACAACCCACGAAGCTAGATAGACATGGCGGCCGCCAGTGCGAGTGCCACTGCCTCACTCTCCGTCACGTCTGCCGCTCTCCGCCTCAGGCGCCGGCAGCTATGCGCCTGCCCACGCGTGTCCGCGCGACCACACCCCCTCCTCAAGCTGAGCCGCCGCAGCCACGCGGTATCGGCGTCGGCGGCTTCCTTGTCTCCTCTGTCTCTGTGGGAAGGTCAAGGTATCCGAGCGGAGTCGGATGCGCATGGAGGTGCGGCGAGCGGTGATGTCATGGGCCTTCTCCTCCGGGAGCGCATCATCTTCCTCGGCAACGAGATCGAGGACTTCCTCGCCGACGCCGTCGTCAGCCAGCTCCTCCTCCTCGATGCCATGGACTCCGAATCTGACATCCGCCTCTTCGTCAACTCCCCTGGTGGATCGCTCAGGTCTCCTCCAATGCATAATTCCCTTCCACCCATTCACGCATCTACTACTTTTCTCTAGGGTTGGGTTTACCCTGACAGCAAAGAATCCCTTTGGTGGTCTTATTACATTGTTCATTCAAATGGTCGTCCTGTGGGCAAGTTACTTTGCACAAATACTTGCTCCATTCATAACAGTATCCGGTCTTGGCTGTTTGATTTGATATAAGCTACACCAATCAAAATCATGACCTGTATATGTTGTACACTCGTCAAACTGATTCATAGTAGTTGGCCCTCTGGTTCTCACAGCATTCATAGTTCGTTGGACAATATCTCACTGAATGAGAATTGCTACAAGTCTGCAACAAGTACCTTCGGCAACCTCCACTAGCTACGATCCTATGTTGCTAAAATTCACAATAATCTCCAAATGATTAATCTTAATTCACCCCTAGAAGATTATTATCAATTTAGTTTAGTTTTGGTTCTGATCTGAGCGTAGGCCGAGATCTTATTATTAGCCGCATTAACAATGCAATGCTGCAAGTGTTATCTTTGTACTTATGTTAAGTTAAACTGCACTTTGTTATCCTTAAAAAATGTTTTGCAGTTTGATTGAATTCTTGGCCATATCATAATCCTGAAATGGAATTGAATGGAGTGACTAATTCAAGTCTGCATCAAGCAGCACCTTCTCTATTATGATCAAGAAGTACATAAGCTTGTATCACTAGCTCTCTGCGATGATTGAGTTGACTATGATTTGACATTGTATGCCCTCTGCTACTTTGTTATGTATAGCATCTCTAGGACCTAGGAGTGGTTGGTGAAGGATAGTCATGTACAACTGGAATAGTTCGTTCAACCAGAAGTTCAGAGCAAGTAGTAGCCAGGTCATTACGTAGAAGTGTGGTGCAATGATTTTCTTCCATTAGCTCTATGCATATCTGTTAATACACAACACAATACTTGCATTTTATGACTGACACTTGAAGTTTTCCCTTTCAGTGCGACAATGGCCATCTATGATGTGATGCAGCTTGTGAGGGCAGATGTATCCACTATTGGGATGGGCATAGCTGGATCCACAGCTTCTATACTCCTTGGTGGTGGCACAAAGGGCAAACGATTCGCCATGCCAAACACCAGGATTATGATGCATCAGCCCGTGGGAGGCGCGAGTGGCCAGGCCTTGGATGTGGAGGTCCAAGCCAAGGAAATTTTGACCAGCAAGAGGAATGTAATCCGGATAATATCAGGCTTTACAGGGCGCACGCTAGAGCAGGTGGAGAAAGACATCGATAGAGACCGATACATGGGTCCTCTTGAGGCTGTTGATTACGGGATCATCGATGGGGTGATCGATGCAGACAGCATCATCCCACTCGAGCCTGTCCCGGAGAGGGTGAAGCCTAAGTACAACTATGAGGAATTGTACAAGGACCCTCAGAAGTTCCTTACACCAGATGTCCCAGATGATGAGATATACTAGCTAGTCTGTTGTTGCTTCTATTTTGCTTATCAAGCAGTAGCTGGAGATTTTGTCAAAACAAAGATGATGTAATCCTTAGCAATAGACTTATTTGTCGTTGCAGTTGGTGTGATGGTGTAGCCGTTGTGTTCTGACATTTGACCAAGCGAATGAAACCACTTGTGTTCTGGCATTTGACCAAGCAAATGAAGCCACTGGTGTTCTGGCATTTGACCAAGCAAATGAAAACACATTGAACGTTTAACTAGTCTAACCAGCCAACCTGAGGCAAAGAGGAAATCCAAGGACATGTAAAATTTATTCGCTTCTCCCAGAGACAAGACAACAGGGAGAAGAATCCAATGTAGCCAATAATCCTTTACAAGGTACAATAACAATGAATACAACAAAGAAACTCTGATACAATTCTCGCTGACAGCCGAAATGAAACATCATCTCATCAATAGATGGCACCAACAGTTGGAACCATAGCTGGGGACACGGTGCTTTTGACCCTGAGGGCAAGGGGATCCCAGAACTGGACATCACCTGAGTTCCCACTTTTCAGGCTCACTGGAGTTTCAATCCGGGTAACATGATCATGGCCATGGCCCTCTGCTACTAATTTCGCCCTCTTCAATCTGATACGTTCAGCTCTTGAACCAATTGTCTGACCCAATATCGAGGCAGCTATGGTAAGGGCCATGGCGCTCTTCGGCATCAGAATAGACTTCCTCAGCATCCCTATGAAAGGCACCGCAGCATGGACCGCTGCAAACCACTGCACTGAAAACTTCGTAGTGTGCTCCCTCCAGATGCCAAGAGGAACATTTGCCGCCATACCGAGCAGTGCGATCACCACTACTTTTGTCGGTAGGGGCTGAGGGCGAAGTCCCTTTGCAAACGCCGTGCGGGATATTGCTGCGCGGGCAGCAACAATCGCAGGTGGACATGTCAGTTTCATACCAGCTGGGGGTGTCAGCAACTTCGCGACGAGAGGCACAACTCCGCCAAGTGCTCTATATGACTTTGCAAGAGGACATTGACCATTTTCCAGCCATTCGTTGCTCATCGCTTCATGATTATTGTTAGATTGGCCTTTATTCTGAAATGCCACAGAAAGGAAATTCAGGGAAACGAATGATATTTTCCAGCTGTAAAGAATAACCTTGTATTCATTGCTCATTCTAATGTTTGCTCTATGTATCTACTGCAGCCAAGATAGATTTGCTTTCTTTTGGTTGGTGATAAAATGTTGTTCTTATCTAAAGGCTCCTTTGACAGTACGGTGAAGCATTGTCACACAAGGATGGTAATTTGAAGAAAACGATAAATGTCTGAGCAAAGACAAGCCATAAATAATTACCTGGGGGAGGTTGTTGGGGTTCTTTTTGTTGGAGTTTTGCTTATTGCGCTTGTTTTGGAAATCACCGAAGCTGAAAAAGCCTCCAAATCCCGAGAGACTGATGGTAGCTGCTTTGGCTGCCAAGGGGTTAAATTCAGGAGCGGGCTTTGGCATAGGCTTCTCAATATGCGCAAAAGACCCTTCCGAAAGTGGAACAACTCCGTCTCTGCCGTGGAAAACTCGAAATGCCGTGTCAAAGTTGGGGCCATCCTCGAAAATTGGACCCTTTGCTCCGGTTGCCTTCACAATCAGAAAAATGATATGGTTCAGCAATCAAATGCATAACATATACTACAATTATTCAGACAAAAGAGGGGTGGATGCTAGGGACATACCGGAACGGGGAAATTAACAGATGTTAGAGAAAAACTTGTAGGCTCGTTGATGTTCCTCAGGAATGGGCATCTTTCAATTCCCTGTTGGACAACGCTGTTCTCTTCCGAGCACGTGACATCGCCGAAAGCTCTTTGGAAAAAGGAATCCATACGGAGAACAGCAGCAACCTGAGCCTGCGAGTGTGTCCAGGGAGCAAAATTTGAGTCAGGAGAATGTTTATGCCAGAACAGTAAGAGATGCAGCTGCCGTTTGCCTGTGATGGCAGGTCAATGGCCAGCACTCATGAGACCAATACAATTCATCTTTATTTTAGCACCAGCGGAATTGACAGACAAATTCACCGAATGCAGTTTGACTTTTTATTATCCCTAGAGATTTATATGGTTGAGTTAGATTTATCGGTAGTAGTAAACAATTTGTGAACCCATACTATGCTGATTGCGCCATTGAACTACCCTTGCCTAACAGCACATGCGCACACAGAGACCCACCTACCCACCCAGCAACCACGCGAATCACGCCTCTGTGGCTCTGTTCATTATTTATTATCTGTTATTTTCTCCTACTGGTTTTTTAGGGGATTTTATGATCTTGGGTGGAGTAAAAATATGAAACGATGCAAAGTTTCAGGATAGTCGGCCGGAAGTAGCGCGCGAATCAAAGGAAATGACACGGGCTAGGATTGTAGTCGATTAGGTCGGAATTGCAGGTCGATCCACTGATCGTGATGTTCAATCTTTCCGGGTAATCAGTCAACCACTCGATGAATCGACCCATCCTAAATCGAATTGGACGAGGTGACGATAATCTCGCGGAGCAATCAATTAACTCATGGACCCATCCTAAATCGAATTCAACGAGTAGAAGAGGAGCAGAGATGCGAATGGAAGGAGGCGAGGAGAGGAGAGAGGGGGAGTAACCTGAGAATCGAAGAGCAGGCGGTCGAGGGAGGGCAGGCGGCGAGGCGGGCGGGCAGGCAGCTGTTGTCGTCGGTGTTGGTCGTGTGGAGAGCACAGACCGGTGAGATGAGGAAAGACGAGGAGGGGGTCGGGGTGGAGAGACAACTCCGAGAGAGGAGGATTGGTTGGGTAGTTGTTGGGTGCGGTAGTTGGCACTGGCATGGCATCCACACGCACATGTATGCAGTTCGCACTAGGACGGGACAGGAGGGAGGGGCTGGTTTGACTTGCGACCGGGCCAATCGCGATTCACGCACGCGGCGCTTGCACTGCATTACAGCCGCCCCACTCGTTCCTCCGTGCTTCCTTTTTCCAACCCGTTTCGTTTTCCGTGTTGACGCAGCAAGCATCCAGCCAAGACCATGCTCTTCTTCTAGAGAGAATCTAGCTTCGTTTCCCATTTGAACAGCTGCTTAGATCAAGCAGGGTTTAGCTCGAGTAAAATGCACTCTCGATTCACTATCTCTATTGCTGTGGATCGGAGATCCTATGCTTATGTCAGTTCTCGAAACCGGGTTTTTAGAAAAGATAAGTTTTAATTTAGAAAACTATATATATCAGTCTTTACACGGGTTGTTAGAGCTTCATGGAGTTCCTTTCCACGTTGCGTTCATAATTCTTTTTCAGGATAGACAGTATCATGATACGTTTTATACATTCTCCAGATGTGTGTTACTTCAGCAACAAACATCTTTAGCCTTATTACACAACTGAGATCAACCTTGCAAAATTTACCCGTTCAGACTTCCTTGGTCTAAGGCATAGTCTAAAGATTCGCTAATCATTAGCTTTCTCCACCCCGCAATCCAGTCATTGCAAAGAATATGATTGATGACTACAAGTGCATAGGAATATTGTAGCTAGTTTTGAAAGTAAGAGTATCAAATCACGGAGAGCTATTTGGTTAAGTTGTCAATACCCCTCGTCACTATTTATCAAGAAATACTTATAAGCTGCCCTTGATCTTAAGTAAGAGTGCTTTAACAACGTTCTTTTGTGAGTAAAATAAATACCAAAGAGTAAAAGAACAAGGAGACAAACGCGATGTAAATGGTAATAAAACTGCAGTAAGACGAAGTATTCTCAGGGAATGTAGGATCCACCTCTAGCATTGATATTAATCTATGTCTTTCTTCATGATATGTGTGAAGAGAGCTCATAAATGAATGATCACAAAAAGACATATGTATTTCATCTCTAATAACCACCGCGATGATCGTAAGCAAGCCACTCTGATCCCTCGTAATCAAGGGTTTCCCAATGGATATTGATATGAGTTTAGTGAATCTCTCCTTGCCCCCTTGACCATATGAATAGCATGTCAGAATGTTATGTCACTTAGCACTCTATGTACTGCCATATACCTAGGACTGGGCGTTCGGTTGCACCGAACCGAACGGTCCGATTCTTCGGTGATCGATCGAATTCGGTGTTTGAAAATCAGGCACCGTTCAGTCCACGTGAGATCTGGTAACCGAACGATCGGTACATCGGTTCGGTCTTTGGTTTGGACCGAACAAGAACGAAAATGTATTATTGGGCTTGCCTAGGCTGGATGCTCCGAATCCTTTTTCTATTAAATCTATTTTCCACATTTTTTCTTTGGGCTGGGCTGCAAAAAGGCTGATGGCAGGTTCAGGCACGATTAACACTAAGTTCTGCACCGATTTAGCACAAGAAACTAACAGAATTTCCTCCATTCCCATAATTTCTTGAGAGCATACACATGAGAAAATTATCCAAGAAGCATATCTCACACAAATCAGACAACTCAAACCCATAAAATAGCATGCAACACTAGTTTAGCACACACAATCACACATGAAAATTATAGGACATAACAATAACCAAGTTTGACGACACATGACACTGAATTCTCAGGAATCACACGTGACAAAATAAAATAGGAGCTGCAGAAAGCGCACAGGAGCAGTAGCGCTGGTAGCCTGGGCAATTATCCACCGATTCACCCATCTTCTACCCTTCAAACTTTATTGCTTCATGCCTCCATGTTCAGCCTTCAATAACCAGCCACTCAAAACTGCAAACAACCATTCCATATTACAAAGTGAATAATAAAGATGCATCGTACATGGAGAACTCGAGGTGAATCATTACAAGTTTATAACTCAGCAGAGGAAGCTCACCAAATGTTAAGTAGGCTTTTTGGAGGTCGTTGTCTTGGTTGCCTTAGCTTTGTTCTCCTTGTATTCAGTAATTAATTCTGAAATACAACAGATAGAAGTGTCACCAAGCATTACATGACAGCAAATGAACACATTACATTATACAAGATTAAAGTTATTGAGTTACATTGTTCGAGCTTGTCCAATTCTTCAGTGTTCTCTGCTATGTCGATCGGAGTGACATGTCGAAGACAATCTTGAGTGCACACAAGAGCTTCCACCATGAATGGAGTCAGAGATGTCCTGAAGTCATCAAGAACATGACCACCAGTGGAAAAAGCGGGCTCTGATGCTACTGTCGAGATGGAGATTGCAAGAACATCACGTGCCAAGCATGCCAATACAGGAAACCTAGATGAGTTGACCTTCCACCATGCTAATATGTCAAACTTTGGGCTATCATCTTCAGGCTCCTGGGCAAGGAACTTATCTATCTCAGACTTGCTGCTGCTACCACCTGTATTCAACCTCATTTTTTTGGCAATCAAGGACTTCATCAAGCTTGCACGACCACCACTTGCTTCAGCTTGCACTAAATCACTAGCTTGAGCTAATTCAACAGTTGGAGCATATGTGACCCTATATTCTTCAAATAAATCTCGAAGGCATGAGTTGACTACAGCCCACACTTTAGTCCCTTTGTCATCCCCATACATTTCTAAAATGGCAAACTGTGTGTATTATGAAAGCTTGTACCTATAATTAAAAAATAGAGGACATGATTAGCTTTATTCATTCTCTACAAAGCATTACACAATGAAAAATATGAGATTACAATAATTGTAATGTTTTACCTTGGATCAAGTGATGCTGCAATGAAAATCTTCAGGTTGATGTTCTCCTTTTCTTTCCCCTTTTTGCTGGGATCATGCTCATACCAATTGCCCCAATACTTATCATACTTATCCTTAATCCTTTGTGCCATTGCTTTCTGCATACCATCATCACTCTCCATCTAACTTTTCACTAACAGATTCACCTCACCAATTTCATGGAAACAACTGTTAGTAGTCACATCTAGAGAGGCAGAAACACGAGTTGTTAGATCAGCAAAATGTCCTAGAAAATCTGCCATTTTCTTACAACTCTCCCAATCATTCTCATCTGGAACTCCTAGGACTTTCTCTTTACCTTTATCACTAAGCAGGTCAATAGCAAAATATGGATCTTCATCCGTGTACCTTACAAATACTTTCTTGTAGCTAACAACAGCCTGCAACATAAAGAACATGGAGTTCCACCTAGTGCTGACATCAAGATTTAGGGAGGCCTTGGTCTCAACCTTCTCTAGCTCAGCACATTCTTTGAACTTAGCTATCCTAGCTGGATTGTTCTTCATGTTGGAGATATGCCCAAGAGCCAATAATAAAAGTGGTTATTATTATATCTTTGTGTTTATGATGAATGTTTACATCCCATGCTATAATTGTATTATAAGGAAACACTAATACATGTGTGTTTTGTAAACGTAAAAGAGTCCCTAGTAAGCCTCTTGTTGAACTAGCTTGTTGATTAATAGATGATCATGGTTTCCTGATCATGGACATTGGATGTCATTAATAACAAGGTTGTATCATTAGGAGAATGATGTGATGGACACACACACCCATAGAAAGTGTAGCATAAGATCAAGTCATTTAGTTCGTATTGCTACAAGCTTATCAAATGCATAGTAACCTAATCCTTCGACCATGAGGTTATGTTAATCACCATCACCGGATGGGTGCTTTGATGACATCAAACACCGCTTCAGAATCGGGTGGTTATAAAGGTGTCATTGGGTATTCTGAAAGTATGTGTTGAAGCGCATGGACCAAGATTGGGATTTGTCCATCCATATGACGGATAGATATGCTCTGGCCCTCTCAGTGGAATGTCATCTAGTTAGCTTGCAAGCATGTGACTAGGTCACAAGGGATGACATAACATGGAACGAGTAAAGAGTACTTATCAGTAACGAGGTAGAACTAGGTATGGAGATACCGACGATTAAACCTCGGATAAGTAGAATATCACGTGACAAAGGGAATTGGTTTCATATGTTAATGGTTCTATCGATCACGAAGTCATCGTTGAGTATGTGGGAGCCGTTATGGATCTCTAGATCCCGCTGATGGTTATTGATCGGAGAGGTGTCTCCATCATGTCTGCATATTCACAAACCGTAGGGTGACACACTTAAGGTTCGATGCTGTTTAGGTAGATATGGAATGTGCGTTGGATACCGAATGTTGTTCGGAGTCTCGGATTGGATCTAAGACATCACGAGGAGATCCAGAATTGTCCGGAGAATAAGATTCATATAATGGAGATCATTTTCTAGGTTCGGAAATGTCCCGAAGTGTTTATATGGGGGTTCTAGAAGGTTTCGGAATGTTCCGGAAGGTTCTAGAAATTTCTATGGAGTTTACTTGAAAACCAAGAAAGAAAAAGGGGAAACTTGGGGGGGAAGGAAACTCCCCCCAAGCCCCTCTTGTGCCCCGGCCCTAGGAGGTGGGCCTAAGGGTGGGAACCCTAGGCCGCACCCCTCCCTCTATATATAGAGGGGTGGAGGCGACACCCCCCTTGCCCCTCCACTCTTGCCCTAGCCGCCTCTCTCCTCCTCCTTCCTTCTGCTCAGGCTTAGGTGAAGCCCTGCAGAATTCTCTACTCCACCACCACCACCACCACCACGCTGTCGTGCTGCTGGGATTCCATGGAGAGATCTACTACCTCCGCTTTCATTTGGAGCAGGGAGAGGAAGGTCGCATCGACTCCGCACGTGTGACCGATTGCAGGAAGCGCTGTGCGCCGGAAGGATCGTCTACTCGATCTTGAGATCGGCAAGTGATCGTCTACATCAACCACGATATCCGATATCGCACAAGGCTTTCGGATCTACAAGAGTTAGTACAGATCTATCTCGTTGCACATGTCTAATAGATTAGATCTTGGCTTTTATCTAGATTAGATCTGGGTTTTGTTCGTTCTTGCGGTAGAAATTTTTTGTTTTCCATGCTACGAACCCATCAGTGGTATCAGAGCCGTGTCTATGCGTAGATCTGTTGCACGAGTAGAACACAATGGTTTTGTGGGCATTGGTGCTCGTGCCGTATTTTGCTTTGTGTACTTTGCATCTTGCAGTATGGTGGGATGAAGCGGCTCGGGCTAACCTTACATGTCATCGCACATGAGACTTGCTCCATGCTTGACGTGTAACTTGCTTTGCACAAGTGGCTTTGCGGGTGTCTGTCTCTCTCACCATAGTATAGATCCAATTTACACTTTGCACTTGATAGCACTTGTATCAATGTTGTGGTTTCAGTTTCGTAGGTAAGATCCGTTCTTATTCGAAAGCCCCAAACCACGTAAAACATGCAAAGAAAATTAGAGGTGTCTAACTTGTTTTTGCAGGGGTTTTGTGATGTGATATGGCCATCATGTGATTGTGATTATATTTGATGTATGCAATGATCCTTGTTGTAATATGGCAACAGGCAGGAGCCTAATGGTTGTCCTTAATTCTGTTAAGACATGCGAGTCTATTCATCTTGTAATAGCTTTATTCCAAGTAGTTGTAATAGTTGCTAGTGATGATGGACAACCATGAAGCGGCGCCACTGACCTTGATGCAATGCTGGTGATGATGGAGATCATGTCCGTGCTTTGGAGATAGAGATCAAAGGCACAAGAAGAAAGGGCCATATCATATCACACTAATTATGAATTGCCTGTGATGTTAATCCTCTATGCATCTTGTATTGCTTAGATCGCGACGGTAGCATTATAAGATGATCCCTCTCACTAAATATCAAGTAATAAAGTGTTCATCCTTAGTTGGCACCGTTGCTAAGAATCGTCGTTTTGAAGCATCTCGTGATGATCAGATGTGATAGATTCTACGTGTGCATACAACGGGTGCAAGCCAGATTTGCACATGCAGAAACTAAGGTTAATCTTGACGAGCCTAGCATGTACAGACATGGTCTCGGAACACGGAATACCGAAAGGTAGAGCATGAGTCATATAAATGATATGATGAACATGAAGATTGTTCGCCGATGAAACTACATCTTCTCTCGTGAAGATCGGACTTGGTGTAGTGGACTTGGTTCGTGTAATCACTTAGACAATGTGAGGGATGTTGTTTTGAGTGGGAGTTCACCTAGTTAATTTAAGAATTAAAATTGAACTCATTTTATCATAAACTTAGTCTAAACTACTTGCAAATTTGTTGTAGATTATGGCAAACCTCTCCATCAATTTCAATGCGTTCCTAGAGAAAGAAAAGTTTAAGAACAATGGAAGCAACTTCACGGACTGGCTTCGTGGACTGAAGATTGTCCTCAGGGCTGGTCAGTTGACCTATGTGCTCGAAGCACCACTGGGTGACCCACCTGCAGAAGATGCCACCGATGATGTAAAGAATGTTTACGCCACTCGGAAAAATCATTACTCCACAGTTTAGTGTGCCATCACATGCGGTTTAGAAAGCGGAGCTTGAGCGCTTTGAGCACCACGACCCGTTCGAGATCATTAAGGAGCTCAAGCTCATTTTTGAGACTCACGTGGCCGTGGAGAGCTATGAGGCCTCCAAAAAGTTCTTTAACTGTAAGATGGAAGAGGGTAGCTCCGTTAGCGAGCACGTGCTCACCATGTCTGGGCACGCAAACAAGCTCCAAGAGTTGGGGATAACGATTCCTAATGAGTTAGAGATTCACCGTGTCCTCCAATCACTGCTACCGAGTTATAAGAACTTTGTGATGAACTACAATATGCACTGCATGAACAAGACGTTACCTGAACTATCATCCATGCTGAAAACTGCTGAAGTGGAGATCAAAAAGGAGCACCAAGTGTTGATGGTCAATAAGACCACCAATTTCAAGAAACAGGGCAAGCCTAAGAACAAGGGCAACTTCAAGAAGGACGGCAAGAAAGCTGCCGCACCTGCTAAGAAGCCCAAGGCTGGTCCTAAGCCTGAAACTGAATGCTTCTACTGCAAGGGTGCCGATCCTTTGAGCGTAAGCGCCCCAAGTACGGCGGATCTGAAGAACGGCAACATCAAGAAGAAAGGTATATTCGATATACATGTTATTGATGTGTATCTTACTAGTAATCGTAGTAGTGCACGGGTATTTGATCTTTGGTTCGGTTGCTCATATTTGTAACTCGAAATAGGAGCTGCGGAATAAGCGAAGACTAGCGAGAGACGAGGTGACGATGCGCGTTGGAAATGGCTCCAAGGTTGATGTGATCGCCGTCGGCACGCTCCCTCTGCATCTACCTTCGGGATTAGTTTTAAATTTGAATAATTGTTATTTGGTGCCTGCGTTAAGCATGAACATTATATCTGGATCTTGTTTATTGCGAGACGGTTACTCTTTTAAGTCTAAGAATAAAGGTTGTTTGATTTATATGAGTAATATCTTTTATGGTAATGCACCTGAGATGAATGGTTTATTCTTACTAAATCTCGATAGTAGTGATACACATGTTCACAACATAGATGCTAAACGAACAAAATTGAATGATAATTCTACATACATGTAGCCTTTCGTCTTGGTCACATTGGAGTGAAGCGTATGAAGAAGCTCCATTCTGATGGACTTCTTGAATCACTTGAAAGATGCGAAGCATGTCTAATGGGAAAAATGACTAAGACTCCATTCTCTGGAATAATGGAGCGCGCTATAGACTTATTGGAAATAATACATACCGATGTGTGCGGTCCAATGAGTGTAGCATCGCGTGGTGGATATCGTTATGTTCTCACTTTCACGGATGACTTAAGTAGATATGGGTATGTCTACTTTATGAAACATAAGTCCGAAACTTTCAAGAAGTTTAAGGAATTTCAAAGTGAAGTGGAAAATCATCGTAACAAGAAGATTAAGTTTCTGCGTTCTGACCGCGGAGGTGAATATCTAAGTTATGAGTTTGGCATGCATTTAAAGAAATGTGGAATACTTTCGCAATTGACACCGCCGGGAACACCACAGCGTAATGGTGTGTCCAAACATCGTAATCAAACTCTCTTAGATATGGTTCGGTCTATGATGTCTCTTATAGATTTACCGCTATCGTTTTGGGGCTATGCATTAGAGACAACCGCATTCACTTTAAATAGGGCACCATCTAAATCCGTTGAAACGACACCGTACGAATTGTGGTTTGGAAAGAAACCTAAGTTGTCGTTCCTTAAAGTTTGGGGTTCGGCGTATGTAAAGAAGTTACAACCTGATAAGCTTGAACCCAAAGCGGAGAAATGCGTCTTCATAGGATACCCTAAAGAAACAATTGGGTATACCTTCTATCATAGATCCGAAGGCAAAGTTTTCGTTGCCAAGAATGGATCCTTTCTTGAGAAGGAGTTTCTCTCGAAGGAAGTGACTGGAAGGAAAGTAGAACTCGACGAGGTTATTGAACCTTCTCTCGGAGTTGAGAGTAGCGCATCACCGGAAGATGTTTTTGTGCCGCCTGCACCAATTGGAGAGGAAGCTAATGATGGTGATCATGAAACTTCGAACGAAGTTGCCACTGAACCTCGCAGGTCAACGAGGGTTCGTACCACTCCTGATTGGTATGACCCTGCCTTGAACGTCATGTTGGTGGACAACACTGATGACCCTGCGACGTATGAAGAAGCTATGGTGAGCCCAGATTCTGACAAATGGCTAGAAGCCATGAAATCCGAAATGGGATCCATGTATGAAAGCCAAGTATGGACTTTGGTGGACTTACCGGATGGCCGTAAGGCTGTCGAGAACAAATGGATTTTCAAAAGAAAAACAGATGCTGATGGTAATGTTACCGTCTATAAAGCTCGACTTGTCGCGAAAGGGTTCCAACAAATTCAAGGAGTTGACTACGATGAGACATTCTCACCAGTAGCGAAGCTAAAGTCTGTGAGGATTTTGTTAGCAATTGCTGCATATTTCGATTATGAGATTTGGCAGATGGATGTCAAAACGGTGTTCCTCAATGGAGACATTGAGGAAGAGTTTTATATGGTACAACCCAAGGGTTTTGTCGATCCTAAAGATGCTAACAAGGTATGCAAACTTCAGCGCTCCATTTATGGACTGAAGCAAGCATCCCGGAGTTGGAATCAACATTTTGATAAAGTAATCAAAAACTTTGGATTTATACAAACTTATGGAGAAGCTTGTATTTACAAGTGAGTGGGAGCTCTATAGCATTCCTAGTACTATATGTAGATGACATATTGTTGATTGGGAATGATATAGAACTTCTTAATAGTGTCAAAGCCTATTTGAATAATAGTTTTTCAATGAAGGGTCTTGGCAAAGCGGCATATATTCTAGGCATCAAGATTTATAGAGATAGATCAAGACGCCTAATAGCGCTTTCACAAAGTACATACTTGGACAAAGTTCTAAAGAAGTTTAGAATGGAAGAGAGCAAGAAAGGGTTCGTGCCCATGTTGTCAGGTAAGATCTTGAGTAAGACTCAAAGTCCAGCTACGGCAGAAGATAGAGAGAAGATGAATAATATTCCCTATGCCTCGGCCATAGGTTCTATCATGTATGTCATGATGTGTACAAGACCAGATATAGCACATGCTGTTAGTTTGACTAGCAGATATCAAAGTGATCCTGGAATGGAGCACTGGACAACGGTCAAGAATATCCTAAAGTACCTGAATAGGACTAAGGATATGGTTCTTTCTTATGGAGGTGATGAACAGCTTGTTGTAGCAGTTACACGATGCTAGTTGGAACACCGATCCGGATGACTCAAGTCACAAGATGGATCGTATTTATTTTGAATGGTGCTGCAGTGAGCTGGAGGAGTGCCAAGCAAAGCGTTGTGGCGAAATCTTCAACTGAATCGGAATACATAGCTGCTTCAGAGGCTGCACAAGAAGCCATATGGATGAAGGAGTTCATTACTGAACTTTGTGTGGTTCCTAGTGCGTTGGACCCGATGGCCATCTACTGTGACAACACAGGTGCCATAGCTAATGCACAGGAGCCAAGGTCACATAGCAAGCTGAAGCACATCAAGCTACGTTTCCATGCTATTCGCGAGTATGTCCGAGATGGTGACATAAAGATTTGCAAAGTACACACTGATCTGAATGTGGCACATCTGTTGACTAAACCTCTCCCTAGAGCAAAGCATGACCAACACCAGAACGCCATGGGTGTTAGGTATATTACCATGTAATCTAGATTATTGACTCTAGTGCAAGTGGGAGACTGTTGGAGATATGCCCAAGAGGCAATAATAAAAGTGGTTATTATTATATCTTTGTGTTTATGATGAATGTTTACATCCCATGCTATAATTGTATTATAAGGAAACACTAATACATGTGTGTTTTGTAAACGTAAAAGAGTCCCTAGTAAGCCTCTTGTTGAACTAGCTTGTTGATTAATAGATGATCATGGTTTCCTGATCATGGACATTGGATGTCATTAATAACAAGGTTGTATCATTAGGAGAATGATGTGATGGACACACACACCCATAGAAAGTGTAGCATAAGATCAAGTCATTTAGTTCGTATTGCTACAAGCTTATCAAATGCATAGTAACCTAATCCTTCGACCATGAGGTTATGTTAATCACCATCACCGGATGGGTGCTTTGATGACATCAAACACCGCTTAAATGGCAGGTGGTTATAAAGGTGTCATTGGGTATTCTGAAAGTATGTGTTGAAGCGCATGGACCAAGATTGGGATTTGTCCATCCATATGACGGATAGATATGCTCTGGCCCTCTCAGTGGAATGTCATCTAGTTAGCTTGCAAGCATGTGACTAGGTCACAAGGGATGACATAACATGGAGCAGTAAAGAGTACTTATCGATGTGAGGTAGAACTAGGTATGGAGATACCGACGATCAAACCTCAGATAAGTAGAATATCGCGTGACAAAGGGAATTGGTTTCATATGTTAATGGTTCTATCGATCACGAAGTCATCGTTGAGTATGTGGGAGCCGTTATGGATCTCCAGATCCCGCTGATGGTTATTGATCGGAGAGGTGTCTCCATCATGTCTGCATATTCACAAACCGTAGGGTGACACACTTAAGGTTCGATGCTGTTTAGGTAGATATGGAATGTGCGTTGGATACCGAATGTTGTTTGGAGTCTCGGATTGGATCTGAGACATCACGAGGAGATCCGGAATTGTCCGGAGAATAAGATTCATATAATGGAGATCATTTTCTAGGTTCGGAAATGTCCCGGAGTGTTTATATGGGGGTTCTAGAAGGTTTTGGAATGTTCCAGAAGGTTCTAGAAATTTCTATGGAGTTTACTTGAAAACCAAGAAAGAAAAAGGGGAAACTTGGGGGGGGGGAAGGAAACTCCCCCCAAGCCTCCCTTGTGCGCCGGTCCTAGGAGGTAGGCCTAGGGGTGGGAACCCTAGGCCGCACCCCTCCTTCTATATATAGAGGGGTGGAGGCGCCACCCCCCCTTGCCCCTCCACTCTTGCCCTAGCCGCCTCTCTCCTCCTCCTTCCTTCTGCTCAGGCTTAGGCGAAGCCCTACAGAATTATCTACTCCACCACCACCACCACGCCGTTGTGCTGCTGGGATTCCGTGGAGAGATCTACTACCTCCGCTACTCGCTGGAACAGGGAGAGGAAGGTCTGCATCGACTCCGCACGTGTGACCGACTGCGGAAGCGCTGCCGGAACGCGCCGCCGGAAGGATCGTCTACTCGATCTTGAGATTGGCAAGTGATCGTCTACATCAACCACGAGATCCGATCTCGCACAAGGCTTTCGGATCTATAAGGGTTAGTACAGATCTATCTCGTTGCACATGTCTAATAGATTAGATCTTGGCTTTTATCTAGATTAGATCTAGGTTTTGTTCGTTCTTGCGGTAGAAATTTTTTGTTTTCCATGCTACGAACCCATCACTTCACATATCTAACAACTCCCCGCACACACTTGATTGAAGGTTCAACTTCTTTGAGACCATCAGTAACAATTAAGTTGAGAATGTGGGCAAAACACCTCATGTGAATATATTTTCCTTCTGCTATGCTATTTTTAGGTTTATTCAATTCCTTTTTTCATGTAAACAATACCACCATCATTGCTAGTTGCATTATCTACAGTAATTGACATGACCTTCTCTAACCCCCAGTCAATCAATATTTTCTGCAACTGTTTTCCAATATCATCTCCTTTATGACCCTTAACCTTTGAAAAGCTAATGATATTCTTATGAAGTTTCCATTCTTTACAAATGAAGTGGGTAGTAACTATCATAAAGCTTTCTTGTTGTTGAGACGTCCAACAATCAGTGGTAAGAGACACTCTTTCACAATTTTCTTTGAGGAAAAGTTTCAGTTTAGCCTTCTCTTCAAAATATGCTCCAGTTGTGTCTCTAGTGCATGTTCTCCTAGATGGAATTGAGAAACGTGGGAAAGCTATAGATATGAACTTTCTAAACCCAGACTTTCCACCAAATGCAAATGGGAGTTCATCCTCTATTAACATGCGAATAAAAGCATCCCTAATAGCATCAGGATCAAATTTCCAAGCATGCACACCACTATCACCCTGAGTAACTTGCAGCACGTCTTGCTTATCATCAGAGATATTCTTATAAGGATTACCCTTGCAAACTTTAAAGTGTTTGCCTAAGGCAGTTGTACCATTGATAACGGAGTGAGCGGCGATGTCGGTCTTGTAGTAGTTGCATTTTCCCTTCTGCAGAACACCATCAATCAAGATCTTCTCGAAGTGGTTCCACATCTTAGAACGTGCGGTCATATGCTTGCGAGCATTTTTATTTTCACCCTCCTTCACAGGTTCTTGGGCCTTCACGTTGCCATCATCCTTCCCTGCTTTCGCTGCTATCTCCTCACCAGCAACACCACTAGCATGCCCTACTTTCGCTGCGTGCACCTCCCCAGCGACAACAATGGCATTGTCCACATCCATAGGTACAACAGCCTGGGACCCTGCAGCAGCAGGGGTTGATGTACCCATGTTCTCCGCCTCGGACGACATCTAAATAAGAAAGGACATGGCAATCGATAAGTATTCACACCAATAATTGAGCCAATTATCGTAAATAGCAAACTGCAATAGACAAACTAATAAAAATACAAACACGGATCTGGTATACAAAGCTGCAATAGACAAATTAAGGAGGACTAGAATGGTACAATTGTACCTTGATTAGTTTGTACAAGAAATCTCTATTCCAGTTTGTACAAAACATGGCAGCTATGTCCTAGAAAACAATTTAAATCCTCTTTTTGATTGCACAGTGAGATAGTTTGAATATATACCAACAGATTTGTAGCTTCCTCAATCTGCACTGGAATTAATTGTGGTGATTCGTCAATTTGAAGAAATTGCTATATCTGCACCATGACAGCAACAGCCAACAGCACTAAGCACCGTAGCTGGAAATAATTTTAGAAAAGCCCAAATGCATCACTACGATCAGTAACAAATGAGGATACAACCGCAAGTGCAATCGTATTCAGTAGTCTTACCATTTCATCAAGAATTACCTTCGGCTGTTGTTTTTTAATATTCCCTCCAACCCAAATTAGATGACTTGTTTTTTTAGATTCGAATGTATCTAGACTTGTTTTATTATTAGAAACGTCCGAATCTAGATAAAATCAAATCAACTAATTTAGGTCGAAGGGAGCATGTGTACATGTATGTCTAATACAAATAAGAACTGCTTCCTGGGAGCTTTCAGACTAGCAGTAGCAGCAGAGCTCGGCCACTAGCAACACTCAATCAATCAAGAATCGATTTGTAATTCCCAACCATAAACAATCCCCATCGAGAAATCACTATTCACTAACATTCAATTTACAAAGAAGGTACTCCCTCCGTACAGAAATATAAGACACTTTAGCTTTGTGAAATGGATGTATCTAGATGCTTTTAGTGACTAAATTCACTCCGAATCTCTATGAACCTATACATTAAAAGACGTCTAGATGCATTTGATTCACAAAGCTAAAACGTCTTATATTTCTGAACGGAGGGAGTATTACGTACATGAGCTTGCAGCCTAGAAGTAGCAGCAGCGCTCGGTGCGGATGTCTTCCGATGTGGTGTTCCGTCAAACAGCTCCGTCGCCCGCTGCCTCGGCTAAGTATCGGGGCGATTGGAGGAACGAAGTGATGCATCAACGCTGGATGGAATCCCGCCTTATATAAGGAACTGGGGGGGGGGGGGCAAAGATCAGTCGATTTGGAAGCAGAAGATCACGCTCGCGTGAGAATTGAAGAGAGGAATTTGTAACATCCCAAAACTTTAATCCAAGCTTATCAAGATCCAAATAATTAAAATTAGGGTTAACAAAAACTTTTCCAATTCAAAGTATGAAAGCATTCATGTGTATGTGCATTTAAATTAGGAATTGTTTTGAATTGCCATAGTTCTGTGATTCATTGCTTATAAAATGTTTCTTAGGTGAAATAAACATCATCTAAATCATTTCCAAACTTTTCCCAAAGAAAAACAACTCAAAATAAATAATTGAAGTGAATGGTCATTTTGGCCAAATTAACTACCATGCCTACTTTGGCTATTCCTAGTACTCAAAACCTAACAGAAACAAATGTGGATCTTTACACCCCTTGCTAGTACACATAATGAGGTACCAATGCCCACTTTGTGATCTGCTAAAAACATTCAAATGCTAATTTTAAATGACAGTTTAAAATTGAATCTATTTCATATGGGACGATCCCACTATTTCAAAAACCACTCAAACAAGCTCAATTTTCAAAAACCAAGCAACCACAGAGTCTCAAGCTTATGCCTAGCAAACCCACCAAAAATCTTTTCAAAATTCAAAATAAAATTTCATGCAGCCATTTCATCAAACACTTGGCAGACATGATTTACACCCTAATCCTAGCTCACTGTTTTGAACAGGGTTTTGCCCCCAAATGATCTCCATTTAATCCCTTGGTCCCCTCATGAGCTAACCATGCCATTAGCACCCATCCCCTACTCCCCTAGTGGCATTGCCATGCCATGCCGAGCATCAACTCGCCGGCCGACCATGCCCTCACCCCAGCAGACCACCTCTCCCTCTCTCGCCATGTCTAGGAGGTAGCCAGCACCTCACCGCCACCCACTGTCCCCTCCCCGAGCTAGGCCCAGCCGTGGACCACCGAGGAAACCCCGCGCCTAGTGCCACCGCGCCATGCCGAGCACGCGCCAGAGCGCCGCACCCGGCACGCGTGCACAAGCAGCCGCTCGACCGCAGCCCGCGCCCACCGCGTCGCCACGACCCAGGGAGCACGCCGGACATGCCCGTTCGCCGCCCAACGCCTCACAGCCACCGCTCGCCGTGGACACCGCCGTCTCTGCCGCTCAGAGCGCCAGCTGCCCCCAACGGCATACCACCGCCCCTAAGCCCGCATTAAGTTCCTAGAGCACCGCCAAGAGCCGCGTGTCGATCGCCACCCTCAGCCATGCCGCTAGCAGCCCGTAGCCATGTCGCCACTGTCGCCTGCCCATCCCTCTCGGTCTCGCCGTCGAGCCTATAAAAGGAGAGCACCCCCAGCCGTTTGCAGCACACCACTCCACTCCCCTCACCTCACTAATCGTCCCACACCTCTAGCCGGAGCACGGGGAGCGGATTCGCGGAATTGCCGGGCAGCCACCTCACGGAGGAGAAGGGTGCCGCTGATTGCGACCACCCCCGGAGCTGCCTCGACCATCCCTGAGCTCGTCGTCGACCACCAGTCCATTTGCCCGCCTCGCCGTCGTTGCTAGAGCCCTGGTACGCCCTCTATGCACCCCCACTGAGCCGCTAGGGTTAGAGCTCACCGGTGATAGGTCCGTCGTCGACGACGATCCCCAGCCGTTGATCCCCACTCTAATCTAACGTCCCACATTGCCCCGTACCGCTTCGCGTGTTATGAGTCGTTGGTGGACCCCCTATCGATTGAGCCCAGCATGTAGTGACACTAAAGGCCGTTATCTTTTCCCGCGCAACCTAGTTAGTTTGAATTAGGATTTTTCTTTTTAGTTTAAACTTAGTTCTGTCCCTTAGTTAAAAATTCAATTTAGAGAGATTTACAAATCCAAATGAAGTGATTGCAATTTTGTTAGAAAGCTACTGAAAAGATCTATCCAAGACAGTTGGATTTAATTCATTTAGAGTTATAGATCTCTCCTAGTAAAAATAATAAAACAGAAGCTTTTGCACCTTGCAACATTTTTATAAAATCAACCAAGTTAGCTTTTGAGTTGATTCCAACTCTCAAAAATCACATTTCACCATACCTACCTGAATATGTAATAATATTAGGATTTACATGCAGTGACTTTGGACTAGTACCAAAATAATGCTATATAGGCATTTCTAGTCACTTTAAATCATTAAGTAATGAACTTAAACCAAAGTAATTTTGATCCAACCCTTAAATTACATTCCCACATGTTAGAATATGTGGTGATGACATGTGTCCACATGATCCCATATTTTAAGTGGTGAATATTAAATCTTAGTTAATTTTTCAATGAGTAGAAATTACTTTTCTAAAATAAAAAGGAGAAAACTATGGAATAAAACTTGTGATGCTTGTGATGATAATAGATCATCAATTGTGTGCCTTAGAGTACTAAGTAGACTAGTTAAGTATTGTTTGGTGATTGTGTACTCCGTATGTATTTATAGAAGATAGTACCGACCAAGCTTACGAGGAGGAGGAGTTCTACCAAGAAGAAGAAGAAAACTTCAACCACTGCACCAACCAAGGCAAGCTATTATTGCCAAGCTAACCCTTGCAAAACTTACTTTAGCAAACCACCATTAACAATGCAAGCTAATCCTTGCAATCTAGATAACCCAAGCAAAGATGCTTTAGGCCTGCTTTGATCATACCACTTGGACTAGTATTTACCCCAAGTCTTACTTTCAAGCTTTACTTCCTTTACTTTACACAAAGTCCCTTACTTGTTTTGAAGGTAGCATAAAGAGTATAAAACCTGACCTATTTAGATAAGCTTTAGATGTCATTCTATGGCATGAGATTGAACCCATCATCTTTCCACCTTAGTGAACACTCTTAACTTAGTAGTTTAGAGTAGATCAAAACTTGAGTCACTTTAGATGGGAACAATTGGTAAAAATGAATTATGAAAACCTTGGAATGATGAGTCATTCTATTGAGATGTTTTGACATGTGTTGAGAAACACCAATGGTTGATGATGATGAAAATGTTGAGGCATGAGCCTTAGCCCTTTTATAAAACTGATGGTTGGATTCGGATGCGATACCATTCCAAATTTACCATACAACCACAATACCTGAATTGGGTAAGGCTTAGCCGGAAGTTTATATGCATTAGTATTAGTTCCCTCGCGGGAGAGGTTTGAGCTGAGGCTACCTCTCAATGTTGTCCACCTATGCAGTGCCCAAGATGACAGATGGTCATGGTTGGGAGGCCATGCTCATAGGAGAGGCCATGCCCAGGGAGTTAGCCAACCAGAACCGTGCCATTGCCGACCAGAAGACCCAGACTTTCGCACTGCTCATCCAGGATCGCCAGTCTCTTTGCCGCCAGTGTGCCAAGAAGGATCGCACCATCGCTCGTCTTTCCAAGAAGGTGGCCGACCTCGAGAAGACCGTCAAGGAGCAGGAAGCTCAGCTTGACGCCAAGGAAGAAGAATATGAGGGTGAAGATATCCAGGGAGACATGGATTCTTACCTCAGCAATGATGATGACTTTCTGGAGGAGGATGATCTTTATTTGTGTAAGACCTTATGTATGGTTTGTAATGGATGATGTACTGTGATATCCAATCCATTATGTCTCGCAAAAATGGTAATCCTGGGATTGCGAGGTATGGCATAATGGGCATCTGGGATTAAAAATCTGGGTGTTGACAAGTTGGTATCAGAGCCATCTTGACCATAGGAGACCCTAGTTAGAATGGACGTCCGAACAAAAACTTAGTTTCAAAACCAAAGTGAGTATTTACAAAAAACTATCTCCTCTCTTATCCTTGGGAATTCTTGCTTTCTCAAAAATTCATGTTCGTCAAATTCTTACATTACCTACTTAAAATTTGACACACTTGATCACTTCACTAATTTCCTCATCCTTAATTCTTGTAGATGGAGACTCAGTTCAGCAAGTTTTACCAGTTGGGAAACGGAGGTCAGGTGATCTTGAGAGGATATGGATTCCTTTGCCGGAGTTATTGGGGCCTTGCATCTGGAGTTTTTTGGAGCTCAACTTCCAGGACCCCCAGGAGGAGACTTACAGTGGCTGGTCACCGCAGATCTTAGAGGAAGCATTGAAGCACCAACTTCTGGGAGAATTCAGCTCTCCATGAGAGAGAACAACTGTCTAGATGGATTAGCCACGACAATGCATGAAGCTCTCGCATGTCTATGTGCCCTCAGCGTCAACAAAATCCAAGGAACCCGTTTTGCTCACTATGCAAGACGTGACTTCATGGGAATGCCGATGGAGATGCCAAGTCACCCAGAGTTGAGGCGTCAAGTGGAGAATCTTGACTTCTTCGCACTGACGAATGAAGGCCCGGACAATGCCGAGTTAGCCAGAGAACCGTGCCATTGCCGACTGAAGGCCCGGACTTTTCGCCTTTGCTTTCGTCCGGGATCGCCATCTCTTCGCGCCAGCGTGCCAGAAGGATCGCACTATCGCGCGTCTTTGCAAGAAGGTGGCCGACCTCGAGAAGACCGTCAAGGGCAGGAAGCTCATCTTGCCAAGGAAGAAGAAGATGAGGTGAAGACATCCGAGGAGACATGGATTCTTACCTCGGCAATGATGATGACTTTTACGGAGGAGGATGCCGTGGACTTCTACATTGCGATGAGGACTCCGGCTTCATCGACGATGAGTAGATGCACTAGAAACCTTCGTAGCATGAGATGTATCGGTCCCACTGTATCGTAGCTTACAGAATGGTTCTTCAAACCATCTGTTTTCCTTTGTTTGTTGTGGTGTGTGTTGTATCGTGTGTTTGTTTGCATGAATGAAATGGAGTTAGTTGAAAAACCCGAGTCTAACTCAAAATTTTAGCTTTGAAAACAAAACCATGAACCTTAGAATTTCCCTCTTACCCTTTTATCTACCTCAATCTTCAGATGACTCGTGGAAACCAAGGAGGGAGTAGCTCGTCGCAGGACCCAATGCTGTAGATCTTGCAGAATCTCATCGCAGACAGAGAAGCAAGCAGGGCAGAACATCAAGCCAACTTAGCAACACTACAGCAGATCGCTCAGATGGCTCTCAACAACCAAGGGCATGGAAATCAGGATCACCATGGATCCAAACTCAAAAAAATTCAGAATACCAATCCCCCAATCTTCAACCAATCTGAAAACCCATTAGATGCTGATGACTGGTTGCAGACGATGGAAAACAACCTCGAGGTTGTAGGAGTTGATGAAAACGAGAAAGTTCTCTTCGCCATCCACTATCTGGTGGGAGATGCAAGAGCTTGGTGGAATAGTATCCGCAATATGAACCATGGTCAAGTGATGACATGGGAAGCATTCAAAGTCAAGTTCAGCCGCACCCACGTGCCGCAGGGTCTCGTCAACCGAATGAGAGATGAGTTCCGCGAATTGAAGCAAGGAAGAATGACTGTGGTAGAATACCGTGACAGATTCCTGTCACTTGCCAGATATGCACCTGATGAGATCAACACGGAGGCCAAGAAGAAGGAGAGATTCCTGAACGGACTGCATGATGAGATGCAGACTGTCCTCGTCAACATCCATTTTCAGGATCTCGAAGAGCTAGTCGATTCTGCCATTCAGATGGAAGGGAAGATTAATCAGGCAAACGACAACCACAAACATCGTATGATGCAACAATCAGGATCCAGTAGTCACCAGAAGTACCGTCCCAACCCCTCACCAGGATATGCACCAAGGAACAACCGATCCCCAATGTCTCGCCCAAGCTACCCCAACCGTAGCGGAGGCAATGTGAAGTCCGGAGGAAACCATCACAACTTCGGCAATGCCAACAATTTCAACCATGCCCCTCCCAAGAGCAACAGCAACAACAACACTGCACCCAGAACTGGCAGCAATGTTGTGCCTGTCGCCGCAAAGGACAAGTCCCAGATCACTTGTTTCGAGTGTGGAGTGAAGGGT
This sequence comes from Avena insularis, assembly GCA_023614405.1. Classification (NCBI taxonomy): domain Eukaryota; kingdom Viridiplantae; phylum Streptophyta; class Magnoliopsida; order Poales; family Poaceae; genus Avena; species Avena insularis. The sequence goes on along the minus strand of CM042684.1, from coordinate 407,587,344 downwards.
CACTACTCCAATGAGTGTCCCAAGAAGACTGCCGCTAATGCCACTGTGAATGCCCCAGCTCAACAACAACGTCGTGTTTAACCAGGAAGAAGGTTTTCCCCAGGGAACCCTCACAACCACAATGGTCGTCTCTTCCACATGAATGCAGAAGAAGCCCAAGAAGCGCCATATGTAGTGCTGGGTATGTTTTCTGTCAACTCAGTTTTAGCAAGATTATTGTTTGATTCAGGAGCATCACATTCATTTGTCACCGAAGAATTTGCATGCACTAGTAAGATTCACCCAACCAACCTGAAGCATGTCATGATAGTTCAAATCCCCGGATCAACTACAAAAGCTAGAAAAATTTGCAAAGTTGTGCCTATCAGAATACATGGGATAGATTTTTATGCCAACCTAATAGTACTTGGAACCAAAGGATTGGAAGTAGTACTAGGTATGTACTGGATGTCAAGGCATAACTGACTAATAGACTGTGCTAAGAAAGCCATCACCATGACCAGTAGTTCTGGAGTCATAGTAGAGCATATATCTAAAACCTTGCCTCACCAATTCAAGTTCAACAAGAGTCTAGCTCTACCCACCATAGACCAAGTAAGAGTAGTCTGTGAATACCCCGACGTATTCCCAGATGAATTGCCAGGTATGCCCCCGGATAGGGATATTGAGTTCATTATCGAGCTAATCCCTGGAACCGGACCCATAGCCCAGAGACCCTATAACATGAACCCCTCAGAGTTAGTTGAGTTGAAGAAGCAGTTAGATGCCATGTTAGCAACCGGCTTGATTCAGCCAAGCGCATCGCCATGGAGATCACCAATGTTATTCGTCGACAAGAAAGATGGAGGCAATCGTTTGTGTACAGATTACAGAAATTTGAATGATGTCACCATCAAAAACAAGTACCCTTGCCTAAGATAGAGGATCTATTTGATCAGTTGACTGGAGCCCAGATATTCTCAAAGATTGATCTTAGGACTGGTTATCACCAACTTAAGATTCGTGCAACGGATATTCCGAAGACCGCCTTTACTACTCGCTATGGTTTACACGAGTATACGGTTATGTCTTTTGGATTAACCAATGCCCCTGCTTATTTCATGAATCTCATGAATAAGATCTTTATGAATTTCCTAGATAAGTTTGTAGTTGTGTTTATCGATGACATCCTTATCTACTCCAAGTCAGAAGAAGAGCATGAGCAACATCTGAGAATAATCCTAGAAACCCTGCGAGAGCATCGGTTATATGCCAAGTTCAGCAAGTGTGAGTTTTGGCTGAAAGAAGTAAGATTCCTAGGACATATTGTGTCTGTCGGAGGAGTCTCTGTTGATCCCGCCAAGATCAAAGATGTCGAAGAATGGGAAGCCCCAACCACTCAAACCCAAGTCTGTGCATTTCTCGGATTAGCGGGATGCTACCGCAAGTTCGTCGAAGGATTCTCGAGCATCGCCAGACCCATGACCCAATTGTTGAAGAAGGACAAGAAGTTTGAATGGACTGACAAGTGTGAAGCCAGTTTCCAGGAGCTGAAGAAGAGATTTATATTAGCCCCAATTTTGATCATGCCAGACATCAAGAAGCCATTTGATGTATATTGTGATGCATCCAATATTGGTCTAGGATGTGTATTGATGCAAGAAGGCAAAGTCATCGCGTGTATCATCTCGGCAATTTGAAGCGACATGAGCAGAACTATCCGACCCATGATCTTGAATTAGCAGCCATAGTGTTGGCATTGAAGACATGGCGTCATTATCTGATGGGTAATCGCTATGAGATTTACTTAGATCATAAGAGCTTGAAGTATATTTTCACTCAGAAGGAGCTGAATATGAGGCAAAAGAGATGGATAGAGTTAATCAAGGATTATGACCTTGACATTCACTATCACCCTGGCAAAGCCAATGTGGTAGCGGATGCTCTTAGCAGATTGCCATGTAGGCTAAACACCATGATCAAGGAGAAGCAACCAAGTTTGTATGAGGAGTTGGAGAAGTTCAGAACTGAATTAGTTAGCAAAGGATTATTAGCTAGCATTGAACTTCAACGCACATTGATTAGCCAAATCAAGGAAGCCCAGAAGGGAAATGAAAGTATCGACGGTATCAAACATCGTATATGTATAGGAAAGGTACCTGGATTCACGGAAGACGGAGAAGGAGCACTATGGTACAAAGGACGTATCTGTGTGCCAGCAGATTCGGAACTGAAGCAAGTTATCATGAAGGAAGCTCATGATACTCTTTATTCTATCCACCCTGGAGGAACAAAGATGTATCTGGATTTGAAAGAGCAATTTTGGTGGCACAAGATGAAGAGAGAAATCGGAAGCTACATCGCCAAGTGTGACATCTGTCAAAGAGTGAAAGCAGAGCATCAGAGGCCTGCAGGACTGTTGTAACCACTGCAGATTCCAGAATGGAAATGGGATTCCGTCGGAATGGACTTTATCACCGATTTGCCTACTTCTAGTAGGGGAAATGACTCAATCTGGGTCATAGTTGATAGACTGTCCAAGTTAGCCCACTTCATACCTGTCAAGACTACCTACCAGAGTGCGAAACTAGCAAAACTGTACATTGCTAGGATTGTTAGTCTGCATGGAACCCCCAAGACCATAATATCAGATCGAGGAACCCAGTTTACCTCAAGATTTTGGCAGAAAGTTCAGGAAGGATTGGGAACCAAGTTGAATTTCAGCACCGCGTATCACCCGCAAACAGATGGACAGACTGAGAGAGTCAACCAGATCTTAGAGGATATTCTTAGAGCTTGTGTGTTGGAATATGGATCAAAATGGGAAGACTGCCTGCCTTTCGCAGAACTCTCATATAACAACAGTTATCAAGCTAGTTTGCAGATGGCACCATTTGAGTTCCTATATGGAAGAAAGTGCCGTACCCCTTTGAATTGGTCGCAAGTAGGAGAGAGTCAGATCTTTGGACCCGACATTCTCCGAGAAGCCGAAGAGAAAGTTCACAAAGTCCGTGAGCACCTCAAGACTGCCCAATCCAGACAGAAGAGTTATGCTGACAAGAGAAGGAGAGACCTGACTTTCAATGTCGGAGATTTTGTATATCTCAAGGTTTCACCATTGAAGGGAACCCAACGCTTTAGTCTGAAAGGAAAGTTAGCCCCCAGATATATCGGGCCATTCAAAATTCTGAACCGTCGAGGAGAAGTATCGTATCAACTGGAATTACCTGAAGAGATGTCAGCCATCCACAATGTGTTCCATATCTCGTTACTTTGCAAATGCCTGGAAGTGCCAGAGAAGACCGAAGTTTTCAAGAACATCTATCACAGGGCTGTAGAAATCAACAATGACCTGACCTATCGGGAAGTGCCCATACGTATCTTAGAAGAAGCCTACAGAACCACCAGGACCAGGAGCATCAAGTTTCACAAGATTCAGTGGAGCAACCATACCGAGGAGGAAGCCACTTGGGAGCGCGAAGATTACATTAGGACAGAGTTCCCAGATCTCTTTAGTTCCTAGTTTTCTTTGTAAATCTCGGGACGAGATTTTGTTTAAGGGGGGAAGGTTTGTAACATCCCAAAACTTTAATCCAAGCTTATCAAGATCCAAATCATTAAAATTAGGGTTAACAAAAACTTTTCCAATTCAAAGTATGAAAGCATAGATGTGTATGTGCATTTAAATTAGGAGTTGTTTTGAATTGCCATGGTTCTGTGATTCATTGCTTGTGAAATGTTTCTTAGGTGAAATAAACATCATCTAAATCATTCCCAAACTTTTCCCAAAGAAAAACAACGCAAAATGAATAATCGAATTGAATGGTCATTTTGGCCAAATTAACTACCATGCCTACTTTGGCTATTCCTAGTACTCAAAACCTAACAGAAACAAATGTGGATCTTTACACCCCTTGCTAGTACACATAATGAGGTACCAAGGCCCACTTTGTGATCTGCTAAAAACATTCAAATGCTAATTTTAAATGACAGTTTAAAATTGAATCTATTTCATATGGGAAGATCCCACTATTTCAAAAACCACTCAAACAAGCTCAATTTTCAAAACCCAAGCAACCACCGAGTCTCAAGCTTATGCCTAGCAAACCCACCAAAAATCTTTTCAAAATTCAAAAATAAATTTCATGCAGCCATTTCATCAAACATTTGGCAGGCATGATTTACACCCTAATCCTAGCTCACTGTTTTGAACAGGGATTTGCCCCCAAATGATCTCCATTTAATACCTTGGTCCCCTCATGAGCTAACCATGCCATTAGCACCCATCCCCTACTCCCCTAGTGGCATTGCCATGCCATGCCGAGCATCAACTCGCCGCCCGACCATGCCCTCACCCCAGCAGACCACCTCCCCCTCTCTCGCCATGTTTAGGAGGTAGCCAGCACCTCACCGCCACCCACTGTCCCCTCCCCGAGCTAGGCCTAGCCGTGGACCATCGAGGAAACCCTGCGCCCAGTGCCACCGCGCCATGCCAAGCACGTGCCAGAGCGCCACACCCGGCACGCGTGCACAAGCAGCCGCTCGATCGCAGCCCGTGCCCACCGCGTCTCCATGACCCAGGGAGCACGCCGGACATGCCCGTTTACCGCCCAACGCCTCACAGCCACCGCTCGCCATGGACACCGCCGTCTCTAAGCCCGCATTAAGTTCCTAGAGCACCGCCAGGAGACCGCGTGTCGATCGCCACCCTCAGCCATGCCGCTAACAGCCCGTAGCCATGTCGCCACCATCGCCTGCCCATCCCTCTCGGTCTCGCCGTCGAGCCAAGAAAAGGAGAGCACCCCCAGCCGTTTGCAGCACACCACTCCACTCCCCTCACCTCACTAATCGTCCCACACCTCTAGCCGGAGCACGGGGAGCAGCAGTTCGCCGGAATTGCACCGGAGCAGGCCACCTCTGGAGGAGAAGGGTGCCGCTGATTGCGACCACCCCCGGAGCTGCCTCGACCGTCCCTGAGCTCGCCGTCGACCACCAGTCCATTTGCCCGCCTCGCCGTCGTCGCTAGAGCCCTGGTATGCCCCCTATGCACCCCCACTGAGCCGCTAGGGTTAGAGCTCGCCGGGGATAGGTCCGTCATCGACGACGATCCCCAGCCGTTGATCCCCACTCTAATCTAACGTCCCACATTGCCCCGTACCGCTTCGCGTGTTATGAGTCGCTGACTGGTGGACCCCCCTGTCAGTTGAGCCCCGCGCCGCGGAGTGACACTAGGCCGGCCCGTTATCTTTTCCCGCGCAACCCAGTTAGTTTGAATTAGGATTTTTCTTTTTAGTTTAAACTTAGTTCGTCCCTTAGTTCAAAATTCAATTCAGAGAGATTTACAAATCCAAATGAAGTGATTGCAATTTTGTTGGAAAGCTACTGAAAAGATCTATCCAAGACCGTTGGATTTAATTCATTTAGAGTTATATATCTCTCCTAGTAAAAATAATAAAACAGAAGGTTTTGCACCTTGCAACATTTTTATAAAATCAACCAAGTTAGCTTTTGAGTTGATTCCAACTCTCAAAAATCACATTTCACCATACCTACCTGAATATGTAATAATATTAGGATTTACATGCAGTGACTTTGGACTAGTACCAAAATAATGCTATATAGGCATTTCTAGTCACTTTAAATCATTAAGTAATGAACTTAAACCAAAGTAATTTTGATCCAACCCTTAAATTACATTCCCACATGTTAGAATATGTGGTGATGACATGTGTCCACATGATCCCATATTTTAAGTGGTGAATATTAAATCTTAGTTAATTTTTCAATGAGTAGAAATTACTTTTCTAAAATAAAAAGGAGGAAACTATGGAATAAAACTTGTGATGCTTGTGATGATAATAGATCATCAATTGTGTGCCTTAGAGTACTAAGTAGACTAGTTAAGTATTGTTTGGTGATTGTGTACTCCGTATGTATTTATAGAAGATAGTACCGACCAAGCTTACGAGGAGGAGGAGTTCTACCAAGAAGAAGAAGAAAACTTCAACCACTGCACCAACCAAGGCAAGCTAGTATTGCCAAGCTAACCCTTGCAGAACTTACTTTAGCAAACCACCATTAACAATTCAAGCTAATCCTTGCAATCTAGATAACCCAAGCAAAGATGCTTTAGGCCTGCTTTGATCATACCACTTGGACTAGTATTTACCCCATGTCTTACTTTCAAGCTTTACTTCCTTTACTTTACACAAAGTCCCTTACTTGTTTTGAAGGTAGCATAAAACTTGACCTATTTAGATAAGATTTAGATGTCATTCTATGACATGAGATTGAACCCATCATCTTTCCACCTTAGTGAACACTCTTAACTTAGTAGTTTAGAGTAGATCAAAACTTGAGTCACTTTAGATGGGAACAATTGGTAAAAATGAATTATGAAAACCTTGGAATGATGAGTCATTCTATTGAGATGTTTTGACATGTGTTGAGAAACACCAATGGTTGACGATGATGAAAATGTTGAGGCATGAGCCTTAGCCCTTTTGTAAAACTGATGGTTGGATTCGGATGCGATACCATTCCAAATTTACCGTACAACCACAATACCTAAATTGGGTAAGGCTTAGCCGGAAGTTTATATGCATTAGTATTAGTTCCCTCGCGCGAGAGGTTTGAGATGAGGCTACCTCTCAATGTTGTCCACCTATGCAGTGCCCAAGATGACAGATGGTCATGATTGGGAGGCCATGCTCATAGGGGAGGTGCTTATACTAGGGTGTGTAAAGGAAAGGTTATGTTTGATTATCTGCATACTGAGTATGATGATTCAGGGTTATCCCTGACAGATGTATCGAATCTTGTGGTGAAAGTGTACCACCCTTGCAGAGTGTCAAACTATTCGAATAGCCGCGTCCGCGGTTATGGATAGTTGGAATGGCCATACTGTTTCGTTGTCAGATGTTTTTAAAAACAACTTATGAGATGAATGATGAATCTTGACTTGACCACAACAGGGTTGTGTTTATGATAATAGCTTCCCAACTTAAGTGATCCTAGGACTTTATTTTATCTTCTTTGCTTCTGAACTCAGCTTAGGTTTCAAAATTAACTTTATAGTTAAACTTAGATTTAGCACTTTAACTTAGCACTATACTACTTGTTAGTGGTAGTTTGCGAGTACTTAAAGAGTACTCATGGATTTTGTCCCTGGCTATTCTCATGGCCAGACTATGAAGGAGACTACCAAGATGATGGCCAGCAGGACGGCTATGATAACTAGGACTATCTGCCTTCGTCAGCATTGCCTATGCCCTTGAAGATGGACCCCACCGCTATGCTTTATATTTATTTCCGCTGCTTGTTGTATTAAGACTGGATCATGAGATCCTTATTTGTGTAAGACCTTATGTATGGTTTGTAATGGATGATGTACTGTGATATCCAATCCGTTATGTCTCGCAAAAATGCTAATCCTGGGATTGCGAGGTATGGCATAACGGGCATCTGGGATTAAAAATCCGGGTGTTGACAAAATTACTCGACTGTCGGCACCATGATTTTGGGAGAGGAGATTTGGAAGGGAATCGATGATTTAGAGGGGAGTCAACGCGGCCACATAGTCTACGGCTCTGCGCCTCTACGGGAAGGAGGTCCACGGGATGGGTCGTCGGTTCTTCGGTCAATTCGGGTGATGAGGACATCTCTACCATTCTTCCATTATTCAATGAAGATAATGATGCAAAGATTCAAGACACTAATGAAATCAGAATTGGACCTATTACAAGGGCTAGAGCCAAGTTATTGAAGCAACAGGTGAATTCCTTCTTAGTTAGTTCTGGAATATTGTTTGATGAGAATTTATGCTACCTAAATCTTTGCATCTATGTTTGATCAGGTATGAGGAAGGCCGAGGAGCTGAGGAAGAAGCATCCATGCTACAGCAGAAGAAAGAAGAAAAGCTTCTCTGCCGCAGCAGGATTTTGGCCGATTCCCTGCCGCGGCAGGAGATTGGCGCCAGGGGAGGAGCGAGAGGCGTGTGCCAGGAGGAGAACCAGAAAGGGGCGGGCTCACCCCGTGTGCATGGCCTGTGAGCCGCTTTGGCCAAGCCCTAAGGGGCTAGTCTGTATCCGACTCGGCCCCACCTGGGTCGAGTTTTAGATGTGTGCGGCTGGACTCCCATATAGCCATCTGCCACCCCCTCCTTTATTCTTTAGACTTGTTTTAGACTAAGAACCCTAGATTGGATTGCTGTAAGCATTCCTCTTGAATCCTCCAATATTGTGATTGTGTTTCGCTAGACAATATCAAATTGGCTCTAATTAAGTGTTATCTGTCATTCCACTGGGAATTGGTAGATTGCAAACCGTTCGTGATCCTGGATCACGTGCGCAAGTGTGTGGTGTTGCGAATATCCATAGGGCCGAAGATCTGTTGCATTGGCAACGAGGGAGCAGCCGAGCGATAGTTCGTCAGCGTCTCACAAGTTATCTCCATCGACATCATCATCATCTACGCAACTCATTGAGAAGATCGGGCCACCCTTATCATCTTTGTATCAGATTTCCAGCGTTTCCTCGGTGAGCACTCCATAATCCATCCACAGTTTAGATTCGTTTTTTTCCTATACCAGAAAAGCCCTACAAAAAGAGTCATAGTTCTGCCTGAGATCTGGATTGCCTCGGTATTCTAGTTCTTGTGTTGATCGTGTTCTTCGTTTGTGTCTCTTTTTATCGTTTTTAGTAGTCGTTTTGGTAGTTGTTTTCCAATCCAAGTGGAGTTTTAGTGTCAGTCATGTTGGAGTCTTGATCGGTTTTGGCTACAGATCGCCGAGTAGGCTGGTGTCATGGTGGTGGCACGGCAGATGCCATGGATAGGCTAAAGATGGGGCCAATGAGTGCTAGGGGAATCCAGGAAAGGAGAACGTGGTGATTCCACGCACGGAAGTTCTTGTATATTCTCTATCAATGGTGTTTACAAGTGCTCCTGAGGCTCTCAGCAAGAAGGAGACGATGTCTCTTACTCCCTGTCAACTAGCCCTAGAGTTCTACCTTATATAGAGAATGATTGATCGATCTGCCGGCCCCTCTATGGAGGTGACGACCCACAAGTATAGGGGGTGTATCGCAATATTTTCGATAAGTAAGAGTGTCGAACCCAACGAGGAGCAGAAGGTGCTGGCTAGTGGTATGGATCAGGAATTCTCTACAAATACTTAGCAAACGGATTTTTAGGGGTTTTCGATAAAGCAAGTAAACAAAGTACGAGTAAATAAAAGATAGTAGGAATGAATGCAGCAAGTGGCCCAATCCTTTATGTAGCAAAGGACAAGCCGGTTGTATTTCTATAGATGACCAAATGTTCTCGAGGACACATGGGAAGACTGTCAAGTGCTTTCGCTTCATATAGTTGATTAATCTTCTTTAGCTTGCTAAGTGTTGTGTGGGTGAACCTGTGCTAATGTACCGCCCCATCCAAGACTAATACATACTTGTGATTATACCCCTTGCAAACATCTGTAAGTACAAGAAAGTAATTAAGGTAGAAACCTAACCACAGCTTTAAACTCTAAGACCCTTACGTCCCTTGTGCAATGGTTTCCTAACGGGGGTTCAGGTTTCTGTCACTCCGGCAACCCCTATGATTAGTAGCCAAATACATAATGCATTCCCCTAGGCCCATATAGGTGAAGTGTCATGTAGTCGACATTCACATGACACCACTAGAAGAAGTACACCACAACTTAAATAACAATCTATTGAATCTTTCTCAACGCAACTACACTACTAACAACAAGACTTCTCCCATGTCCTCAAGAACAAAACGAACTACTCACAAGACATCAAATGGATCATCATCAGAGATGGAATAATGATGTATAACAATCTGAACATAAACAAAAATTCAACGGTTCACTCAATAGCATCAACTACAAAGAGTAATCAACACCGGGAAAGTTTCCCCTATGAACTATGCAAGATTCAACGCAATTGTTACAGCAATATAGAGATGGTGATGAGGGTGATGATGGTGGTGATGATGATGATCCCGATGAAGTCCAGCTTGATGGTGGTGTTGATGGCGACGATCTCCCCTCTCCGGGAAGGAATTCCTCCGGCAGAAATCTGTCTGCCGGAGAGATCTTTCTCTCTCGGTGTTTTACGCCCTGCAGAGGCGGCGGAATCTTTCTGTGGTCGCTCCCTGAGTCTTAGGGTTTCGGGAGGTTGATATACACCAGAGGGGAGATGCTGGAGTGGGCCAGGGCGGCCACACCACTCCCAGGCGCGGCCTAGGCCTGCCCGCGCCATGGGGTGGTGTGGGCCCCCTGTGGCCCACCTCCACTCCATGTTCTGGCATCCTGAGTCTTCTAGAAAAATAGGATTTCCGTATATTTTCCCGGATTTTCTGGTCTTTGCAAATTTTGCCTCCAAACAACACCTTTTCCATCAGAATCCTGACTACAGCGGTCCATGCTCCAAAAGTCATCAACCATGCAAAATAGATGAAATAACATAAGTATTACCTCTCAGTACGAAATATATGAATGAATAATAGTGAATTAAGACATAGAATAGTGATGCAAAATGGACGTATCAACTCCCCCCAAGCTTAGACTTCGCTTGTCCCCAAGCGAAACTGAGCTCAATAAACATGACCTCAGGTTTATGGAGTGAAGAGTCGATAAAAGAATAAGGACAAGAGGCATCACATTCATCAAATACATAGATCATAATAGAAAACAACTCACTATTATAGAACTCAACTTGCAATGATTAAAGGAAACACAATAAAGATACATAAAGTGAATCAGAATTGGTAATGGCAAACTTAGCTCTTGGTCGAAGAATAGTTGATAATTTGCTGGAGTTCACAAATAACTGGTTTTTCAATGATAGCTTTCAAAGTAGTAAACATCAAGATAAGAGGAATGTGCAAAACAAGGAACATAAGAAACATGATTGAATAAATCATCATATGAATGAATGAAGCACATTAACTCAAAATACTTGATGAGATAGAAGGGACTAGGTTTACTGACTCAACTACAAAGTAAAAGAAAGGCCCTTCAAAGAGGGAAGCAGGGATTGCAAGTCTCATAAAGAGCTCCCAAAAATTATGATACTCACTAGCTTTCAGCTCTCATTGCCCCTATCATAGGCATCTTTAGGCGATTAAGGTTAAAGTGACACAACTAAGAGGATATGCTTGACAAGTTATAAGTTGAAATCTCATGCCCCTTACTTATGAGTACCGATCCTCATGCTACTCAACTTCAGTCACGAGCAAGCTCTTGTCATTGTAAATACATGCGTATCATTGAGAACCGCCAACGGGGTACCCCTTGCACATGACACATGAGCTATCCTATAATCAAAATGACAAGGCAAGCAGACAGTGAGCATCTCAACAATCTTTTTATTTGCTATTTGCATAGGTTTTTATTGAGGATGCTTCATATAATGCTCACTATAGTTATGCTGCAAGTTTCCACCATGATTAGGCATGGCTTAGGCTAGCGGCCCAGGCGTTTCTCTAACACACATATAAACTCCATGATCTTACAAGTTCCACTTTTATTTCACACCGCCGGGATCCATAAGCAAAAGAACATGATATCAACTAGGTACAAGTACCAATGAAGTGTTGAAAGCGGTCCCCATGATACATGGTTATTAACTTCAACTCATAAAGCGCAAGCATATCATAACAAAGAAGGACCCAATGGTTCAAGTTTATTAAATGCAAGAAAGTAAAGTGTGCCATCAAGTTCGTGAGAGCTTTAATCACTAATTTTCACATAACAAGTTTAATTTGGGAGGTAGATAAAACAAGAATTTACTTAGAATAACAATAATGCTACTAGGTAGGTATGGTGGACACAAATGGCAAAGGTTTTGGTTTAAAGGAGGTGGATGCATGAGAAGAATACCCTCCCAGTACAGGTTTTTGGCTAGCAAGGCTAGGTAGCAAGTATAAGAGTTGAAGGAAACAAACAAACATACAAGTGATAAAGACAAACATGCAATCTTCCTTGGAAGCACAAAAGATCTTAACTAGAGAATACTAAACTTATGAGCAAATCAAGAAAGAAAGAAAGATGATGAAATTATTTTTCTTTAGAGTACTTCTATCTTTTTCTTTCAACTCTCAAAAAGGTGTTGCTACTGACCGAGCCAGGTTTGCCAAAACCAACTAAATTAACTCAATGATCCTAGAGTGATACCAATACTAATAACAAGATCAATCATATAACCACGAATTGAAAACTAATATAAGCTATGCAAAAGAGTGAATGATAGAACTTCTCATTAATATTCCATAACGGAAACTCACACCAAGGGATACATATCTAACGAGAGAGGGGACACTTCCATAATGCAAACCATCCTACATAATAACTCCTCTATTCATGATATGACTCTACTAATAAGGGAAAAAGATAGAAGATAGTGATATGATACCGCGACACTCCCCCAAGCTTGGAACAAACCAAGGGGATGCCAAACCTGATGACGAATTACTCCTTCGGTGGTGGTGGTATCCTCTCGATGAGCTCTTTGATAAGTTTCCCCAAGTCCTCAATCTCAAAGGTGAGATTATGCCGGGTTGAGAATTCCAGCTCTTGCTATTCTTTCCCCACTCTTCCTCCTTGAAGTCTTCTTTTCCTGCATAGATAAAATGAGGCAAATCCCATTTGGAGGGTAATTTCTCCTTGGGCATATTCTGGTATTGATGCTCATGGATAAGGGGATGGAAAGGATTCCTGGTGCGTGGAGGAAGTGACCGTGGAGCCAAACTGTGACGAGGAGCTTTCCCCCAGTCTGCATCCGTGTCGTCCTTCTGACCTTGGCAGGTTTCACCACTCCAATGCTTGCAATGGTAGTGCCAGTGTGCGGACATTGGCCTTGCTCCTCTTCACCTTCACTCTTGATCTCCTTCTCCTTCCCGGGGTCTTGGAGGTCTTCCTCCATAGGCTCCTTCCCTTTATCCTTGGCAGACACCATTGTGCTTCTAAGATTTCAAAGAGTATGTCCTGATAGAAACAGATCGAAACAAAAACACGACGAAAACATGATATACGGACCTCGGGGGGATCCGGGGATTATATATTACGAAGTTTCATATCAAAAGGAAGGTATTGGGAGAAAACGAGTCGAGGGCGGAGTCTTGGGTGGCCTTACCACCTGGTGGCGCGGCCAGGGGTGGGCCCATGCTATGGGGTTGTGTGGGCCACCCTGGCTCCGTTTCTGTCCCTTTTTCGCTTCGTAGCTTTCCTTATCGACTGAAAACTGCAAAAATATAGTTGGATTGTATTTTCGCGGAACTTTCTTACCAGAATTGTTACCTAGTTGGAAACGGACTCTGCAGGTCTCTGAATTTGGTATTTAGTGGATCCTTCCGGAGTCACCACTTGAATAACATCAATATCTTCATCTTCATACACTTATTACTTGAGTCATAAAACCCTTCTCTTCCTTATTACACCATTATCTCCACTTCTTGGAAATTTCTTTCACACAAAACTTCACACAGTTCTCATTAGCAACATTAATATAAGTGAAGTGATAAAACCTTTTGAGTCCAAATTCAACTGAAAACCATCAAAACAAAAGCTACTGTAGCAACTCCTTCCGAAAACCCAAAAAGAATTCAAGAAGGAGATCGAATAAAGAAGCAAATGCAAGATTGGCTAAATCTGTCAAAACAGACCAGCAGGTAAAGATAAATTTTTTCGAAAATCTTCTGTTGCTCAAATCAAAAAGTGCAAAACTAACGAAAGTTAAATAACAACCTGGGTCAGAAGCACAAAAAAGTACAGCTCAATCCGACATACAGATATCTCTCACAAAATTTTACGGTGAAGCGCAAAAATCTGTTTCGGGACAGCAACTTCCCCAAATCTTACTTATCTCTCATTAGAGGTTGATCTTGACACAAAATCCAAACAAAACGGATAAGGAGCGGTTATTACCAAAGTAATAACTTCCAAGACTCAAAGAAACAAAAACAAACTAAAAGCAAAAACAAATTGGGTTGTCTCCCATAAAGCTCTTTCTTTATAGCCATTAAGATGGGCATGATAATTTTGAAGAAGCTCTCATAGGGATATGAATTGAAGTGAAAGAGAGCATTAAGAAGCAAAAACACACACATTTAAGTCTAACCCACTTCCTATATAAGGGGATTTTGTAAACAAACAAGTTATTGAAACCAAAGGCAACTTGCATAAGAAGGCAAAAGAAGCGCAATATAAACACTTTCAGCATAAAAAGAGGAAACTTGATATTATTGAGATACATAAGAACACTTTTACCTCTCTCATAGTAACTTTCAGTATCATGCGTAAACTTAACAATATAGCTATCACAAGGACTATCATAGCAATGATCACTTATTCTAACAGAAAACACGGGAATACTAACTCTCATAACACTATGTGAAACAATATTAGAGGTATCCTTACAAAGGATAGTGTGTCCCTCTTTTTCATACTTAGTGACAAAATCTTTCACATTTGATATTATAGGTTCATCAACCATTTTTTATCAGGTTCAACAACTTTAATAGTACTTTCATTAACTATACTAGCTATCATAGAATGTTCCTTTACCTTAACTAGAAAAGGCATTTTCTCAATATAAGGTTCAGGTAAAACATGATTAGCAGTATAAACTTCAGTATTTCTTGAAGGAACACTCTTACAAATATATTTATAAGGCTCATGATACTTATTCCACTTCTTTTTAGGCACTTCAATATAGGAAGCAAAAGCCTTAAAATAAGAAGCAATAGCTTGAGAGTCTAGACCGTAAGCATTTTTAATATTTTGAAAGTCATCAGTTCCCATAAAAGATGCAATGCATTCATAATCATAATTTATACCTGACTTTCTACCTTTGTCATTCTCCCAAGCTTCAGCATTGTCTTGAATACGATCTAGAAGGTCCCATTTAGCTTCTTCTTGCATACGAGTGAATGATCCAGCACAAGAAGCATCCAATAAATCTTTGTCATGTAGAGGGAGCCTTGCATAAAAGTTATTGATAATAATATTGTTGGGGAGCTCATGAATGGGACATTTGAGCATTAGTAACTTCAATCTCCCCCAAGCTTGAGCTGTACTCTCTCCATCAAGAGGCCAAAAGTTGTATATTTGATTCCGATCTTTATGAATCTCACTAGGAGGATAAAACTTTGAATAAAAGAGAGGCACTATTTCCTCCCATTCCATAGCTTGACCATTCTTTAGCAGCTTATACCATTCCTCAGCTCTTCCTTTTAGTGATAATAAGAATAACTTTTTCTTAACTTGATCTGTAGTAATACCTGCACACTTGAACAACCCGCATAATTCGTGTATAAAGAGTAAATGATCACCGGGATGGACAGTTCCATCCCCAACATAATAGTTATCCATAACACGATCAATAATTCTTGTAGGTATTTTGAAAACATCATTCTCAGCAGGTGGTGGCTTATCTACTACCTTAGCAGTGGTAGTAGCATTACAAAATAAGAAACTCAGCGAATTATCCATAACAAAAATAAATCAACTAGCAGAAGTAAACAATACTCACAGTAGAAGTTTCCTTTACCAGTTCCACTCTCCGATAGCGCTTCACTCCCCGGCAACGGCGCCAGAAAATAGTCTTAATGACCCACAAGTATAGGGGTGTATCGCAGTATTTTCGATAAGTAAGAGTGTTGAACCCAACGAGGAGCAGAAGGTGCTGGCTAGTGGTATGGATCAGGAATTCTCTGCAAATACTTAGCAAACAGATTTTTAGGGGTTTTCGATAAAGCAAGTAAACAAAGTACGAGTAAATAAAAGACAGTAGGAATGAATGCAGCAAGTGGCCCAATCCTTTATGCAGCAAAGGACAAGCCGGTTGTATTTCTATAGATGACCAAATGTTCTCGAGGACACATGGGAAGACTGTCAAGTGCTTTCGCTTCATATAGTTGATTAATCTTCTTTAGCTTGCTAAGTGTTGTGTGGGTGAACCTGTGCTAATGTACCGCCCCTTCCAAGACTAATACATACTTGTGATTATACCCCTTGCAAACATCCATAAGTACAAAAAGTAATTAAGGTAGAAACCTAACCACAGCTTTAAACTCTAAGACCCTTACGTCCCTTGTGCAATGGTTTCCTAACGGGGGTTCAGGTTTCTGTCACTCCGGCAACCCCTACGATTTGTAGCCAAATACACAATGCATTCCCCTAGGCCCATATAGGTGAAGTGTCATGTAGTCGACGTTCTCATGACACCACTAGAAGAAGTACACCACAACTTAAATAACAATCTATTGAATCTTTCTCAACGCAACTCCACTACTAACAACAAGACTTCTCCCATGTCCTCAAGAACAAAACGAACTACTCACAAGACATCATATGGATCATGATCAGAGATGGAATAATGATGTATAACAATCTGAACATAAACAATAATTCAACGGTTCACTCAATAGCATCAACTACAAAGAGTAATCAACACCGGGAAAGTTCCCCCTATGAACTATGCAAGATTCAACGCAATTGTTATAGCAATATGGAGATGGTGATGAAGGTGCTGATGATGATGATTGTGGTGATGATGATGATGATCCCGATGAAGTCCATCTTGATGGTGGTGTTGATGGCGACGATCTCCCCTCTCCGGGAAGGAATTCCCCTGGCAGAAATTTGTCTGCCGGAGAGATCTTTCTCTCTCGGTGTTTTCCGCCCCAAAGAGGTGGCAGAATCTTTCTGTGGTTGCTCCCCGAGTCTTAGGGTTTCGGGAGGTTGATATACGCCAGAGGGGAGAGGCTGGAGTGGGCCAGGGCGGCCACACCACTCCTAGGTGCGGCCTAGGCCTGCCCGCGCCATGGGGTGGTGTGGGCCCCCTATGGCCCACCTCACTCCATCTTTTGGCATCCTGAGTCTTCTAGAAAATAGGATTTTCCGTATATTTTCCCGGATTTTCTGGTCTTCGTGAATTTTGCCTCCAAACAGCACCTTTTCCATCAGAATCCTGACTGCAGCGGTCCATGCTCCAAAAGTCATCAACCATGCAAAAATAGATGAAATAACATAAGTATCACCTCTCAATATGAAATATATCAATGAATAATAGTGAATTAAGACATAGAATAGTGATGCAAAATGGACGTATCAGGAGGCCCTGGTGCTCTTTATATAGGGGAGCCCGGGTTACAATTCTAGTGCACAGGTGGCAGCATATTCTACGAATATGCTCCTTTCCTAAAGCAGATGCATCTTTATTCCCTTTAACAGCTCGTTCGGGCTTTGGACGTAACCCATGGCATAATCCTTGCCTTTTGGCATCACCGGACCACAGACTCGTCATCCGGCTTTGCCGTGTCACCTTAGTGCATACGACCGCTGGTCCTCTTCTTTACTTTACTTTTCTCATGCTATAGCTAATAAAGCCACCTTTTGACCAGCGGGGGATTCCTTCTCTTGGAAGCTAAGATAATCCGGCTAGCATATAGCTAATCCGGCTTACCCATTTACCTGCAAAACAGATAGACATGGCCGGCATAAATCTTATGCCAGCCGGACCATTGTCAAGGAGATGCTCCATGGGCCGGGTCACACCGTGATTCGGTCTGCCTTGAGGTGACCCGATCATCACTTGCTTTGACCGCGCCGTACCCCGGCTAACTCGGCCCTTATACCCTGGTGTTACCCTACCCGGGGGTATCCTCCCAACATTAGTCCCCGAAGCTGGTGAGGTCTTAGCAAATTTTAGTTGTTAAGGCCACAACAGGTTCCCATATCCGGATATTTTTCTCCTTAGGCCGAGTTACCTCGTAGCCCGGAGTTTCTCATCTTGTGACCCTTTGCTCGTTTTGAGTTATTCCTCATTGGCCAGGTCTTTTGCTTGCTTATCCGGGTTACTTTTCCTCCTACGTGGAGGATAATCATCATTTTGCCTCATTTTAAGGGCCACGCGCATTTAATGCGCCGGTTACTGTCGCAATGTCAGGAATAACTGCTGTAAACGTCTCTTCACTGCAGCGCCTCGTTAACCGTAACGTTGCATCATATCGTGGGGTCGTCTGCTTCTGTAGCCCCTCCTATGGCCTTGCTCTAATTGGCTATCCTGGTCACATACACGCTCGTTGCACGCGGCGTGTTGCCCACAAAGGATCCCACGACGCGCGTGCTGCGCGGTTAAGTAGGAGGCGTGGGGCGCTCTCAAGGAAAGTTCCCCCATTTCTGCCGCACTTCCCTGGCTTTCTCTTTCACAGCAACTCCGCCGCCGCTGCCAGTTTTCTGCTCCACGAGCGCCACCGCGATCGTGCTTCGACAACATTTCGCGCCAGCGTCACCATTCCTAGTGCTAATTTCCACCACGGGGCCTTGCGCTTCCCGTTTCCCTTCTTCCGGCTACCTCTACTCCGATTACTCCCTAGAAAACCTCGAATCCACCATGTCTGAGGCGGAGGCAGCGATGGTGGTGTAGCAGGAAGAAGGAGTGGAAGGCTGTGAGCATGGCTGTGGGAATGGCTCCATCGTCCGCAAGGAGGACCTCGATTGGCTCCGCGCCACGCGACGCATCCCTGCCAGCGTCGCCTGCCGCGTCGCCTCCGATGAAGTCTCTCCTTCCCCCAAATCTGGGGAATATGTAGTTTTTCTATCGCATTTCCAGCGTGGCTTCGGGCTTCCCACATCTGATTTTTCTTTGATTTCATTTCTACATACAAGCTACAACCACATCACCTCCCCACAAACGCCATTACCTCTCTGTCCTCCTTCGCTTCGGGCATTGAGGGGTACATTGGCCTCTGGCCAACCAAAGAACTTTGGATCAAGTTCTTTGGCCTCTGGAGGAATGTTGTTCCGGGTAAGGAGCGTGCCCTGGAGGATAAACACTTGACCCAGTGTGGCGCCGCCTCCATTTCTCCCCGGAAATAGTCCGTGTTCCCCTGGGTTATGAGACTCGAATCTTGCAAGGGCTGGGCCCGGACTTTCTTTTATGTCCGGAACACCACCAAGGAGGACCTGATCCGGTTGCTCCCCTTCAAACTTGGACCTCCTGACACCTCGCATTGGGAGAGCATTCCGAAGTGACCCACGGCCCTGGCGAATCAAGTGGAGCACCGGATCAAGGAGCTGCTCAAGGAGAAACTCCGGGGGGAGGACATCATGATCACTTTCCTCCGCAGCCGGGTCTCCCCCCTCTAGAAGCGAGCCCACAAGATCTGCTATCTTAGCGACCCTCTTGACCCTCACCGGACCTCTTCCTTCGAGCTGGATAACTCGGTGGTTTACCGCCGGGTTAAGTCCATATTCAATGTGGAGAAGGAGTTCTCCGAGGATTGGGAGTGGGGACTCGAGCCCTTCACCCGTGTCAACCCCCCTCCAAAGGTAAATTAACCCTTCTCTGTTTTCCAAATCTTCTTTGTATGTTGGTTTCCTTTTGTAACTTGGCAATTATTGTCTCTTAGAAATTCCTCCAGCAGCCACTAGAGGATGGCGAGGTGCTGGCGAGCAAGTGGTTGTCGGACCGCACTGAGGAGGACGAGGAGGAGCCTGATCCGGAGGCCTTCCTTCCTACCCCGGACGTCGTCAGACGCAGCGCTGGTAAGGCCTCTTCTCTAAGGGATTGGCTAGACGATGATGACTCGGACGTTGAGGTCCTTGAGGTATTTGATCCGGTTCTCATCTCTTACTTGCACCTGGCTTATGTTCGAATGTTCAGCTAACCCGGACGATTAGGTCCATGAGGTTCCTCCCCTTGCCACTGGTGGCCCGGCCCCGGCTCCATCCCAGAAGCGCGCAGCTACCTCGGCCGCAGCTTCGGAAGCACCGCCGCCCAAGAAGAGGCAAAAGAAGTACGGGGTTAAACCCTCGGCTAAACCTACCGCCAAGAGCATGGTTCAGAGGGCGCCCAAACCCCGGGCTCCTCCTACCGTGGATGAGTAAGTTCTCTAGCACTCCTTGGGATTTTTTCCTTTGCTTGCCTTTGTTTCTTATTGATTCTTCTTTTTGACTTGGTGCTTTATCTTTTACTTAGAGTTCCTAGGGATATC
Organism: Avena insularis; assembly: GCA_023614405.1. NCBI lineage: Eukaryota > Viridiplantae > Streptophyta > Magnoliopsida > Poales > Poaceae > Avena > Avena insularis. The sequence continues at coordinate 407,567,361 of CM042684.1, read as the reverse complement.
CCTCAGAGCGGCCCCGACATTGCCTCCCCACTCCGCAACAGTCCCTCTCCCCCCCGCAACGATGATTATCGTCCGCTTAGCCCTATTCAAGAGGGCTCCACGGCTGCGCCTAACCAGAGACCACCTCGCCAAGAGGAGGGCAATGTCGGCGCGGGGGGTAGTGGGCCGGATCAGGATACGACGATGCCGGATCTCCCTGGTTCCTCAGCCTCAGTGTCAGATCCTGAGGTGCCAGCTTCATCGGCGCCACCTCCAGCATCTCTAGTACCAGCACCACCACCACCAGCAACAACAGCAACACCAGCACCAGCAGCACCACCAACAACATCAACAACAAGAGCCTCCAAGCCTTCCAAGGGAAAAGCTCCATCGGCTCCCTTCAGGTCTACCCCTTCCATGGCAGATATCTTTCAGTCAATTCCTCCACCCTCATCCAGCAAAGCCAAGAAGACCTCTGGGTCAGCCAAAGTAACTGCATCCGGGTCTACTGCTTCCGGATTAGAGGGCAGCCAACAGCTGGTTTTGCATACCAGCCCCGCTGCAGCTCAATCCGCCAGGCGGGAGGCCCACATGAAGGTCCTTGTGGCGAACTACTCTTTGAGTGGCGAAAGCTACAGTCCACTACTCCTTGAGTATGTGAAAAACTGGAACAACACAGAATTCGTCGACCCTCAAGACGATCTGCCAGAGAAGTTTGGCCCAGCCGAGTTTAGCGCCCAGATGAACTCCGCTACCAAGGCTATCTCCTTGGCTGACCGGATGATGGAGGTAATTCTTTTTTCTCCACTATTGATGTTTTACATAACTGAACACTTGTAGATATAGCCCCTAGTCCCCAAGCCTCCGAGGGAATAACTTGTTATTCGGTCGGATGCTTCTCGTAGAACTTAGCTTTTGTTCATAACAACATCAAATTTTAGTAGATTTTGAGCCGGGTCTAGTTCCCTTGGCTTGTATCTTATGTACTTCGAATATCCACACACCTAGAGCCGGGTTAAGTTCCACTTGGCCCGGGTCTTGTAGACTTCAAATATCCACACACCTAGAGCCGGGTTAAGTTCCACTTGGCCCAGGTCTTGTAGACTTCAAATATCCACACACCTAGAGACGGGTTAAGTTCCACTTGGCTCGGGTCTTGTAGACTTCAAATATCCACACACCTAGAGCCGGGTCAAGTTCCACTTGGCCCGGTTCTTGTAGACTTCAAATATCCACACACCTAGAGCCGGGTTAAGTTCCACTTGGCCCGGGTCTTGTAGACTTCAAATATCCACACACCTAGAGCCGGGTTAAGTTCCACTTGGCGCGGGTCTTTGTAGGCTTCAAATATCCACACACCTAGAGCCGGGTTAAGTTCCACTTGGCCCGGTTCTTGTAGACTTCAAATATCCACACACCTAGAGCCGAGTTAAGTTTCACTTGGCCCGGGTCTTGTAGACTTCAAATATCCACACACCTAGAGCCGGGTTAAGTTCCACTTGGCCCGGTTCTAGTAGACTTCAAATATCCACACACCTAGAGCCGGGTTAAGTTCCACTTGGCCCGGTTCTTGTAGACTTCAAATATCCACACACCTAGAGCCAGGTTAAGTTCCACTTGGCCCGGGTCTTGTAGACATCGAATTGTTTTTACCATGCCTTTGAACTTTGCCATTGCCTTGCTTGTTTCAGATTACCACTAACCGTCGAACCGCTGAGTTCCAGCGCCTGCTGGACTCCTACAAAGACATTCACACACGTTATGGTAAAGTCCTGGTTGAGTACCAGAAGAGGGGTAAATTTCCATTCTTGCTCTTCCTTGTTCCTTCAAACTTCTTATGACCTATATGAATTTGTTGTCCGAATCATGCAGCCGAGGTTGAAGATGAGATAATCATGAGGAAAAACCTTGCGGAAATCAAAGGTAAACTTATCCCCTTCACATGATCGTTGTATTTTCCTTGCTTTATCCGGTGGACACTCATACTTTGGGTCCTCCGGATCATTGTGCTATTGCAGTTGCTCTCAAGGATAGTGTCACCATTCTTGAAATGATGACCCACTTCCTCGAACAAGCAGGAAATCATGAGGCTGAACTAAAAAAGAAAGATAAAGAGATAACTCGGCTCCAACAGCAGGACTCGGAGATCACTCGGCTGAATGCCGAAATTCAAAGGCTTAAGAGCCGCCATCAGTCCAAGTTGGAGAAGGCCGACCAGGAGTTTGCCGAGGAGAAAGAGCGTTTAACCACGCAAATCTCCAAGGATAAAAAGCCTATTGGAGGAAGCCGACGTCAAGCTTACGTCGGTGACCACCGAATACGAGAAACTCCAGGCCCATAGTGCCAATGTTGATTCCGAGCTTCAGCGACTCCTCTTCCAAATTGCGCGTAAGTTTTCTACCCTTGCTTGATCTTCTACCATCCGGATTTGGTCCTTTTGTTCACTATCTTTCTTCTTATCTTTTAGGCAAATTTCCAGAGAGCGATACGCTCGCTGCCTCTGCCGTACACCAGTCCCACGAACAGCGTGGAATTCCTGCTACCCTTGGAGTCGAGCCAATCCCTTATACCATAGAGGATCTTCTGGCAAGTCTCACCACTCGTCTTGAGGTAGTAAAGAATCATGGCGCGGATATCATCCCGACAGCAACACGGATGTTCAGCTGCCTCTGGGCCAGTGAAACCATTCCCAAGAAAGGCTCGACTTTCATAGCCAAGTTAATGGAGTGTGACACGCAACTGCATCTATGGCGCGAATCTGCCGCACGGGCTGGGGCCGACATTGCTCTGCAATTTGCGCTCTCGTGGTACGAAGGAATTGACTTGGCATTGCTCACTCGCATGCGCACTAGGTCTAAGTGGTGCGAGGATCCGGAGTGGACCGCATGCTGCCAGGCCTGTGCTAACAAGCTCATCCAGTACTCCTTCTGCCATGCTTGGAATGAGGGGCCGAGTTATCTTGATGTTGCTGATGAAGAAATGGTCTCTAGAGCTGAAGATGAAGGGAGTGAGAGCGAAGGCTCCGAACTGGGCGAGGAAGCAGAAGACCTGGAGGATAGCGAGGTTAACCCGGAGGACGAAGCCGAAGCTAACACTCCTCCCCCACATTCCGGAGTACCTCCCTCCTCGACAGATGATTCGTCCGCTGCTCCTGCTCCTTAAAAAACACTTGTCACATTTATCAGATCCCCGGAATGCCAAGCGCAGATGTATTTAAATACTTTGGTTTGGTTGTGCTACAATTTTAAGTTCTGAACTAAGTTTTATTGCCGGATTATCGTGGGTGAAGTCCCCGAGTTTCATTTTCTTGTTCTTCCAATTTTTGACTCGGCTCGCGTCTATCTTGATTCGGTTTTTTGACTTAGGAGTCCGAGGTTCAAAAGATTGACTTAACTATACTTGAAACCTTGAGATTAGCTCAAAATGATTCGGCATTTTAGTGACCAAAACAAACTAAGGGTTAGTCAGAAAACCAATGTCGGCCCGCTTAAGTTCTTTCCCTTAATCGTTTTTCATGTGTCTTGCCATTCCAAACTTGTTCTCTTACTTGCCATGAAGCCAATTCTTGTTGGACAACAGCAAAGTCGAAGAGTTAGGTTTTTGGTGCTCACACATTACTAATCCGACTAAGATATAAGCGTCTTAAACCAGCCGACACAAAAATACGAAAACAAGAGACAAGTATTATAGCAGTCCCCGAGTATCTGCTCGGGGCAGCAAAGTTTTTATTGATAACCTCATCGCTGACATACATACCGACGTACGAGTAGTTTAGATACATTCACCTCTCAGTTAGGTGTAGAAAGGATGAAGCAGTGCTACATTCCATAGTCTTTTGGATTCTTCTCCGGACCTGTCCGCCTTGTTCTTTTCCTTAGGGTGTGCATCAATAAGATAGTAGGAATCATTGTGCAAGGCTTTGCTCACAATGAAAGGTCCTTCCCATGGAGGGGATAACATATGCATGCCAACAGTGCGCTGTATTAACCTTAGTACCAAATCACCTTCTCGGAAAACTCGGGGGTTTACTTTCCAGCTATGATAGCGTCGGAGGTTTTGCTGATATATGGCAGATCTGGACAAGGCCAGTTCTCTCACTTCTTCCAGCAGATCAACATCATTCTGCCGGGCTTCGCGCACTTCGGCTTTTGTGTATTGGGTGACTATTGGCGAATCATGCTCTATGTCGGCTAGTAATACAGCTTCTCCCCGATATACCAGAAAGAATGGCGTATAACATGTTGATCGATTCGGAGTTGTTCTTAAACTCCATAGTACCGCTGGTAGTTCTTATATCCAGCACCCCGCTGATCTTTGTAGTGGCTCAATGAGCCGTGGTTTTATCCCGGACAATACCAGTCCGTTGGATCTTTCCACTTGCCCGTTCGATGCGGGGTGGGCGACTGAGGCGACATCTAACCGGATCTTCTTTTCTTGGCAGAATATCACAAACGCTCCTTCAGTGAAATTTGTTTCATTATCAGTTATGATGCTATGGGGATAGCCGTACCTTAGGATTATATCATTGAGGAATCTTACTGCTGTTGCCCCATCACATTTCCGAATTGGTTTTACTTCAATCCATTTTGTGAACTTGTCAACCATGACCAGAATATGGGTCATCCCTCCTTTGGCCGGCTTAAATGGTCCTACCATGTCTAGGCACCATACAACAAATGGCCATGTAATGGGGATAGTTTTCAGCTCCGACATTGGTAGGTGAGTTTTTGTGGCGTATCTTTGACAACCATTGCATTTTCTCACCAATTCCTGTGCTTGCTCCAAAGCACTTGGCCAATAAAACCCATGCCGGAAAGCTTTTGCTACCAAGGCCCTTGAGGAGGCATGGTGGCCACATTCTCCTTGGTGAATATCTCGGAGTATCTCAAGTCCTTCCTCCAGATCAACACACCGTTGTAGTACTGACGTCACACTTCTTTTGTATAGTTCGGAGTTGATAATTGTATAGGCCTTTGCCCTTCTCTGAATTTGCCTTGAACTTATTTCATCATCCGGCAAGATTCCCTCTTTCAGGAAATCAAAAATTGGCTTTACCCAAGTTGGTACGGTCCGGACGGAGAATGTTTACTCATCAACTCCCATTGCATCCACCGACATAACTCCTGCCGGATCAAGATGAACAGTCCCCGGGTTTGCTGAGGCAGTCCTCGGGTTTGCTGAGGTGCTTCCCCATTCTATCTCCATAGGTGTAGCTCCTGATCCGGAGAGTGCCAGGATGTAAATGGAATCTGATTCGGGTGAGGGTGCAATAGATGGTTTTCTCAGGTGATCCAAGGCAACATTTGGCAGGATTGGCTGCCGGGATGAGCCCAACTTGGACAACATATCTGCTACCTCGTTTTCAATCCGGGGTATGTGGTGGAACTCACATCCTTCAAAGAACCCGCTTATCTTTTGAACATGAATCTGTATAGGGACATGTTAGCATCCAGGGCATCCCAATTTCCAGACACTTGCTGCACCACCAAATCAGAATCTCCAAAGCATTGTATCCGACGTATCCCTACATCTTTTGCCACTTTGAGACCATGCACCAATGCTTCGTACTCTGCCACATTATTCGAGGCACTGAAGTGGATTTGAAGGACATACTTTAGTTGATCCTTCTTGGGCGAGGTAAGCACTACTCCGGCACCCAACCCATCTTTCAATTTCGATCCATCGAAGTGCATTTGCCAATAATTGGAGTCCGGCAGGGGTGGCTCGTATTGCATTTCAGCCCAGTCCAGAAAGAAATCCTCCACAACTTGTGACTTGATTGCATCCCTTCTATCAAACTGTGGTGCATAGGGAGCCAACTCAATTTCCCACTTTGCTATCCCGCCACTTGCGTCTTTGTTACTCATGATCTCTGAAATGGGTGCCTCACATATCACCTTGATGGGGTGTTCCTCAAAATAGTGCTTGAGTTTCTGATAGTGAGGATAGTTCTGTTTCGAGGCTGACAATACTTCGCTCAGATAGTACACTAGCCTTTGCACGGATTTTCCTTCCTCTTCGCTCCACTATGATTACTGCACTTACGACTCGGTTGGTCATGGCTACGTAGAACAACATTGTCTCCTTAGGTAGTGGTGCAACTAGGATTGGCGCGGTAGATAACATCTTTTTCAATTCTCGAAATGCAAGATCCGCCTGTGGCGTCCATGTGAATTTGTCTGCCTTTTTCATTAGCTGATAGAGGGGCAAGGCCTTCTCTCCCAACCGATAGGTGAACCGACTTAACGATGCCAGGCAGCCAGTGAATTTCTGCACATTGTTAAGACATTTTGGCAGTTCCATTCTTTCTATGGCCCGGATTTTTGTCGGGTTAGCTTTGATGCCACGGCTAGACACCAAAAAACTGAGTAACTTCCCGGCGGGTACGCCAAAGGTGCATTTCTCTAGGTTCAGTTTCATTCGGAACCTTCTTAAGTTCGCGAATGTCTGCCAGATATCCTCAAGGAGCGTATTGCTTTCCTTGGTCTTTATTACCACATCATCCACATAGACTTGCACATTCCGACCTATCTGATCATGTAAGCATTTTTGCATGCACCTCTGGTACGTTGCTCCTGCATTACGTAATCCAAACGGCATAGTGCGATAGCAATAAGCCCCGTACAGGGTAATAAATGCAGTCTTTATTTGATCATCCGGATTTAGGGGTATCTGGTGGAAACCAGAATACGCGTCAATGAATGACAGTAGCTCACATCCGGCTGTTGAGTCTATGACTTTATCTATTCTAGGGAGCGGAAATGGTTCTTTAGGACACGCCTTATTCAGGTTTGTGTAGTCAATACACATGCGCCATACCACAACCACATTCGAAACATCTTTTTTCTTCTCCACCAGCACCGGATTAGAGAGCCAATCTGGATAGAGTACTTCCATGATAAATCTAGCCGCTAGTAGTCTCGCTATTTGGTCTCCAATGACTTTCCTCCTGTCCTCGGAAAAACGCCAGAGTGGTTGCTTCACCGGCTTAGCCCCGGGTCTTACATTTAATGAGTGCTCAGCCAACTCCCTCGGTACACCTTGCAGATCTTGTGTAGACCAAGCAAAGATATCCCGATTCTCACGGAGGAAGTTGACGAGCTCGCTTTCCTATTTGCTGCTTAACCCGGCACCAATGGTCATAGTGCGCTCTGGGAACTGATCATCGATTGGCACTTTCTTCGTGTCTTTAGTTGCTTGGAACGATACGCTCCCGTGCGGGTTGGTCAGGGCCGACATATGTTGTTGCACGGATTGAGCCAATGCCGCCACTTCCAGTATCTTCCTTTTTTCTTGAGCTATCACGAGTGACTTGGCTAAATTGGATCCGGCTGAGGCGCACTCGATCGAACGCTAGAAGTCCCCTGATATAGTTATCACGCCCCTTGGTCCGAGCAACTTCATCTTAAGGTAGCTAATGTGGGTAGTTGCCATGAATTTGTTTAGCGCTGGCCTGCCGAGTAATGCGTGATAAGCGCTCTCCAGATTCACCACCTCGAATTCCAAGTTCTCAGTGCGGCAGTTGTCTCTTGTGCCGAATAACACGTCAACCCAGACTTTACCAATTGGTTCACAGGAAATACCCGGCACAATGCCATGAAAGGTGGTCCTTGTTGCTTGCAACATGTTCTCTGTTATCCCCAACTTGTGCATGGTATCCTTGTACATAATGTTGATACTGCTGCCATTGTCAATCAATACCTTGGAAAATCTTACATTGAGATTCGGCCCGATGAACGTCGGATCTAGGACCAGAGCGTAGGTTCCTGGGCTTGGCATGACCTTTGGGTGATCCTTGACACTCCATGTAATCTCCTGATCCGCCCAGGGCATATACCTCACCACCACTGGCATTACTGTGTTTACCTCCATATGCCGGTGCTGCAAGATTTTCCGGTCATTCTCTTCCGTGGTGAACACACAGTAGCTTTGATGATGTTACCTGTACTCATTTCGTCCCTCATTCTCATTGTAACCTTGACCTTGTTGCTGGTTATTGCCCACTTGATGTACAACATCCCTTCTTTCTGGGTTCTCGTACCTCGGAGGAGGTGGTGGCAGCATTAGTTGCTGTCCATTCCCCCTATCAGTAATGGTGGCCGGGTGCTTCATTTCTAGGTGCTTCATTCCGAGGTGCCTGAGCATTCCCCGAACTTCCCTGTTCTAATTTTCTCATCCATTCACACTGCCGGGTCGTATGATTCGCCGGAATGTTCGGACTTGGTGTATGAAATTTGCAAGGTTGATCCATCATAGACTCGAAAGTATACCTTGGCCTATCCTTACGTTCCTGCCATTGCTTTTTCTGCTCCGGGGTCCAAGGCTTTCTCCCTTCATTTTTCTGTTGCCAGCTCTGCCCTCTAGTATTTTGGTGTTGACTGGCTCCGGCATTGGATTGATCCCATTCCACTGCTGCGACCTGCTGCGAGTTACACCGATAATCCAGACGCTCATCCCTACTTTTTCCTCGAAAATCATTCCTCCTTGACGATCCGGAGCCATCTCGGCCATAATACTCTTTGTTTGCTTCGCTAGACATTAACCGGGGTTGCGTTGGGTCTCCCAAGGCATACGAATCTGCGATTCCGGATTGTCTCAGCCAAGGTAGTTGGCATATCTCGTTGTAATCTTTGCCACAACATACTTCCATATCTGCATCCCTGAGCGAACCACGCAATAGCTTGTGATTCAATTACTCCTTCGCATGAGTTTTGCACATTGCTCCACCGAGTCAGGAAATCTCTATCTGGCTCATTCGGTCTCTGCCGGCATAACACAAGGGTTTTTGGCCTGTTTGGCCTCTTATAAGTGCTCGAGAAATTACTCACGAATAACTCCTGAAAATCTAACCAACATTTAACGCTTCCTGGTGGTAAGTTGTTCAGCCAAACTCGCGTTGTGATACATTGCAAATGTATCTATAATTTTTGATGTTACATGCTTGGGTTTATCCACTTTCTTGTGTTTTGTCCACACTTTGGAGTACTTTTCACATGATTTCTTGGACTAACCTATTAACAAGAGACACAGTGCCAGCTGCCTGTTTTTTGCTGTTTTTGGTTCGAGGAAGTCAGAAAATGAATATTCTCGGAATTGGACGAGACAAAAGCCAAAGTTGTTATTTTACCGGAAGACATCTGGAGCCAGAATACGAGACGGAGAAGGGATGGGGCCCGACCACACCACCTGGCCATGCGGCCAGGCCTGGCCCGAGCCAGGGGGTGGTCTGGCCGACCCCAGCACCCCCTCGGCCTCTCCTTCCGCCTATATATTGCCTTCGATACCAAAACCCTAAGTAGCCGATGAAAAATCCACGAAAGAATTTGTAGCCACCGTCATCTCCATCCCTAGATCGGGAGGGATCTGAAGATCTTCCCGGCACCCTGCTGGAGAGGGGAATTCACCCTGAAGGCCTTCTTCATCATCATGCAAGCCTCCGGTGTGATGCGTGAGTAGTTCATCTCTGGACTACGGGTCCATGTAGTAGCTAGATGGCTGGTTCTCCTCCTTTGTGCTTTCATGTTTAGATCTTGTGAGCTCCGCTCATGATCAAGATCATCTATTTGTAATTCTGCATGTTGTGTTTGCGGGGATCCGATGGATATTGAGATGCTATTTCAGATTGATTATTGATTCTATCATGTCTTTGTTATTTGTGATCTTGCATGCTTTCCGTTGTTAGTAGCTATCTTGGCCAAGTAGATGGTAGAAACTCCAAGAGTTAGTATTTATGCTCGATAGTGGGTTCATGCCTCTGGTAATCTGGGGAAGTGACAGAAATCTCTAAGGTACTAGATGTGCTGTTGCTACTAGGGAGAAAACAACAATCCTTTGTTCATAGAACAATCGTATTGTTTACTTTACACGCAATTCGTAATGCAATAATCTGTTGCTTGCAACTTAGTACTGGAGGGGGTTCGGATGATAACCTGAAGGTGGATTATTATTCATAGATGCAGTTGGATGACGGTCTATGTATAATGTTGTAATTCCCAATCAAGTCTCAAAGGAGTCAAGATGATTAGTATATGCTTGTATGCTTTCTCGATGTTTGTCAATTGCCCCGCTATAATTTGTTCACCAAGCATGTTATCTATCTTAAGGAGAGCCACCTCTAGTGAACTATGGACCCCGGTCCTTTCTTTTACTTTCAATCTACAATCAAACTGTTTACTGCTTTGTGTTTACTTTCTGCAAACTATTACTTTCTTCCACACAATATGTTTAATTCTTTGTTTTCAGCAACCGGTGAGATTGACAACCTCATCGCAAGTTGGGGGCAAAGTTCTGTGGTTGTGTTGTGCAGGTCTCCACATTGTTGCTGGCACCAGTAGTGCGCCCTGCCAACATTCAGCTAGCTACACCTTTGGGGTGTTTCCTTGCTCCTACTGGATTGATAACCTTGGTTTCTTACTGAGGGAAAACTTGCTGCTGTGCTCATCATACCTTCCTCTTAGGGTTCCCCAACGAGCTCGATATATTTGGGCCATCAACAACTTTTTCTGGCGCCGTTGCCGGGGAGTCAAGGACGTCTTCACAAGGGGAGTCCCTCATAACCAATCTCTTTACTTTGTTATTTTTTGTTTTGCTTAGTTTCTTTTTGCCTTGTTTGCTTGTTTTGTTATAAAAACCACAAAAAAATTAGTTTTACAAGTTTGCTTTATTTATCAAAAACACAAAAAAATAACTACTCTTGAAAACACTAAGTTGTGTGACTTCACTAGCACCAACAACAATGATTTTATGAGCACACCTATTGCTCCACCTGTTCCTGAAGCTACTTTCTTTGAGATAAAACCTGCTTTACTCAATCTTGTTATGAGAGAACAATTTTCTGGTATTGGGAATGAATATGCTGCTGCCCATCTAAATAACTTTGTTGAACTTTGTGAGATGCAAAAGCATAGGGATATATATGGAGATATTATTAAGTTGAAATTGTTTCCTTTCTCTTTGAGAGGAAAAGCTAAATAGTGGTTGAATTCCTTAACTAGGAATAATATTGATTCTTGGACTAAATGGAAAGATGCTTTCATTGGAAAGTACTATCCTCCTGCTAAGATTATATCTATGATAAGTGAAATAATGAAGTTTAAACAATCTGATAATGAACATGTTGCCGAAGCTTGGGTAAGAATGAAATCTTTGGTAAAGAATTGTCCCACTCATGGACTGACTGCTTGGATGATCATCCAAACTTTTTATGCAGGATTGAACTATTCTTCGAGGAACCTATTGGATTCTTCTACTGGAGGTACCTTTATGACCATTACTTTGGGTGCTGCAACAAAGCTTCTGGATAATATGATGGTTAACTACTCTGAATGGCATACTGAGAGAGCTCCACAAGGTAAGAAGGTAAATTCTGTTGAAGAAACCTCCTCCTTGAGTGATAAGATTGATGTTATTATGTCTATGCTTGTTAATGGGAAAGCCCATATTGATCCAAATAGTGTTCCTTTAGCTTCTTTGGTTGCTCAAGAAGAGCAAGTTGGTGTGAACTTTATAAGAAATAATAATTTTGGCAATAATGCTTATAGGAATAATTTTGGTAACAACAATTATAAGCCATATCCTCCCAACAATGGTAATGCTTATGGAAATTCTTACAACAATAATAGGAGTGCTCCCTCTGAACTTGAAGTTATGCTTAAATAGTAAACAAACTGATTTCAATAGAACTATTGAGGAAAAACTCTCTAATGTTGAAAGGAATATATCATCTTTGTCTAAACCCCAAATCCTCTTTGATTAATAAAATGGCTGCTAAAGCTGAAACTAATGATAATCCCTTTGCAGCTACTAATGCCATACAAGTAAGAATTGATGAAAATGTTAGACTATTAGCTGAATTACATGCTAAGATGAAATTGCTAGAAACATTAGTGTTTCTACTATCACCACCACTAGTGTTGAGGCTAGTAATAGTCCTACTACTCTAGATGATAATTTTGATTTTGATCTTGATGGTTGTAACATCTCTAGAGTTATTAAGTTCCTACAAAAGCTTGGTAAAAGTCCCAATGCTAGTGCTATGAACATGGCCTTTACAAAACACATTACTGATGCTCTCATAAAAATTAAAGAAGAAAAGATGAAACATAAATCTTCTATTCCTATAAAACAGGAAGATGGTTGGGAACCCATCATTAATATGAAAGTGAATGATTTTGATTTTAAAGCTTTATGTGATCTTGATAGTAGTGTTTCTATTATGCCTAGAAGGATTTATGATATGCTTGATTTGCCTCCACTTGAAGATTGTTATTTGAATGTCCCACTTGATGATAATGCTAAAAATAAACTCATGGGGAGTCTTAATGATGTTCTTATTATGGTTAACAATGCCTATGTCCCTGTTGATTTCTATGTTTTGGATGTTGAATACAATGCTTCTTGTCCTATTACTTTGGGAAGACCTTTTCTTAGAACTGTTGGTGCCATTATTAATATGAAAGAAGGCACCATTAAATATCAACTCCCACTCAAGAAAGGTATAGAACATTTCCTTAAGAAGAGAGCGAAGATTTCTTTTGCCTCTCCTATGAAAACAAAATTTGGTTTTAATGCTTCTTCATTCGAGAACACTTGATTCTTTTTCTTGCTTCTTATGCCTAACTTAAAGGCGTTAAAGAAAAGTACTTATTGGGAGATAACCCAAAAGTTTTAGATGAGTCTTGGAAGTTATTACTTCAGTAATAACCGCTCCTTATCCTTTTTATTTGCTTTTTGTGCGAAGAGTAACCTCTAATGAGAAAGAAGTAATGATTGGGAAAGTTGCTGTCCCGAAACAGATTTCTGTGCTTCACCGTAAAAAATCGTGTAAAATATCTGAACGTCCTTTTGATGCGTGAATTTTTGTTCTTCTGCTCTAGGTTGTTATCTAACTTTAGTTAGTTCAGCACTTTTTGATTTGAGCAACAGAAGGTCTTCGAAACAATTCGTCTTTACCTGCTGGTCTGTTTTGACAGATTTCTGCCATTTTCTGCATTTGCTTCTTGTTGGTTCCTTTTTGAGTTCTTTTGGGGAATTGAGCTTTTTGAGTGAAGTAATACAGTAGCTAGTGTTTCAATGGAAGTTTATTGGTGTTATAACTGAACCTAAAGACTTATTTTCTTGAGTGCACTAATGTTGCTAATAAAGATTGTGTGAAGTTTTGTATGAGAAATGTTTTTCAGGTGTATGGAAGGAATGAGTAATGAGATGAAGGATGGACTAAAGCTCAAGCTTGGGGATGCCACGCGTGTCACCCCAAGAAATATCCAAGAAGTACAAGCGTCAAAGCTTGGGGATGCCCAAGGCATCCCCTTCTTCATCAATAAAAATCCCAGGTTTCTTCCAAACGCTTCATTTTTATTGTTTCATGCACAGTTGTGTTGTTCTTTGAGCGTCTTTGTTTTCGTTTTATTTTTTCGTTTGCTTTTGTTTCCTTAGTTTGATGAATAAATTGGTTGGACCCCCTATTTCATACATTGGTTTTCAAATAGTTTGGTTTGGTTTGGAAAAGAGTAGGAAAATTCATGCTTAAGTGTTAAAGAGAGCTTGTTTTTGACTGTGGCCTATGCTTTGTCATGCCATGCTTGATATTGTTTTGCCTTTATGCTTAGTATTATATGCTGTAGCATTACTTGTTATAAACAATTGAGATTGCTTAATGTGCCTTGGATGAATCATGTGTTGTTTTAGCATATTAAAGCATAGTATAGTGGTATTCTCCTTTGATGCTTTATTTGGGTTGACTGGGCGCATGCTCACACCATGTTATGACTATCTCAAGTCACCATAAGCCTTTATGATCCTTTCGTTTTCAACTTGTAGTATCACTTTATGCTTTGATCAAGGATGTTTTGTCGCTCTGCATGATTATGGCCATTATTTCTCTCTTAGTTTGTCGCTCCCAGTCTTTTGCTAGCCTCCATATCCAAGTATGAGTTCCACTCATGCATCCAACTCCCTAAACCAAGTTATTCCAAAGAGTCTACCATACCTACCTATTAGCATATGCTATTCTAAGTATATTCATGCTTTTGTTTACCTTCCAAATTAAACTTGTTATGAGAAAACTAGTGATTAAAGCTCTCACGAACTTGATGGCACACTTTACTTTTCTTGCCCTTAATAAACTTGAACCATTGTGTCGTCTATGTTCTATATGCTTGCACTTATTTGTTGGGGATTAGCAGAACCATGCTGTCAGGGGGAACGCTTTCAACATTGCACGGGTACTTTGTACCTAGTTGATATCATGCTCTTTTGTCTATGGATGTCGTCAGTGTGAAATGAAAGGGGAGCTTGTAAATCCATGTAGTTATGTATATGTGTTAGAGAAACTCCTGGGCCGCTGGTCTAATCCATGCTGACATGGTGGAAACCTGCAGCGTAACCATAATGAGCTGTCTATGAAGCATTCTTCTTATTAAAAAAGAGTCCTATATTGAGAAAAAATAGAAAAAGAAAAAAAAGAGATGATGAAAAGAGGAAAGAGAGAAAAAGCACCATATTCCCATGGTAAATAAGAAGATTGCTGAGATGCTTGTTGTCTACTTGCCTTGTCATTTTGATATGGGGATTCTTCCGTATCATCGGGCAAGGGGTACCCCGTTGGCGGTTCTCTATGATACACATGTACTTACGATGACAAGAACTTACCGGTGACTAAACTTGAGTAGCATGAGGAGTGACCCTCGTATTCAAGGGACATGAGATTTCTAACTTATACTTCGTCAAGCATGTACACCATAGTTTGTTCACTTTAACCTTAATCACTTCAAGATGCTTATGTTAGGGGCAATGAGAGCTGAAAGCTATAAGTACCATAATTTTTGGAAGCTCTTTATGAGACTTGAATCCCTGCTTCCTTCTATGAAGGCTTTTCTTCCACCATTATATTGAGTCTCCACCTTCTAACTTTATGAACCTACTTTGAGAGCATAGTGGCCATTCTTAGTTCTATGTGCATTGTCCCAATACTAGTTGATTGATGCATAACTTGATATTGCTTGTTTTAAACTATTTGTATCTATTCACTATTATGAACTTTGAAGGTGTCCTATGCATTTATGTTGGCTACTCTATGAGGGACAAGCTGAATGCTATTATGCTATGTTTTCTTTATGTGAAACAAACAAATGTCTTGCAAAGCATTGTTATTCATGAATCTTTTGTTTGTGCCTTTTCATGCTGCAACATAGTTTCTTTGTCTTATTGATATAACCTTGTCTTTCATGTTATGGTTGAAGTACTATGATCCTAGCTTTGAATGTTTTACAAATACTTTGATCAAATTTATGATGGTGCATGTCACCTAAAAAATTATTGTTTCTTTTTATAACTTACCTACTCGAGGACGAGCAGGAGTTAAGCTTGGGTATATTGATACATTGCAAATGTATCTATAATTTTTGATGTTCCATGCTTGGTTTTATCCACTTTCTTGTGTTTTGTCCACACTTTGGAGTACTTTTCATATGATTTCTTGGACTAACCTATTAACAAGAGCCACAGTGCCAGCTGCCTGTTTTCTGTTGTTTTTGGTTGCAGGAAGTCCGAAAATGAATATTCTCGGAATTGGACGGGACAAAAGCCAAAGTTGCTATTTTACCGGAAGACATCTGGAGCCAGAATACGAGACGGAGAAGGGCTGGGGCCTGGCCACACCACATGGCCGTGCGGCTAGGCCTGGCCCGCGCCCGCCTCTCCTTCCGCCTATATATTGCCTTCGATACCAAAACCCTAAGTACCCGATCAAAAATCCATGAAAGAATCTATAGCCGCCGTCATCTCCATCCCTAGATCGGGAGGGATCTGAAGCTCTTCCCGGCACCCTGCCGGAGAGGGGAATTCAGCCTGGAGGCCTTCTTCATCATCATGCAAGCCTCTGGTGTGATGCGTGAGTAGTTCATATTTGGACTACGGGTCCATGTAGTAGCTAGATGGCTGGTTCTCCTCCTTTGTGCTTTCATGTTTAGATCTTGTGAGCTCCGTTCATGATCAAGATCATCTATTTGTAATTCTGCATGTTGTGTTTGCGGGGATCCGATGGATATTGAGATGCTATTTCAGATTGATTATTGATTCTATCATGTCTTTGTTATTTGTGATCTTGCATGCTTTCCATTGTTAGTAGCTATCTTGGCCAAGTAGATGCTAGCAACTCCAAGAGTTAGTATTTATGCTCGATAGTGGGTTCATGCCTCTGGTAATCTGGGGAAGTGACAGAAATCTCTAAGGTACTAGATGTGCTGTTGCTACTAGGGAGAAAACAACAATCCTTTGTTCATAGAACAATCATATTGTTTACTTTACACACAATTCGTAATGCAATAATCTGTTGCTTGCAACCTAATACTGGAGGGGGTTCGGATGATAACCTGAAGGTGGATTATTAGTCATAGATGCAGTTGGATGACAGTCTATGTATAATGTTGTAATGCCCAATCAAGTCTCAAAGGAGTCAAGATGATTAGTATATGCTTGTATGCTTTCTCGATGTTTGTCAATTGCCCCGCTGTAATTTGTTCACCCAGCATGTTATCTATCTTAAGGAGAGCCACCTCTAGTGAACTATGGACCCTGGTCCTTTCTTTTACTTTCAAGCTACAATCAAACTGTTTACTGCTTTGTGTTTACTTTCTGCAAACTATTACTTTCTTCCACACAATACGTTTAATCCTTTGTTTTCAGCAAAACCGGTGAGATTGACAACATCATCGCAAGTTGGGGGCAAAGTTCTGTGGTTGTGTTGTGTAGGTCTCCACGTTGCTTGCCGCACCGGTAGTGCTCGCCAACGTTCAACTAGCTACACCTTTGGGGTGTTTCCTTGCTCCTACTGGATTGATAACCTTGGTTTCTTACTGAGGGAAAACTTGCTGCTGTGCTCATCATACCTTCCTCTTGGGGTTCCCCAACGAGCTCGATATATTTGGACCATGATGCTGGTCCTTCCAACATTTGCGGCACATATCTCACTGCCCATCTCAAATTTCCTGTTGCGATCTTGACTGCTGTACCATAGTCAATCAGCCAATCCTCTGGCCTGGTACTACCATCATAAGTTTGGGTTCCTCTAGCCAGCTGAAAGTTCAGCACTGGTGGCTCGTTCATGATCGGGGGCCCAAACATGCTGGACCCGGTGGACCTTGTATCTCAATTTGCTCCGACCTATAGATCCTGTCCAACTTCAACCTTGCATCATCTGGCTGCAAGTTCCTGCTTCCCAGCCGTGATCCAATTACGTGGTGATTCGGTCTGGGGTATCCATCATTTACCATAGCCGAATAACCATCATTGTATCTTTCCTGATTCGGATGTGCATGATGCTGTTGTGCTGCTTGTCCCGCACTCCCCTCTTGCCGAGGTATGCGTTGTTGCTGTGTCCGAGGTAAATTTTGCCCCGCTCCCACAGGATCGCGCTGTCCGGCATTGCCATTGGCAACATTTCTTTGACCGGTGTTGCCTTGGTCACGGTTACCTCGGGCAGCCACACCTCGGCTGGTACTATGCCGGTCCTCATCAATTTGCACTGCTTTGCCTTTTCCAGCCCTTACTGGGTCATAATGAACCATTTGCTTGTCTCTTCTTTCGGACTCCACTACCTCTTCTCTCCTGGGATTATGACCCGGAGACGATGCTGCTCCTCTGGATCTTGCCGGGTTATTTCTGGCCGAATGTACCACCTGTGAGGCCCCTGGCGGTGCTGGGTTAGCCTTATTTATTTCTTCATTTTGTTGGCATGCAACTCTCAACAAGTGATTTACCCTCTCTTGCTGCCTTTGTCGGGCCTCTCCGGTTAAACCTTCTAACTCGGTTGCGGCCGCATTTGCTGCCATGAGGTTCTTTTCTGGGGTACTGTACCGATCCAACCCTCCTGTTACTATCATGGCTGTCTGACCCGGCCTAGGCTCGTACTCCTTGTCAATCTCAGTGATCAGGTTCCTGCCCCGGATTTTCACTCCATTGATACGGTTTGCCTTAGCATACTCTCTCAAGGTGATGTTCAACGACTGATGCAGCTCTGCTACTTTCTTTGCTCCAGCTAACATTTTCCGCCTAGTTTCGTCTAACTCAACTTGTGCCTAAGCCGGATCTACCGTAGGTGCTATTGGTGTTGCTAAGCTATCTATCGCTTGCTGGAACACATTCTCTGGCCTCTCTAGCGGGGGAAACCTAGACCTGGTCTGTTTTGGTGTTACCTCTGGCTCTGGCGCCGGATCTTTGCTTGGTCCTGCGTCTGGCACGGTCATCAGGACCTCAACGCTACTAGTGGGGCGAGTGATACGCACACCATGAGCTGCGCTGAGAGGTGGCTCGCCTCCCTCGACGATGTGCCGCCGGTGAATGCAGGACTCGTCCATGCTGACGTAGATCTTGTGCGTGCCAAGCTTGAGGAAGACGCCGTTGCGCGGTGGAGGGTGCCTGCCGAAGCTTCCCGCGTTGTCGCTGATGTAGTCCAGCGCTCCAAAGCGCTGAACCAAGCCTGAGACGATACGCTCGCCGATGCTTGAGAAGTTTCCCGTCTGAATTTTCACCCCTGCTAGCACCGCTAGCCCCACGGTGGGCGCCAACTATCGTGGTGGTGGCACGGCAGATGGCATGGATAGGCTAAAGATGGGGCCAATGAGTTCTAGGAGAATCCAGGGAGGGAGAACGTGGTGATTCCACGCACGGAAGTTCTTGTATATTCTCTATCAATGGTGTTTACAAGTGCTCCTGAGGCTCTCAGCAAGAAGGAGACGATGTCTCTTACTCCCTGCCAACTAGCCCTAGAGTTCTACCTTAGATAGAGAATGATTGATCGATCCGCCAGCCCCTCTATGGAGGCCCCAGTGCTCCTTATAGAGGGGAGCCCGGGTTACAATTCTAGGGCACAGGTGGCAGCATATTCTACGAATATGCTCCTTTCCTAAAGCAGATGCTTCTTTATTCCCTTTAACAGCTCGTCCGGGCTTTGGACGTAACCCATGGTGTAATCCTTGTCTTTTGGCGTCACTAGACATGGGCTACGTCATCCGGCTTTGCCCGCGTCACCTTGGTCACCCCTGACCCGCTGGTCCTCTTCTTTACTTTACTTTGCTCATGCTACAGCTAATAAAGCCACCTTTTGACCAGCGGGGGATTCCTTCTCTTGGAATCTAAGATAATCCGGCTAGCATATAGCTAATCCGGCTTACCCATTTACCTGCAAAACAGATAGACATGGTCGACATAAATCTTATGCCAGCCAGACCATTGTCAAGGAGATGCTCCATGGGCTAGGTCACACCGTGATTCGGCCTGCCTTGAGGTGACCCGGTCAGCACTTGATTTGACCGTGTTGTACCCCGACTAACTCGGCCCTTATACCCCGATGTTACCCTACCCCGGGGTATCCCCCAACAGCTGGGATCCGAACTGTCCTGGTTGTAGTCCGCGTGCTGCATGACAACCCCAGCTCTACCGCGTGCCCCATCAGTCCCTGCCGCGTGCACCAAGGAGTGCTGCGCAAGCTGCCTGCCCGCGCTAGTCAGCTTCTATACCGTCGCTACATGGCAAAGAAAACGCTGCTTTTCTGCAATGACACACTTTCAGTCAAAAGCCGATCGTCTGCCGCAACATAGTTTTGCCCGCTTTTCTGCCATGGATTGTTTGCGTCAGTGTTGTTCTTTTTGCGTCCACATAGCGTACCTTGTTGAGCCATAGTTAGCCTTTCTTTGTGTCTAGCACTATCCTACCAGACTAGCATCTTTCTTTGCTCTACGGGCTGCTCACTAGGTTATTAGTGCTCTGTGTTTTTGTTCTGCTGTGCTTTGTTTACTTACATGTTTGTGTCCTGCAAGAAAATAGTCAAAAAAAGAACAAGAAAAAGAAAAGAGACAAATATATAAAAGAGATATAAAAAAGAGCGGAAAAGAAACCGCAAGAGAGAAAAGTTTACTGTCAGGCTTGAGTTTTGCTATCTAGTGCACATCCTGACAGTGTTGTTCCTTTGGTTTGCACCTGTAGATTGAACAATCTTGTGCCTGTATACACGGAGCTTGTTGCTAGCGTCTTTCCTTGTGCATTGCAACACGAGTGTTACTCCGACTTACATCTTTTGTGCTCTTGTTTATAGTTGCTTTGCCCCATTTATCTCCACTGTGTGTGTTTTCCGTGGGTCTTGTGTCATACGTCCAGCACTAGGATTTGGTACTTTGGCGTGTAGGTATCCTCACCTAGAGCCCCACCATATACCCTGGTTGACGTGTGATAGTTTTTCCCCTCGGTATTTGCATCATCACATCCGTGCATGTGTTTCTGATCATCGATTGGTAAGCATTGCTAATTCACTTTGGAGCAGTAAGATTTCCTTTCTTTGAGTTGCTTAGTGATTTTGGGCTCCACCATACACAGATTTTGCTTTGTGCACTAACATACTAATCATGTCTACTGGTGATGAGTTTGATGTGATGCAGAAAAAGGACGCTAATACCCCAGCTTTGTGGAGTGACTTTGAAGGGTTACGTGACCACTTGCAGGGTACGATTCAGCTGACAACCGATGCCCTTGATGAAGAAGTTCAGGCGGTACAAACCAAGCTGCAAGGGATAGATACAATAGTCAACACCATTCCAACACAAGTGACTGCTCTTCAGACTTCAGTTGATACCTTGACTCAATCGATGGAGGCAATCCGCGTGTTGTTTCAGCGTAATGAAGGGAAACACCATGAGCAACACTTTGATGATGCTAGATTTGGTGATAATGGGGAGAACGCAAACCCATTTGCATTTGGTCACGGTGCTTATGCTCGTGGGTACCATGGCCGGGGGAACGCCCCTCCTGCGGCTCAGCGTGTTCCATTGTTTCCGGCTACAGGGGTTGGGCCACGCCCCGATGAGGGTCCAGCCATGCCGAAATTTTCGATTCCCCAGTTTCATGGCAATGATGTTGAAGAATACCTCAACTAGGAGCTCAAATTGGAAAAGTTATGGCATTTGCATGAGTACACTTAGGATAAGAAAGTGAAGTTGGCATCTTCTGTGTTTGAGGGCCTCGCTTTGATATGGTGGGATCATGTTTGCACTTCTCGTGCCGAGGACAGGGCTCCTACTATTGCTAGTTGGCGTGCTATGAAGGAAGAGATGCGACATCGTTTTGTTCCAGCCAATTATGTTCATTCCCTATATGATAAGTTGACAAATTTGAAGCAAGGCCTGAAGACAGTGGATGAATATTTCTATGAGATGGAGATGATAATGCAGCGTGTTAAACTCCGCGAGCCAGAAGACCAAACAATGTAGCATTTCCTTGCTGGATTATCTTTCAAGATTCGGAGCATTGTTCGGCATCACCCTTATGCGGATATGTCAAAGCTCTTGCATCAGTCTAGAGAGGTTGAAGCTACTGTGGCCGAGGAGGCAAGATTTGCAGAATGTTCTCCATCGGCTAGGGGATGTTTTCCATCATGTTCCCCCTCTACTGGTCAGAATTCTGGTGGTGTTCATGAGGCTAGTTCTGTTGGTGATCGTGTGAGTACCCCAGCGAAACCTGCTGCATCCAACAACAAGCCTACACCTGCTATGAGTGGTTCGGGTTCCACTACTTCTACAACCAGGAACATGGATATAAGTTGTCACACATGTGGCGGCAAGGGACACTTCAAGCGTGCCCCAATAAGAAGACTATGATAGTTGATGCGTCTGGTGGGTACGAGACTGGGGATGATGCTGATCTGTTTGATGAGGAGCATGATGAGGTTCCTGAGGATGTTTACTATTGTGATGCTTCTCCAAATCCTGTGTTTGTGTGTTCTCCGAGGGTCTTGCAAGTTAGCCCAAGTCCAGTTGATCAAAGATGAAATTTATTTCAAACACGGGCTGATGTGAGTGAAGGAAGAGTATGCAGAGTCATTATCGATGGAGGAAGTTGCAGAAACTTAGCTAGTAAAGAGCTTTGTACCAAGGTGAAATTGAAATACTATCCACACCCTAGCCCATATTTTATTCAATGGTTAAGTGATGTTGGTGAGATGAAGGTTAATCATATGGTACGCATGGAGTTTCAGATTGGGGCCTACAAAGATGTGATCGAATGTGACGTAGTTCCTATGACAGTTTACCATCTTTTGTTGGGTCGTCCATGGCAATATGATCGTGATGTTTATCACAATGGGAAAGCCAATACATATCAGTTTAATTGGCAAGGCAATGATGTGATTCTAAGACCCATGTCTCCACAGGCAATTGTTAATGAGTCTCGTCAGAAAACTGAAGTAAATCTTGAGCATGAGCATGCAAGAACACAACGACAAGACCCTTCATTGACAGTGCATGATCACACTTCTTCGGCCGCGGCACATTTTATAGCCTGTTTTGTTGCCGCGGCATAGCTTTCTAGCTATTTTGCTACCACGGCAAAGTGCACCAATCAGTTCTCTGCCGCGGCAGAGATTGCTGCCATTTCTCTGCCGCGGCATAGCAGTGTGGCCCAGATCCCTGCTGCGGCACATGACTAGGCCAGTTTTCTGCCGCGACACAGCAGTGCTGCCCAGATCTCTGCCGCGGCACAGGAACAACCCAGTTTTCTGCCGCGGCACAACACCAAGCAGTTTTCTGCCATGCCATAATCCAAGGAAAGTTTGCCTGCTGCACCAATTCTGTCTGCATATCCTGATGGTGGGGTTGATTCTTTCATACTAATGTCAACAAAGGAAGATTTGAGAGAATTTGGGGATGATCCCTCTGCTGTTCCACTAGTGCTGGTCTACAAGGGTGAAATTTTGGTTTCTAACAACATGACCCCTCTCTCTATGGGTGTTTCTACTGTTTTGCAGGAATTCAGTGATGTGTTTCCGGAAGAAGTACCCAATGGTTTGCCGCCATTGCACGGTATTGAGCATCAAATTGATTTGATTCCTCGAGCATCGTTGCCTAATCGAGCACCTTACCGAACAAACCCCGAAGAAACTAAAGAGATTTAGAAACAAGTACAAGCACTTCTTGATAAAGGGTATATTCCAGCGAGCCTTAGTCCTTGTGTTGTTCCTGTTATTTTAGTACCTAAGAAAGATGGTACATGGCGCATGTGCGTAGATTGTAGAGCTATTAATAACATCACTATTCGATATCGTCATCCTATTCCCCGTTTAGAGGATATGTTAGATGAATTGAGTGGTGCTGCTGTTTTCTCCAAAATTGATTTGCGTAGTGGTTATCATCAGATTAGGATGAAGGAAGGGGATGAGTGGAAAACTGCCTTTAAAACGAAATTTGGTTTATATGAGTGGTTAGTCATGCCTTTTGGTCTCACTAATGCACCTAGTACTTTCATGAGATTAATGAACCATGTTTTGAGAAATTTTATAGGCAAATTTTTGGTTGTGTATTTTGATGATATATTAATTTACAGCCGCAATGAAATAGAACATATTGATCATATTCGACAAGTTTTGCATGTGCTACGCGATGCTAAATTGTATGGTAATCTTGAGAAGTGCACTTTTTGCAAAGACAAGGTCATCTTTCTAGGATATGTTGTTTCTAAGAATGGAGTTGAGGTAGATAATTCTAAAATTGTAGCAATACAAAATTGGCCTACTCCAATGAATGTTAGTCAAGTTAGAAGTTTTCATGGGCTTGCTGGTTTCTATAGACGATTTGTGAAGGATTTTAGTACTATTGCTGCACCTTTGAATGAATTAACTAAGAAAGGTGTTGAATTTGTTTGGGGACCAGCCCAAGATAATGCTTTTGATGAGTTGAAAAGATTGCTTACTTCTGCGCCATTGCTTGCACTACCTGATTTTCATAAGCAATTTGAGATTGAGTGTGATGCTAGTGGCATCGGTATTGGTGGTGTGTTGATGCAAGAGGGACGACCTATAGCTTATTTTTCTGAGAAGCTTAGTGGTGCTCGTTTGAACTATCCTGTTTATGATAAGGAATTATATGCTCTTGTGCGTGTACTTGAGGTTTGGCAACATTACTTGTGGCCGAAAGAGTTCATTATACATTCTAATCATGAAGCTTTGAAATATTTGAAAGCACAATCAAACTTGCATAGGCGCCTAGCAAAGTGGGTTGAATTTATTGAGTCTTTTCCGTATATTATTAAACATAAGAAGGGAAAAGACAATATTGTAGCTGATGCTCTCTCTAGGAAAAGTATGTTGTTAACACAACCACGATGTGAGAGTTCCTAGTTTGGAGAGTTTGTGTGATTTATATGCTACTGATCATGATTTTGCTGCTCCATATAAGTTGTGTGTTAATGGGAAAGCTTCGGAAAAATATCATATTCATGATGGGCACTTCGTTCGAGCTAACAAACTGTGTGTTCCCAAGTCGTCTGTGCGTTTGCTCTTATTACAGGAATCACATGCTGGTGGATTGATGGGCCACTTTGGGCGTGATAAAACACTACTCATGCTCGCTGATCAGTTTTATTGGCCTAGGATGAGGCGTGATGTGGACAGATTTGTCAAACGTTGCATTACTTGCAACACTTCCAAGTCGAAGTTGAAGCCTCATGGTTTGTATACTCCTCTACCTACACCTACTACTCCATGGGAAGATATTAGCATGGATTTTGTATTAGGATTGCCTAGAACTAGGAGAGGACATGATTCTATATTTGTGGTAGTGGATCGTTTTTTCTAAGATGGCACATTTTATTGCCCACCACAAGAGCGACGATGCGTCGCATGTTGCTAATATATTTTTAGGGACATTGTGTGCTTACATGGAGTACCAAGGAAAATTGTTTCTGACCGTGATGTGAAGTTCATGAGCTATTTTTGGAAGACGCTTTGGGGTAAACTAGGAACAAAATTATTATTCAACACTACTTGTCATCCCCAAACTGATGGACAAACAGAGGTGGTGAATCACACATTATCACAGTTGTTGTGATCTATGGTCAAGAAGAATCTGCGTGTTTGGGAGGATTGCTTACCCCATGTCGAGTTTGCATATAACATGGCTGTACACTCTACCATGCAGTTGTGTCCTTTTGAGGTGGTGTATGGTTTCAAACCCATCACACCACTCGATTTGCTGCCTCTTCCTATTCAAGAAAGAGAAAATATGGAGGCTACCAAGAGGGCAGATTTTGCGAAGAATATACACGTGAAGACAAAAGAAGCTATTGAGAAGAAGGGCAAGGACAATGCTAGCCGTGTCAATAAGAAGTGAAAGGAGGTGCTATTTCAGCCAGGGGACATGGTTTGGGTTCATTTTCGCGAGGACAGTTTTCCAGAGAAGCGTAAGTCAAAGCTACTTCCTCGGGGTGTTGGTCCTTACAAGGTTCTTGCCAAGATAAATGACAATGCTTAAAAGATAGATTTTCCTATTGAGGAGTATGGTGTCAGTAATTCTTTCAATGTGTCTGATTTGACACCCTATGAAGAAGAAGATATTGATGTGTCGGGGTTGATGCCTTTTGAAGGGGGGAGGATGATGAGGACATCTCTACCATTCTTCCATTATTCAATGAAGATAATGATGCAAAGATTCAAGATAATAATGAAATCAGAATTGGACCTATTACAAGGGCTAGAGCCAAGTTATTGAAGCAACATGTGCATTCCTTCTTAGTTGGTTCTGGAATATTGTTTGATAAGAATTTTATGCTACCTAAATCTTTGCATCTATGTTTGATCAGGTATGAGGAAGACCAAGGAGCTGATGAAGAAGCATCCACGCTGCAGCAGAAGAAAGAAGAAAAGCTTCTCTGCCGTGGCAGGATTTTGGTCGATTCCCTGCCGCGGCAGGAGGTTGGCGCCAGGGGAGGAGCGGGAGGCATGCGCCAGGAGGAGAACCAGAAGGGGGCGGGATCACCCCGCGTGCGTGGCCTGTGAGCCGCTTTGGCCAAGCCCTAAGGGGATGGTCTGTATCTGACTCGGCCCCACCTGGTTCGAGTTTTAGATGTGTGCGGCTAGACTCCCATAAAGCCATCCGCCACCCCCTCCTTTATTCTTTAGACTTGTTTTAGACTAAGAACCCTAGATTGGATTGCTGTAAGCATTCCTCTTAAATCCTCCGATATTGTGATTGTGTTTCGCTAGACAATATCAAATTGGCTCTAATTAAGTGTTATCTGTCGTTCCACTAAGAATTGGTAGATTGCAAACCTTTCGTGATCCGGGATCATGTGCGCAAGTGTGTGGTGTTGCGATATCCATAGGGCCGAAGATCTGTTGCATTGGCAATGGGGGAGCGACCGAGCAATAGTTCATCAGCGTCTCACAAGTTATCTCCATCGACATCGTCATCGTCTACGCAGCTCACTGAGAAGATCGGGCCACCCCTTATCATCGAGGCACCGAGGTATGCACCGATATCACCGATATAAGTTCGGTTTTCCAGATCTATTAATCGAGTTAGGTACCGACTGATTCGGTTTCGGTCATATCAGGTTCGGTCTATGTCTTTTCGGGGCGGTTATTCAGTTCTTGAGTTTTATGCCTAGTCCTACATATACCCAACATAATTTCCTCTCTAGTCCTGGAGGCAAATATTACATGGTCGACTTCACATAATATCTGGAGAGAAAACCAACATATAATCATGAACCAAAGTTATAGATCATCTTTATTTCATATCATAATATTGCTAGGGTTTATCCATCTCCCCAAGAACAAAGAGATAATCAATAACATCATCATAGATATATGAAATGAATACGAGTAGATGGATGGTAACAAGTGCAAATCCACAATAGTAATTGGAATTATAACAAGATGAGAGTAAATGAGATGGGAATGGTGGTGATGAAGATGTAGCAGTTGATGATGGGGATGGTGCCTTAGCCTCCAATGATCCATGTAGCAGCAAGGATGATGCCTTATGCAAGTTCCCCCTTTAGATGCCTTCCGTAGGTGAGGTTTCTATACGTTTTGGTGTCTCTGAATGTCGGATTGATGCTCGTTAAACCTTATGGAGTTCCTCTTCGTGATGCTTTTTCTCCCAAGTGCGTGGTAAATCATAATAATAACTTTTATTACTTAAAAAATATCATATTTTTGTCCAATGTGACAGCTGAAAGTGACATGTTCATCAATGCCTCAATTTTTTGGGATCTTGTGGAAACATGCATAAAAGGTGCACGTGAGCGCCGTAAAATACTAAAACCTGACCACTACTCATGCAAAAACACAAGGCAAATATGCTTCAAAAATGTATTCATCAACTTCTCCAAGCTTAGACTCTTGCTCGTCCCCGAGCAAGATAAGAGGTTCAAAGGACAACGTAATCATGTTCATGAAGCTAGATTTGTTAACATCCATGAGGCGTTTGAAGCAACAATTATAATATCGTATATAGAATCACATCGTGAACTCTATCACACTTCCACAACTCAAATGACTTAAAGGCTTTCACACCTTAGTAGTAATAGTTCGTATGAATTTTAGTTACTAGCACATCATAAAATCATCAAGTTAAATTGAGTGAGTTTTCGAGTTAAGGGTTCACAACATAGAAACAAAAAATTCCTACGATAAGAATGCCAATTGCGCCAAGATCTAATCCAGTAGATGCTAGTAACGAGTAAGAGGGTAACCAGAAAACTAACCCTCGAAGACAGAAAGCCTTTTATGAAAATTGATTTCGATATTGATGTAGTCGATCACTTGCCAATCTCAAGATCGTTTGAAGAACGCCACAACCCAGTAGCGTATACGTTCTCGATCACACGTCCGACTCCCGACAACCTTCGTGCCTCTACTCTAGAGAGCAGCGAAAGGAGTAGATACATCTTACTCCGGGAATCCAATAGAACATGTACCTTGCTAATCCGAGACCACATAGGAAATGCTAGAGGGGAAGAGAACCTTCACGAGGAGGTGGTGCAAATGGAGAGGAGGAGGCCTCCTTTTATAGCGGAGGTTGCAGCCCAAGGGGGCTTGGCCACCGGCCATGGAGGTGCCCCCACCTCTCCCCTCATTCATGTGGATGGACTCTCCACTCACATAAAACACTCTTCCACTCACATGCGTTAATTACCCACTAGCATAAATGCATTTTTCTCTTTAACTAAAACTCTTTTATTTATTTTATTCAGAATTTTGTTAATTACTTTAATTAACAAACATTCACATAAAACCCCTTGCATTGTTTCGATATTACACCTAAAACCATTTTTAGTGATTTGACCTGGAACAATTTTGGTGATCATCGAAACAATTTCAGCTCTAACAAATTTATTCTCGGATATATTTTACCTACCAACTTAGTGTCGGAGAACCTTAAGTGTGTCACCATATGGTTCGCGAATAATGCAGACATGATAAAGACACTTCTCATATCAATAATCAGAAATGGGACCTAGAGATCTATACCGACTCCTACGCGTTCAATGATAACTCTTGTGATCGTGTGAACCATCAACGTCATACCCATTTCATTTTGTATCGTGATACTTTACTTGTTCGAGATAAGATCATAGGTATCAACCATAACCTAGTTCAATCTCGTTCCCGACAAGTACTATTTACTCATTATGTGACACAACATCCTTGCGACCTAGTCACGTGCTTGTAAGCGGTGTTGATGTGATATCACCGAGAGGGACCAAAGTATATCTCTCTGTCATTAGGATGGATAAATCCCACTCTTGATCCATGAGCCTCAACATAACAATTTCGGAATACCTTAACCCACCTTTACCCTATTATGATGTGACGTTTGATGTTATCAAAGTACTCTTCCGGTGTTAGAAATTAACACGATCTCATGGTCTAAAGATTAGGAATACTTCGTATGTGATTGATGTAGCAATGTATACTTAATGACTATATCATATTGCTAAATCTACTTTGGGTGTATGTTCATCGTATCATTCTTCTAATGGTATGATCTCGTTATTACCAACATCTAGTGTTCGTGATCAAGAAACCTTGATCATTTGTTAATCAACGAGCTAGTATAATGAGAGGTATAACTAGGAACTCTGGTTTGTTTTATTAAACACACATGTATTAATGTTTCCGATTAATACAATTCTAGCATGAGAAATAAACATTTATCATAAACATGAATAAGATAATAACCATTTATTATTGCCTCTCGGGCATATTCCCTTCAGTCTCCCACTTGCACTAGAGCCAATAATCTAGTTGATACTTGCGCATTTTAACACCTATGGCTTTCCGGTGTTGTTCATATGCACCGCTTGTGGTAAACCTAATCTCCATATCTAACGCTTTCAGGTCTGTGTATATTTGCATGTCTTTGCGTCTCTACGCATCACTCATTCCCAAATAAGATGGCATTGTATAAATTTGGTCCTTTGGTGAGACCTTAATTTCTCGGGGTTAAAACATGTTGATACTATTGTCGTACAATAGATCTTCATAGTATTATCCAGCTTGGAATTGCAACTAGTTTGATTAACAAACTTCTTGACACAAATGCCCTCCTTAGCTGCTACTAGAGCAGTCATATACTCAGCCTTTGTTGTAGTACCCGTCATAATGTTTTTAACTTTGAAACTCATCCAAATCCATCATGGAACTTTCTTCCATTATATTGTGCCACCTTAACCTATAGCCTAAATTGAGATAAACTTAATTTGTATCTTGTGACAAAACTAGTACCCATGTAACACTTTACAATGAACTATCTGTCTAGTATCAGTGTAACACTTTACAATGAACTATCTATCTAGTATCAATGTAACACTTTACAATAAACTATATTTCTAGCATCAATGTAACACTTTACATTGAACTATCTGTCACCTCTACATATAGAATATATTCACAGTTCTTCCAAAGCTCATACGAATATCCTTACTATTGCCCAATCATCATCTTATAAGTCACCCTGGTACATGCTCATAACATTTAGAGCATAGGACATATATGGATATGTACATATCACGGTATTATTGATCAAGATATTCATGTGATTTTACTCACAACGTGTCAAAACACTTGAATCTCGTTTCACTCACCAAGTGTCAAAACAGTTGAATCTTGATTCAACCTATTCCATGTGGCAAGAACCTTTCTCATCGTTTCCATATTGAACTCATTCAATATTTCATCTATGTACATTTTGTACAACCATATTAGTGTCTCAATCTATCCATACAGACTTTGATGTCTAATATTCTGATTTTGCCTATCTTCCATCAAAATCTTAATTTTAATGAAATTCTTAACATGTGTTAATAAAAGATACATAATTTCTAATCAACAACATGTCTTCTACATAATGTATTAGAAATATGTCTCAGTGCTCCCACTTAATTTCTTGCAAATGTAAGCATCTTCATCATCTCTCATGAAATTAAACATTTTAACAGTTTCATCATGGTGAAGATTCCAACTCCGTGATGCTTACTTCAACTAGTGAAGTTTGCATGCCCTTTTAGCATCCTTTGAATCAACAAAAACCTTCGAACCGTGTCATGTACACGTCCTCGGTAACCATTGTATTAAAACAATGTTGTTTTGTCTGTTCAACTACCATATACCCAAATTGACATATGTAGTGGTTGCTACCATAATCCATGTAGACTAAATATCACTGTGAATGACCGAATCTTGTCGGTGTCAACTCCTTGAACATTGTCGCAAAATCGTTTTTGACATGTCGACTATTTCATAGATGTGAAACATCCATGTCTATTTCTTTATAGATCCAAATATGGCTGATAGGCTTCATGCCTTTCAGAGGGTCTTCAAAGTTCAGAAACATGATTTCTTGTGTATGGAACTAGCACGGATTTTATGGCTTGTAGCCATTTGACGGAGTCAGGGCCCATCATCGATTCTTTGCATGTTGTCGCTTCATTATTGTCAAACAATAATGATTCAATCTCAAATCTTACTATTTGATTGTTTACCCGACCTACGTGGTTCAATAGGAACTTAGATCTTTGTGAGCACAACCTTTGAGGCACGGGAGCCATGAGCATTGTAACTGCCTCCGCGTCACTTTTTGGCGATGCGCTACTTAGCACATGTTGCTTAGGTTCATTAACCTAATGAAAGTTCTATTGTCCTCCCACTTAACTTTTGCAAAAAATTCCTTCTCAAGAAACTTGATGTTCCAAGCGACAAACACTTTTGTCTTCCATGTTATGGAGGAATACCCAACAATTTTTTTGGAATAACCTACAAAAACTTGCTTATCCGACTTTGGTTGTAAACATTTTACTTATGTGTTGCATACCAAAATTGAAGAAAAGACAACTCGGGTTTTATCCCAAGTCATAATTCATATGAAGTCAATTCAAAATGGATCACGATGGTGCTATTTTCAGTGTAAAAGCGGTAGTCTCTAAAGCTTAATCTTTAAAATAAAATGGCAGTTTTATAAATGATACCTTTGGTCTTACCATGTCAAACAAGGTTTGATTATATTTATCGAACACTCCATACTCCTACGGTGTTTCGGGAAATGCAAATCAATGGAATGATTCCTCAAATGTGTTTGATAAAATTGGTAACTCAAATATCTTACTTTATGATCCTATCATAAATTCTTTATTTTCTTGTTACAATGATTTTTCTAGTTCATCTTGAAAGTTTTTGAACATTTTTCAAATATTTCATACTTCTTCCTCATTAAGTAAATATACACATGTATCTACTCAAATTTTAGATAAAGTGTATGAAGTTGAGATCCATCGCTCATGACCACACATAATGGATTATATACATCAACATGCACGATATCCAATATGTTAGTCGTTCATTATTTGTTGGCCTTTGAAGAAAGTTTTAATTATGTCCAGGAAACTCTCACAAGCGTCAATTGATCAAAATCAAAAGACTCCAAAAATTCATCAACATGGAGTTTCTTCATGTTTTATTTCCAATATAATTTAAATGGTGATGCATGTAAAAGGCATGAATGAACTTTGTAGTTTATTGACATGTATTCGCACATATTTGCAACATATTTAATGTTATATCCATGTTATATTGATTTTTGGGTATTTACCAATGATCCCCTTTATTTTGGTTATAACCCTGCAGGACAGGAAAACCCTGTTTTGTGTATTTTTAGCTTTCAGGTACATAAACAAAGTTAAACGGACCGGGGATTTCTAGAGCATAAATATTTCACCAAGGGAAGCATCTGGAGCGCTTGGATCTCACCAGAAGGGCCAAAAGGCACCTGGTGGTGCACCCAGCCCAGTAGGGCACGCCACCCCCCTCTATTCACCCTCGACCGTCAGATGCCCTTGATTCTTTCGCCTACGGACTTGGCTTGACCTAAAAACCTCTACAGAAAGGTCACCCAGAGGATCCATCTCGTAGAGCGCCGGACAATAGAGAAACACCAAAAAGTAGTCAGAACCAGCGAAGATTGGAGGGGCAAACTCCACTGGAGCCATCGTTAGAGGGATCTCCACCTTCTCCAACATATCCACCATCCTCATCATGATGAAGAGGTAGTAGTACACCTATTGACTATGGGTTTGTGGCAGTAGCTTGATTTAATTCTCTCATGTTCTTCATAGATCTTAGTACCATATGAGCTGCCCAACATGATTATGCTCATATATGCAATTCCTATGTTGTGGATCCTTATTGATAGATGCATATCATGTACCCCATTATTAAGTACTTGTTTTGATACAACTTGTATGCAAGAGCCCATGTGGGGAGAAGTGTGTATAGATGTGTAAGGTAAAAATGCCCTTATCCATTATTTTGGTTAATCTCAACATCAGAGATAGAGAGCGTACTAATGTTTCTACTAGTATCTATATAGGTTATAGTCCACATTTGATGATGAGAGGTGGTGTGAGACCCCCCATTCATTTCTGAAGTGAAGAGATGATGTCTTCGTTGCTTTTCTCTCTTATTTCTATTTGAGTCTAGTAGGAAGTACCTCACTATTAAGAGGGGTGATCTCGATGAGATCTTTGGGGATGTTCTACACCACATACACATCCTAATATCTTACAGCCATACACCTAGTTGAGGAGAGCCAAAAATTCGTTGTGGAAAATGAGCTTAAAAAGGGGGTTTGCGAAACCGACGTGGGTTCCGGCGCTGCCGGTTTGGCCGCCGGAATTTCCAGTCATCGCCGGAATTTCTTGATGAACACCGGTATGGCTTACATAATAGTGTTTCGGCGGGACGCTAGAATCTTCTTTCATCGCTGAAATTTCTGGCGTGGGTTCCGGTTTGCCGGAGCCGCCACCGGTATTTCTGGCGCTCGAACTGACGCCGCCAGACTTATTGCCGGTCCTGCCGCTGGACCCTCCAAATGGCTCCTTTTCCACCCCGGACTATATATACCCCTTTCTTCTCCATTGATAATTAGGCATTATAGTTCATATTCATTCTTGAAGCTCTCTCTCTCCCTATTGTTGAAACACAATTTCTTGACGATCTCCCATTCTGCCCAACCAATTCTAAATCCCTTTGGTAGAAAGCTAGAGGAGGTCCTGATCTATGTTTCCACCAAGCCAAAGTTCATTCCCTCTTGATTTCATCGAGTTAGCTTGTTACCCTTGGGTTTGTGGGGAACCCTAGGTGACTAGGGTCGCCTTGAGGCATTCGACTTGTGATTTGCTCCGAGGAAAGTTTGTGAGGGTTTGGAAACTACCTTAAAGTCTACCACGAGTAAGTGAGCTATTCCTTCATGGGATAGGCTCGGAGAAGAAGGTGAGCCTTCGTGGCATTGGGGAATCCTTTGTGGAACCTCACACCTCTCCAACGTGACATATCCCCCTTCCCAAAGGGAGTGAACATGGGAATACATCTTCGTCTCCACGTGCTTCAGTTATTCCTTAACCGACCTCTTGTGTTGTTTACTTTGTGATAACCTTCATTCTTGAAGTATCTTGTATCATCATCTAGATTGCCTCACCTAGTTTGCATTTAGGCACACTTATATTCTGAAAAGCCTAAAACTTGCAAAAAGATTACAAAGAATTTTGTAGAAACCTATTCACCCCCTCTAGGTAAACAATCTTACTCTTTCAATTGGTATCAGCACCGAGGGATAATTCTAAGGGCTTTACCACCTAAGGGAAAATATGTTTTTCTACGATGGTGAGGAGGACAAGACTTATTCGGTCAAGGAGCTTCATGAACTCTTTGCCGAAAGTTACCGTGAAAAGGCTAAGGCGGATGCCGATCTCCATGCTTGAATAAGTTTCCTCGAAGGACGTTTTACGAGGATGGGCGAGGGGGTCATGCTTGCCAGACCTTCGATAGTACCTCATGGGAGACCTATGGACACCGGTAAGGAGACCATGAATGAGTCCTCTAATGAGAGTGACCCAACGAAAGTCTCCATGCATACTAATCCATTTATGTATATATATATCCTAAGCAAAAGAACATCATGCCTGATATTAATGGTTCGGGTCCCACACCTCATGATGATGGAACTCACTTCTTTCATTGGAAAGCTACTATGGAATCTCATCTTCATAGCTTTAGTGTGGAGCTTTGGGATATTGTGCGCAAAGGATTCTGTCCACGAGATCCCGACAACCTCACTCTGGGAGAGTACTACGACCGTCAACTTAATGCAACGGCTTGTGACAATATAAGGTGTGCCATCCACCACACTCTCCATGATAAAGTTAGTGAAATCCCCACCACGAAGGATCTTTGGGATATGATTGTCTTTCTCAAAAAGGGAATGTCTCTTATCCAAAAGTCCAAGTATGAAGCTGCCAAGTCGGAGATGAACATGTTCATGAACCATGATGGTGAGTCCATCGCGGAAGCATATAAGAGACTTGTTGGCCTCCATGTGAAGATTAGTGGTCTTGGTTATGACAAGTATGATGATGGGTTCAACTTGAATGATGAGCTCATCAAGTCCAAGATTATCTCCATGATCGTAGCCACTGACAAGAAGCTTGCCTTGAACTTGCAACTCCTAGAGTCATCTAGCCATTTCTCTCTCGATGATCTAGTATCATATCTTGTTACCACGAACAACTTGGCAGATGAAGGAAAAAGATCAAGGAGATCAATCGTGCTATTGGGTCTTCTCATTCTCTAGAATTGAAGGCCAAGCATGTCCAAGAAGATGTTGCAAGTGAAGAAGAGAATGATAGTCATGGAGTTGATGATATGCTCTCTCAAATTTCACTCTTCACCAAGAACTTGAAGTTCCGAAGAAGGAGAAGTTCAACCGGACCAAGTGAGAAGAAGAGGACTTTCTACAATTATGATGAGTCGGATCACTTTGCCGACAAGTTCCCATATGAGAAAAGACTTGATAAGCCCAAGTATGAAGAGGGCACCAAACCAAGATTGAAGCCAAATCCCATCAACAAAAGATACAAGAGGAACAAGAAGTGTGATGATAAAGGATTCCTAGGCCAAGAATACTTATCCGGTGCAGAGAGTGAAGATGAGGAGAAGGTTGTGGGAGTGGCCGACTTGGCTTTTGCCGAACCCGGGTCACTCCTCACACACCAAGGACTATGTCCACGACTCCACTACTCCCAAGGTCGCTACTACTTGCCTTATGGCAAGAAGCTCCAAGGACACATGCGATGAGGAGTGTGAGGATGAGGAGAAGGTGTTTTGTGAGTGTGGGGCCCCCGGATTAATCCTCCGAGAATACCTGTTATGCATACACCACGATCCCATGATCAGTTAGTCGTGGAACATAACCGACAAGTATTAAAGTAAACATCGATTACTTAAGAGGATACAAGTCATACCTCACTGCCATTATGGCTACAAGCATCATCATCAGCGGGAATTTATCAAAGCATAGAGCCCGAGCCATGCCTTAACCTATAGGCAACTAACTGGGAGAACTTCCTAGCTCGCATAGTCGTCAACTCCAACATCTTCTTGATATCTGACCAAGTTCATAGCCAGGGACAATGCCAGTGAGTACTTTGAATGTACTCGCAAACCACCTTAAAACAAGAATAATAACACGAGGATATGCAATATGGTTGTGCTAGTAGGAGGGCTCCAAGAGGGGTTATTTTCTCAAATAGTTTCTCTTGTAGATATATCATCTACAGATCTTTGTTGAAAACTTTTGTAAAACATTTTGGAAACCTGTTTGGAAAGTTTTGGAAAACACTAGGACTGGATCACCCATTTGTTTATCCTTCCGGTCATCTCACGACCAAACTCCTTTCCTTCCTTTCTGACCATCCCCTGGTCAAATCATTTCCAAAGCTTTTGCTTTTTTGAAATCCTTTTTGAAAACAAAACCAGCACCTCTCTACAATAGTTTGTCCAACCCGTCCATAACCATGGACATGGCTATTCAAATAGATTCACACTCTGCAGAGGTTGTACACTTTACCCACACCATCCGGGTACCCTGCCCTGATCTTCACCGATCGTGGGTCGAGTAACCGATCAAGACTCTCTAGATGCCACTCTAGTATAGGCCCTACCCTATGAGTTATTCCCCTCAAAACCGGGACATCTGGATCCACGGACCAACCGGAGCACCCCACTTAGAACTGGAGGGGGCACTTTCAATGAAGGGCTCATAGTATCACCCGGATGCTCCCAAGGGCAGTTCACAATTCCTCCAGGTGATTGTTTAACAGTTGACCCTTTATGTAAAGGAACCCCGGAATTCGAGGGAGTTGTTCCCTTATAAGTAGTTGTGAGAATTCCTACACCAGAGTAGCAAACTTCAAGTCCAGCCCTATCCCATTCCAGAGTAGTGTGGTTGCATGGGTTAAGTTGTTATAGCTAAAGCTGCAAAGAACCGGGTGCGTTTTTGTACATTTTTTCCTCCATCTTCTTTTAGCATCTTTTGTAAAATGAAAACCTTTTTATTTCTCAAACTTATCTTGGTAGGTCAAACCTCAGCAAGATTTTGCCATAAACATTTTGTAAAACTTTTTCGGGGGTCTTCCCATCCTCTAGTTTTGCTTCGGCTAAAACGGGGTCTCCAAAGGGGTATGGTGTTATACACCAACTATCATACTAGGGACAAGTAGGTGTCGTAAAGGGGTTGTACTTAGCAGTACAAAGGTGTAATGGTATTGGAGGAGCCAAGCCACTACTAGATATACAACATCATATAGTAAAACTGTGCAGTTTTCATAAAACAGAAGATAAAACATGCATAAGTTAAACAGTAGGACAAGGCTTATGATAAAGTAGGTGGCTTGATTGAGATCAGCAAACTGGCAATAAATGTCCCTGGACTCTTCATAGAATACCATAATAACCAAGAATAATAACCATCTTCTTCTGGTCTCCGATATAATCACATCTATCGTTGTTATGGATCACATGCAAGCAAAAAAAGGGCACAATCAACACAAGGCATACAATCACCAATACCGCACAGAAGACAAACATACCACACATTATTCAGTTTAGTAGGTTTTTATAGATTGAGTTTTTTGTAACTGGAAATAATGGAAAGGCATTTGTGGAACTTGTTTAATGGTTTAATTGTCAAATACCATCTAATGAAGGGTTTTGAACTAAGGCTTGGGTCTGTCTGATATCAATGTACACAAATGATATCAGTAGGTAGGTATTGGAATAACAAGACTAAAAAAAGTGGTTTCATGATTTTATCAATTTTCTATATTTAGTTATGATTTTCCTAGTGAAATAACCTCTAGTTTAGGGGAATAAATATCCAGAAAATATCTGTAGTTCCAAAAATTATTTCCTTGGATGGTTAAGTAAGGTTTGATGAGATGATTCACTGAGAGTTGGAATCACCTCAAAATATTTACCATAATGCCCTCAGGAAATTCCCAAAGGCATTTATGGAGGGTTTTTGTCTTTTCACCATATTTATTTGACAGGAGATATTGATGTTATTCCAAAGGGACATGGTAGGTATTTATATTATCTTTCCATAGGAATTGGAATCATCCTTTTTGGAGTTGTAAAACGGCTGTGGTGATTTATCTACTGAAACTACTCTAGACAGAGATGTTTAATTCACCAAAATTAAACAGAGCCTCAATAAAATTTGATCTCCTGGAGTTTTATACAATTTAGTGTACCACACCACAGAGAGTTGGAATGATCTCAAAACATCCTATGATTTGGCCTAGGGAATTTTATAGAGTCATAACTGCATGGATTTTGTTATTTTTACTGAGGTAAAACCAGGGTTCACCTTGACATGAGATAAAGTCTAACTGATAGGTACAGTAATAACCTTTCAGGGAAAGTTTGTTTCATCCTATTTGAACATGTATAGCTCAATGTGGAATTTATTTAGGGCAAGGGACACATTCTAGTATATTTATTTCTAGTAAATAATGAAAATAAATTCAGGCAAGGTTCTTCCTCTACACGTTGAAGTAAACCTCTAGGAACCTAGGAAAAAA
Source organism: Avena insularis (assembly GCA_023614405.1). Classification (NCBI taxonomy): domain Eukaryota; kingdom Viridiplantae; phylum Streptophyta; class Magnoliopsida; order Poales; family Poaceae; genus Avena; species Avena insularis. The sequence continues at coordinate 407,529,147 of CM042684.1, read as the reverse complement.
TAGTTCTAGGCATTTCGTGTTGTTTTACATTTTCAAATCGATTTAAACTGGAGGGCAACATTCTGGATCTGGGCAAATATAAATAAAAGATAAGGGGTTAGCAGGCTAAGATCTAGGAGGCGATTGGGCCGTGCGGCGCTGGTCGGCCCAACACGCAGGCAAGGGCGCGCGGGTGGCGGTTTTGTATCCCGCTGGGCGGGGCCTGGTCATCAGTGTCAGCAGGGGCGTGAAGGTGTATCGGCGACTCTGCGCCATTCGATTAGAAGGATGACAGACGACTCTCGATCGTCTTCCTCCTCGGGACACAGCGGCGACACAGGATACCCTAGGGGCGGCGGCGAATGGCCGAGGTGCTTACCAGGGAGCTCGAGAGATGGCAGGGAGGCGACGGGGCGACGCGAAAGTTAGCGACGACCTCGGGGATGGATGTCAAGGTGGCATTTGCTTGTGGAAAAGGGCCCACGCGTAGATGCCCGAACGGAGTGGCTGCTGCGATTGCTGCATGTCGAAAGGAAGACCAGGGTTAGAACCAGAAGGATAAGGGGAGTCCCCCAAGGTGACATGCAGAAGGAGAAGGGTAGTGAGGAGGGAGTCTTGCTCGAATCTATGGAGGAGGCCGAAGCTTCACTCTTCCCTTCTCTCAGGCAAGACAGAGCAAGGGGGAGGGAATGGAGTGTAGGGGAGGTGAGGTGGAAGGGAAAGGGAGTAAATGAGGGGCCGAGAGGGGGCTGGCTGGCCTCTGGCCTTTTTATCTCGAGTGAGGGAGGTCCATGATGGACTATGCTCATGGGAGGGCAAGGGGATGGAGCTGGCCAGGGATAGGTCGACTTGGGTGGTGGAGTAGATCAGGTGGGTGTTCTCTGGTCGTGCACAAGGACAGAGGAGAGGAGAGGTGGGGTGGCTGCTGCAAGGTTTATTAAAGAGCAAGACTTGACTAGGCACTTGTCTCCTTCATAGACAAATATAAGGGACAAAGAGGAAATGTGTTGTTACAGTGTAGCACGACCAGGATGGGGTGTTAGTGCTGTGGAGAAGTATGGTGCAAGCTTTGAGGGGGTTTGGAGAAGTTTAGTTCAAGTTTTGATCATGCACATGATTTATATAAATTCTTGGTCATAGGGTTGGCCATGAAGAACTTCTCACATTTTGATCAGGTCCAGATGATTCAGTGATTCTAGTAGATAGGTATGGCCAGGGTGCTTCACCATAATTTATTTGGGATTTATTCAATGATTTTCGATCCTCTTTATAACAATTATTCAAAAAGTGCTGAAATGAATTCGATGAATTCATTTGATAAATTTGAGTTGGACAAGTTGGGTTTTTGGTTTGAGATGGTCATGAATATCATGCCACACATTGGAGAATTTTCCCAAGATTTATTGGGGCATAAAAGTATTTAAAACATTTATTTTATTGTTTCTACCATTTGGGAAAAAGGGCAAAACGAATTATTAAAGTTATTAAAAAATATTTATTTTTGAAGTGGGAGGATAGGGTATGATATATAGGCCTCAAATGTGCCCTAAGTTGGGGATGTGTTTTGGAGAAACACCATCTTTCCTTTATTGAGGTGGTTTTGTGATTTTTGTAAAAGAAAGGAATTAATTGTTTTGGGGCCAAAACAATTATTGGTATTATTTTATAAATATTTAGATCCAAGGTAGATGATGTACACATGTTGTACCTACCATTTGTAAGCTTGGGTTTTGGAACTCCAACTTGATTTGGAAGGAAAGCAAGAGATATAAGATCTTAGGCATTATTATTTTTATACCTTCAAAACATGGTTGGATCTTGGAGATCAATTCTCCCCTAGGGACATGGGCTAGATGGATGGATACCCCAGTTGAGTAGATCACCATGGTACAAGAAGTTGAGCTTGATCATGCTTGGATGCTCCAAGAATTGATTTCAAACTTTGAATAAAATAAGGGTGCCAAAGCACATTATTAAATAGCTTTCAAAACCTTGTGGGTTTTTGGAGCACAAGGATCCATTTGGGACAAGTGAAGTAGGTATTAAAATATCTTTATGAGTAGAACACAATCATACAAAGAGTTGGTCCAAAGAAGGTAGGTTGAAGGTGTGAGCGTCTGACCAAGTAGGCTAGTTGATAAGATTTGCAGGACATATTATTTTCTTGCCTACAAAACTATCAAGAACAAGTGGGTTAGAGAATGGTGTAGCCAAGGGAAAGAGTGTCCTTGGTAGTCCTTATGATGGTCTACAAGATGGTTCGAGTGCATTACCAAAACTGCACAAGGGTTGAGAAAGAGAGGCATTCAAAGAAGTCATGTTGGAACAGTTTCCAGACTTAGTCAAATTTGGCAGATTTAGGGTTCTTGACTAGAAGAGGAGTGGGGATGTTTTTGATAGGTTGCAAGGTATCAAAGCATCATAAGATGATGTTGAAGTGTAGATTGAGTAGAATAGATTCAGGCTTGATGTTGGTCTTCCTTGATTTGGAAACTTCTAGAATGGATCACTTCAGAAGTGATCTGGTTAATGGTTTTAGATGATCACCTGGTGGCTATAGATTAGATCCAGCTTGGTTAATGTTCTTAGGGTTGACACTCTTGGGTTAGCTAGATGCTAGATTATGAGCCCCTAGAGTAGCTCATACTACTCCTAAGGATACAATTCAAACAACAGAACAGGGCAAATCATCAAACAGCAGATCAACACAAATCATCTTACAAGCAAATCAACTACTACTAGGGTTACCATCAAGCTTAGCTTGAGGTAAGGCTGGGCATTTTGAAAGTTTGGAGTTTGAATAGGGTAAGAGTCCTTGGTATCTCTACCAAGAGTAGAATTCAAAAGCTTTATAAAAGGTTTTGGAAATTCTAGAGGTAAGAGTAGTTGAAGGTTCTATCTTGAAAACATAAGGAGATTATATCTTATAGATCCCCATAACTTTGTCAATATAAGCTACTAAAATAGTTTGGTTTGCAAATTCATCTTGGCTCAGGTTTTGAAATGCCAGAGCATTTGAGAATATGTAAAATGAGCCAAGACAATTTTGTTAAATAGCTCTACTCAAATGATGATGAGGTAAGGACTATATCATATATTACACAGTCAGATGCATAAGCATCAACAAGAAAGCAAACAAACATTGCATCACTAAACAAGAAAAAGTTTTTATTCCCCCTGATTTTTGCATTCTAGACAACTAATCAGGGTTGCTGAAATTGGGATGTTACAGTGAGCCTAGTTTGGTTTACACCAAACCCGGGTCACTACTCACCTACGACTATACCAAGTACTACATCAATGAATCTCCTACTCCCAAGGTCGTCGGCTCTTGCCTTATGGAAAAGAGCACCAAGGTAATCTCTTCCCCTCCATATCTCTCTAGCATATCGGATGATCATGTTAGTACCAATGATAGTGACCATGATGAGTTTGATGAAAACTATGTACAAGAAATGTATAAAATTATGAAGTCTCTTCTTAGAAATGCTCGTGCTAGATTCAAGCAATTAATGAACCTTGTCAACTCACGTGATGAGACCATTGATAACTTGGAATCTCATATTGATGATGAGAAACGAAGATTGAATCTCCTTGACAAGAGCTAAGCAAGGAAAAGAACAATACTTCACTTCTTAAACAACGAATTGAAATTTATGATCTTGATAAGGCAAAATATGTGGATACCCTAGATAGGGCTATTACCTTGTCCTAAGAGCTTAATGCTTCAAATAAGTAACTTGAGATTGCTCATGCTTATCTCACCAATGACCTTGAGGACCTTGAGAAAGTTAATTTGCTTGTCAAGTGTGAGCTCATAAAACTTGGGGAGAATCATGATCAACTTCGAGTATCCTATGAACAGGGTCTTGGTACATTTAAGGATCCAATCATTGTTGAGAATATTACTTGTGCTTCTAACTCCACCTTGGATCAAGCTTGTCTCCTTGAGGAAAACAAGAAGTTGAAGGAACAACTTGAGAAGGAGCATCTCACACCTACCTCCAAGGGCAAGATTATTGATGATATTCTTGCTCACCAAATGGTAAGAGCTCCAAGGCAAGGTATGGGGTTTGACCCCAAAAATAACAAGAATGGTGCCAACCCACCTAAGAAGATCAACTTTGTGCGAGAAGGGAAAAAGGGGGTTGACCAAGTAAAGAAGAATGTTGTGAATGGGGGAGCCACAAGGGGCAACCCCAATCACAAGTTTGCGGGAAAATCTAATCCATACTATGTGCTATGTAAGGGCACCCAAGGAGATGTGTATGCCAAACATGTTGGCCATCACAATGGTTATGCTTAAAGGTGGTACTCAATGGTGGTACCAAAAGATCTTGTTGCTAATGCTAGGGGACCTATTACTCAATGGGTTCCTAAATCAAAGAATTTATTTTGTAGGGGTATGTCTCCGGTGGATCAAAGTGGGTGTTTGATAGTGGATGCACCAATCATATGACCAGAGGTAGAAGTGCGCTTGACCAATTCATTCATGATGTCAATTCAACATCAAGCATCACTTTTGGGGACAACTCTAAAGGAAAGGTACTAGGTTACGGCAAGTTGGTGGTCTCCAAGGCTTTGACACTAGAGACCGTCATGCTTGTTTAGAACCTTGGCTACAACTTTATTTCAATTAAACATCTTGCGGATGCCGGTTATGATTCCGATTTTTTAAAAACATTTCTGAAAGTCTTTAGGAGTGATAATATCAATTTGGTCCTTGTTGGATATGTAGAGGACGACCTTTACGTGGTCAATCTCTCACAAGAGAACCAATCTATTACCACATGTATAATCGCCAATGTTGACGAGGGATGGCTTTGGCATCGCCACCTTGGCCATGTCAACATGATAAATCTTAAACAACTCCTAAAGGGTGAGCATATTGTCGGACTAACCGGTGTGTCTTTTGAGAAGGATCGTGTGTGTAATGCTTGCATCTCCAGGAAGCAACGTGTGAAGAGTCATCCATCAATATCCAAGGTGGCCACTTCAAGACCTTTGGAGCTTCTACATTTGGATCTCTTTGGGCCATCAATATATGATACTCTTGGTGGAAGAAAGTATGGTCTTGTCATTGTTGATGACTATTCAAGGTACACTTGGGTTTTTCTCCTCAGGACAAAGGATGAGACCTACAAATACTTCATGATCTTCACCAAGCAAGCTCAACATACCCATGAAGTGGATATCAATACCATTAGGAACGACAATGGAACCAAATTCAAGAACTACACAATGCAAGAGTTCGTTCAAGATGAGGGAATCAAGCCTGAATTCTCGGCTCCATATACCCCTCAACAAAATGGTGTTGTTGAAAGGAAGAACTGGACTATCATCGAGATGGCAAGAACAATGTTGAGTGAGCTCAAGTCATGGGGAGAAGCCATCGCTACCGCGGTTCACTACTCGAACCGGCTCTTCCTCCGAGCTCCATTTGACAAGACTCCGTACGAGATTCTCACAAAGAACAAGCCCAACATCAACTACTTCCGTGTCTTTGGGTGTAAGTGCCTCATCAAGAACAATAAAGAAAATCTCGATAAATTCGAATCTAGAACTATAGAGGGTACCTTTGTTGGTTATGCAGAAAACTCTGATGCCTATAGATACTCCAACAAAACCAATGGTTGTGTTGAAGTATCTTGTGGCGTGGAGTTTTGGGAGAATAATGTCCCCCAAGAGGGGCAAGTTGTTCCACGTGTTGTAGGTGATGGAGATTCTTCTCAAGTCATCAAGTTGATGGGAATTGGGCATATTTTGCCCACCGAATATCATATCCATGATCAAGAAGTTGATGGGGGAGGATCAAGCCCAACTTAAGAAGAGCCTAGCCCTACTCAAGTTGAACCATCAAGTGCACCATAAGACGAACAACTCTCGCAAACCGAAGAACAAGAACCAAGCCCTCAACCCGTTGAGCAAGACCAAGATGATGAACAAGTTCCTCAAAACCAAGGTCAAGCTCAAGGAATTGTTAATTATCAAGGACCATCAAAAGATGAATTTGTTGATCATGAAGGCACAATCCAGAAGATCAAGTCCGCCTCTATTGCAAGTGGGATCCAAGTCAATAATATACTTGGAAGCATATCAAGAGGGATCGAGACTCGCAACAAGAAGAAGCATCTCAGTATATTTTGCGGCCATCATGCATTATTGTCCAACTTTGCGCCACTAAAGGTCCATGAATCTTTGGAGGATCCGGATTGGGTCATTTCCATGCAAGAAGAACTCGAGTGCTTTACCTGCAATGAAGTTTGGTCTCTTATGGAGAGGGCTAAAGATCATCGCATCAATGTCATTGGGACCAAGTGGGTGTTCAAGGACAAGCAAGATGAGAATGGAACCATCACAAGAAACAAAGCAAGGTTAGTGGCGCAAGGGTATGCCCAAATATAAGGTATTGACTATGAGGACACCTTTGCACTCGTTGCTCGCATTGAAGCTATACGTCTCTTTCTTGCATATGCATCTTTTCATAACTTCAAGCTTTATCAAATGGATGTGAAAAGTGCATTTCTTAATGGTCCCTTGAAAGATGTTACATATGTATCTCAACCCCCGGGTTTTGAAAACACACGCTATCCCAACCATGCATACCTACTCCATAAGGCTCTGTACGGACTAAAACAACCTCCTCGTGCTTGGTATGAGCACCTTAGGGATTTCTTACTCATGGACGGATTTAGCATGGGTAAGGTCGATTCCACCCATTTCACCAAATGGGTTAAAGGGGGTGGCTTATTCATTGTTCAAATTTATGTTGATGATATTATATTTGGTGGACCAAGAAAGCTTTTGCTGAGTTGATGACCAAGAAATTTAGGATGTCCATGATGGGGGAGTTGAAGTATTTCGTAGGCTTCATTATGAGGCATAAACATAGTCATTCTTATTAATTGTGGTGGGAGAAAATTCAACAAAATATCTATCATTATTATTCTCATCACCATAATCATCAAATATAGGAGGCATATTGTAGTCATAATGAATTTTCTCCTCAATAGTAGGTGGACTGAGAATATCATATTCATCATTGTAATCATCATATATTGGAGGCATAGTATTATTAAAGGAAATTTGCTCCTCCATGTTTGGGGGACTAAAAATATCATGCTCATCAAAACTAGCTTCCCCAAGCTTAGACTTTTCCATAGCATTAGCAATAATGGTGTCCAAAGAATTCATACTAACAACATTGTTATTAGCATGCAAAAAAAGTTCCATAAGTTTTTTAATTTTCTCTTCAAACACTTCATGTCCTAACTCAAGATAAATACTATAAAGCTCTCTAATTTTTTTTTGTTTTCCATTAAGCCTAACTAGTGAAAACAAGAAACAAAAAGACAAAATTGCAGAATCTAAAGGAAATAACTTCGAGCACCCACACCAGAGGATGTGAGTACCTTTTACCTTACCTCCCCGGCAACGGTGCCAGAAAATAGACGTTTGCCGTGGGAGGTTCTTCTTCTTTAATCCTCCGGTGTGAATACCTTTTACCTTACCTCCCCGGCAACGGCGCCAGAAAATAGCTTGATGTCTACGCACTTCTATTCTTGTAGACAGTTGTTGGGCCTCCAAGTGCAGAGGTTTGTAGAACAGCAGCAAGTTTTCCCTTAAGTGGATCACCCAAGGTTTATCGAACTCAGGGAGGAAGTGGTCAAAGGTATCCCCTCTCAAGCAACCCTGCAATCAAGATACAAGAAGTCTCTTGTGTCCCCAACACACCCAATACACTTGTCAGGTGTATAGGTGCACTAGTTCGATGAAGATATAGTGAAATACAAGTGGTATGGATAATTATAAGTGGTAACAGTGATAGAAAATAGCTTGATGGCGTGGAAAAGACTAAAGTAAAACTGAAATAAAGATAGAAGCAAGCAAACATGTAACAGATCTAATAGCAAACAAAGTTTTAATGCTTAGAAACAAGGCCTAGGGATCATACTTTCACTAGTGAACACTCTCATATAAATATCTTCTTTTCATGATACTACTCTTAACTACTCTCCGGTTGGACACTGTAATCCATGGTAGGGCTATAACAGCACACCTCAAAGTCCATCTTTCCCATCTAGAAAACCCCACACTATCACCTTGAGTACTAGATGAGTCCAACAAACACCACAATGTCATAAACACATCCAACTCCAAATATAACTCATAACAAGTAATTGTAATCTCTAGCCTAAGTGCCACCATGGTGTGTATGCTGTCACTTTCACACACATGGGGAGAGCAGAGATCTATTAAAGCACTTGAGTAGCAAGGTAGATCTATAGATTACAAGCTCATGATCTCAATAAGATCATGCATAGAGAGAGATGAACACATAGCTACCGGTAGAGCCCTTAGCCTCGAGAGAACTACCCCTCCTCATCATGGGAATCAGCAATGGTGATGGAGATGGTGGTGGAGATCGATGGAGATGGCTCTGAGGGCACTACCTGCCCAATAGGTGCCGGAACAGAGACTTTCTGTCCCCCGAATCTCCCCTTCGGTGGCGGCAGCGCTGCAGAACTTTTCGTGGATTTCTGATTGACTATTTAGGGTTTTGGTATCGGGAGGCTCTTATAGCGAGGAGGCAAGGTCGGTGGCCGGATAGGGGGCCCACACCATGCCCTGGCGCGGCCTGGGCTGGCCTGCGCCAAGGGGGTGTGGCCACCCTGTGGCCCCTCTTCGACTCTCCTTCTGGCTCCGTGAGTCTTCCGGGAAAATAACAACTTTGGCTTTTGTCCGGTCCAATTCCGGGAATATTCATTTTCTGACTTTCCTGGAACCAAAAACAGCAGAAAACAGACAACTAGCACTATGGCATCTTGTTAATAGGTTAGTCCAAGAAATCAGATGAAAAGTACTCCAAAGTGTGGACAAAACATAAGAAAGTAGATAAAACCAAGCATGGAACATCAAAAATTATAGATACATTTGCAATGTATCAAGCAACTTGCTAAAGGCACCTTCATCTCCCAACAGAAGTACGTGATGGACATGCTCGTGAAGTTTGAGATGACCAATGCAAATCACATGAAGACACCCATGCCTCTCAATGGGCAACTTCGTCTTGGAGAAGGTGAGAAGTACATGGACCAAAAGTATATCACTCCATGATTGGTTACTTGCTCTACCTTTGTGCTTCTAGACCGGATATCATGTTAAGTGTTGGAATGTGTGCTTGTTTTCAATCCTCTCCCATGGAGTGCCATTTGATGGCGGTCAAACGGATTTTTAGGTACCTTATTCTCACTCCTACAATCGGGCTTTGGTATCCAAAGGGGTCAACCTTTGAGCTTGTTGGCTATTCGGATTCCGATTGGGCTAGTGATAAGGTTAAATGGTAGTCGACCTCCAGGGCTTGCCAACTTCTTGGCCGGTTGTTGGTGAGTTGGTCATCCAAGAAACAAAACTCCACCGCCCTATCCACCACCGAAGCCGAATACATTTCCATGGCATCTTGTTGTGCTCAATTGTTATGGATGAGGCAAACCTTGAAAGACTATGGTGCGTCTCTTGGTACAATGCCTCTTCTATGTGACAATGAAAGTGCAATAAAGATCGCCAATAACCCCGTCCCACATTGCCGCACCAAACATATTGACATCCGCCACCACTTCCTATGTGACCATGTCACAAATGGTGACATCAATCTCACTCATGTGGGAACGATGTTCCAATTGGCGGATGTTTTCATGAAACCTTTGGATGAATCCCGGTTTGTCATGTTGAGGCGAGAACTTAGTATTCTAGATCCCAAGAACTTGGATTGATTTACATCTTGCATTATATTCTTGCTCGTAACTTGGTATGTATCCTAGTTGCGCAACACATATGGGGATAGTCATTTTACCATGTCTTGGTTTGATGCATACCCATGTGTGCGATAGAAAATGATATTATGTCACTATATGGATCCAAGCATCTATCTTTGCGGTGCCATGACATGTGTGCTTAAACATAGGGGAGAAATTCCCCACCAAACAACTGGTTATGTATTGAGTGATTTGATTTTGATGATGAGTACTCATATCCACTGTTGCTATTGGTGTTTAATCCAATGGATATGGGTTACTTCTTTGTTCGATTTGGATCCCCATATGGTTTTTCACTTGAACATCCTAAAATTCCTTGTCCAAACCCTCTTTTCCCTGCCTATTTTTGCCATTTTCCCGGTTTCGTTAGTCTGGGAACCAAAATTTCCGACGGCCTCCAAAATTTCCGGTGGCAGACCAAACTGCCACACAGAGCTCAGTTCCGGTCTACGGCCGAAATTCTCCGTTTGCGCCAAAATTTTCGGTGAGTGGGTCGGTTTGTCGTACCACTCGCCGGAATTGTCGGCAAATGCCCTGGTGCGAACGGACTTATTACCGATTTGTTTATTTGGGGATATTTAAATCCTCGTGCAAGGAGAGCAGTTACAACACCTGGTCCTCTTCCTCCCCCGCGCCCCCTCCTCCATGGTCGTTGCCTCAAGTTCCTCCACCTCTCCCTAGGCCTTTCCCTCCACCCAAATCCCCTCAAACTACACCAATTCATAGATGGAGTCACACCAAGGCTTCTCACCGAAGGTTTTGCTCCCTCCTTGCTCGCATTGGGAGATTGAGGATTTTCTCTCCCTCTCCTTGTGTGGTCTCTTTATTTGCCCTTCTTTGTCAAGGGAGGTCATGGCCTCTTCAGATTCTCCGGGTAATGTTCTTCACCATCTCTTTCTCTCTCCTTATCTAGTATTTCCCTATCCCCGTGGTAGTGAAATCCTAGGTTTGAGACTAAGCCCCTTTTGTCCCCATGTTCCTGTCTCTTGTCACATCATGTCCCCTTGTTGTTCTTCTAAGTTATACTTTTGCAAGTACTGAGTCATGGATAGCAACTTGTTGAGATTTTGGTCACTCTCTAAAAATATCGGTCCCAGCACCGGTTTTGCCGGACATGTCACCGAAATTTTTAGTCGCGATTACTATTAACTGGACCAGTCGCTGGAAATCTCGGTCGCTGCTCCGGTCCACCGGACCCATCGCCGGTTTTTCCGATGGCTGAGCTGGCACCGTCAGACCTGGCGCCAAAATCTCTGTCTCCAAGTTTTTTTGTCCATGAACTTGCTGAAACATAATTTTTGAGGTCTTATCCTATGGCATATACACTCATTTGCATGTTCTGCTCTTCATTTGCGTGTTCTTTTTGCAGCTGAGCCCAAAACTGCCAAGAAGAGAAAGTTAGGTGTGACTCAGGCTCCTCCTCCTTCTAGCCGCTACATCAATGAGGATCACTATGCACGCTACATCAACTCAGATTTTCAGTTTATTGATGTGGCTCTGAACCAGTTGGATGTCTTTGACCTCACCACCATCAACGTGAAGCTCATGTCTGATACCATCCACCAGTTCCACTGCACCGTCTTCTTCCACACCGATGAACCTCGCACCATCACTTGGATGACCGGTACAAAGCCGTACTCAAACACTTTTACTGCCTTCTACACTGCTTTGGGTTACCCTCCTAAGAGAGTTTATCGCTTTCGTATTCACTCAGAGAAGGCTTTCAGTGATGACTGCATTTTCCAGTGCTACCCGGATGAGCCAAGCCATGCTCCTCCCAGTCTATCTGGCATGTTTTACTATTACATGGTCCTTGCCAAGTTTTTTCGCTAAAATCTTGTGAGCAAGGCAGGTGATGATATTGATGTTCATGGTCACTGATGGGGCTGAGTTCCTACACCAAAACAGGGTTATTGCAGTACTTGCAGCATCAAATATTTAAGAGTTTGTCCTGATGGGAGCTCGGCGAACACGACCCTCGCAGCCGTGTTGTCAATGCGACCACGTACGCACCCAAACCGTGGTTTGGAAATAGCCTATTCTATAAGTTGCTAGGATAAACGAATTTAAGATGTTTTGTAATAACTACTACTAGAACTGGAAGAAAACTAGAACAAAAGTAAAACTAAAAATAGGAGAATGCAATGAGATGAAATATTAATGCTATGATTCCTCAAGTAATGTTGTGTATACCGGTGTGCATGATAAGTGCTTATGGAATAGTTGTTAACTATAATTGTGGCAGTCCCTCATATATCGTTGTCTCCCACCGTTGGTAAGTGGCAACTAGACAACTCAATTGTCCACACCCTCTATGGACATAGGTCATCCGTAAGAGAATAGTGTATTAAGGTAACAAGACCAATCAAGGTAAACCAGAGCAAAGGCATTAAGTTCTATGGACAACTATACTCCTAAGCAAGTGTGCTAGTCACAAGATATTCCATATGTCACTTTGGGGTCAAGCAATTCGCAACACTATACCTATCTATATCATGAGTGATCTTGAGGAAATTAAATCTTAATGGACGGTGCATCCTAAGCTGCTATTGCCTCCACAAAACACTTATAGCAAATAGCCTATTATTTCTACCGACGGACTTGTCAGGCCCATGGAACGAGTAGATACTAATGATAAGTTTTGTGACACTTCGTGAATCCCAAGTAAACTCCTCAACAATGGATTGGACGTCTCCAATCACTAGAATAATATCATGAATAGAACAATGTAAAGAGAAAGCACAAACATATTAATTAACAAGAACACACCACACTTCAATTACTCAAATCGTCATAACATTAATAAAAGAGGGTTTAAGCCATGTTACAACCCATCACGGAGATCATGATGGGGAAGGATAAAGGAGTAGCAGCGATGGAGATGGTGATGATGGCGCGGTGATAGTGGCGTCGGCGTGGTGATGGCGGCGTCCTCCTTCTCCTCCTCTTCTTGCTTGGATGGCTTGATGGTGTTGATGGAGATCTAGATCTTGGTGGAGCTGTAGAGGCTATGGAGACGGCACGGCGGCAGGGCGCCGCCGTGGAGGCGGTAGATGGGATCTAGATCTTGTATATGGTTTATTGTGTATATATGGTGGCTTCCTTGGGTCCTCCCTCCTTTATATAGGCCTTGGGGGTGCCATAGGGTGCCCCCAATACCGTCATATGACTTAGGGAAGTTTCTGGAGCGTTTCTGTGGCGAAATACCGTCGTTTCCGACCTTTTTAGCAACTATACGGTCGGAGCTATACGGCCAGAAAAATAGCTTCGGCTGTATAGTTGCTCGTCAAACCGTCCATCCCCTTTAGTATTTTGGCCACCATTTCTTCATCCGAACTCCGTTTTGGGTGTTCTTGGGCTCGTTGAGTTCGTATCGTTGATGGGTTCGTAGCATGGAAAACAAAAAAATTCTACCGCAAGAACGAACAAAACCCAGATCTAATCTAGATAAAAGCCAAGATCTAATCTATTAGACATGTGCAACGAGATAGATCTGTACTAACCCTTGTAGATCCGAAAGCGTTACGAGATCGGATCTCGTGGTTGATGTAGTCGATCACTTGCCGATCTCAAGATCGAGTAGACGATCCTTGCGGCGCCGCGTTCCGGCAGCGCTTCCGCAGTCGGTCACACGTGCGGAGTCGAAGCAGACCTTCCTCTCCCCGTTTCAGCGAGCAGCAGAGGTAGTAGATCTCTCCACGGAATCCAGCAGCACAACGGCGTGGTGGTGGTGGTAGAGAAGAGAATTCTGCAGGGCTTCGCCTAAGCCAAAGCAGAGGGAAGGAGGAGGAGAGAGGCAACTTGAGATCTAGAGAATAGAAGGGGCAAGGGGGTTTGTGCCTCCACCCCTCTATTTAAAGGAGGGAGGCGCCATGGGGAGGTGGAGTCCTTGTAGGACTCCCCTCTCCCTTGGCCGACGGATCAAGGAGGTGGGGGGAGAGTCCTACTCCCCCACGAATCCTTGTCTTACCCCACAAGGATTCCTTGATCCTTTCTTGGTTTTCAAGTAAACTCCAAGAAATCTTCTAGAACCTTCCGGAACATTCTGAAACCTTCTAGAATCCCCATACAAATACTCCGAAACATTTCCTAACTTAGAAAATGATCCCCAATATATGAATCTTATTCCCCGAACAATTCCGGATCTCCTCGTGATGTCCCGGATCCAATCCGAGACTCTGAACAACATTTGGTCTCCAATGCACATTCCATATCTACTTAAAACAACTTCGAACCTTAAGTGTGTCACCCTACGGTTCGTGAATATGCAGACATGATGGAGACACATCTCCGATCAATAACCATTAGCGGGATCTGGAGATCCATAACAGCTCCCACATACTCAACGATGACTTTGTGATCGATAGAACCATTTAACATACGAAACCAATTCCCTTTGTCACGCGATACTCTACTTATCCGAGGCTTGATCGTCGGTATCTCCATACCTAGTTCTACCTCGTTACTGATAAGTACTCTTTACTTGTTCCATGATATGTCATCCCTTGTGACCTAGTCACATGCTTGCAAGCTAACTAGATTACATTCCACCGAGAGGGCCCAGAGCATATCTATCCGTCATATGGATGGACAAATCCCAATCTTGGTCCATGCGCTTCAACACATACTTTCAGAATACCCAATGACACCTTTATAACCACCCGATTCTGAGCGGTGTTTAATGTCATCAAAGTATCCATCCTGTGATGGTGATTAACATAACCTCATGGTCGAAGGATTAGGTTACTATGCATTTGAAAGCTTGTAGCAAAACAAACTTAATGACTTGATCTTATGCTATGCTTACTATGGGTGTGTGTCCATCACATGATTCTCCTAATGATATGATCTTGTTATTAATGACATCCAATGTCCATGATCAGGAAACCATGATCATCCATTAATCAACAAGCTAGCTTAACAAGAGGCTTACTAGGGACTCTTTTATGTTTACAAAACACACAAGTATTAATGTTTCCGGTTAATACAATTATAGCATGGGATGTAAACATTTATCATAAACATAAAGATATAATAATAACCACTTTATTATTGGCTCTTGGGCATATCTCCAACAGTCTCCCACTTGCACTAGAGTCAATAATCTAGTTAAAAACTTGTGCATTCAACACCTATGGCTTTCTGGTGTTGTATAGACACTATTGCTAGTGGTAAACATAATCTTCGGATCTGACACTTCCAGGTCCGTGTGTATTTGCATGTCCTTGCGTCTCTACGCATTACTCATTCTCCAATGAGATGGCATTGTATAAATTTGGTCCTTTGGTGAGACCTTTAGTTCCTTGGGATTAAATCATGTTGATACAATTGTCATACAATGTATCTTCATAGTATTATCCCGCTATGAACCACACCTAGTTTGATAACAAACTACTTGACGCAAATGCCCTCATTTGCTGCTACAATAGTAGTCATATACTTAGCCTTTTGTTGTAGTATCTGTCACAATGTTTTAACTTTGGTACTCAACCAAATCCGTTATGGAACTTCCTTTCCATTACATTGTGCCACCCATAGTTTAAATTGAGATAAACTTAATTTGTGACAAAACTAGTATCAATGTAACAATTTACAATGAACTATTTGTCACCACTATATAAATAATATATTCTTAGTTCTTCCAAAGATCATAGGAATATCCCTACTATTGTCCAATGATCATATTATCAGTCATTCTGGTATATGCTCATAACATTTAGAGCATAGGACATATCTGGATGTGTACATCTCAAAGAATGATTGATCAAAATATTCTTGTGATTTCACCAAGTGTCAAAACACTTGAATCTTGATTCAGTCCTTTCCGTGTTTCAAGAACCTTTCTTGTTGTTTCCATATTGAACTCATTCAACATCTTATCTATGTACATTTGGCAAAACCATATTAGCGCCTCAATCTTTCCATATAGACATAATTCTTGGGTTATGCCTAAGTCTTTCATCGAAATGAAATTCTTAACCTGTGTCAATAAAAGATACATCATTTCTAATCAAAAATATGTATTTCACATAATTTATTAGAAATATGTCTTAGCGCTCCCACTTAATTTCTTGCAAAATGCAAACATCTTCATCGTCTCTGATGAAATTAAACCTTTTAACGGTTTCATCACGGTGAAGATTCCAACTCCGCGATGCTCACTTCAACCATTGAAGTTTTGCATACTCTTTTAACATCCTTTGAATTAACAAAACCCTTTGGATCGTGTCATAGACACATCCTAGGTAACCATTCTATTAGAAGAACTTGTTTTGTTTGTTCAACTACCATATACCGAAATATATGTAGTGGTTGCTACATTAATCCGTCCAGACTAAATATCGCTATGAAAGATCAAATCTTATCATAGTCAATTCCTTGAACATTGTCGTAAAATCTTTCCGACATGTCGACTATTTCATTGATGTGAAACATCCATGTCTATTTCTTTATAGATCCATATACGACTGTAAGATCTTGCACCTTTCTAGAGGGTCTTTCAAATTCAAAGCTTGATTTCTCGTGTATGGAATTATCACGGATTTTATGGCTTCAAGCCACTTAACGAAGTCAGGGCCCATCATTGATTATTTGCATGTAGTCGGTTCATCATTGTCAAACAACAATGATTTAACTCTCAAATCTTGGCATTTGATTACTTACCCGACCTACTTGGTTCAATAGGAACTTAGATCCCCGTGACCACATCCTTTGAGGCACGTGAGCCATGAGCATTGTTGCTGCCTCCGGGACACTTACCGATGCTGCGCAACTCAGCACATATTAGCCAAGGTTCAACAACCTTGTCAAAGTTCTATTGTCCTCCCACTTAACTTTTCACCAAAAATTCCTTCTCAAGAAACTCGACATTCTAAGTGAAAAACACTTTTGTCTTCGGTGTTATGGAGGAATACCCAATGGTTATTCAAAATAACCTATAAAGACATGCTCATCCGACTTTGGTTGTAAACATTTTACTTATGCCTAGCATACCAAAAATTTAAGAAAGGATAACCTGGATTTTATCCCAAACCATGACTTATATGGTGTCATTTCAACGGATCATGATGGAGCTCTTTTCAGTGTAAAAGCGGTAGTCACTAAAGCTTTAATCTTTAAAATATAATGGCAGTTTTATAAATGACACCTTTGATCTTACCATGTCAAACAAGGTTTCATTACATATCTTGAACACTCCATACTCCTATGGTGTTTTGGGAAATGCAAATCCATGGAACGATTCCTCAAATCTTAGGTGTTTTGCTAAACTTGTAACTCAAACATCTTTATGATCCAATCATAAACTTTTTTATTTTCTTGTTACAATAATTTTCCACTTCATCTTGAAAGTCTTTGAACATTTTCAAATGTTTCATACTTCTTCCTTATTGAGTAAGGATATACATATACTCACTCAAATCTTCGGAGAAAGCATATGAAGTTGAAATCCATCACCCACGACTACACATAATGGACTATATACATCAATATGTACAAATTCCAATCAGTTAGTTGTCCGTTCCTCTTTTGGCCTACGAACAGAGTTTTAATTATCTCTAGGAAAATATCACAAGCGTCATTTGATCAAAATCAAAGACTCCAAAAATCCATCAACATGGAGTTTCTTCATGTATCCCTAATATAATTTAAACGGTGATGTCACTTCGCAAGTGATCTTTCAATTATTTGTCTTGCGACATTTTAGCATTAGTTTTATGGTCGTTATTTCTCCAACCAGACTTGTATATCATCCATCTATTATGGAATATAGTAATTATTTGAACAACCTTTTGTCGTCATAATACCTGATCAAAATAACAATTATTGAAACAAATCTTGAAGGTAAGCTTTGATGTTAACGAGCAACACAACAAGCCTTTGTTTGTTTTCGATGAACATCATCACATATTCTCTTGCTAGTTACTTAGGCCATTGCAGTTCATGAATTGTGTTGTCCTGTATGACACTTCATACCAACCAATTCGGTATCCAATACCGCAGAACCACATTGTTTAACAACCAAGAAATACAGCCATAACATGTATCTTCTATATACCTAAGTTGGACATCTCCAATCTTTTCTTTTCTGCCAAATATTTTATAGATTCTCTTTCAACAATTCCTTTTCTTTTAAAAGAATCTATCAACATCAATAGTGGTGTCATTCACATGACACATAGTACAAAGTGTGTATAGTCAAATACTAATACCTTTGGACTTGCACTTTGAAGTGGATCACCTTCATCAAATGTTTGGCATTCTTTCAAAATTCCATTCTTTAGTAATCTTTTAGTGTAGTAAACATTTTACTTACATCTTCTATTCATCCTTATCATGACAACTTTCATGATCAAGCTGTTATAGCTTATAAAGGTGAATTGCGAGTATAATGTTTCTTTTCCAAAACCTTTTGGAGGATTAGGACGACTGTCGTCTTCAACCTTCACAAATTATCATCAAATATGAGGACATATACTCTATCATGTTGTAACCAACACATTGTTTTAGATATCGCAATACCTTTCACATATGATGGTTTCTGAAACATTGCTTTCAGCTCTTAGATAAACTTGATATTAAAAACAATCTTTTGAGTATCAAGAATCATGGAGGCAAACATGATACATTAGATACTAACACTGGAATTGTTACTCTTGATTTAATACTATTTATTAAACTTCACAGAGTAAACGGAGTTTGCTGAAAGTTTGCAACAGGACTTTTAAACTTTAGATTGACACTCAAAACAATATGATACCAGTTCGTAAAGAAAATATCCAGAATTTTTATAGTTCCACTATCTCAACTATAACTAGGCGTAAGGTGGTGAACGGATGCCAATGACTACAACAAACTATGCAAATTCACTTTGATTGTGTTTATGATAAATTGAGTTTGACTAATCCAAATTATGAATGAACTCCCACTCAAAACAACATCCCTCGAGTTGTTTTAGTGATTACACGAACCAAATCCACTACACCAATTCCGATCATCACGTGAGATGATGTAGCTTTAAAGGCGAACAATCAGCATGTTCATCATATCATCCATATGACTCATGCTTTACCTTTCGGTATTCCGTGTTCCGAGACCATGTCTGTACATGCTAGGCTCGTCAAGGTTAACCTTAGTATCCGCATGTGCAAATCTGGCTTGCACCCGTCGTATGCACACGTAGAATCTATCACACCTGATCATCACGAGATGCTTCGAAACGACGAGTCTTAGCAACGGTGCCTACTAAGGACAAACACTTTATTACTTGATATTTAGTGAGAGGGATCATCTTATAATGCTACCGTCGTGATCTAAGCAATACAAGATGCATAAAGGATTAACATCACAGGCAATTCATAATTAGTGTGATATGATATGACCCTTTCTTCTTATGCCTTTGATCTCCATCTCCAAAGCACGGACATGATCTCCATCATCACCAGCATTGCGTCAAGGTCAGTGGAGCCGCTTCATGGTTTTCCATCATCACTAGCAACTATTACAACTACTTGGAATAAAGCTATTACAAGATGAATAGACACGCAGGTCTTAACAGAATTAAAGACAAACATTAGCTCGCCGTTGCCATATTACAACAAGGATCATTGCATACATCAAATATAATCACAATCACATGATGGCCATATCACATCACAAAACCCCTACAAAAATAAGTTAGATGCTTCTAATTTTCTTTGCATGTTTTACGTGGTTTGGGGCTTTCGAATAAGAACGGATCTTACCTACGAAACTGAACCACAACGTTGATACAAGTGCTATCAAGTGCAAAGTGTAGATTGGATCTAAACTATGATGGGAGAGACAGACACCCGCAAAGCCACTTGTGCAATACGAGTTGCACATCAACTGTGGAGCAAGTCTCATGTGCGATGACATGTAAGGTTAGCCCGAGCCGCTTCATCCCACCATACCGCAAGATGCAAAGTACACAAAGCAAAAGACGGCACGAGTACCAACGCCCACAAAACCATTGTGTTCTACTCGTGCAACAGATCTACGCATAGACACAGCTCTGATACCACTGATGGGTTCGTAGCATGGAAAACAAAAAATTTCTACCACAAGAACGAACAAAACCCAGATCTAATCTAGATAAAAGCCAAGATCTAATCTATTAGACATGTGCAACGAGATAGATCTGTACTAACCCTTGTAGATCCGAAAGCGTTACGAGATCGGATCTCGTGGTTGATGTAGTCGATCACTTGCCGATCTCAAGATCGAGTAGACGATCCTTCCGCGCCGTTCGGCAGCTTCCGCCTGGGTCACACGCAAGGAGTCGGCAGACCTTCCTCTCCCTGTTCCAAATGAAAGCGGAGGTAGTAGATCTCTCCACGGAATCCAGCAAAGACGGCGTGGTGGTGGTGGTGGAGTAGAGAATTTTGCAGGCTTCGCCTAAGCTTGAGCAAGAGGAAGGAAGAGGAGAGAGGCAACTTGAGATCTAGAGAATAGAAGGGCAAGGGGTTTGTGCCTCCACCCTCTATTTAAAGGAGGAGGCGCCATGGGAGGTGGAGTCCTAGGACTCCCTCTCCTTGGCCGGCCGGATCAAGGAGGTGGGGGGAGAGTCCTACTCCCCCACGAATCCTTGTCTTACCCCACAAGGATTCCTTGATCCTTTCTTGGTTTTCAAGTAAACCCAAGAAATCTTCTAGAACCTTCCAGAACATTTCGAAACCTTCTAGAATCCCCATACAAATACCCCGAAACATTTCCTAACTTAGAAAATGATCCCCAATATATGAATCTTATTCCCCAAACAATTCCGGATCTCCTCATGATGTCCCGGATCCAATCCGAGACTCCGAACAACATTCGGTCTCCAACGCACATTCCATATCTACTTAAAACAACTTTGAACCTTAAGTGTGTCACCCTACGGTTCGTGAATATGCAGACATGATGGAGACACATCTCCGATCAATAACCATTAGCGGGATCTGGAGATCCATAACAGCTCCCACATACTCAACGATGACTTTGTGATCGATAGAACCATTTAACTTACGAAACCAATTCCCTTTGTCACGCGATACTCTACTTATCCGAGGTTTGATCGTCGGTATCTCCATACCTAGTTCTACCTCGTTACTGATAAGTACTCTTTACTTGTTCCATGATATGTCATCCCTTGTGACCTAGTCACATGCTTGCAAGCTAACTAGATGACATTCCACCGAGAGGGCCTAGAGCATATCTATCCGTCATATGGATGGACAAATCCCAATCTTGGTCCATGCGCTTCAACACATACTTTCAGAATACCCAATGACACCTTTATAACCACCCGATTCAAGCGGTGTTTGATGTCATCAAAGTATCCATCCGGTGATGGTGATTAACATAACCTCATGGTCGAAGGATTAGGTTACTATGCATTTGAAAGCTTGTAGCAAAACGAACTTAATGACTTGATCTTATGCTATGCTTACTATGGGTGTGTGTCCATCACATCATTCTCCTAATGATATGATCTTATTATTAACGACATCCAATGTCCATGATTAGGAAACCATGATCATCCATTAATCAACAAGCTAGCTTAGCAAGAGGCTTACTAGGGACTCTTTTATGTTTACAAAACACACAAGTATTAATGTTTCCGGTTAATACAATTATAGCATGGGACGTAAACATTTATCATAAACATAAAGATATAATAATAACCACTTTATTATTGCCTCTTGGGCATATCTCCAACAATCGTCGAGGGCTACAACCCTGTGGTCTTGGATATTTATTTTGAGAAGTTGGAAAAATTCACTTTTTCAACCTCTCAAGTGGCTAAGTCTGGTCCCTGCAGCTCCTCCATACTATGCTCTCTTGGTTCCTTTTGCCTTTGTTTTATCCATAATCATCATCAACACCTACACACATGTAATAGATAAGGAAGAGGGATAAAATTCTACCTAAACTACTAAATGTCCAAAGCTCAGATTGAATTTAATAAAAACAAGTAATCATGCATATCAGGCATAGCAATAGTTAGATGGAGCATGAAACAATTTATATTGCTAAAAAGTGTTGTATATCATAGCCATCAGTCACCACAAGAACCTGATGTACTACTGTGACCCTCTGATGGCTCCCAAGTGCAGGGGATCAATTGTAGTACTTTTCAATAAAGAAAGGTTGTCGAACCCACGAGGATATGAGGGTATTGGTTAGCAAATTTGACAAAGAAAATAAAAGTAAATACAGTAGATTTGGTGTTTTGGGTTTGTAGTTTGCAAGAATATAAAGTGCTGAAAGTAATTAGCAATAAGTAAATGCTCTCAATGAGAGAAAGCCCAATCCTCTATGCAGCAAGAGGACAAGCTCAAATGTGTGTGTGAACTTATATGTGACAAGCGTTCCCGAGGGCGGCATGGATTTACTTAGCATAAATATTTCTACACAATATGGTGAATATGTTGTCAAGTTTCATTCCCTTAGGGAGGGGCGTAATTAGGTGCAGCCACAAGTATGAGCTAAATACACCACTTATGATGGGTTGATGGCCCAAAATATATCGAGCTCGTTGGGTAACCCCAAGAGGAAGGTATGATGAGCATAGCAGTAAGTTTTCCCTCAGTAAGAAACCAAGGTTATCAATCCAGTAGGAGCAAGGAAACACCCCAAAGGTGTTGCTAGCTGAGCCTTGGCAGGGCGCACTACCGGTGCCAGCAGCAATGTGGAGACCTGCACAACACAACCACATAACTCTGTCCCCAACTTGCGATGAGGTTGTCAATCTCACCGGTTTTGCTAAAAACAAAGGATTAAACGTATCGAATGGAAGGAAGTAATAGTTTGTAGAAAGTAAACACAAAGCAGTAAATAGTTTGTAGATTGTATGTAAAAGAAAGGAACGGGATCCATAGTTCACTAGAGGTGGCTCTCCTTAAGATAGATAACATGCTGGGTGAACAAATTATAACAGGGCAACTGACAAACATCGAGAAAGAAATACATGCATATACTAATCATCTTGATTCCTTTGGAACTTTATTGGGCATTACAGCATTATACATAGACCGCCATCCAACTGCATCTATGACTAATAATCCACCTTCAGGTTACCATCTGAACCCCCTCCAGTATTAAGTTGCAAGCAACAGATTATTGCTTTACGAATTGCGTGTAATGTAAACAATACGATTGTTCTATGAACAAAGGATTGTTGTTTTCTCCCTAGTAGCAATAGCACATCTAGTACCTTAGAGATTTCTGTCATTTCCCTAGATTACCAGAGGCATGAACCCACTATCGAGCATAAATACTAACTCTTGGAGTTGTTAGCATCTACCTGGCCAAGATAGCTACTAACAACGGAAAGCATGCAAGATCACAAATAACAAAGACATGATAGAATCAATAATCAATCTGAAATAGCATCTCAATATCCATCGGATCCCTGCAAACACAACAAGCAGAATTACAAATAGATGATCTTGATCATGAACGGAGCTCACAAGATCTAGACATGAAAGCACAAAGGAGGAGAACCAGCCATCTAGCTACTACATGGACCCGTACTCTATAGGTGAACTACTCACGCATCACACCGGAGGCTTGCATGATGATGAAGAAGGCCTCCAGGGTGAATTCCCCTCTCCGGCAGGGTGCCGGGAAGAGCTTCAGATCCCTCCCGATCTAGGGATGGAGATGACGGCGGCTACAGACTCTTTCGTGGATTTTTGATCGGGTACTTAGTGTTTTGGTCCCGAGGGTAATATATAGGCGGAAGGACAGGCCGAGGGGGTGCTGGGGTCGGCCAGACCACCCCCTGGGGTGGGCCAGGCCTGGCCGCGCGGCCAGGTGGTGTGGCCGGCCCCCAACCCTTCTTCGTCTCGTATTCTGGCATCATATGTCTTCCGGAAAAATAGGCACTTTGGCTTTTGTCCCGTCCAATTCCGAGAATATTCATTTTCTGACTTTCCTGGAACCAAAAGCAGCAGAAATCAGGCAGTTGGCACTGTGGCTCTTGTTAATAGGTTAGTCCAAGAAATCATATGAAAAGTACTCCAAAGTGTGGACAAAACACAACAAAGTAGATAAAACCAAGCATGGAACATCAAAAATTATAGATACATTTGCAATTATCAACATCCCCAAGCTTAACTCCTGCTCGTCCTCGAGTAGGTAAGTTATAAAAAGAAAGAATAATTTTTGAGGTGACATGCACCATCAAAGACTTGATCAAAGTATTTGTAAAACATTCAAAGCTGGGATCAGAGTACTTCAATCATAACATGAAAGACAAGGTTCTAGCAATAAGACAAAGAAAATAAGATGCAACATGAAAAGGCACAAACAAAAGATTCATGAATAACAATACTTTGCAAGACGGTTGTTTGTTTCACATAAAGAAAACATAGCATAATAGTATTCAGCTTGTCCCTCATAGAGTAGCAAATATAAATGCATAGGACACCTTCAAAGTTCATAAGAGTGACTAGATACAAATAGTTTAAAACAAGCAATATCAAGTTACGCATCAATCAACTAGTCTTAGGACAATGCACATAGAACTAAGAATGGCCACTATGCTCTCAAAGTAGGTGCATAAAGGTAGAAGGTGGAGACTCAATATAATGGTGGGAGAAAGGCCTTCATAAAAGGAAGTAGGGATTCAAGTCTCATAAAGAGCTTCCAAAAATTATGGTACTTATAGCTTTCAGCTCTCATTGCCCCTATCATAAGCATCTTGAAGTGATTAAGGTTAAAGTGAACAAACTATGGTGTACATGCTTGACAAAGTATAAGTTAGAAATCTCATGTCCCTTGAATATGAGGGTCGCTCCTCATGCTACTCACGTTTAGTCACCAGTAAGTTCTTGTCATCGTAAGTACATGTGTATCATAGAGAACCACCAACGGGGTACCCCTTGCTCGATGATACGGAAGAATCCCCATATCAAAATGACAAGGCAAGCAGACAAGGAGCATCTCAGCAATCTTCTTATTTACCATGGGAATATGGTGCTTTTTTCTCTCTTTCCTCTTTTCATAATCTTTTTTTTCTTTTTCTCTTTTTTTCTCAATATAGGACTCTTTTTTTATAAGAAGAATGCTTCATAGAGAGCTCATTATGGTTACGCTGCAGGTTTCCACCATGTCAGCATGGATTAGACCAATGACGGCGCTTTCTCTAACACATATACATAACTCCATGGACTTACAAGCTCCCCTTTCATTTCACACCGACGACATCCATATACAAAAGAGCATGATATCAACTAGGTACAAAGTACCCGTGCAATGTTGAAAGCGTTCCCCATGACAGCATGGTTCTGCTAATTCCCAACAAATAAGTGCAAGCATATACAACATAGACAACACAATGGTTCAAGTTTATTAAGGGCAATAAAAGTAAAGTGTGCCATCAAGTTCGTGAGAGCTTTAATCACTAGTTTTCTCATAATAAGTTTAATTCGGAAGGTAAGCAAAAACATGAATATACTTGGAATAGCATAAGCTAGTAGGTAGGTATGGTGGACTCTTTGGAATAACTTGGTTTAGGGAGTTGGATGCATGAGTGGAACTCATACTTGGTTGTGGAGGCTAGCAAAAGACTGGGGGCGACAAACTAAGAGAGCAATAATGGCCATAATCATCCAGAGCGACAAAACATCATTGATCAAAGCATAAAGTGATACTACAAGTTGAAAACTAAATGATCATAAAGGCTATGGTGACTTGGGATAGTCATAACATGGTGTGAGCATGTGCCAAGTCAACCCAAATAAAGCATCAAAGGAGAATACCACTATACTATGCTTTAATATGCTAAAACAACGCATGATTCATCCAAGGCACATTAAGCAATCTCAATTGTTTATAACAAGTCATGCTACAACAAAGAACACTAAGCATAAAGCCAAAACAATATCAAGCATGGAATGACAAAGCATAGGCCACAGTCAAAAACAAACTCTCTTTAACACCTAAGCATGAACTTTCCTACTCTTTTCCAAACCAAACCAAACTATTTGAAAACCAATGTATGAAAGAGGGGGTCCAACCAATTTATTCAGCAAACTAAGAAAACCAAGCAAACAAAAAATCAAAACAAAAATGAAAAAGAAGATGCTCCAAGAACAACACAACTGTGCATGAAACAATAAAAATGAAGCGTTTGGAAGAAACCTGGGATTTTTATTGATGAAGAAGGGGATGCCTTGGGCATCCCCAAGATTTGATGTTTGTACTTCTTGGATATTTCTTGGGGTGACACGTGTGGCATCCCCAAGCTTGAGATTTAGTCCATCCTTCATCTCATTACTCATTCCTTCCATACACCTGAAAATTTTCCTTCATACAAAACTTCACACAATCTTTATTAGCAACATTAGTGCACTCAAGATAATAGGTCTTAAGGTTCAGTTCTAACACCAATAAACTTCCATTAGAACACTAGCTACTGAAACACTTCCCTCAAAAAGCTCAATTCCCCAAAAGAACTCAAAAAGGAACCAAAGAAGCAAATGCAGAAAATGGCAGAAATCTGTCAAAACAGACCAGCAGGTAAAGACGAATTTTTTCGAAGACCTTGTGTTTCTCAAATAAAAAAGTGTTTAACTAATGAAAGTTAGATAACAACCTGGGGCAGAAGAAAAAAAATTCACGCCTCAAAAAGACGTTCAGAGATTTTACACGAATTTTTATGGTGAAGTACAGAAATCTGTTTCGGGACAGCAACTTTCCCAATCATTACTTCTCTCTCATTAGAGGTTACTCTTGGCACAAAAAGCAAATAAAAAGGATAAGGAGCGGTTATTACTGAAGTAATAACTTCCAAGACTCATCTAAAACTTTTAGGTTATCTCCCAATAAGTACTTTGATTTAACGTCGTTAAGTTAGGCATAAGAAGCAAGAAGGAATCAAGTGTTCTCAAATGAAGAAGCATTAAGATGAATACCAGAAATATCTTCAAAAAGGCAAGGTATATCATCCAAATAAGTTCTAGAGGATCCTCTCTCAATGCTCTTAGGTTCACTATTTTCATCAAAAGGGTTTTCAGGAACAATCCAATCAAGATTCTTTTCTATGGCTTCATGTATTGCTACCAGTTTAAAGGGTATTGGTATCTTAGTTTCCTTCCATTAGGTTCAGTTTTGTCCATATTTTATCGTGTACCAACAACATCTACACATGAGCCTAGCATATTGAAACGTTTAAAGACTCTTCTAGCTTCTTTGGCAACATCATAGAATTCCTTAAACAAAGTTTCTAGAATAAAATCCCTCTTTTCAGGGTCCTCAATTTCTTTAAGCTTAAGAAACATTACTTGCATTAAGGGGTTGAGGTTAACAAACCTAGCTTCTAACATGTGAATTAAAGAAGCTGCAGCAATCTCATAGTTTGGAGCAAGTTCTGCAAGGGATCTATCATCAGTATCTTCATGCTTATTAACATGATTAAAGAATTCTTCAATATTATCTTTCCCAATTATTGAACCACTACCTATTGAAAGGTCTTTCAGGGTGAATTTAGGGATCAACATGGTGTGCTAAGGAAGAGGTAACAACTAAAGGAGACTTAATTTTTTTGTGTTTTTTATAAAGAAAGCAAACTAGTAAAACTAATGTTTTTTGTGTTTTTGATAACAAAACAAGCAAACAAAGCAAAAAGAAACTAAGAAAAACAAAAATAACAAAGTAAAGAGATTGGTTATGAGGGACTCCCCTTGTGAAGATGTCCTTGACTCCCCGGCAATGACGCCAGAAAAAGTACTTGATGGCCCAAAATATATCGAGCTCGTTGGGGAACCCCAAGAGGAAGGTATGATGAGCACAACAGTAAGTTTTCCCTCAGTAAGAAACCAAGGTTATCAATCCAGTAGGAGCAAGGAAACACCCCAAAGGTGTTGCTAGTTGAGCCTTGACAGGGCGCACTACTGGTGCCAGCAGCAACGTGGAGACCTGCACAACACAACCATAGAACTCTGTCCCCAACTTGCGATGAGGTTGTCAATCTCACCGGTTTTGTTGAAAACAAAGGATTAAACATATCGAATGGAAGGAAGTAATAGTTTGCAGAAAGTAAACACAAAGCAGTAAACAATTTGTAGATTGTATGTAAAAGAAAGGACCGGGATCCATAGTTCACTAGAGGTGGCTCTCCTTAATATAGATAACATGCTGGGTGAACAAATTACAGCGGGGCAATTGACAAACATCGAGAAAGAAATACATGCATATACTAATCATCTTGATTCCTTTGGAACTTTATTGGGCATTACAGCATTATACATAGACCGCCATCCAACTGCATCTATGACTAATAATCCACCTTCAGGTTACCATCTGAACCCCCTCCAGTATTAAGTTGCAAGCAACAGATTATTGCTTTACGAATTGCGTGTAATGTAAACAATACGATTGTTCTATGAACAAAGGATTGTT
Source organism: Avena insularis (assembly GCA_023614405.1). NCBI lineage: Eukaryota > Viridiplantae > Streptophyta > Magnoliopsida > Poales > Poaceae > Avena > Avena insularis. Next base: position 407,500,945 of record CM042684.1, on the reverse strand, counting down.
GTTTTCTCCCTAGTAGCAATAGCACATCTAGTACCTTAGAGATTTCTGTCATTTCCCTAGATTACCAGAGGCATGAACCCACTATCGAGCATAAATACTAACTCTTGGAGTTGTTAGCATCTACCTGGCCAAGATAGCTACTAACAACGGAAAGCATGCAAGATCACAAATAACAAAGACATGATAGAATCAATAATCAATCTGAAATAGCATCTCAATATCCATCGGATCCCTGCAAACACAACAAGCAGAATTACAAATAGATGATCTTGATCATGAACGAGCAGACTCACAAGATCTAGACATGAAAGCACAAAGGAGGAGAACCAGCCATCTAGCTACTACATGGATCCGTAGTCGAGATGAACTACTCACGCATCACACCGGAGGCTTGCATGATGATGAAGGAGGCCTCGGTGAATTCCCTCTCCGTGAGGTGCCGGAAGAGCTTCAGATCCTCCTGATCTAGGGATGGAGATGACGCTCTCTGCACTCTTTGTGGATTTTTGATCGGTACTTAGGGTTTTGATTCCTAGGGCAATATATAGGCGGAGAGGGAGGGGGTGGGTCGGCGGACCACCTGGCGTGGGCAGGCTGCCTGGCAGCGTGGCTGTGGTGGTCGGCCCACCCCCTTCTGTCTCGTATTTTGGCATCAGATGTCTTCCAGAAAAATAGGCACTTTGGCTTTTGTCTCGTCCAATTCCGAGAATATTCATTTTCTGACTTTCCTGGAACCAAAAAGAGCAGAAAACTGGCAGCTGGCACTGTGGCTCTTGTTAATAGGTTAGTCCAAGAAATCTTATGAAAAGTACTCCAAACTGTGGACAAAACACAAGAATAGATAAAACCAAGCATGGAACATCAAAAAATATAGATAAATTTGCAATGTATCATGGGTCCTAGAGCCATTCACATGAACATCTAAGAATCATGAAGACATAAATGTCCCACCATAGCAATAAGTTCATTGGTCCCCAGCATATAATCCCTCCAATGCAACTCAAAGTATTGGAAAACGGTTTCTGCAATTATGTCCCTTCCAATCCTTATCATTGCATCAAAGTATTCTCCTATGAGCCCATATAGGTGAAGTAATATGTAGTCGATGTTTGCATAAAACCATCATAGAACAATATAAAAGATAAAAAACTGGACCACATACTCATTGCATATTATATGGAAATCATAGCCAATTCATCCTATGCCCTCAGGAACATGGGGATCTACTCACAAGTGGCAAACATGATATGGATCAGTAGCATATGGGATACAACACAACCTGAAAATATAATCTCTCCACCAAATAAAGACAAGATGCCAACCACAAACATGTAACTAGCCCTTAAAACAATATCCAGGGTTCGATCAATCACAAACTCTGAGGGGAACAAGATGGATCTTAGAGATGGTGATGGTGATGGTGCTGGTGGAGATGTTGATGGAGAGGCCTCCCCTATGCCTAGGAGGAGTGGTGATGATGATGACGTTGATTTCCCCCTCACCGGAGGCTCTGGTGGAGCAGGATCTGCCCCCTCCCGGAGTAGGAGAGGACTTTCGCCTCCGTCACTGCCTCTATAAATCATGGGAAAAATGTGGCGTAGGTTTTCTGGCGATACGGAGGCGTATGTAAAAAGGAGGAGCTGAGACAAGGCTCGAGGGCCGAAAGAGCATGGGTGGCACGCCCAGGGGGTGGGCACGCCACCTGGCCTCTTTCAAGTCTCGTGGCTCATCTCGCTTCATTCTTTGGACCAAGTTGATTCTCCAGGTGAAAAACTCATCAGGTATTTTCCTTCGATTTATTGACGTACAAAAGGTCTCGAAACAACAAAAACATGAAAAAGGAGGTTTTGTGCCTCCCATAAATTAAATACCAATGAAAGGAACTTTGTAGGAAAGTCCCGTAAATCATCTAAATATGAATAAATAATGATGGATCATGGTAAATATGATTATAAATAGTGCATATAAGTCCTAAAATGATGATGCGAAATGCAAGTATCAACTCCCCCAAGCTTAAACCTTTACTCGTCCTCGAGCAAATAAGCAAATAGATCATGATCATGCATCAATGAGCTTATGGTTGACAAGAAAATACGAGCCTGGCATCATCAACTTATGCATATTCACTTGTCCAAAAGGAACTAACTACCATGCAAATGTGGGCTACATAGATAGACATTATCATTTACCCCTTACTTTTGAACAAAAAAACTAACCATTACATGTTGGACAATTGAACAAGTCTCAAATTTATCATACACTTCACCATTTGCAATAGCTTTGCATGGCTTTTTACCAGCTTTTAATTTAACCTTTGGATATTCCTTTGCAATAAAAATAAGTTTCTCATAAAACAAATAGTGGAAAAGAGAATTGTTTAAACAACCAGGTAGACATGACTATTTTGTCTTTTGTCAAGAACTTTCACCACTTTTGTATGGCATCAGTTAATGGTCTTTCTCTCTTAGTAACCAGTATAAAAATTATTCACGGGTCTTTCAATCATGTCATATGCTCGAAACAACCTTTGTCTTTCACTTTCCATGGCTAGCCGAACCTTCGAGTTCCTACCTTTCAAACACTTTTCCATAGAGCATATGTATTGAAATGCCCATGAGAACCATTCAGTTTACTCATTGATAACTAAGTAGAACAAGAGTATAATGTCCACTTGTCATTCTCCTCTTTCCAACTATTTATTTTATAAGACTCCCTATCTAACCACAAATTCACAATGTTCCCTTTTTATAAGTGTTGCTTCCCTTGCATGGATCTTTCCTTATTTGCAAGTTCAGCTTGTTGAGTAATTCAATTCTTATCCAACATGCTCAAGTTAATTTAGTTCAAGGCAATATGTAAGTGAAATTTCTACATATGGTGCGCACATGTGCATGAGTGTTACCCATAAATCCCAAACAAGAGAATCATGGATGACACCATACTTTATTTTTTATTCAAAACCACTCAACCAAGGATACATGATAATTCTCTAAGAGCTCTTGAAACTCTAGGAAAATCGATACCTAATGGATGCAAGCAAAAACCTCCTACTTATTACAAACTAGATGCAAATATGATAACTAAAAAACATAAGGTATGGTGGAACTCCCCCAAGCTTAAGTTGTTGTTGTTGCTCCACTAGAGAATGGCCTTCAGGACCTCATCATTGGTGGTCCTTCTAACCTTCAACAAGGCTGCATGTAACCTTTTGTTGACTGCCACTTGATCTTCCCACTTGGTCTTGTAATCCTGGACCTCTTTTTCCAGCTTTTCTATAATCTCAATTCAACCCGCAGAGGTTGCTTGCATGTTCCTGACAAACTTTGTGCTTACCGCCTCCTCGTAATCCTGCAAAAGTGCAATGTGACGGGAAGAGATAAAAAAGCGCCTCTCTTCATCACTAATTTGTTGATGCAACGAATCGATCTGTGCTTGAAGATTTGGGTTAGTCATGTCCCTAAAGTGAGGTTCTTCAATCTCCCTCATCCTTGTAGCTCCATCTTCAAGCTGGTTACTCTAGATGATATTGTTCTTTCAGTCTTCCCTCTCCATCGAGCTTGGCTTCTTGGTGGAGGACTCCACTCCGGGGTTCTGATGGGTGCACAAGGGAATCCTCCATCTGGGTGCTCCACCTTGAAGACATGTCCTGGTGCAAGTTAATTTATGGAAGAAATAGGTAGAAAACAAGGTTCGCTCAAAAAAGACTCGATGCAGGATTAGATCGGCAGAGAGGAGTATATATAGATGGTTTTTTAGGGTAAGACGAAGTGTTGAGGAAGAAATGGAGGCGAAACAGACTTCAGAAGAGGGAAATACTCGGGTGGTGCGCCTAGGGGGTGGGTGCGCCACCTGGTCTCTTTCCCTCCTTGGGACTCCATTTCGTCCAATTCTTTCGCGACACCCATTAATTTTCCAAAATAATGACTTCCCTAAAATATGAAGATCGTACACACCTCTTTTTGACTTTTGGTGATTTTTGGTATCTGGCAGGGGATAATTTTTTTTGCAATTATAGCCTCCGAACTTTGGAAATTCATTACTTCAACCCTTCCGACAAATGTTTGTCCTACAATATAATGTTTAAGACATTGCCCATTAACGACATGAGGTTTACCTTTGAAGTCTCCATGAAGACAAATGGCTTCAGAGCGGTACACCTCGTGTACAACTAATGGACCCTACCACCTTGAAGCTAACTTTCCTGTAGAAAACTTGAAACGAGAGTTGAATAATAATACTTGATCTCCTACTTTGAATTCCTTTCTTTTTATTTTCTTATCATGCCAAAATTTTACTTTCTCTTTAAATAGTCTAGCACTTTCATATGCTTCATTCTTCCATTCATCTAACAAGCTTAAGTCAAGAATTCTTTTCTCTCCAGCAGTTTTAAAATCAAAATGGAGTTGTTTAACAACCCATCTAGCTTTATGTTCTAATTCTACTGGAAGATGACATGCTTTTCCATAAACCATTTTATAAGGAGACATACCCATAGGATTTTTAAAAGCAGTTCTATAAGCCCATAAAGCATCATTAATTTTAGTTGGCCAATCAGACCTAGCTTTATTGACTGTCTTCTCCAATATGAGTTTTATTTCCCTATTGCTTAGTTCAACTTGCCCACTGATTTGAGGATGATATGGAGATGCTATTCTATGATTAACACCATATTGAGCTAGAGTTTTTTAAATACCACATGAATAAAATGAGAACCACCATCAGTAATTAAAAATCTAGGTACTCAAAACCTAGGAAAGATGATGTCCTTAAGCATATTCATTGATATGGCGTGGTCTACACTTTTTGTTGGAACCCATTTTGTAACATAATGTACTACAACAAAAATATGAGTGTGTTTTGGTTTTTATGGGGGAATGGTCCCATGAAGTCAAATCCCCATACATCAAATGGTTCAAGAGGTAGTGAATAATTCATAGGCATTTCATTTCTCTAGCTGATATTTCCAACACGTTGGCACTTGTCACAAGCATTAACATAATTAACACAATCCTTAAATAAAGTAGGCCAATAAAAACCAGATTGTAATACCTTTGTAGCGGTGCGGTCTCCTGCATGATGTCCTCCATAAGGGCTGTCATGACAATCCCTTATGATAGCCTGCTACTCAAACTCAGGGACACAACGTCTAATAATACCATCTACACTTTTGATGAGTGCATATTTGCATCATGTTTTACATTATTATTTTGCACTATAGATGTAGGATCTTGGTATTTTACAGTGTTCATGCGTACATTATGTCTGTTTTCACCAGGATCAAGACAGATGATGGATCCAATGGATACAATTCTTGGAGCAGTTGTACTATGGAGAAAAGGAGTCAAAAACAATGTAAATCGCTTATTTGGGAAATATTAATAATACCAGAAGAAAACCAGAAGCGAACAAAGGAGGCAGAGAGCGCAACGACCAACTATACGGGCAGAGCAATTTTTTCCGCCATATAGCTCCAGTCGTATAGCTAGTGCTGCCTCTACGTCGTCAAATAGTTTCACCCCATGCAATTGGTTCGAGGAGACGACATACAGAACACCAGAAATCGCAGAAACCTCACCTACGGAAGGCATCTGGAGGGGGAACTCATCCACCGAGGATCCATCTTTGCCCTGCGCAGATCCGGGAGGCTAAGGCATCAATCTTCATCGTCCACCGCTGCATCACCACCATCTCCATCCATCCCATCTACATCTTGTCTAGATCTTGTTGTAATTCCTATACTCGTTGTGGATTTATACAAGTACTATTCATCTATGATTGTTTCCATTACCATTGCCATGATGTTGATTGCCTCCATGTCCGAGTAGATCTTTAGTTCTTGGGGAGATGGAGATACCCTAGTATGAGATTGAAATAAGATAAAGTCTATTATGATATTCATCGCTGTGACCATGTGTTAGATTTTCTACATCTTGATGTTGAGAGAAGTCGACCTCTCAATATTTGCCTCTTGTGGGGACTTGATGGAGGAAACTACTTGTTGGTAGATGGAGGCATGCTAGCACTTATAGTGACTATAAAGCTGTTGGCACCCCTTACGTATCAACTTGGGAAACCAAGGAAACTCACGGAACACTATCCATGCCATGAGATACGTCCTACGGGATTACGTTCTTTAATAGCGTAGTAATTCGATTAATGTCGATTGTTGGCTGCTATGGTTATGAGGATGGTGTGAGCAGCGGTTGTTGCCTATTCATCCAAATATGGAGTTCCTCCCACACATACATAGGTGAGAATGTTCATGATGATAATCTTTATCTTAGATCTTTACAATACTAGTGGTGTATCCGCTACTCCCTAAGAACGCCCTTTTCCCTACTACAGTTCCAATCTCTCTTACATACGCGATACTTACTTTCTGTACTCAGTTGTTTTACTTTACATTATTGCTCTTATACCCAAAACCCCAAAACACCTTTTTACACAATACTCGCATTTTATCTTGTCACTTAGAACTTTATCTAGCATTTCTATCGTAATATTTATTTCAAGAGTTATTAGACTTCACACTCTTGCTCCCTGTGGTATCGATATCTTTATTTCGAAACTAGCTACAAATGATCTGTGCTCTTGCAGCCATCAACTTTTCTTATAAATAAATGGGTCATCCCAAAAATAATGCCTAAGATCATAAAAGAATTTCTTTCTTTGTTAGTATGTGAAATGTGGTGGAATAACGTTTCCAACAATGAAATTAGCATAGTCAGCAAACCATGGTGAAGCTCCTCTAGCAACAGACACATTAATGTTTGCTAGTTGTTCAATTGCAAAGCTATCATTAATAGGAATAGGATCTACCGGAATGTTTTCCATTCTAGATAAATGATCAGCTACTAGGTTGTCCTCACCTTTCCTATCTACAATGTGTAGGTCAAATTCTTGTAGTAAAAGAACCCATCTTATAAGTCTAGGCTTAGCATCTTTTTTGTTCATAAGGTATTTAATAGCAGAATGATCAGTGTGTACTATTACCTTAAAGTCTACAATGTAAGGTCTAAACTTGTCACATGCAAAAACTATAGCCAATAACTCCTTTTCAGTTCTAGCATAATTTATTTGGGCGCCATCAAGAGTTTTACTAGCATAATGTATCATATTAAGTTTCTTATCAACTCTTTGTCCTAAAATTACTCCTACAGCATTGTCACTAGCATCACACATGATTTCAAATGGCAAATTCCAATTAGGAGGTTGAATTATAGGAGCACTTATCAAAGCATTCTTTAAAATATCAAAAGACTACACAATCATCACTAAAAGAGAATGGAACATCTTATTGCAAAAGATTTGTTAGAGGCTAGGATATTTTTGAAAATTCTTTGATAAACCTTCTATAGAAACCAGCATGACCAAGAAAGCTTCTTATACCTCTTATATCCCTAGGATATGGTAGCTTCTCTATGGCTTCTATCTTAGCATGGTCCACTTCAATGCCTCTACCTGAAACTTGGTGTCCAAGAACAACACCTTCTGTCACCATGAAATGGCATTTCTCCCAATTTAGGACTAAGTGTTGGTCCTCACAATGCTGCAAAACTTTGTTAAGATTGCACAAGCAGTTTTCAAAAGAGGTACCATACACGGAAAAGTCATCCATGAATACTTCCATAATTTTCTCAATATAATCAGGAAATATAGCATTCATGCATCTTTGAAAAGTAGCAGGATCATTGCACAAACCGAATGGCATTCTCCTATAAGCATAAGTACCAAAGGGACATGTGAAAGTAGTCTTCTCTTGATCATCGTTGTGTACCAGAATCTGCGAGAAACCTAAATAACCATCTAAAGAACAAAAGTGAGAGTGTTTGGATAATCTTTCAAGCATTTGATCAATGAATGGTAAAGGATAATGATCTTTACAATTTGCCTTATTAAGTTTCCTATAATCAATGCACATTCTATAACCAGTAACGGTACATTGAGCAACAAGTTCATTTTCATCATTTGGAACCACGGTGATTCCACCTTTTTTAGGAACACAATGGACAAGACTTACCCATTTACTATCAGCTATGGGATAGATAATACCTACCTCAATGAGTTTGATTACCTCTTTTCTTACCACTTCTTTCATTCTTGGTTGAAGACGATGTTGATAGTCAATAATAGGCTTTGCATCCTCTTCCAAGTTAATCTTATGCATGCATAAAGCAGGGCTTATACCTTTCAAATCATCAAGTGAATAGCCAATGGCTCGCCTATGATCTCTCAATACTTCAAGTAATTGTGATTCTTCTTCATCTGAAAGGTTAGCACTAATAATAACATGATATATTTTCTTATCATCAAGGAATGCATATTTCATATCTTCAGGCAATGGTTTAAGTTCAAAACTAGTATCTTCTTTAGGTGTTGGTATTTCTCCTAGATTATCAGATGGAATATGTAATTGTAGATGTTGTGGTTGTTGAGATAGTATTTGTTCTAGAGCTTCTTTCTCTTCAACATCAAATGGTTCCTCTTGATTCAGCACATATCGTTCCATCACGTCCGATGAAGCAACTACCACTGAAGCAAGAGTCTCCACTATATCTTTAGAGAGTTTTTCTTTTTCTACATGTTTATCAGTAAACTTTGAAAAGTTAAACTCAAGTCTTTCACCAGCAAATTTAATGAATACTTTCTCTTTTAACAAATTACTTTTAGCACCAACAGTGTGTAGGAAAGGTCTACCAAATATAACAGGACAAAATGCATCTTGTGAGCAACCAAGCACAATGAAATCAGCAGGATACTTAATCTTTCCAATTAACACCTCAACATCTTTAACAATACCAAGAGGACAAATATACTCTTTATTAGCAAGTTGGATAGTTATACTTGTCTCTTCCATGTTGATGGGATCAATATCTAGCTTGATTTCAAGATATAAAGAATATGGAATCACACTTATACTTGCGCGAATATCACAAAGTCCAGGATAACATGAAGTCCCAATAGTACATGATATGATAGGTTTCCCAACTCTAGTGGTGTTACCATTTATTACCTTGGTAGAATCTTCACATAAATAAACACCACGAGGTGTTTCTTCATTCAATTCTTTAATATCTGAAATTTTATGTTGAACTTGATTTTGTTCATATGATTCATGACATCTTCTAGCACTCTTATTAGTGACAGTAGTGAGTAAATTTTCCTTCACTTTGCTAAGATAAGGAGGAGCTTCAAAGATTTCTTCTATCTTAGGAGATGGGACTTGATGAACCTGTTTCACAACTTTAGAAACATATGTAGAATTTTTAAGAGGTTCAACAAATACATTAAATACTTTCTTTGGAACATTAAGATGGTTAGCAAAAGATTTAGAAATTTCTACTAAAACATGAGGGTCAATGCCAAACCTGTTCTTAAGTTCCTCAAATAATATAGAAGTAGACAAATTCTCTACACATGAATATTCATATTCCAAACCTGGTTTATTATCTTTATCGAGATCCCAAGCTTTAGTATTTTGAGAAATAGTTTCCAATAAATCCGCTGCTCCCTCTTGAGTTTTATTTGTGAAACTTCCTCCAGAAGAATTATCCAGGAAATCCCTATGATGCTGGGGCAACCTCACATAAAATTTTATTAAGATAATGCTTTCAAGGATACCATGATGAGGATTTTTACGAATAAGACCCTTTTATCTCCCCCAAGCTTGAGCAATACTTTCTCCATTATGAGGCCAAAAGTTATAAATATCACAGCGATCATCATAAGCTTATTTAGGAGTATAATATTTAAGATAGAAAGCCTTTCTCAGATTTTCCCAATCAAGACGGTATTTATCATCCAGAGATCTATAACATTCCCGAGCTTTACCAGATAAAGATAAAAGAAATAACTTCCTTCTTACTTAATTCTCATGAATACCTGCAAGTATAAATAGGGAACACAGTTCTTCAATTTCATATAAATGCCCCATAGTAGTTTGGCTTCCATCACCTACAAAAGTTACCTCCCTAGTTCTGTCAACAATACCAATAGGAATTTGATATTCAACTTATGGTTTAGTAGGCTTCTCAACCTTATATTTAACTTTGCCATGAACAAACTAAAATAGGGTGAGTTACAATCCTTTATAATTTGAGAAAGCCATGATAAAACAACAGTAACAAGATAAAATCCAATTTCAAGTTTCCTTACCAAACAGCTTACGAATAACACAACGCTCCCCGACAACGATGCTAGACAAGTGTCTTGATGGCTCCCAAGTGCAGGAGATAAATTGTAGTACTTTTCAATAAACAAAGGTTTTCGAACCCACGAGGAGCTGAGGGTATTGGTTAGCAAATTTGACAAAGAAAATAATAGTAAATGCAGTAGATTTGGTGTTTTGGGTTTGTAGTTTGCAAGAATATAAAGTGCTGAAAGTAAATAGCAATAAGTAAATGCTCTCAATGAGAGATAGGCCAATCCTCTATGCAGCATGAGTATAAACTCAAATGTGTGTGTGAACTTACATGTGACAAGCGTTCCCGAGGGTGGCATGGATTTACTTAGCATAAATATTTCTACACAATATGGTGAATATGTTGTCAAGTTTCATTCCCTTAGGGCAAAGCCTAATTAAGTGCATCCACAAGTATGAGATAAATACACCACTTATGATGGGTCCTAGAGCCATTCACATGAACATCTAAGAATCATTAAGACATAAATGTCCCACCATAGTAATAAGTTCATTGGTCCCCGACATATAATCCCTCTAATACAACTCAAAGTATTGGAAAACAGTTTCTATCAATTCCGTCCCTTCCAACCCTTATCATTGCATCATATTATTCTCTTATGAGCCCATATAGGTGAAGTAATATGCAGTCGATGTTCGCATAAACCATCATAGAACAATATAAAAGATAAAAGACTGGACCACATACTCATTGCATATTATATGGAAATCATAGCCAATTCATCCTATGCCCTCAGGAACATGGGGATCTACTCACAAGTGGAAAACATGATATGGATCAGTAGGATATGGGATACAACACAATCTAAAAATATAATCTCTCCACCAAATAAAGACAAGATGCCAATCACAAACATGTAAATAGCCCTTAAAGCAATATCCGGGGTTCAATCAATCACAAACTATGAGGGGAACAAGATGGATCTTAGAGATGGTGATGGTGATGATGATGGTTCCGGTGGAGATGTTGATGAAGAGGCCTCCCTATGCATAGGAGGAGTGGTGATGACGATGGCGTCGATTTCGCCCTCATCGGAGGTTCTGGTGCAGCAGGATCTACCCCCTTCCGGAGTAGGAGAGGACTTTTGCCTCCGTCGCCACCTCTATAAATCATGGGAAAACTATGGTGTAGGTTTTTTGGTGATATGGAGGCGTCTATAAAAAGGAGGAGCCGAGACAAGGCTCAAGGGTTGAAAGAGCATGGGTGGCACGCCTAGGGGGTGGGTGTGCCACCTGGCCTCTTTCAGGCCTCTTGGCTCGTCTCACTTCATTATTTGGACCAAGTTGATTCTCCAGGTGAAAAAATCATCAGTTATTTTTCCTTCGATTTATTGACGAAGGGACTTTGTAGGAAAGTCTCGTAAATCATCTAAATATGCATAAATAATGATGGATCATGGTAAATAAGATTCTAAACAGTGCATAAAAGTCCTAAAAATGATGATGCAAAATGCAAGTATCACCCTCGTCGTTTGAGGAAGATTAATAGGTTTGACTTCACCTTTTGTGAGATTCAGTGGTCCATCGAGAAGCGCATGACTCCCAACTACTACCAGTACATTCAGCATCTGATTGATGCCACTGTTCCTGCTACAGCTCTCCCCTCTGGTCCACATGAAGAGATGGACATTTACACCTTGCCTCTTCGGGGCACTCATGTGGAGCTCCCTCATATGCGGCCAACTAAGCATCGGATCAAGCTCGCTCATGACCCTCTCTTGATTGGTTCTAGCTCTCATCATGCTGTCCCCCACGAGAAGGGCCTTTCCAGGTTCTTCAATGGCCTTTGGGATATGTGAAAGTCTTGTTATGATGTTTCCCATCATAGACTTGAGATTAGTCAAGATAATAGGAGGCAACACAATGCTTTATTGGCAGAGCATGGTTGCCTAGTGCCAGATATGGGAAATGCTCTGACTCCTGTTCCCTATGTGAACTTTGAGAAGCCACCACTGGATGAGGACATGTTTCGGGGCTTTGATTCGTCCATGCTTCCCGGGTTTACCACTTCCAGTTCCTCTCAGCGTCAGTTTGCTGCTCCTATGGGTAATGATGGTGAGGATGAAGACGAGGAAGAGGAAGAGGAAGAGGATGAGGAGGATGACGATGATGATCACTATGGTGGCTAGATCTTTTCATCTACTCTATCTTTCCTTTTTGGTGTTTCGATGCCAAAGGGGGAGAAGAGAGTAGAGTCCGCTTCATTGACATTTGTCACTTGCACAAGCCTTTCTACTTTCATTTGCTTCTTATGGGCTTGTTCTTCTCTTTTCTTTGTCAAACTATTTGCATTTGTGTGTGTGTCTAGACAAGTTTGTATTGTTATTATTGTACTTTGATATCCTATGCTTATATGCTTGCTATCTTTTCTATTGTGTGATAGATATCCATGTCTTTAGCTTGTCATGCCATGCTTGCTTCCTAAGGATTTTGGGGGAGCTCTCCATATATATATCTAAGTAGGTGCACCTTTCATTCAAATACAACATCATCCATGTGCACACCTTATGGGGGGGTCTCTCTTAAAATATTTTAAGGAAATGTTTCTTAAACGCTTATCTTAATATCTGTGTATGAATCTAGCTCGGTTTGTCATCGTTAACCAAAATGGGGGAGATTGTAAGGGAAAAATGCCCTTATCCATTATTTTGGTTAATCCTGACATTAGAGCTAGAGAGCAGACTAATGTTTCTACTAGTATCTCTACATGTGATAGTCCACATTTGATGATGAGAGGCGGTGTGAGACCCCCCATCCATTTCTAAAGTGAAGAGTCGATGTCTTTGTTGCTTTTCTATCTTATTTCTATTTGAGTATAGTAGGAAGCACCACACTATTAAGAGGGGTGATCTCGATGCGCTCTTTGGGGATGTTTTACACCACATACACATCCTAATATCTTATAGCCATATACCCACTTGATGAGAGCAAAAAAGTCATTGTGGAAAATGAGCTTAAAAAGGGGGTTCTATGAAACCGGCGTGGGTTTCGGCGCCGCTGGTGTGGCCGCCGGAATTTCCGGTCACCGCCGGAAATTCTCGATGAACACTAGTATGGCTTACAGAATAGTGTTTTGGCAGGCCGCCAAAATCTTCGGTCATCGCCGGAATTTCCGGCGTGGGTTCCGGTTTGCCGGAGCTGCCTCTGGTATTTCCAGCGCTCGAACCGGCACCGATGGACTTATTGTTGGTTCTGTCGCTGGCCTCTCCAAACGGTTCCTTTTCCACCCCGGACTATATATACCCCTTTCTTCTCTACTGAGAGTTAGGCATTCCAGTTCATATTCATTCTTGAATCTCTCTCTCTCCCTATTGTTGAAACACAATTTCTTGAGGGTCTCCCATTCTACCTAACCAATTCCAAATCCCTTTGGTAGAAAGCAAGAGGAGGTCCCAGTCTACATTTCCACCAGGCTAAAGTTCATTCCTCCTTGAGTTCATCGAGTTAGCTTATTACTCTTGGGTTTGTGGGAAACCCTAGGCGGCTAGGGTCACCCGGATTCATTCAACTTGTGATTTGCTTTGTGGAAAGTTTGTGAGGGTTTGGAGACTACCTTAAAGTCTACCACGAGTAAGTGAGCTATTCCTTCGTGGGATAGGCTCGGAGAAGAAGGTGAGCCTTCATGGCATTGGAAAATCCTTTGTGGAACTCATGCCTCTCTAATGTGACGTAGCTCCCTTCCCAAATGGAGTGAACACGGGAATACATCTTCATCTCCGCGTGCTTTGGTTATTCCTTAACTGACCTCTTACTTGTTTTGTTTACTTTGTGATAGAATTTGTGCTTGATGTATCTTGTATCATCATCTAGGTTGCATCACCTAGTTTGCATTTGGGCACACTTATATTCCGCAAAGCCTAAAACTTGCAAAAGATTACAAAGAATTTTGTAGAAACCTATTCAACCCCCTCTAGGTAAACCATCTTACACTTTCAAGATGGAGTAGCATGGTGGTAGTGATTGGATAGTGACAACAAAATCTATGATCTACTATGGTTTTCACCTTTCTTTTGCTGCCTCACTAGGGATTAAGTGAATTCATGTGCTATAATTATCTTGTGATAGCTAGATAATCTTGTTTGGTCAAGGTAGCATATTTGTAATTCAAACATCATGTCATATTGCTTGAGGCTATACTCTATGTAATGCTTAATTCAAGATTTGCTTGGAGATATCCCTATCTTGTAGAGTATAAGAGAGATGTGTTGCACCATCTCTATGTTAGGACGTGATGCCCATATGAATGCTTATCAAACAAATGTTTAAGTTCCATTAATAGTATGTCTCTGATGAATTGTTTATGTCCACTACAACTTAAAAAGAGAGTAGACAAGTGAACCCATGAACCCCCGGTACATTTTAAATCATAAGAAACACCTTTCCAACACTTCACATTAGCTGCAATATTTTAATCTGAAAATACAAAAATATTTTCGTCATTTCTAGTCACACAACAAAACCCAGAAACAACCAAACTATCACCATCATCATCTTGTTTGCTTAGTTTACTTTACTGCACTTAATTTTTATTTACATTTTTATTTCGTATTAATAATACGAAACCTTGTGCTTGACAACCACATGGTGGAGTTGGGGACACAAGACAGGAACTTTGCTTTACAGGTTGCTTGACATGAGAAGAATAATTAACTTCTAAGCCAAATCCCCGAGAATTTGATATTAACCCTCGAGTCACCCTTGTGGGGAAAAGATGCTTGCTACAACACTTTGCACTTGGAGTCCCAACGAGTTGGTACACACGGAGTTGTTGCCATCAAACGGCGATGTCACTCTAAGTGATATTCCAATCATTCGACTTGCAATATTTCAGCATTAGTGTTATGGATGTGATTTCTCCAAATAGACTTGTAAGAGTTCATGAATCTTCTATGGAGTGCAACAATTATTTGAATAACCATTATTCTCATAATACCGGAACAAAATGACAATTTATTAAAACAAATCTTTAAGGCTAGGTTTGGTGTCAACGAGAAACACAACAACACTTTATTTGTTTCCGATGAACATCATCCCATATTCTTCTGCTAGTTACTTAGGCCATTGCAGTTCATGAATTGTGTTGTCTTGTATGACACTTCACACCAACCAATCCAGTATCCAATACCCAAGAACCACATTGTTTAACATGAAAAGGATACATATACAACATGTATATCATCTATATACCTAAGCTGGACATTTCTAGTCTTCTCTTTTCTACCAAATATTTTTCAGATTCTCTTTCAACATTTCCTTTCCTTTTCAGAAGAATCTATCAACATCAATAGTGGTGCCATACACATGACACCAAGTCCAAAGTGTGTTAGTCAAACACTATTACCCTTGAACTTGCACTTTGATGTGTATCACCATCATCAAATGTTTGGCATTCTTCCAAAATCCATTCTTTAGTAATCTTTTAGCATAGTAAACATTTTACCTACATCTTTTATTCATCCTTATCATGACAAATTTAATAATCAAGCTACTATAGCCTAAAAAGGAGAATTGTGAGTATAATGTTAGTTCCCAAAAACCTTTTGGGAGATCAGGACGCCTAGCGTCTCCAACCTTCACAAATTCTCATACAATGTGAGAACATGTATATTACTAAAATTATATTGTATCATATTGTAACCAAGCATTATTTAAGATATCACAATATCCTCCACACATGATGGTTTTTGAAAGAATTCTTTCAGATCCTAGATAACCATGATACTGAAACAAATTTCGAATATCAAGGATCAAGGAGGCAAGCATAATATTTAGATACTAACGTTGGAAATGTTACTCTTTATTTAATAGTACTTATTAAACTTCATGGAGTAACTGAGGTTTTGCTAAAGGTTTGCAATAGGACTTTAAACTTTATATTGACACTAAAAAACAATACGATACCAATTTGTAAAGTAAATATCACTAATTATATAGCTCTATTATCTCAATCAAAACTAAGAGCAAGGTAGTAAACGAATGCCAGTGACTACAACAAACTATGACACTTTGATCTAGTTTATGATAGATTGGTTTCTACTTTAATCATATTAATACGTGAACTCCCATTCAAAAACAACATCCCTCGAGTCGTTTTGGTGATTACATGAACCAAATTCAATACACCAAGACCGATCATCACGTGAACTTGTGCAGCTTCAAAGGCCAGCATTGATATGTTCATCATATCAACTATATGACTCATGTTTTACCTTTTGGATTGTATAGTTGGCGCCGCCACCGCCTCCTCAAATAGTTTCACCCCGTGCAACTGGATCAAAGAGATGACATACAGAACACCTAGAAATCGCCGAAACCTCACCTCCGGAAGGCCAAGACATCGTTCTCCATCTTCATCAACCGCTGCACCACCACCATCTCCATCCATCCCATCTTCACCCCATCTAGATCTTGTTGTAATTTCCGTACTCGTTGTGGATTTATACAAGAACTATTCATTTACAATTGTTTCCATTACCATTGCCATGATGTTGATTACATCCATTTCTGAGTAGATCTCTAGTTCTTGGGGAGATGGAGAAACCCTAGCATATGATTGAGATGAGATAGAGATTATTATGTTATACATCATTATGTGTATGTGTTAATTGTCTGCACCTCCTTAATATTTGCCTCCTATGGGGACTCGATGAAGCGGATTACTTGTTGGTAGATAGAGGGATGATAGCGCTTACTGTGACTATAAAGTTGTTGCCGTTCTTTACGTACTAACTCGGAGAATCAAGGAGAACTCATTAAGCCATGTCCATGCCATGGGATAAATCCCTTAATAGCGGGATAATATGATTAATGTCGTTTATTCGTAAGCTATGGTTATGAAGGATGATGTGAGCAGTGGTTGCTGCCTATTTGTCCATATATGGAGCTCCTCCCACATACATACATATTATGAGAATATTTGTTATAATAATCTTGATTGCTTAGTCTAAATTGCTAGCGGTGTATCCACCACTCCTTGAGAACGCCTTTTCCCCATTGCAGTTCCAAGTTCTTTTACACACGCGATTCTTACTTTCTGCATTAAGTTTTACTTTACTTTAAATTGCCTCGTTCAACCAAAAACATCAAAACAACTCTACTTTTATTGCATCTTAAAGTTATTCCTTAAGTACTACGTATAGTTTTAGTTAAAAGCATTTTAATTTTTTTGCCTACTGCTCCTCGTGGGATCGATATCTTTATTTCGAAACTAGCTACAAATGATCTATGCACTTGCAGTCATCAAGCTATTTTATGGCGCCGTTGCCGGGGAGCTTAGCGCTATAAGTCACTTTACCTTTAGTTATTTACTTTCGTTGTACTATTTTTTATTTAAGTTGCAGGGTCGTAACAATGGACAACACTTAGCATTTAATCTAGCTTGAGGCAGTAAGGAAAATGGGTTCACCCATGGATGCTTTTATAACTGTCAATAAAAGCATAAATCCGGATATAATTGAGATCCACCCTTTATTATTTGAACTACTGCACTCTAATTTTTTTGCAAGAACCAACGAAGAGAGTCGATATGGAAACTTACAATTCTTTGAAGACGTTCTTAGTTCCTTTATATTCGACGACTCTAATATTTATATGGTTAAAACCTAGTTATTTAGACAAACTCTCTCTAATAATATTTACGAATGGTATAGATCTTTTTGTGCAGAAGCACCGAGGACTTGGACGGAATTTACAACCAATTTCCTATCAAAATATTACTCAGAAAGCAAAGCTCATAGGATGAGAGGTATTATTATCAGTTTCAAAAATAATCCTGGTGAGGGTTTGTATGAAGGATATCAAAGGTACAAAAGTTACCTAGATGATTGTCCCCGTCATTGTTTGCCTGGTTGGTTAATCACTCACACTTTTTACGTAGGGCTTAATATTAAAAATAGAATGCATCTAGACACTGTTTCTAATGGCAGTTTTCTATCTTATACCTATGATGAAGTTTGGAAACTAATAATAAAAATGAGGGAGGCAACGGAAAATCTTAAAAATTAGGAGAACATTACAAATAGTTTTTATGAATATGCTTGTGTTAATGAACTCCTTGTAGATGAAAGGACTTGTGAAATGATTGAAACCCTCGGTATTGATTCTTACTCAGTAATGAAAATTATGGAGAATTATGCAGGGCATTTGCAGGTACCTATAGAATGGGAACCCCATAAAATCCTCGAAGAAGAGAAGCATGCAAGAGCGCTAATGGAAGAGTTCTCCTAAGCACCTATTCAAAAGATCATCAAGAAAAGGCAAAAAGAGGAAGAACAAATAAAAAGAGACCAAAGAGACCAGAAAAGAACCCCGAAGCTACCAATATAAATAATGTTATATTAAAGGATCTTATGGAAGCACGAATAGTGGACAATGAAGTGGTTATGTTAGACCCTGAAACTTCAGAGTTCATCGAAGGTAAGGTACGATGTAACGAAACTTCTAAACCCATGACTCCTATATATTGTGGAGAAACTTTCTTATACGGAATTTGTGAGCTGATCTCCACTATAAATGTTATGCCTTCATCACTTTATGAGGAACTTTCCTACAACTTGAATAATCCAGATGTGGAACCGGTAGATACTACTATTAAATTGTCTCATAGGACCAATATAAAACCAGAAGTTGTAATTAGAAACACCTATGTCTTTATTGGGTCACTCATTTACCCCCTTGATTTTCATATTTTTGATATGCCTCAAGATTCTTTTTGTCCTATTCTTTTAGGCAGGCCTTTTGTTTCCATAACCAAAGCTCGAGATGATAATAAGAAGGAGATTATTTCACTAATGTTTGGAGAAGAGGAAATGACATTCCACTTTGCCAAACTAAAGAAGAGGCCATATGAAGTGGAAGATATCAAGGAAGATAAAACGATTGCCGAGTTGGCCGCAATTCATTTTAGTACTCCACAAGATGAATTAGAGAGGAGCCTAATTAATTGGGAGGAAGCACCAGATGATGAGGAGAGAGAAGACATGGATGATTACCTTGATTCATTTCCGGAAGCACAAAATTCACATGACTATGAAGAACTGGTAAGAAAAGGAGATGAAGAGCCTCCACCAAGTGAATTGAAACAACTTTGTTGGTTTGCGGTACCAAACTTCCCGGGCGAGTGCATCCCGGTACCCGAGTTGTCATTAATCTCGCGGAGGGGCCGTAGTAGAATCACCAATTGTCTAGAAGGGCCAAATGGGGGTGAATACAAATCTAACGGCCAAATGGTCGTTTGAACCAGACGAAAAACGGCTGAACTCAAATACCGTTGTTAGGTCAACTCTTCTTGGCCCACCCTGTCAGTATTCCCCGTTATCTTTTGTGGTCATGGACTAGTTTACCCCTGCATGGACGAGATCCCTGAGTGGACCAGATCTATTTCTTTGCTCTGCTCTGCTCTTCTCCCCTGCTCCCCTCCCCATAACCTTTGCTTAGCTTCGGCTGCTTGTCTCAGATCGGAGCTTGTACTTGCTCTAATTTGCATCCCCGCCATGTTCGGTCAACCTCCCACTCCTCTAATCGAAGCTCGTAGCCGTCGCCGTCGCATTGTCTGCCGTATCAGAGCTTTGCGTCCCCAGACTAATATCTCGCCTCTAGCTAGTCCTTCTCGCATGGCGGAGCGCGTCCCGTCGGGCGATCCTGGCCAGCGACCGGCCTCAGGCAGTTGCGTGCTGCCGGTGCACCCCAGGCATGGTAGCCCTAGCACAGCAGTTCGAGGACCATGCTCTCATGGCCACCGTGCTGGGCGTTCGTCCCGCCGTGTCGCCGCAGAGTTACTGTCAGCTTTTAGGTCTCATCTTGGGATCAGACGAAATGAGGTCAACATTGAGGTATGCGCACCACCATTTGATTTTTTTTGTCCGGTTCGAGCACAGCTCAGACACTGAGCGTATTTTGCATTCTTCCCGTTCTTTCGAGTGTTGCAGGGAGAAAATGAGCTTCATGCGTTGGCATCACGCCCGTGGATGGGACGATCGCTTGGGGCAGCTTCGTTTCTTCTCCAAACTCGGCTTTGACGGCCTCCCATTGGATGCTTGGGAGCCGGAGGCCCTCAAGCAGGTCTTCAGTAGCCTTGGCGGCGAGCTGGTGGAAATCGTGCCACCGAGCGACAGATGGGTCATCGAGGTAAAGGCGTGGCTGAAAGATCCTGACGTTGTTCCTAAGATGTACGAGGTGCAGATTCCAAGAAGGGTAGGGCGACAACTTTGCTGGAAGCACCCGGTCATCATCCACTTGGAGGAGGTTCTGGAATCGTTACATGGCATTCAGGGCCCCGAAGAGGCTGCCAGAAAGTGTCCTCGTCGCCTGTAGTGTTGGCCTAGAAGGATCGATGGCACAGGACCACCACCGTTTCGCGACGGTGCACATAGTTTCGGTGGGGGAACTGGGCTTGGACAAGCTGGTGGTTCTGATTTCCCTCGAGTGAAGACAGAGCTCTAGTGAATTGCCGTGGTATGTGTGGCTAATGAATTTATAGTATGGAGATCGTAGCAGGAAGTTAGCATCGACTAAAAATGTGTAATAGTTTGAATCGATGTAGTACGTGTGGGTAATGAATTTGAAGTAGTATGTGTGTGTAATAGTTTGAATCGATGTAGTATATGTGGGTAATGAATTTGATATAGTGTGTGTGTAATAGTTTGAATCGATGTAGTTGAACACCGTGCTTTATAATTTCTGTGAATAACCAAGGACAACCTCATGAAAAGAGGGTAGTCTGACACTGTGGATGCCAGGAAAATGTAGTCCATCTCCTCTTCAAGTACAAGGTAGATAGATTTGTAACACGTTGAACTGTAGGACAATTTTGCAGACAACACAAGACAAAGGAAAAATGGTTTACAGCACAGACAGCAGACGCAAAATCTGTAGTCTGGGATAAAAAATACCAGTTAACTAGATTTAACCACGACTAGTAATTGAAGGAAATAGATACTAGATAGTATTTGCTTACAACAGTAGTACTTCCATGCAAAAGGGTCTTATACCTGTACAAAAATGGGCTAAACTTCCTACTAGTTTATAGAACAATTCGTCAGCATTTCATCTACAAAAGCCATTCTTCAGTCTGAACTTAACTATTCTACATTGAAGAAACTGTAGATCTCCACCAGAAAAGTTGGCTGGCCAATTGCCTTGAGAGGATGTAAGTTCTTTGATCATTTAACCCCAAACTGATCTATTGCCTTCCCGCAAAACTATAAGAAATCTTCATCATTCATGCACGACCGCTTTGCGTGCGTCAGTCCCGGTTCAGTTGGACCATCCGCGCCGCCGCAACGATTTCTTCGAAACTGAAATTCGGCATCTTCTTCTTGGGATTGTAGGTCCGTGTGAACTGGAACCTGAATTCCGGCGCTGAGCTGATGCCCGCCGCCTGTCGTGGTATTGGCCACGGCAGATGCTACAGGATAGCTTACGTAGAGGAAAGGACATGGCGACGTACGAGAAACCGGGAGCGAGATTGGCACACGATGTACCCAGGTTCACGTCCCCTCGGTGGAGGATCGCTACGTCTTGCTATCAATCCAGTATATGTTCATAGATTGGTTTACAATGGAGTCGCCGGAGGTGGTGGGAGAGACTAGATCTAATGAGACGTGGGAGAGAAGTCCCCCAAAGGGGTGCCCCTGGTGGCTTTATATATGCAGTCAGTTAGGGTTTACAACTACACTAATGGCTTTGTATTGGAGTCGCCGTCTTGGGCCTCCAGTCGGCGTCGCGTCTGGGTCCAGTATGCGCCAGTCGCCATATTTGGTGAGTCGACCGGCCATGGGCGACTCCACTTCGTGGGTATACCCCGATTGGTATTCCCCCATCAGTAGTCCTCGAGCGCGTCGTAGATTCAACGCGGGCTTGAGAAAGGGCACAAAGAGTCGTGCCGATGGATCGTGGCGAATCGGTGACGAGCTCCTGAACAGAGGAAAGAACCGTGAAGCGGGAGGCGGTCGGTGGTGGGCGTGAGCTAGTCGGTGATAACCAGTTCGCGATAGCTAGTCGGTGTGGGCTAGTCAGCGAGAACCAGTCGGTGAGAACCAATCGGCGAGAGCTAGTCGGCGAGGGCCAGTCGGTGTGAACCAATCAGCGAGAGCCAGTCATGTGAGAGCTAGTCGAAGAGAGCCAGTCGGTAAGGGCCAGTTGGCGAAAGGCGCAGGGAGTCGGTGAAGCTGTCAGTTGCGGCAAGTCCCAGACCGTGGAGCGTGCCGAGTTCCCGAGCGCGGCAAGTGGCGAGGTCGGGCGACCGGCGAGTGGTGCTATCTATAGCACGCTGAGTCCCCGAGTGTGGCGAATGGCGAGGTCGGGTGACCGGTGACTGGCGTTGTCGTGAGCGCGGCAAGTGGCGAGGTCGGGCGACCGGCGAGTGTTGTTGTCTATAGCTCGCCGAGTCGCCGAGTGCGGCGAATGGCGAGGTCGGGCGACTGGCGAGTGGCGCTGTTTGTAGCAAGCCGAGTCCCCGAGTGCGATGAATGGCGAGGTTGGGCGACCGGTGACTGGCGTTGTCGAGAGCGCTTGAGTCTCGATGAGTATGCAAGGCGAGATGTGACGAGTCCCGGCGTGTTGAGTCTGCGAGGGCATCCACGTGACGAGTCCCGGCGTGTTGAGTACGTGAGGGCGAGTCATGATGGCGTGTCCCGAGCATATTGCGTACCACGAGGCGAAGTCTCTGATGGCGAGTCCTCGAGCGTGTTGCGTCTGTGACGAGTCCGTGGTGGCGAGTCCCGGCGTGTTGAGTATGCTAGCGAAGTCTGTGTGACGAAGTTCCCGGCGTGGTAATCTGTGACGAGTCCGATGGCGAAGTTCCGGCGTGATGAGTCCGCGAGGGCGAGTCCGTGGTGGCGAGTTCCCGAGCATGGCGAGTACGCGAGGGCGAGTCCGCGGTGACGAGTTCCCGAGCGTGGCGAGCCTCGGTCGTGGAACCACGCTCACACGCAGTATGCCTAGGAGTAGTCCCCGAGGCTCGAGTTGTCTTGTAGAGGTGACTTGAGGCTCTTTAGAGATGCATATTCTGAAAATAGTAGTGGTTGTTGCCGAGCATGGCGAGTCCGCATGGGGAGAGTTTGAAGTGAGCGAGTCCGCGAGGGGAGAGTCCCCGAGTGTGGCGAGTCCGCAATGATTGCAAGTCCGCGAGGGGAGTGTCCCCAAGTGTGGCGAGTCCGTGATGATTGCGAGTCCGCGAGGGGAGAGTTCCCGAGTGTGGCGAGTCCGTGATGATTGCGAGTCCGTGATGACGTTGATTGCGATGTTTTTGTTAACGAGTCTCTCATCTTGGCCAGGGGGCCAGTCGCATGGCGACTCCAAAGATGGTTCTCGGCTTACCGTTCTTCCTGGATGATCCGAGGCTCGGTTTGCGAGTCCTCGTCCGTAGTACTTGGCCATGCGAGTCGCACTGTCTAAGGTTGAGGAGGACATGGTGGTGTTTGTGTAGCACTGCCATTTTTCTTGGCCCGAAAGGCCAGTCGATCAAGGCGACTCCAATGATGGCTCTCGGTTAGCGTTTTTCGTGGACGATCCGAGGCTCGGTTTGCGAGTCCTCGTCCACACTACTTGGCCATTGCCAGTCGCTCTTTCAAAGGTTGACAAAGGCGAATTGATTTTTCCCCGGGGAAGAGACACCTAGTGGTGAGTCCATGCAGCGTGGCATGCGACCCTCTCTGGCGACTCGGACGATGAAGGTCCCTTAGTAGGCGCGACGTGCGCATTCGATGTATCCGGAAAGAGTTGACACGGCGGAAGTATGGTCACACTTTGGCAAAGTCGATGCGGCGGACACGTGGTCGACGCGGCGGAGGTCGTGCTTTGCGAAGTCGACACGGCAGACACAGGGTCCACGCGGCAGACGTATGGTTGCGCTTTGGCGAAGTCGACGCGGTGGACACGGGGTCGACACCGCGAACATATGGTCGCGCTTTGGCGAAGTCGACATGGCGGACACGGGGTTGACGCGGCAGAGGTCGCGCTATGGCGAAGTCAACGCGGCGGACACAGGGTCGACGCGGCGGACGGAGGTCGTGCTATGGCGAAGTCAACACGGCAGACACGGGGTCAACGTGGCGGACGGAGGTCGTGCTATGGCGAAGTCGACGCGGCGGACGGAGGTCGCGCTATGGCGAAGTCGACGCCGCCGACACAGGGTCGACGCGGCGGACGGAGGTCGCGCTATGGCAAAGTCGACGCGGCGGACATGGGGTCAACGCGGCGGACGGAGGTCGCGCTATGGCGAAGTCGACGCAGCGGGCACGGGGTCGACACGGCGGACGGAGGTCGCGCTATGGCAAAGTCGACACGGCGGATGGAGGTCGCGCTATGGTGAAGTCGACGCGGCGGACACGGGGTCGACGCGGTGGATAGGGGGTCGACGCGGCGGACGGAGGTCGCGCTATGGCGAAGTCACCGTGGCGTTTAGCCGGTAGTGTGGCGAGTACGCGACGGGCAAGTCGACGAACGTGGCGAGTCCGTAGCGGGCGAGTCGCAATAGGCGAGTTAAGTCCCCGAGCGTGGAGAGTCCGCGATGGAGAGTTTGCGGGTGAGGCGATTCCGTGGAAGTTGAGTTAGCCCCGGTTGAACCCACGACCGATTGGTGTGGCGCTTGACGAACTGCACATTGCGACTCAATATTCCGGCACTCACAATGACAAGATGATCGGTATATATGATAAAATACAACAATTTAAACAAGATTGAGCGGAGCGAGATTGTATCGGTCGGATTTCAATCGTCTGCTGCTTGGGAGTTTCGCTCCAACGTTGTATCCTCCAAAAATCAATACGCCCTCCTCCAATCTCATCTTGGCACCATAAAAATTCCAGATTAAACATGCATACAAATAACCATGCATGTGTGTAGAGGATTAAGTTGCATGTGTGTAGAGGATTAAGTTCGAATAGGAACAAGGAGAGACTGATTAGCAGATTTAATAATCAAAAAGAGAGATCGTATCATGTTGGATAGGACAAAAAATGATAAGTCAAGGGACAAGGATCACGTGGTGGCTTCAGGAATTGATCGATCTGACTTCTCTCGGCGAGACCTGCTCCCTTTCCTCGGGACTCGATACATTGATCGGTGTCTTCCCGAGACATAACCATGGCGGCTATTTTTTTCTTGAGCTGTGGTGGATTCGATCGCACATAATATATGTAATACAAATACAATCGTTTATGCAAGGATTAGATAAGAATTAAACAGGCAATGTTGCAAAGTTATCGATGAGAGAGATTGAAGGGATTGATTAAGAAAACTTAGCTGGTATATCCATCCGATCGGGCATGTGCCCATGACCGAGCTTTATCAGCGCGATGTCGCGTTGGACGGCGCGGTGATCAGCTGGAAACGACTTGATGTGATCCGGCCAGCGTTAATGGCGAGCGATCCTGCCCGGATTATCACCTCCAAGCACCGCTTGCCCCACGGTAGGCACCAACTGTCATGGTATTGGTCATGGAAGATGCTACAGGGTAGCTTAAGTAGAGGAAAGGACAAGGCGACGTAGGAGAATCCGGGAGCGAGATTGGCACATGATGTATCCAGGTTCACGTCCCCTCGGTGAAGGATCGCTATGTCCTGCTATCAATCCAGTATATGTTCATAGATTGGTTTACAATGGAGTCGCCGGAGGCGGTGGGAGAGATTAGATCTAATAAGACGTGGGAGAGAAGTATCCCAAAGGGGTGCCCCTGGTGGCTTTATATATGCAGCCAGTTAGGGTTTACAAGTGCACTAATGGGCTTTGTATTGGAGTCGCCATCTTGGGCCTCCAGTCGGTGTGGCCTCTGGATCCAGTACGCGCCAGTCGCCGTATTTGACGAGTCGACCAGCCATGGGCGACTTCGCTTCGTGGGTATACCCCGATTGGTATTCCCCCATCAGTAGTCCCCGAGCGCGTGGACGAGAGAGTTACTAGACCGTGAAGCTTGAGGCGGGGCACGGAGAGTTTTGGCGATGGATCATGGCGAATCGGTGACGAGCTCCTGCACAGAGGAAAGAACCGTGAAGCGGGAGGAGGTTGGCGTGAGCCAGTCGGTGATAACCAGTTGGCGATAGCCAGGCGGCGTGGGCTAGTCAGCGAGAACCAGTCAGTGTGAACCAATCGGCGAGAGACAGTCGCGTGAGAGCCAGTCGAAGAGAGCTAGTCGGTAAGGGCCAGTTGGCAAAAGGCGCAGGGAGTCGGTGAAGCCACTAGTTGCGGTGAGTCCCCGACCGTGGAGCGTGCTGAGTCCCCGAGCGCGGTAAGTGGCGAGGTCGGGAGACCGGTGAGTGGTGCTGTCTATAGAGCGCCGAGTCCTCGAGTGCGGCAAAATGGCGAGGTCGAGCGACCGGTGACTGGCATTGTCGGGAGGGCACCGAGTCCCCGAGAACGGCAAGTGGCGAGGTCGGGCGACCGGCGAGTGGCGCTATCTATAGCACGCCGAGTCCCCGTGTGCGGTGAATGGCGAGGTCGGGCGGCCGACGAGTGGCGATGTCTGTAGCAAGCCGAGTCCCCAAGTTCGGCGAATGGCGAGGTTGGGCGACCTGTGACTGGCGTTGTCGGGAGCGTGCCGAGTCCCCGGTGAGTATGCGAGGGTGAGTCCGCAATGGCGAGTCCCTGAGCGTGTTGAGTACGCAAGGGCAAGTCCGTGGTGACGAGTCCCCGAGCGTGGCGAACAATCCAGCATGCTGAGTGTAGACGCTTGGTCGCCGCCACAGTACGGCCTCCGACGGTGCATTGGATGGAGCATCTTTTCCGCAGACGGCGTGTTCCTAGCCTCCCCCACTGCGGTAAGGTAGCCCGCGCCGAAGCATAGATGCGAGAGTTTCTAGACCTTAGCGCTGCCCTGTTCGAGGGTGTGCACCCGCGGCGGCGTGCTCTCATGAACGATTTGATACGTACCTTGTTTGCACTACCTAGAGCATGTCGTAATGCGGCCACGCGGTTTCTCCACATCGCTCTATTGGCCCTGCTTGCCGCATCCGGCGCCGACGACGTTGGCGCCGCCGCCGCGGCCGATTTGGCGCATTCAGCGAAATCATCCACCTGGAAGGGCAATGGGAGACCGGCCTTGAAGTAGAGTTTCATGGCCTGCCTTAGAGGGGCTAAATACCCCAGTTTCGGCGGCTGTCGTAGCGGCGGCGGCTGCTTAGGCGGGGCCATGTTACCCTAGGTGGTGCGGTGTGGAGGAGCTACGCAAGGTGAACTGTGGTTTGTCGGAGAAGGAGAGTGACAGACTGACAGTAGGTTTGGACTACGGGCACGCGTGAAAATAATCATCTCCCATTTCCTTAGAGGGTAATAATTTGACACTCGTCGCATTAACCGCTCAATCTTTATTTCCCTTCTCAGCATAAGAGTGTGAACGTATTAAAAAGATCGGTCGTGGCTATCCACCTCATCGGGCAATGTACCAGGACAGGTAGGAGATCGGGTTTCATTTTAGAAATGTTGACGACTATGCCCTTATGTTTATACGATATTATTTCTATGCCACTATGTACCGTCGAATTGTAGCAACATCATCAGAAACAGGGGATGACGACCTGTCGTGTTCTCTTTTTTTAAAGGGCATCAAAAACAGGGGATGACGACGTGGCATGTTTTCTGACTGGCGGGCCCGCCTCCTCCACCCTCGACGGCACGCATCCCAGCTTCGAGGGCTGGTGCCACCCACCAACACATTATTGTGCAATTTTCCATGTTTTGTTGCAACCAGCTCCGCTCCGCTCTGCACCTCTGCTCCTGCTGCCGCCACTCTGTTCAGTCATGCACCGCTCTCGTCCTCCCCTTGGGTCGTCGTCCTCCCGCCCTCCCCTCCCTGCCATCCCCTCACGTCCCCTCCCCTCCCTGCCCTGTCTCCTTGCCGCCGTCCACCTCCCAGGCGCGTCTGGAAACGAAAACCGAGTGTCGGCCATTGGGTTAGGCGCCCAACAACGCTGGTGATCCGGATCCCGCTCGGAGATGGATCCTGCGAGGTTTGAGAACACGGAGATGGGTCCTGCGCGGCTGGAGAGCACGGAATCTCCTTCAAGTCTAGAGAGCATAGAGGAGAACGAAACAGGGGAAGAGGAAGCGGGGTGCAGAGATTTGGAGGTATGGAGCCCGGAGAAGTTGTCGTGCGTCCCCATTGAAGGGTAAGAACTTTGATTCCTTTTTTGCATACCCCAATTAGCGTTTCTAGTCCCGTGGTGATGGCAAGGATATGTGTTGGTAACCGCAGGACGTCTGTACAGCTTGTCATTGAGCATGATGCTTTTTCAAGCGAGCATGAAGACACTAAAATGTGTGGCGGTGCGGATGATGATGAGAACGCATATCTAGACGTGGCTGCTGACCTTGATAGGATGGAGAGTAGGGAATATTTGGTTGATTCGAAATTTGAGCCTGACTGTGGGACTGATGAGGAAGAGGAATGTGAAGATGTGGAAATGGGATGTAGATACGACGACGAAGATGAGGACAAGCCAGTGATACACTTTGACAGGGACAAATCCTACAATTGATGAGGGGACTGTCTTTGAGAATGTGGAGGACTGCAGATATGCAGTTGCAACCTATGCAATCAGAGTTGGGTTTGAATTTATCATTGAAAAGAGCGACCAAAAGTGATTTAGGGTGCATTGTATGGAAAGTAATGTGTGTAAATAGAGATTGCATGCATCTCCAATGCGGGGTGGACACCCATTTCAGGTTGCAATAGCTACATTTAGTTTCAGTCTTTCTCATATTTATTCTGCTGATAATTAGCTCTGAATTATTTGGATTCTTATCGAATGAAGATCAAAGTAAACACGAAGAAACACAATTGTCCTAATACTTCTTTAAGTGATAAAATTAGACCGATGACTACCAAGTGGATTGATGCTACTGTACTTGACTGGGTGAGGCAGGATCATAACATTGGACCTGCTGAACTCAGAGCAAAGATTAGCAAAAAGTTTAACGTTCTAATTCCTTACCACAGAGTCTTTGATGGGAAGGATATGCCTCTAGACTTCATTCATGGAAAGTGGAATGACAGTTTTCACATGTTGTATAGTTTCAAAGCTCAGGTAGAGAAAACATCACCTGGTAGTGTTGTTGACATCGATTACGAGGTTGTGAAAGGAAGAGAAAAGGTCTCGAGGGGGGTTAGGTATAAGCAGGCAGATAAGAAATGCTTTAGGAGATGTTTTGTCTGCCTAAAGGCATGCTGAAAGGGGTTCCTAGACGGCTGCAGGCCATACTTGGCAATAGACGCAACTTCTTTAACATGGAAGTTCAGGGGACATGTTGCTTCTTCTTGTGCTTTGGACGCGAATAATTGGCTTCTACCCGTAGCTTATGCTGTTCTTGAGGGTGAATCAAATGAAAGTTGGACATGGTTCATGCAGAGACTACGAGCAGTAATTGGTCACCCTGAAGGCTTGGTGATACACACTGGTGCATGCGAGGGTCTTGAGAATGCTGTTGATGCTGTGTTTCTTGGGGTTGAGCATAGGGAATGCTTGCGGCACCTCGCTACTAACTTCACGAAGAAGTTCGAAGGAAATATATTTGAAGAGGACTTGTGGCGATCAGCATACACATACACCCCAACCATGCATGCTACTTACTTGCAGAACATGTATGTAGTGCCAAAGGTGGAAAAAATACCTTGAAGAACATCACACCAAGCTATGGGCCAGAAGCAAATTTGGTGAGTTAAGAAAGGTGGATTTTGTTTGCAATAATTTGGCAGAGAGTTTCAATGATAAGATTTTGGGCATGAAGACACTTGGAATTGTTATTTTGTTGGATGCAATAAGACAGTGCGTAATGGTGAAGATAGATTTAAGGCAAAGAATTGCAAGAAAATTTTTAGGCCATAAAATAGTCCCAAAGGTGGTTATGTTACTGAATGCAAGAACCAGGGCAATGAGAACGATAAAGATGAGGATGGTCAGAAGTTCCAGAACATTGGTTGAGGTTTATGCAGAATACAAGCGTGGAAGTGAACGGAGGTACACTGTAGACATTGGAAACAAGACTTGTTCATGCAGGCAGTGGCAGATTACTGGTCTGCCATGTCACCATGCAATGTACTTCATCTTAAAGCTTAGAGGTAGCAGAGCTGAAATAGAGAACTATGTCGACAACTATTTCTCCTTGGACAAGTTTGCTGCAACTTATGCAGAAAACATATCACCTATGGCTAATGAAAATTATTGGGAGATTGTCGATCCAGGGTTCAAACTTCAACCACCAGTTCTTAGGAGGCCACCTGGGAGGCCTAGAAAGCTACGGATCGAAGCCTCCAGCGATAAAGGTTCAAGGCTGGAAGCTAGGAAAAGGAAATGCAAACGTTGTGGCGGATTCGACCATATCAAGAGGTTGTGCAAAAATCCAGTTACACATGATCTTGTCCCTGTTCACACCCCGGTGGTAGAAAATGAGGCTTCTCGGCCAGAACTGGAGGAAGAGCAGCGCAAAGATGAAGAACTTGAGGAAGTGCAGCAGCTAGAGGAAAACGGTGGTGAGCACTCACAGGAAAACGTACGTAAGCAGCCAATTTATGAAGAAGTGGAGGTACCGGCGAGAAAAGGGTGTGAAAAGAAACAAAAGGGTAAGCGGAACGGGGAGGAAAGGGCAAATAATGGAGGTGTATTAGAATATGAAGAAGTTGCAGGGGTGATTGAGGATGTTCTTGAGGATCTTTCGGCTAACTGCAGGAGAAATAAAAAATCCCTGCCAATTTCATCTTTGTACGATTCTCCAGATGAAAGGTAAACTTAAAAATTGTTTAATTTGCTATTTTATCATTTTTTATCCTCATCAACTGTTGCTTAATGCAGCGTGGGCTAGCAGACTAATAAGAGGAGCAGAAAGATGCTGGCACAGTAACGTCGTATGTTGAATTATATCATTGAAACTAAACTAGTCGTGTCGTCTTTATTTATATCTAGCGCGTGCAACGTGTTTGTGATGGGGTCATATGGACGAGATTACAATTTTTTAAATATTATTACATTAATATTTTACCTGCGTATGGACGCAAGTACTAGTTCCCATCTATCTTGGATTCCCATCTCCTCTGGCGCACTCCAGAATTATGGTTGTGCCATAAAGAAGCAGAGTCAGTGTATTGTCCCATCAGATGTGAATGCAATGACTTTGTTTGTGAAGAATTTGACGACTTTTGATTAGTTTGAAAGACAGAGAAACCTAAAACATGGCCAATATATGCCATCAAAAACTATTCCTCAAAAAATATTATTACTCCCTCTGTCTAGAACTAAGTGACTTGAGTTTGTGTAGATTCGTATGTATCTAGACATGTTTTGGGTATAGATACATTTAAATATCTAAAAAAAAGCTAAGTCAGTTACATCTGGACAGGAGTAGTACACTATTACAACACGCTCGACCCCTTCTGCTTTGGCGCACTCCAAATTATGGCTATACCATCGGAGCAGAGTTAGCCTATTGTCCCATCGATATGCCAGGAACGCGGGAACTTTATTTTCAGGATCGGACGAGTTTCGACTAGTTTCAAAGACAAAGACAACTAAAACATGGCCAACATATATATATTATGACGATAATCGACTATGACTCAAGTGACCTAGATCCAAAGAGGGCATTAAGATACCGTACATATATTTAATTTATGCTTAAGTGGCCCTAATTGACTATGATGCTCCCACAGTCTCCATCATCGACGATGTTGTCCACGTCGCCGTCAACCTCCTCCGTGTCGGAATCGATGCCGATGTTCCCTGCAGCGTTCCTCCTCCCGATGGATTCTTCACGGCGTGCCGCATCGATAATGGTGGAGGTCGTACGCCCAGGCACTGCCCAGAAGTGTTGCCTCCCTTCGGGGTTGCGTAGATCCGGGTGGATCTCCTGCCGGTGGGTTCCGCACAACTCAATCAACACAACCCACTCCTTCTTGAACAACTTTCGCTAGTACGTGCTCGTGCGCGAGTACCATGCCATTGCCCTCTTCCGCTCCGGCAGCTGGCGGCGACGCTCCTCGATCTGCCTCGCCAACACGTTGTCGCGCAAGAGCGGCGTGACAGGAACATCGGCATAGCTGAGCTCGAAGCCGGCCAGAAGCCCCACGAACGGCGGCACGAGTATGCCATAGTGGGCGCACATCTGAGCCTCGTGCAAGGTGAGTTTGAGCCTCTCCCTCTCCATGGCGATGAAGGAACACGATCTGAGCTTCGGCCCTGAGGTTAAGGGGATAAGGGCAAGGACGTAGGCCCAGTCGTGGTTGCCACTGCCAATCATTTCGCAGAATAGACTTCTCGCGAATCGCCCTCACGAACGACATCCTTATCGTCCATGCACCCTGACATGGGTATACCCTACAGGTACTCGAGCTTGGTATATACGGTGTAAATACGTACAGGACCACGGTGTCGCCAAGGCCCAAATGAAGGACTCGAGTAACCTACGGACTCTCGATTGCTTGAAGAACAAAAAGAAGCTAAATATAGAAAGTTTGAAGGGGAAAACCCTAACTTGTAACCGACTCGACCTGCTACCCGAGACCTAGCCTATCTATATAAAGGGCTAGGAGGGGGCGGCGAGGAGGACACACGCAACCCTAGTTTCCACAACGCTCGCCAGATTGCATCTGCGCACCATTGTAATCTTCGATTCCTTCGATAATTCCATGAGCAGACAAGCAGGAGTAGGGATCTCTACGAGGCCTGAACCTAGGTAAATCTTTGAGTCCCCTGTGTGCTTGTTTGCTAGCCGATAGATGTCTCCAGCGCTCCCTCCTTCTCCAAAACCCAAGTCCATAACAATAGGTATTGATGAGTTAAACCCTCGTCACACCCTGATCCAATGGCGCCTAACAACCATGGATCAGGTCTTCTAGAAGCTCGGAGCGGTTGCTGGTTAGCTCTACATCCTGATTGTTTGTGGCCAACGGATATCGTTGAAAATAATACACATTTCAATGACAATGGTGGATCCATCTGTGGTTTGTGAAAAGAATAGACATGCAATGAACTCTGGTGGATCCATATGCAATGACACTAGTGGATCCATATGTGGTCTATGAAAAGAACACACATTTCAATGACACTAATGGATCCATATGTGGTTTGTGAAAAGACCATACATCTAGTGACTCTAGCTATGGTTAATGAAAAGAACAGACATGCAATGACTATATCTGTGGTTAAGGAAAAGAACGCACATGCAATGACACAGGTGGATCCATATGTGGTTTGTGAAAAGAACACACATGCAATGAACTCTGGTGGATCCATATGCAATGACACTGGTGGATCCATATGTGGTTTGTGAAAAGAACAAACATTTCAATGACACTGGTGGATCCATATGTTGTCTGTGAAAAGAACACACATGCAATGACACTGGTGGATCCATATGTGGTCTGTGAAAAGAACACACATGAAATGACACTAGTGGATCCATATGTGGTCTGTGAAAAAGAACACACATGCAATGACACTTGTGGATCCATATATGGTCTATGAAAAGAACACACATGCAATGACACTGGTGGATCCATATGTGGTTTGTGAAAAGAACACATATGCAATGACACTGGTGGATCCATATGTGGTCTGTGAAAAGAACACACATGCAATGAAAATGGTTGATCCATATGTGGACTGTAAAAAGAACACACATGCAATGGCACTAGTGGATCCATATGTGGTTTGTGAAAAGAACACACATGCAATGACTCTAGCTGTGGTTAATGAAAAGAACACACATGCAATGACACTAGTGGATCCATATATGGTCTGTCAAAAGAACACACATGCAATGACACCGGTAGATCCATATGTGGTCTATGAAAAGAACACACATGCAATGAGACTACTGGATCCATATGTGGTCTGTGAAAAGAACACACATGAAATGAACCCTGGTGGGTCCATATGTGGTCTGTGAAAAGAACACACATGCAATGACACTGGTGGATCCATATGTCGTTAATGAAAAGAACACACATGCAATGAAAATGGTGGATCCATATGTGGTTTGTGAAAAGAACACACATGCAATGACACTGGTGGATCCATATGTGGTCTGTGAAAATAACACACATGCAATGAAAATGGTGGTTCCATATGTGGTCTATGAAAAGAACCTACATATAATGACACTGGTGGATCCATGTGTGGTCTGTGAAAAGATAACACATGCAATGACACTGGTGGATCCATATGTGGTCCGTGAAAAGAACACACATGCAATGACACTGGTGGATCCGTATGTGGTATGTGAAAAGAACACGCATGCAATGACACTAGTGGATCCATATGTGGTCTGTGAAAAAACACACATGCAATGAAAATAGTGGATCCATATGTGGTTTGTGAAAAGAACACACATGTAATGACACTAGTGGATCCATATGTGGTCTGTGAAAAGAACACACATGAAATGAACTCTGGTGGATCCATATGTGGTTTGTGAAAACAACAGACATGAAATGACACTGGTGGATCCATATGTGGTCTGTGAAAAGAACACACATGCAATGACACTGGTGGATCCATATGTGGTCTGTGAAAACAACACACATGAAAGACACTAGTGGATCCATATGTGGTCTATGAAAAGAACACACCTGCAATGACACTGGTGGATCCGTATGTGGTTAATGAAAATAACACACATGCAATGACACTGCTGGATCCATATGTGGTATGTGAAAAGAGCACACATGCAATGAACTCTGGTGGATCCATATGTGGTCTGTGAAAAGAACACACATGCAATGACATTGGAGGATCCATATGTGGTTTGTGAAAAGAACACACGTGCAATGACTCTAGCTGTGGTTAATACAAAGAACACACATGTAGTGACACTGGTGGATCCATATGTGGTATGTGAAAAGAACACACATGCAATGACACTGGTGGATCCATATATGGTCTGTGAAAATAACACACATGAAATGACACTAGTGGATCTATATGTGGTCTGTGAAAAGAACACACATGAAATGACACTAGTGGAGATCCGACTCTTGCTCGCGTTAAAGCCCACCGACCGCGCCCACTCGCCCGGCCTTCGAGTCCGTGGGCGACGGAATCAGCCTGGCGATAGGAAGCCTCCGCTTCCAAGTTGGTCAGGTGGGCACGCTTCGCATGCCTGATCAGCCGACGACACCATCGATTGACCCAGCATCATGGTTCCCTCCATCGATCGGCACCCTCAGTGAGCCCAATGCCCGACAAACTGCCGAGAACACGATCGGCAGCGATCGCGACTCGATCTGGCGATCAGCCGCAAGATGGGACCTACGGTTCCGGATCTGAGAGTTGTGGAAGAAGCAGCTTCCCCAATCACTTCATGTGCGCCATCATCAACACAGGCGATACCTCTGCCAACTGTGACAACGGTGGCAATCGCGGCAATGAAACCGACTCGCCTAATGGCGGCAACGGTGGCGATCGCACCAACGCCAACAATGGAGAAGCAGTCAAACCTCCAACCATAGTAAACGAGCAAACCGGCGAACGCGTAGTGATCAGGCTCTACGAGGCACTCCTATACCCTTCGGATCTCCGCAAGAACTGCTAATGTGCTACCATTGGCTCCTGAAGGAAGTATTCAAGCGCCAAGTACAAACAATCGCGCAACACGAGGCGCGCAAAAAGGCGGCGGACGAGTCGAGCCTTCGTCGTGCTGGGCTCTCCTCCTACGGAGGATCCTCCTCAAAGGGCAACAAGCAACTCGCCAAGAAGAGGCAATCTCGGATGGCCCACCTCACCGAGCAAGAACGCATAGAAGCCGCAAAGGTCCTCGACTTCAACTCTATGACAGTCGACACTAGGGGCAACGTGGTCCCCAAGACGCCGCAGGCTACAGTGATAGCGGCCACTATGTACCTCCTCAACAACCAGCCACCAGCTGGAGATCCCCGAGCTGCCATGCACCGATCCACGATCGCGGGCTTAGGATTAATCGAGGACGCCCTCAACAAAGAGCCAACACCGGAACCAAAGAAGGGCAAAGCGCTAGCAAAGCGTTACTCCCCGCCCTCATCCAGTGATGACAGTCACGACCTGTCTCGACGTCGCCGCTCACGACGACACGACCACGACTACGACGCGCGTGATGACATCACGCGGCGCAAGATCGACAAATCAAGGGCACGACGTGCTCGGTCGACTGACTCAGAAGAGGAAGACGTGGTCCATCAGGCAGAAACGAATGCCAAAGGGGTTCAAACTCCCGTTGGAGAACCCGAAGTTTGATGGTCTACAGGACCCAAAAATTTGGCTAGAGGACCACATCTCCTCTGTCAGGCTCCATGGGGGCAGTCGAAGCACGGCCATGCAATGCTTGCAGCTACAGCTGCAGGGCGCCGCCCGAGCATGGCTCAACAACCTCCCACGCGGATCCGTTCGCAGTTGGGACGAGCTGGTTTATAGCTTCGTGCGCAATTTCAGGAGCACGTACAAGCGACCTGCATCAATCGAAGAGCTAAGATGCTGCCAGCAACGATCGGGCGAATCGCTACGCTCCTACATCCAAAGGTTGTCCATCATCAAGAACTCTATAGAGAACATCTCGGAGGATCGCGCGATTGATGCATTCAACGGCGGCGTTCGCCGCCTAGAACTCAGGGAGGAGCTGGGCTGCTCAAAGCCCAAGACCATCGACCACCTGATGGAGATCGTGAATCGATGGGCCGATGGAGAAGATTCAGTGAAGAATCGCGTCCATTCCGACGAGGAGGCGGAACTCGAGTGCAGACGCGACCACCGAAGCAAACGCCGTATGCACATCTACGATGACCGCGATGACGTCAACATGGTCGCAGCCAGCTACGCTGACAGACGCGATGACAACCGCCATAGCGGATACCGTAACGGTGGATATCACGACTTCGGGAAGACCACGCAAGTATGGCAACGCCGCGATCGCGATGAAGCACCCGCAACAACCATTGAAGACAAACTGTCCGGCCATGCACGGTGCACTTCTACATCGACAAGCATGATGGGAAAAAGAAGTCCAGCCACGTCCTCAAGGACTGCCGCGAGTTCCTCAAACTACACGAGGGATTAGCTCGGATGAACCGCAACGCAGTCGAAAGAGGCTACGGCGCCGCCCCAGGCCCCGTGGCACATGGCGCTCCGCCACCACCATCGGGAATACCCCCAAACGCAGCTGCACCGGACCAACACCACGGAGGCAAACCCTACCCAAGGGCCATGGGTACCATGATGATCCAAAAAGGACGCCCCTCCAATCGGGTGCAGAAGGCCATCACTCTCCAAGTCAACTTGGCCACACACTCGCCACCATCTACCACTGAGTACTCAGTGGAAGCGAGTCATGCATCACCTTTGATAAAAGCGACCACCCGCCTCAAGTACCCTGTCCAGGCCACTGCCCCCTCGTACTCGAGGCGCAAATCGGAGGCTTTGACATGAGTCGCGTCTTCATGGATGGCGGATGCGGCATCAACCTCATATTCGCGAGTACCTTGCGATCAATGAGGATCCCTCTAACCTGCCTGGAGGCCTCGGACACAACGTTCCATGACATCATCCCAGGGAAAGGCGTATACCCCCTGGGCAAAATCAACCTCGACGTCATCTTCGGCACGCCGAAGAACTTCCGGTGCGAGCGCATCGACTTTGAGGTCGTCGACTGGCCCTCACAGTACCACTTCATCCTCGGGCGCGTCACGTTCACTAGGTTCATGGCAGTACCCCACTACGCCTACCTGCAGATGAAAATGCCAGGTCCCAAGGGCGTCATCACGATAAATGGGAGCTTCGAAAGATCTAACAGTTGGGACAGGGAATTCAATAGAATTTCCCAGTCCTTCGGTATGCAGGAAGAACTCGCGAGACTAAAGGAGTCGACAGACAACAGTCTGCCTCCGCTGAGCCGGCCAAGCTCACCTGATCTCTCTTTTGACTCATCAGTGCACACAAATAAAGTCCAGGTCCACCCATCGGATCCCGCCAAGACGGCTCTCATCGCTAACAACTTGAGTCCCGCATAGGAACTCGTGCTTGTCGAATTCCTCCGTGAGCACTGGGAAATATTCGCCTAGTGTCCTGCGGACATGCCAGGAGTTCCTAGGGAATTCGCCGAGCATGCACTCAACGTCAACCCTGACACAAAGCCAGTCAAGCAAACAATTCGGCAATTGTCCGAGCCACGAGCGCAGGCAGTCGGCATGGAGATCAACAGACTCCTCGACGCCAAATTCATACGCGAGATCAAGGAAAGCACTTGGCTAGCCAACACAGTGCTGGTACCAAAAAGGACATGGATATCCTGCAGATGTGCGTGGACTTCACCTCTCTGAATAAACATTGCCCAGGATCACTTCTCGCTACCATGCATCGACCAGATCATCGACTCCACTGCAGGATGCGAGCACATGTGCTTCCTCGACGCCTATTCAGGCTATAATCAGATTCGAATGAAGGAGGAAGATCAAGAAAAAACAGCGTTTACAACGCCCTTTGGTGTGTTCTGCTATAACACAAGGCCCTTCGGGCTAAAGAACGCGAGAGCTACCTACCAGCGGTGCATGCAGGCTTGACTCAAGGAACAACTAGGTCGCAATATCCAAGTCTATGTCGACGACATAGTAATCAAGACGAAGAAGGAAGCCTCATTAATCGACGATCTGCACGAAACCTTCGCCAACCTCGACCGCTACCGGATTAAGCTCAATCCAGACAAATGCGCCTTCGGCGTGCCATCTGGGCAATTACTCGGGTACATCATCTCCGCGAGGGGAATCGAGGCAAACCCAAAGAAAATAAAAGCCATACTGGCCATGGAGAAGCCGAAAAATATACGGGGCGTTCAACAGCTGGCTGGGCGAATCGTAGCCCTCAGTCGATTCATTAGTCGGATGGGTGAAAAGACGCTGCCCTTCTACCAACTCCTCCGCAAAGCCAAAAATTTCGATTGGACCAACGAAGCGCAGGAAGCATTCGAAGACCTCAAGCGCCTTCTATCAACCTCGCCAGTACTCGTGACCCCACGGGAAAGAGAACCACTGTTGCTATATATCTTCGCCACCAACCAGGTGGTCAGCACAGTGCTTGTTGTCGAGCGAGCCGAGGAAAACAAGGTCCACGGGGCACAACGCCCAGTATACTACCTCAGCGAGGTCCTCACACCAACAAAACAGTGGTACCCGCACTACCAGAAGCTGGCATACAGTGTCTTCATGACCGCCCGACGACTGCGCCATTACTTCCAGGAACACCCAATCGTGGTGGTCAATGACGCCCCGTTGGGGCATATCCTCAATAACCCCGATGCCACGGGACGAGTCGCGCTTTGGGGAATAGAATTGTCTCCACGAGACATCACATACGAAAAGCGCGACGCAATCAAGTCGCAAGTTCTCCCTGACTTCCTCGTGCACTAGATGGAGAACCAGCTCCCGGACAAACCAGATATGTCCTACCTCTAGACAATGCACTTCGATGGGTCGAAGCGGAAGGACGGAGTAGGCGCAGGTGTCATACTGCCATCACCTCAAGGGGACAAGTTGAAGTATATCCTGCGAGTGCAGTTCACAGCCTCCAACAATGAGGCTGAATACGAGGCCCTGTTGCACGGGATGAGAATGGTGAAAGCCTGCGGTGCCAAGAGGCTCATCATCTACGGCGACTCCAAGCTGGTCGTCAACCAAACAATGCATGAGTGCGACGCACTAAACGACAACATGATCGCGTACCGCGACCTCTACGACACACTCGAAGGAGACTTTGACGGTTGCGAGCTGCGGCAAGTAGGTCGCGAAAGCAACGAGGAGGCGGACGCACTCGCCAACATAGGATCTACCTGCGCCCCCATACCACCTAGGGTATTTCTCGAGCGCATCTGTGAACGCTCCATCAAGCCAAAGGCCGCAGAGAAGAAAACAAGTGCAGCAACGGACTTGGGGGCTACACCTCCCAACGAGCCAATGACACTCGATGACTTGGAGCTGGACACAGGGCTCGAGGGACCAATGAGCGTCATGATGATTGAGCAATCCTGGACGCAACCGTACATCACATATCTCCTCAGCAAAAGGCTACCGGACGATCCAACTGATGCACGGCACATCACGCGGCGATCCAAGGCATTCGTTGTTATCAACGGCGAACTGTATAAATGCAGCATCATAGGAGTACTGCAACGATGCGTCTCCACGGCCGACGGAAGAGCTATTCTCCTCGACATCCATGAGGGGACCTGTGGGCACCACGCCGGCAGTCGGGCCCTCGTGGACAAAGCTCTGCGAGTTGGGTTCTACTGGCCTACGGCCATGCACGACGCCAAGGGCATCGTCCAGAAGTGCAACGCATGCCAACGATTCCCGGACAAGCCGCACGCACCTGGCACAGAACTCCAGCCAATTCCGTTGGTCTGTCCCTTCGCACAATGGGGACACGACATGGTTGGCAAGCTCCCTAAGTCCTCACGAGGAGGATACGTCTACCTCCTAGTGGCAGTCGACAAATTCACCAAGTGGATTGAGGCCATGCCAATGACCAACCAATCGGGACATAGCACAGTCAAGTTCTTCGAATCCATCGTCTACCGCTTCGGTGTACCGCACAACATCATCACCGACAATGGGACGAACTTCACATCCAAGGAGTTCCAAGAATTCTGCAAGAAACTGGGCATCAACATTAGCTACGCCTCGGTAGCGTATCCATAGACCAATGGTCAGGTGGAAAAAGCAAACGGGTCGTATGCGGCGGCATCAAGAAGCGACTCCTCCGGCCACTCGAACAAGCCGCGGGTTGCTGGCCAGACAAACTGCAATCCGTACTCTAGAGCCTACGCACAACTCCAAATAGTGCCACGGACTACACGCCATTCTTTGTGGTGCACGGAGCCGAAGCAGTGTTACCCGCTGAAGTACGATACAAGGCGCCGCACGTGGTCGCTTACAGCGAACAAGAGTCATCCC
This sequence comes from Avena insularis, assembly GCA_023614405.1. Classification (NCBI taxonomy): domain Eukaryota; kingdom Viridiplantae; phylum Streptophyta; class Magnoliopsida; order Poales; family Poaceae; genus Avena; species Avena insularis. Next base: position 407,459,851 of record CM042684.1, on the reverse strand, counting down.
TCGCACTCGAAGACTCCGTCGACCTCCTTGACGAGGCACGCAAAATCGCCGCGGAAAGATCAACGATCTACTAGCAGACCTGCGCAACTACCACAGTAGGAGGCTACGCCCCAGATCCTTCGTCGAAGGCGACCTGGTCCTGCGACTGAAACAACAGGGGCATCTCAAGCTCGAGTCCCCCTGGGAAGGACCGTACGTGATTACAGAAGTAATCCCAGGTGGCGCCTATCGCCTTCAAGACTTAGAGACAGGAGTCGCATACTCCAACCCCTGGAACATCGCACAGCTGCGACGCTTCTACCCCTAGTCGCTTTTTACTTTTTACATCGCAAATAAGGCTACTCAGCCAAGGCTACTTAGCCACACATTGTACCTCGCACTATTCTTCGAATAAATAAAGCTAAGTGCCCCAAAACTCTATGTTTCCTTTACTTTTCCAATTTTACCCACTCGAGGGCTACGCCACCCTATATACATCTGTTCTACGAACCAAAACGCGATATCCTGAGTAGCTGGCACATCAATCGAAACCCTTGACACAAACATCAACCCAGCTGCAACGCACCTGATAGGTTGACAAGGGAATGAGATAAAAGCATGACCAGGCTAACGAAAGGGACTCGCATAGTGCAACGCACTTCATGCTAACAAAGCTCTTTATACAATAACTTATACACAACATTTATACGAACTTTACAACACAAGTACACTTATGTGCAGGATACAAACTAGACTATTACTGCAGCAGGAGAACATTGGTTTGTTCCTCAAAGAAGTCGACGATCTCTTCTGCCGGGCGATCCACCTCCTGGTAGTGCGGCACCATATTCCAGGCAGAACCCGCTGGTGGTGCAGGCGGCCCAGATGCAATTGCCACAACATCTATGTCAGGCCTGTGCAGTCGCACCATTGATAGAGCAGCCTTGGCACCAGCCACCAACTATTGCCTTACGCACTCGTGAACCGCGGTCAGGTCTTGAAACTTGGCAAGGAGGGCCAGTAGGATTGATGGAGTATCATCTAGCGGAAACATCGCCCGATAAATGTTCTTCAAGCATGACTGAGACTTCTTCGTAGTGCAAGACTTTCATGACGCACGATCCTGCAGGGTCGCTAGCGCAGTCGCACGATCATGATCTACCCAGAAGTATCCACTCTCTTGAAGTTGCTCCTGGGTAAGATCATGCATGCGAATGGCAATTCTATCCTTCTCCTCCTGCGGATGGCGCGTGCTGACAACTACACAAAGTAGCAACAGCAGCATAAGTACAATGTACCATTGCGAGTGGCTACAAGGAAAAGATGAGAGCAAGCAAACTAACACTTGAATTGGTCGCCCAACTGCGTCACCTCGCCAAGCAGATACTGCTCTTGGGCAGCGGCTTTCTCCGCCTTCGACTTCCATACATCCGCGTTACCGCGGAGCACGGTCAACTCACGCTCCAGCTGCTTCACGCGGTCACGCAGTCGCGAAAGCAGCGACAGCTCATCTACTCTGGAGTGCGGCGGTACCACGGTATCATCAAGAATCAGCGAATCCTGAGTTTCCCTCAAAGGATCACTTGATGTACCCTACCACAAGTCAAGATAGAAGCAAATAAGGCGACCAAATAAACACAAATACAAAGGATTCAAATGCATTCAAGACTAGCAAAAGTATCAGCAGATACACTCGCCAGCAGGCATGTTCTTAAACAAAAGGACATAAACTAAATTAACTATTACAAAAGCTAACTAAGGAGCAACTCGCTTCTTCGACTTCGATGGCTTCGGGGGCTTCATCCAGTCCATGGCAGTGTCAGATGCCACTAACTTTCCGCCAGCCCCTGATGCCGCCGCTTTCGCCGCCTTCTTGGCATGATGCAGCTCCTCATAATACTTTGCAATAGTATTTATCAACTGAGGCCCATACTTGCCACAGGCAGTCGCGAAAGGAGCAAAGACTACCTGGCCGTCTCATGCTAATCATCGCCGACACATGGCACGGGATCAACCTCGACTCCGTGGGCCTGCACCATGGCAAGCGACATGGACGAGCCCGCCGCGCGGAGTGAGTTCTTATAGCTGGAAGGCACACCCTCGGCGAGTGACTCCACCAACTCGCCTAAATTCTCGATTAACTACGACTTGGGCATCAGCTCCTCGTGGAGGCGACTGAGGGCGCCCTTGGCCTTGGAGAGCGTATCCTAGACGGCGGCGCTATGGTCCTCGACTGCCGACAGTGCACCCGCTAGAGCGTCATCGCAACAAAGGGCCTGCGGGTCGAAACTCAAGTCGCCAGCATCTACACACAAATCCACACATGGACAAAACATCAGTGCCAACGGCAAAAAGTCCAGCAGAGAAGGACAACGATATCCAAAGCAAAATACCTGAGAGGGCCTTGGCGATTAAGAAAAGCTGTCCCTCGAACAACTTCTCCCTAGCTGCGAAGGAGGCACGCAGCTCCTCTTCGCTGACGTGGTGGTGTCACGGCAGATGCCATGGATAGGCTAAAGGTGGGGACTAATATGCGCTAGGGGAATCCAGGGAGGGATAGTAGAGTGAATCTCTACACAGAAGCTTTGTATTGATGTTCAATCTCCAAGATTACAAGTGCTCCTCGAGCTGTATTGACAAGAGGAGGAAGAAGAAACTCTCTTACTCTTGCCTACCAACAAGCCCAAGAACCCTAGATCCACTAGTGCTCAACTAACTAGAATTCTCCTTCCTCTGTCTCAGAAAAAACCCAACCCCCTTACCAGAACCCCAACCCCCCCTTATATAGAGGTGGTTCGGTCCTGGCCTAGGGCATACGTGGAGGCATATTCCTAAGAATATGCCCCCTCCCAAAGTAGTAACCCGACAGGGGTGCTTTTCCCCCGCGTCACACTTGTTTTAGCGACGTAGCCTCTGCGGCGCCCGCGTCAGCCGACGTGAGTGTCGTCACCCTTGTCGGCCATGATCCGGTGGTCCTGTCCTTGCTTTATTCGCTCATCTAGTACGCACTGGACCTTCTTTTTTGACTAGAGAGATTCCTTCCTTCTCCTAGAAGCCAAGCGAGGATCAGGATCACAGTTGATCCGGCCACACCTGTTCCTGCATATAAGCTAGACAAGTATTTCCGACTTACTCCTTGAGTCGGACGAGATAATGTTAGGCGACCCGCCTGGTCCGGGTTACTCCGTGATCCGGCCTGCCTTGAGGTGACTCGGCCAGCATCCACTTTGACCTTGCCGAACCTCGGCTAACTCGGCCCTTATACCCTGGAGTGACCCTACCCAGGGTTATCCCCCCAACATTAGTCCCCGAAGCTGGTGCGGCCTTAGCGGCCTTGGTCGCTAAGGCCACATCAGGTTCATTCGTATTTAAGCCTCGGACGTTTAGTTCCGGGTTAGCTTCTTGTCTCAGATTATATGGATTTACGTTCCCTTCGCACATTCCAAGTTTTCACTTGCCGGCCGGGCTACCATTGTAGCTCGGATCCTATGGTTTTACTTTCCCTCTGCACATTTCAAGTTTTCACTTGTCAGCCGGGTTACCACGGAGGCTCGGATCCGGACCTTGCTTCCTTCTCTCATACGCCAACCCACGTAAGGGTTAATCATTGCCTTACCTCATTTTAAGGGCCTGCATGAATCGCGCAAGAATCGCCGCGGTTACTATGCGCGGTTACGCCACCGCCTCTTTGTTTACCGCAATCGCACGTCGTGTCATGGGATCATATTTACTCAGGCCTCCCGTGGCTTCTCTCGATTGGCTAATGCGGTGATACACGGCCACAGCTGTGGCTCTCCAAGCGCGGCGATCCCACTTGTTGATTACTGGGGGCAGTTAAATAGGGGAGGGGCGTGCTCCTTAGCACTTTTCCATCTCCGCGCCCCCTCGCCCGTTCCTCTTCTTCTTCCTTGCGACCGTGCCGCCGCCAGTGCCCGTCGTAGCAGCGCCGCAGATCATCCGCATCCTCCGCAGCCGCCGCACCTTCTGCGCTGCCACGGTCTCGTCAATCTAGAACGCGAGCCCGCCGCCAGCCCAGCTCCAGGACGGATTCGAGATGACGGAGGAGGAGCTCATCGTTGTCGAGCAGGAGATGGAGGAGGACGCCGGCGTGGCAGACCGCGGCGCGTGGGCCGGTTCGTGGGTCTGCCAGGATGACATCGACTGGCTCTACCAGACCCGGCGTATTCCCGCCAGCGTCGCCGCTCGTCTCCCCTCCTCGGAATAGGCCCCTTCACCCAATCTGGGTGAGTTCGTTGTTTTCCTATCCCATTTCCAACGGGGATTTGGTCTTCCGGTGAGTGATTTCTTCCGGGACTGGGTCCGGACTTATCACCTGCAACCACATCATCTCCCGGCGAACGCCATCACCTCTCTGTCCGCTTTCATCTCTTCGATCAAGGGCTACACCGGACTATGGCCCACGAAGGAGCTGTGGATCCGGTTCTTCGTCCTCCGTCGCAACATCGTCCCCAACATCCACGTCGAGTCGGAGGACAAGCAGCTCACTCAGTTCGGAGCTGCCTCGATCTCGCCCCGAAGGTATTCAATCTTTCCCCGGGTCACCGGGCTTGACTCCTGCAAAGGATGGGCCCGGACCTTCTTCTACGTCCGGAACGAAGGCACCGAAGACTTGATCCGGTTGCTTCCCTACGCTCTGGGTCCCCGGACACGAATTTCTGGGAGGAGGTCACCAAAAAACCTACAACTCTGGCCAACCAAGTCAACAAAAGGTTTGCGGAGCTGAAGAAGCTCAGATTGCGCAACGAGGATGCCATGATCACATTCGTGCGCAACCGAATCTCTCCCCTCCAGCGACGCACTCACAAGTTGTGCCATATGAGCTTCAGTCGCGACCCCAACCGAACCTCCTCGTTCGAGTTGAGCAACACGGAGATCTTCCGCCGGGTCAAGGATCTTTTCACCACCCATAAGGATTTTTCCGCCGAATGGACGTGGGGAATCGAGCATTACTGCCGCGACAGGCTCCCTCCCGTGGTAAGCTTCGCGGAGTAAACTTATTTCGGATCAATTACGTGTCGGTTCTTATCGTATTTTTGACTCTTCTCCTTGTGCTTTTTTCTCAGCTGTTTCTCCAGCAAACCCTCGAGGATGGTACTGATCCGACCCTTAAGTGGGCCCCGGACCGAGAAATCCCGGATGAGGAGGAGCCGGACCAGGAGATGTTCCTCCCCACAATCGACGCCACCAAACGACCCAGCGGTAAATTCTCTTCTCTTAGAGATTGGCCCGACGATGAGGATGACTCGAATATCGATGTGATTGAACCCGTTGAGGCTGTCCCTCTTTCTTTTGCCTTCCCGGCATCAGCTAACCCCGGTGGGCACATCCACGAGGATTCTCCACTTGCCACGGGCGAGCCTGTTCCGGTGGCGTCGAAGAAGAAGCGCGGATCCGCGTCAAGTTCTTCTTCCGAACCTTCTCAGCCTACCAAAAGGCAAAATAAGGCCGGAGACAAGACTGCCTCCAAACGGGCAGGCAAAGCCCCGGCACGGAGGTCCCGGAAACCCAAGGAGGCCGAGACCTCGGACGCGTAAGTCATTTTTCACTACGCAACACACTTTTCCCTGCATCGGGGTAATTTCACTCCTGACATTATTTTCTTTTGCAGGGCTCCTGTGGAGGTCCCTCAGAGCGGATCGAGCATCTCCTCTCCTCTTCGGTCCAGTCCTTCCCCTCCTCGTGACGACGAGTCACGCCCGCTGAGCCCTATTCCGGAGGGCTCTGCGGCCGCTCCGGGTTCCGCAGTACCTCCTTCAGAGGAACGTGACCTCAGATCGGGAGGGGTCGGATCGGCCGAGGCAACGGCGTCTGTTACTTCGGCATTGCCGCAACCAGCAACCACCAAGTCTACCACTACTCCAGCACCAGTAGCAGCTCCAGCACTAGCCACCGAACCGGCGCCTGTCTCGGCTCCAAAGAAACCAACAGCAGCTCCAGCACCAGCCACCAAAGCTCCCGTGCCAAGTTCGTCTGCCTCGTCCGAGTCATCCCAAGCTCGGCGAGGAACCACTCCAGCGGCTTCCAAGGGCAAATCCACTGTGGTCACATCCTCCCAGCAAGCCAAAGGCAAGTCCACCTCCGTCGAGGCCGGGCAGCGAACCTTGTCGTCAATGCTTCCAAAGAATTCACCAGCAGCGACGGATCCTCCTGCCAAGCCAGCCGATTCGCAGCAGATGGTTCTTCACACTAGCCCAGCTCTTGCCCTGATTGAAAGGAAAGAAGCTCACGCAAAGGGCTTGGTGGCACCTCACATGCCCACTGGCGAACGGTACCCTCCGAGCCTCATCGAGTTTGTCATGAACTGGAATAAGGCGGAGTTCGTCTACAACGACGATCTCCCGGAAAAGTTCGGCCCAGCTGAATTTTCCGCTCAGATGAATACCGCCGCCAAGGCCATTAACCTCGTTGGGCGTATGATGGAGGTACGTCGTTTCTTCTTTACATGCTGTAGATAATAACCATTAGTCCCCGAGCCTCTGGCGGAGTAACTTGTTACTCGGCCGGATGCTCCTTAGAAGATCAACGTAGCTGCATGTAAACTTCAAATATGCACACACCTAGAGCCGGGTTAAGTTCCGCTTGGCCCGGATCTCGTATACTTCGAATATGCACACACCTAGAGCCGGGTTAAGTTCCGCTTGGCCCGGATCTTGTACACTTTAAATATGCACACACCTAGAGCCGGGTTAAGTTCCGCTTGGCCCGGATCTTGTACACTTCGAATATGCACACACCTAGAGCCGGGTTAAGTTCCGCTTGGCCCGGATCTTGTACAGTTCAAATATGCACACACCTAGAGCCGGGTTAAGTTCCGCTTGGCCCGGATCTTGTACACTTCGAATATGCACACACCTAGAGCCGGGTTAAGTTCCGCTTGGCCCGGATCTTGTACACTTCAAATATGCACACACCTAAAGCCGGGTTAAGTTCCGCTTGGCCCGGTCATGTACACTTTGAATATGCACACACCTAGAGCCGGGTTAAGTTCCGCTTGGCCCGGATCTTGTACACTTCGAATATGCACCGAACTAATTTTACACGCCTGTACCTTTGTCAGGTAACCACCAATCGTCGGAGCGACGAGTTTCAGCGCCTGCTTGATACCCACAAGATCTTGTGCGCAAAACATGTTGCACTTGGCACGGAGCATGAAAAGAGGGGTAATTTCCTCTCTTAACACCTCTCCGTTTCGTTTGTTTCTGCCGGACTAACCTCCTTATTCGGTTTTTGCACTGGGTGGAGGCTGAAAACAAGATTATGCGGAAGAACTTGGAGGAAATCCGAGGTATGTCCTCTTTCGGCCAACGTCGTTGTGTTTTCCATTCTTTCTTCTCCTTGGCTCGGCAAACATTTACTCCTCGGCTTTGCCGGGTCAACACACTATTTCAGCATCGCTTGAGGATAGTGTGCCCGTGCCTGATATGATGTTGCATTTTCTCGAACAAGCAGGACAGCATCAAGCCGAGCTGAAGAAGAAGAACGATGAGCTCGCCATCCTTCGAACCAAGGACGAAGAAATAGCCAAACTCAAGGCCGAGATGGAGAAGATGAAGGCCCAACACAAAACCGAGCTCCAAAAAGTTGGCCAGAACTTCACCGAAGAACGTGAGCGCTTTACCCTCCAGATATCCAAGGACCAGGACCTGCTTAAGGAATCCGAGGTCTAGCTTGGGTCGGCGCTCGCTGAGCTTGAACAACTTTGCCAGAGACGCGATAGTTGTATCAAGGAGTTGACCTGGATCCATCGCCATATCTCATGTAAGTTTCTTCCCCTTGTCCGACATAGTTTTTCCGGGTTAGCTCATATGCCTTTGCTTCAGCATCTTCCCTTTCCTTGTTTTCAGATCATTTTCTGGAGGGTACTGCCATCGCCAGTGCTGCCATTGCCAAATTTCGCCAAGAGAGGGGTACTCCCATCGCTCCTGATGGTGAGAGCGTCCCCTTAGACATGGAGGACCTGTTGGTCAGCGTGTCAGCTCGGGTGGAAACTATTAAGAACTATGGGAAAGATCTCCTCGACGTTGCGGTCCGGATCTACAACACATTCTGGCCAGGCGAGAGCGCTCCGTAAAGGATCACGCTCCTTGCCGACAAACTGATGGAGATTGAGACTCAGCTTGACCTCTGGAGAGAATCCGCCGAGCGTGCCACAGCAGATACCCTCCTCCATCATATCTTTTCATGGTACGAGAAGATCGATCTGAGCCTCCTCACCCGTCGGCGCACCGGATCCAAATGGACCGATGATCCAGAGTGGGTAGCTCGGCGCCAGGCTTGCGCCTACAGCCTCGTCGAATATTCTCCAGTCCATGACTGGGTTGAGGGGCCGAGCTTTCTGGAATCCGGCGAGGAGGAGCGGATGGAGAACGTGGAGGATGGGTCGCACGATGATGGAGAAGATGCTGCTTCAGATATTGAAGACAGTGATGATGACGCCAAACTTCCTCCTCCTGCCGCTCCTTAGTTGAAAAAACTTGAAAATTTATAAGATCCCTAGTATGCCGGGTGCAATTGTATGCTGAATACATGATATTTTGCTACTATGCTTTTATGCTGGATTAACTTGGGCGTAGTCCCCGAGTTTCATTTTCTTATTCGTCCAATTCTCCGGCTCGATCCCTGTCTACCTTGATTCGGTTTTACGACTTAAGAATCCGAGACTCAAGAATCGTTTTAACAATACTGAGAAACTTTGAGGCTTGGCTCAAAATAATTCAACGTAATAGCTTGAAAGTAAATACGGGGTTAGTCCGAAAAAACAAAAGTTAGCTGGAATAGGATCGTTTCCTTAGTAGTTTTTCATGTGCTACGCAATTCCAAACTTGTTGCCTTGCTTGCCATGAAGCCAATTCTTGTTGGACGGCAGCAAGTCGAAGGGTTGGGTTTTTGGTGCTCACACATTACTAATCCGGGTTAAGCGAAACGAGTCATTCCAGCTAACGCATAAAAAGTAGCAACAATCATTTATTAAGGCAGTCCCCGAGTTAATGCTCGAGGCTCCGCTACTTCATTGATAAGCTCATTGCCGACATACATACCGACATATGAGAAGACTCGGATACATACACTTCTTAGCTAAGTGTAGAAGGGACGAAGTAGTGCTACATTCCACGGTCGCTTGGATTCCTCTCCGGACCTATCCGCCTTGTTCTTTTCCTGTGGCTTTGCATCTATAAGATAGTAAGAGTCATTGTGCAATGCTTTGCTCACAATAAATGGTCCTTCCCATGGGGGGGATAATTTATGCATGCCAGTGGTACGCTGTACCAACCGGAGCACCAGATCGCCTTCCCGGAAGACTCGGGGGCACACTTTCCGGCTATGATAGCGTCGGAGATTTTGCTGATATATGGCGGATCTGGACAGTGCCAGTTCTCTCGCTTCTTCCAGCAGATCAACACCATTTTGCCGGGCTTCTTGCACTTCGGCTTCTGTGTATTGGGTGACCCTAGGCGAATCATGCTCTATGTCGGCTGGTAATACAGTTTCTTCCCCATATACCAGAAAGAACGGCGTGTAGCCTGTTGATCGATTCGGAGTTGTTCTTAAACTCCACAATACTGCTGGTAGTTCTTCTATCCAGCACCCCGCTGATCTTTGCAGCGGCTCAATGAGCCGGGGTTTTATCCCGGATAATACTAATCCGTTGGATCTTTCCACTTGTCCGTTCGATGCAAGGTGGGCTACCGAGGCTACGTCGAGTCGGATTTTCTTATCTCGGCAGAATCGTGCAAATGCTCCTTCAGCAAAATTTGTGCCGTTATCAGTTATAATGCTGTGAGGATAACCGTATCTCAAGATGATGTCTTTGAGAAATGTCACGGCCGTAGCTCCATCAAATTTTCTTATAGGCTTCACTTCGATCCATTTTGTAAACTTGTCCACCATGACCAGAATGTGCGTCATGTTTCCTCTTGCTGGTTTGAACAGGCCAACCATATCCAAGCACCACATAGCAAATGGCCATGTAATTGGTATGGTTTTGAGTTCCGACATAGGCATATGTGTCTTGGTGGCGTACCTCTGACAACCATTGCATTTTCTCACCAGATCTTCTGCTTGCTCCAAGGCACTTGGCCAGTAAAATCCATGCTGGAATGCCTTTGCCACTAAGGCCCGGGATGAGGCATGATGCCCGCATTCTCCTTGGTGTATATCTCGGAGGATGTCAAGTCCTTCTTCCGGGTCAACACACCGCTGGAGGACATTGGTTACACTCCGTTTGTACAGCTCGGAATTGATAAGCTTTAGCTCTCCTCTGAGTTTGCCTGGCTAGCACTTCCTCAGTGGGTAACATTCCATCTTTCAAGAACTGGTATATAGGTAGTGCCCATGCTGGTATTGCTCGCGCAGGGAACATCTCCTCATGAATTTCCATCCGATCCACCGGCATAACTTCAGCCGGATCACGCTGAACAGTCCCCGAGTCTAGCGAGGTAGTCCCCGGGTTTGCCGAGGTAGTCCCCGTGTTCGGCGTGCTACCTCCCATGTCAATGTCCATGGGCTCAACTCCGGATTCCACGTTTTCCGGGACATAGATTGAATCGGTTCCTGGGGACGGCCTGATAGATGGTTTTCTGAGGTGCTCCAATGCTACGCCTGGTGGAATTGCCTATCGGGTTGATCCGAGCTTTGACAGCATGTCGGCAGCTTCGTTTTCCATGCGAGGTACATGGTGAAATTCGCATCCCTCAAAGTAACCCGAGATTTTCTGCACATGAAATCTGTATAGTGCCATGTTTGGATCTAGGGCGTCCCACACTCCAGACACTTGCTGTATTACTAGATCTGAGTCGCCGAAGCATATTATCCGATGTATGCCAATCTCTTTTGCCACTTTGAGACCATGCACAAGAGCCTCGTACTCAGCGACATTGTTTGATGCCGCGAAATGGATCTGCAATACGTACTTGAGCTGATCCTTCTTTGGCGAGGTAAGCACAACCCCGGCACCTAACCCGGTTTTGGTTTTCGATCCGTCAAAGTGCATCCTCCAGTAGTTCGGATCTGGTGGCAGCGGTTCGTATTGTACCTCGGCCCAATCCACGAAAAAATCCGCCACAGCCTGGGACTTGATCGCATCTCTCCTATCATACCGGGGTGCGTATGGTGCTAGCTCAATTGCCCATTTCGCAATTCTGCCATTCGCATCTTTGTTACCCATTATCTCGGATATGGGGGCTTCGCATATCACTTTGATGGGATGCTCCTCAAAGTAGTGCTTTAACTTCTTTGCCGCCATATAAACTCCGTATGCCACCTTTTGAAAATGCGGGTAGTTCTGTTTTGAGGCAGACAATACCTCGCTTAAGTAATACACTGGCCTCTGCACCGACTTACCCTCTTGATGTCGCTCCACTACAATTACTGCGCTTACAACTCGGTTAGTTGTGGCTATGTAGAGCAACATTGGCTCCTTCGACAGTGGAGAAGCTAACACTGGTGCAGTGGCCAACATCTTTTTCAAGTGGGCAAAAGCTTCATCGGCCTGCGGCGTCCAAACGAATTTATCTGATTTTTTCATGAGTTGGTAGAGAGGCAGTGCCTTTTCTCCTAACCGACATACAAACCGACTCAACGACGCCAGGCATCCAGTGAACTTATGGACGTCGTTGAGACACTTTGGCATCTCCATTCGTTCGATGGCTCGGATCTTAGTTGGATTAACCTCGATACCTCGGCTGGAGACGAGAAATCCGAGTAATTTCCTAGCCGGGACACCGAAGGTACAATTCTCTGGGTTAAGCTTCATCCGGAATCTCCTCAAGTTTGCGAATGTTTGCCTTATGTCGTCAAGGAGCGTTGCGCTTTCCTTGGTCTTAATAACCACATCATCCACGTAGACTTGTACATTTTGACCTATTTGATCGTGCAAAAATTTTTGCATACATCTTTGGTACGTTGCTCCTGCGTTTCGTAAACCGAACGGCATAGTGCGATAACAATAAGCCCAGTATAGGGTAATAAAGGCAGTTTTTATTTGATCATCCGGGTTCAGAGGTATCTGGTGGAAACCAGAATAAGCGTCAATAAATGACAACAGTTCACATCCCACGGTAGAGTCGATGACCTGATCTATCCTCGGCAGTGGAAATGGATCTTTTGGATACGCCTTGTTCAGGTTCGTGTAATCGATACACATACGCCAAACCACTGCCACGTTCAGATTGTCCTTCTTCTTTTCTCCCAACACCGGATTAGAGAGCCAATCTGGATACAACACTTCCATGATAAATCCTGCTGCTAGCAACCGAGCTATCTCGTCGCCAATGACCTTTCTCCTATCCTCGGCGAAGCGTCGGAGAGGCTGCTTCACCGGCCTTGCTCCGGGTCTTATGTTCAAAGAGTGCTCGGCCAACTCCCTCGGAACACCTTGCAAGTCCTGTGTGGACCAAGCAAAATGTCCCGATTCTCACGGAGGAAGTTGACGAGCTCGCTTTCCTATTTGTCAGTTAACCCGGCACCAATTGTTACGGTACGCTCCGGAAACAGGTTATCCACTGGAATCTTCTTGTTGTCCTTCGTGGCTTGAAATGAAACGCTCCCATGCGGGTTGCTTAACACCGGCATATACTGCTGCGCGGACTAAGCTAAAGCCGCCACCTCTTGGATTTTTCTTTTCTCTTGGGCAATTACGAGTGACTCGGCTAGGTTAGACCCGGCTGAGGCGCACTCAATAGAACGTCGGAAATCCCCAGCGATAGTAATTGCTCCATTTGGCCCGGGCAACTTCATCTTCAGATAACTAACGTGGCAACTTGCCATGAATTTGCTCAGTGCTGGTCTCCCGAGTAATGCATGATACGCGCTCTCCAAGTTCGCCACCTCAAACTCCAGATTCTCAGTTCGGCAGTTATCCCTTGTACCGAATAGTACGTCGACCCGGACTTTGCCTATGGGCTCACAGGATATGCCTGGTACAATACCATGGAAAGTTGTTCTTGTAGCCTGGAGCATGTTCTCCGAGATGCCCAATTTGCGCATCGTATCCGCATACATGATGTTAATGCTACTGCCATTGTCGATTAGTACCTTGGAGAACCTCACATTAATGTTTGGTCCAATGAACGTCGGATCTAACACTAGTGCATACGAGCCCGGACTTGGCATAAGCTTGGGATGATCTAACACTACTCCAGGTAATTTCTTGGTCCGACCAAGACATGTACCTCGTCACTGGAGGCATAACCGCGTTAACCTCCATATGTCGGCGCTGCAAGCTCTTCCTATCTGTTTCCTCTGTTGTGAACACACAATAGCTCTGGTGATGTTCCCTGTACTCATTCCTTCCCTCGTTTCCGGGGTACCTCTGATCCGGTTGTTGCTGGTTTTCCACCTGATGCACTGCATCCCTTCTCTCACTATTGTCATACCTCGGCAGAGGGGGAGGCAACATCAGTTGCTATGTGTTTGCTCCGGAAAGCAATTGCTGTCGAGTAACTCCTGCCGAGGTTGATCATTCCGGGGTGCCTGAGCATTCCCTGAACCACCTTGTTTTATCTTGCGCATCCACTCACATTGCCTCGTTGTGTGACCCGCCGGACTGTTCGGATTTGGCGTGTGAAATTTACACGGCTGGTCCAACATTGACTCATAGGTATACCTCGGACGATCTTTCTTTTCTTGCCATTGCTTCTTCTGCTCCGGAGTCCACGTTTTCTTGCCATCATTTCGAGGAGTCCATTGCCCTCCCGTTTTCTGGCGTTGGTTGCTCCCTGCTCCGGGCTGATCTTGATTCACAGCTGCAACTTCTTGCGAACTATACCGATGGTCTGCTCTATCGTCTCTCCTTTTTCCCCTGTAATCGTTCCTCCGGGATGACCCGGCTCCGTCCCTCGGATAGTACTCCTCATTTGACTCGTTCAACGTGATCCTAGGTTGAGTCGGATCACCCAAAGCATAAGAATCCGCGATCTGGATCATCTCTGCCAATGTGACTGGCATTTTCCTTTGCAATTTCATCCACAACTCGCTGCCATATCTGCACCCTTGTGCGAACCATGCTATAGCCTGTGACTCTATGACTCCCTCACACGAGTTTCTCACGGTACACCACCGGGTCAAGAATTCACGGTCCGTTTCGTTAGATCTCTGCTTGCACATTGCGAGTGCGGTCTATTCGGTCTCTGATATGTACTTGAGAAGTTGCTGATAAACATTTCTTCAAAATCTATCCAGCAATTGATGCTTCCGGGTGGCAAATTATTCAGCCATACCCTAACCGGACCTTCCAACATTTGGGGTACATATCGTACAGCCCATCTCAAGTTGGTTGCAATTTTCACAGCTGTTGCGTAGTTTATAACCAATCCTCCGGTTTTGTACTGCCGTCATACGTCTTCGTGCCCCTGGGTAATTGGAAATTGGGTACTGGCGGTTCCTTCATGATCCGGGGTCCAAAGCACGCTGGACCCGGAGGACCTTGACATTCGATCTGTTCCGACCTATACAGGCGATCCAGTTTTAGCCTGGCGTCATCCGGCATCAAATCTCTGCTTCCCAATCTCGACCCTATCACATGATAGTCCGGTCTTGCGTATCCCGCATTCATCATCTCCGAGTCTCCGTCATTGTATCGGTCTTGCTCTCGTTGTGCTCCTCTCTGTTGCATACCACGGCCGGCACTTTGCTCTTGCCTTGGTACATTCCGCTGCTGCGGTTGACCTGCTCCTGCCGAGTTTTGCTGTCCAGCATTGCCGTTGGCAGCATTCCCTTGACCGGCATTGCCTTGGTCGTGGTTACCTTGGCCAGCTTCACCTCGGCTCACACTTCGTCGATCGTCGTTTTTCCGCATCTCTTTTTCTTTTCCCGCACGTTGGGTGCGGAACGATCTGCTTGTTCCGTCTGGCCGAGGTTACTACCTCTTCTCTCCTTGGGCCACCATGAGGCAACGATGCGGCTCCAGCGGATTTCTCCGGGTTACCCATCGCCGAATGGACGATCTTAGAAGCTCCAACTCTCTCCGGGTTACCTCTCAGCAGCTCCTCGTTCTGCCTGTTCGCGATCTGAACCAGCTCGTTAACCCGGTCTTGCTGTCTTTGACGGGCTTCACCCGTCAGACCCTCTAGCTCGGACGCCGCGGCATCCGCTGCTCTGAGGTTCTTTGCCGGGGTACTGTACTTCGGCAACCCCACAGACAGATAGTTTTCCGACCCTTCTGGTCCATCATCACCTTCTCTGTTCATCTCACTTATGAGATTTTTCCCTTTTACCCTTACTGCATCAACCTTGTTCGCTTTCGCGTACTCGCGCAGCGTCATGTTCAACGACTGCTGAGCCGCTGCTATTTTCTTTGCACCCTCCAGTATCTTTTGCCGGGTCTCCTCTAGCTCGGCCTGTGCCTGAGCCGGATCTACCACTGCTGCCAAGCTATCCATAGCTTCCTCAAAGACGTTCTCAGGCCTCTCTAGCGGAGGACCCCTAGCTTTCCTCGGCGCCTTAGGCGTTACCTCCGGGTCTGGCGCTGGATCCTTGCTCATGCCCGTGCCTGGCGTAGTCATCATCACCTCTGCATGGTCCGGGGAGCGAGCGATACGCGTCCCGCGAGCCACAGTGATGGGTGGTTCTCCTGCATCGACGACGCGACGCGGATGAACGCAAGATACGTCCACAGCAACGTAGACCGTGTGCGCACCGAGCTTGACGAAGATGCCGTTGCGCGGAAGGGGGCGCGTGCCGAAGCAGCCAGCATTGTCGCTGACGTAGTCCAGCGCTCCAAAGCGCTGAACGAGCCCAGAGACGGCGATCGTTGCGCTGCCGATGAAGTTTCCCGTCCGGATCTTCACCCCTGCTAGCGCCGCTAGCCCCACGGTGGGCGCCAACTGTCGTGGTGGTGTCACGGCAGATGCCATGGATAGGCTAAAGGTGGGGACTAATATGCGCTAGGGGAATCCAGGGAGGGATAGTAGAGTGAATCTCTACACAGAAGCTTTGTATTGATGTTCAATCTCCAACATTACAAGTGCTCCTCGAGCTGTATTGACAAGAGGAGGAAGAAGAAACTCTCTTACTCTTGCCTACCAACAAGCCCAAGAACCCTAGATCCACTAGTGCTCAACTAACTAGAATTCTCCTTCCTCTGTCTCAGATAAAACCCAACCCCCTTACCAGAACCCCAACCCCCCTTATATAGAGGTGGTTCGGTCCTGGCCTAGGGCATACGTGCAGGCATATTCCTAAGAATATGCCCCCTCCCAAAGTAGTAACCTGACAGGGGTGCTTTTCCCCCGCGTCACACTTGCTTTAGCGACGTAGCCTCTGCGGCGCCCGCGTCAGCCGACGTGAGCGTCGTCACCCTTGTCGGCCATGATCCGGTGGTCCTGCCCTTGCTTTATTCGCTCATCCAGTATGCACCGGACCTTCTTTTTTGACCAGAGAGATTCCTTCCTGCTCCTAGAAGCCAAGCGAGGATCCGGATCACAGTTGATCCGGCCACACCTGTTCCTGCATATAAGCTAGACAAGTATTTCCGACTTACTCCTTGAGTCGGACGAGACAATGTTAGGCGACCCGCTGGTCCGGGTTACTCCGTGATCCGGCCTGCCTTGAGGTGACTCGGCTAGTATCCACTTTGACCTTGCCAAACCTCGGCTAACTCGGCCCTTATACCCTGGAGTGACCCTACCCGGGGTTATCCCCCCAACATTCGCGCCTTTGCGCCTCGTCACGCGCCGCGATTGCCTCATCGTGACCCTTCACAGCCGCGGCGAGGGTTTTCTCCATGGTGGCAGCATTGCGCAGGAGGGCGTTATTTTCGGCTACAAGCGAAAAGAGATTGACTATCAGTCGACCATATCAAAAGGAGACGAGGAAAGGAAGAAGTGTAGGACACTCACTTTCAACCGTGCGACATTGCGTCTCCAGCATCGCATGTTGGCGTCCCATTGCAAGCACTTGCTCCGCCAAGTGCGCGGCTTCCTTCACAAGGAGCTATCACACAACAAGGAATCAGCAGAGGCAATAGATAACATCGACTGCAACACTAAAAAGGAGAAAAACTACACTTGCATGGTCCTCCAATGACTCCGAAGACGTCTGCTGTACCGTCATCTGGGCAACCATTCGATGCTCCCCTGCATGAGGAGAACTGGAAGAGTTGTGCCCGGAGTGGGCCGCCAATGGAGGGGAAGGAGAGCGTTCGACCTCTTTCTTGGCCCTTGAGGTCGCGACTCCTGATTCTTTCAAAATTGAACATCGCCAGAAGATGACGACGCCTCTTGGCTGCAAGACAAAATCCACATCAAAAAGGACAAACACAGAGACGAGCCAAACAAGGGCAAATCCAGAGAAGAGTAAAACGAATTAGAAAACTTACCAATCAAATTTGTCAAAGTCAAAAGTGGCCTCCTTCGACTCTGACAAGGAATCCTTGGGCAATCACATCTTCTTGCGAGAAGAAGGTGCAATGGCGCTCACAGGAATGGCAGGGATCGGCGACTCCGCACCTACACCTACACCTTCCGGAGTCAAAGGAGACGACGCATCGAAATCCTTGCTGCGCGAACGCTTGCGAGTATCCGGACTACCGGACTCGGGGGCTTCCTCCTCCACATTAGAAGGGACGGTCGACTCTGACACGTCCTCCTCCAAGGCTTCGCGAGGAATAATCCCCTCAAGAAGAGGGGGCATACAAGGCGACACCGCCCAATCCTGCATACAGACAACAAGTTCAGCAAAAAACAAACAAACATCAGAAAAGCAATCGACAAATTAAGCTACTGCATAGCACAACTATACCTCAAGAGGAGGGTTAGCAGCATCGAACGGAAGAACAACTGGCTCACTGGGGAGCACATCCTTGACGGTGTACTTGGTGACCAGTCGAACCCTCTTGTCCACCTCACTCGCGGACATGCCATCGGTAGACACGCGAGTGACATCATCAGCGCTGGCCCACTGAAACATGGGGTGGACTCTGGCCTGCAGGGGCTAGATGCGATGGCGCAGCCAAGTGCGAATGAGGGCGCAGCCTCCCTCCTCTTTGCCGAGGCGACTCTCGAGGTCGCAGACACGCCAGACAAGCACGTCTCTCATGGATTCGCCAAGCATAACTACATTTTTCCAGGAGCGCCTCCTATTGCATGGTGTCGCGGGATTGAAGGGTGCGAGTCCGAAGTGCTCGTCGCCAACCATCTCATCGCGGATGTAGAACCACTTGTCCCTCCACCCTTGGACGGACGCTGTGAGCTTGATGTTGAAATAAGTGGCGGATGGGTCGACATGAATCCCGCAACCACCTACATCATAGACTAAAGAGCCAGATGCAGATTAGCGCTTCAATTTGAAGAGGCCGAAGTGCGGCTCGATTCCGAGCCAGCACTCGCATAGGCTAATGAAGCAAGAGATATGGAGTATCGAGTTCGAGGTCAGCTGATGGAGCTGAAGCCCGTAGAAACAAAGGAGGCCCCTAGAAAAGGGGTGAAGAGGCAAGGAGAGACCACGAATGATGAATGCTAAAAACATCACTCGAAAACCAATGGGAGGAGCAGGAATTGTCTCACTGCCGGGGACGCTGCAGCGATCGGGCTGACAGCACTCCGTCTTGACGAAGAAGACGGAGATCCGACGACTTGATGATGGAGGGGCGCCACGCACCATTCGTGACGCGGGTGCCTGCGGCCTTCTTCTTCCCGCCGGCGGCGGTGCTGGTGCCCGCAGCGGCGGAGCCGCCTTTCTTCTTTGCCGCAGCAGCGGTGGCCGCGGAATCAGCCACAACGCCTCCTTTCTTCTTCCCCATTGCGGTGGCGATGCGAGCAAAGGAAGTAGCTCGGAAACGAGCGGAGCTAGTCCAGCGTCACGAAAGAAACGGGCGCAGAGAAAAGAAGAGCAGCGGCAATGGCGATGGAAGCGAACGATGAACGAGAGCAGATGAGAAAATTACCGTCACAACGCCGCTACTTAACCCCTGGAAGATGCAATCCAACGGCTCGGAAAAACCCTACTGGATGCGTGGCAAACATCGTGCTTGACACGTGGAGGAGTGGAAGCGTGAACCGTCCCTCCACTACTCCCATTACGCGCGGAAATCGAAGAGGCGCAGTTAAAATAAAGATTACGCATGCCCAGTAAAATCAAAGTCAGAAAGTGGGACCCACTGCTCGTCACGTCCCGTCAAACTCGCTCACGCGGGCAACTGAGGTCATGAAAGCGTCAGCACTGACATCATCAAAGCTACACAGCGGAAGACTTCGACTACTTTAGTCCTTGCTCGAGTCTTCGACTCCACCAAGCACTCGGGGGCTGCTCCCATAGGGAGCGCTGGTCACGCACCCTACGATTTTTTCTTTCTTCTTCTTTTTTCAGGAACATGGATAATCAAATCAAACCCAACCACTCGCAGCATGGCTTGACTATGGGCATGGGTTACTCCCATAGGGAGCGCCGGAAACAAATTCGACTGAAACAAGCAAACAAAAGATGACATCAGTCGCAAAATGATTCTTCAGTCCCTGCCTGAGTCTTCGACTCAACCAGGCACTCGGGGGCTACTCCCATAGAGAGCGCTGGTCACGCACCCTATGATTATCTATACAAAAACTATGTGTTGATAACATCCACACTCGAAACTCATGGCAACGCCGCCTCATAATTTTTCCCTACAAAGAGACTGCGTCTCCTGGGTCACCCGAATTGTCTCCGCGATGATAAAATTCGGATGTCGCGCTTACAGCGTGAAGGTAAGACCTGAATAAGGCCTGGCAACGCATTAGCTGCGCAATACCAGAAATGTATCCGTACCTACAGGTATGATGAACATGCCTTGACGGACGCGTTGAGTGCTCACACCCATATAACTGGAATTTGACTCCTGTAAGACCTCCGCGGCTAGAGTCGAATTACACCAGCACTTTTCTGGATTCGAGTCCGGGGACTCGAGTTCAAGTAGATTGTGTTGTTTCACCCTAAGGTGGTTAACTGAAACCGATACTTCGGTTATATCAGGCACGCACATCAACAATCCCTATGACACAAATAAAGCAGTCGAAATATACTCATTTAGGCACTCGAAAGACTTCAAAAAGTCCCCAGTCGAATCTGCGATTCCACTGGACACTCGGGGGCTACTAACATGGGTATACCCTACAGGTACTCGAGCTTGGTATATACGGTCTAAATACGTACAGGCCCACGGTGTCGCCAAGGCCCAAATGAAGGACTCGAGTAACCTACGGACTCTCGATTGCTTGAAGAACAAGAAGAAGCTAAAGATAGAAAGTTTGAAGGGGAAAACCCTAACTTGTAACCGACTCGACCTGCTACCCGAGACCTAGCCTATCTATATAAAGGGCTAGGAGGGGGCAGCGAGGAGGATACACGCAGCCCTAGTTTCCACAACCCTCGCTAGATTGCATCTACGCACCATTGTAATCTTTGATTCCTTCGATAATTCCACGAGCAGACAAGCAGGAGTAGGGACCTCTACGAGGCCTGAACCTGGGTAAATCTTTGAGTCCCCTGTGTGCTTATTTGCTAGACGATAGATGTCTCCAGCGCTCCCTCCTTCTCCAAAACCCAAGTCCATAACAATGGGCATTGATGAGTTAAACCCTCATCACACCCTGATCCAATGGCGCCTAACAATCGGGGATCGGGTCTTCTAGAAGCTCGGAGCGGTTGCTGGTTAGCTCTACGTCCTGATTGTTTGTGGCCAACGGCTATCGTTGGAAATAATACACATTTCAATGACAATGGTGGATCCATCTGTGGTTTATGAAAAGAATAGACATGCAATGAACTCTGGTGGATCCATATGCAATGACACTAGTGGATCCATATGTGGTCTATGGAAAGAACACACATTTCAATGACACTGATGGATCCATATGTGGTTTGTGAAAAGAACATACATCTAGTGACTCTAGCTATGGTTAATGAAAAGAACAGATATGCAATGACAATATCTGTGGTTAAGGAAAAGAACGCACATGCAATGACACTGGTGGATCCATATGTGGTTTGTGAAAAGAACACACATGCAATGAACTCTGATGGATCCATATGCAATGACACTGGTGGATCCATATGTGGTTTGTGAAAAGAACAAACATTTCAATGACATTGGTGGATCCATATGTGGTCTGTGAAAAGAACACACATGCAATGACACTGGTGGATCCATATGTGGTCTGTGAAAAGAACACACATGAAATGACACTAGTGGATCCATATGTGGTTTGTGAAAAGAACACACATGCAATGACACTGGTGGATCCATATGTGGTCTATGAAAAGAACACACATGCAATGACACTAGTGGATCCATATGTGGTCTGTGAAAAGAACACACATGCAATGATATTGGTGGATCCATATGTGGTTTGTGAAAAGAACACACATGCAATGACACTCGTGGATCCATATGTGGTTTGTGAAAAGAACACACATGCAATGACACTGGTGGATCCATGTGTGGTCTGTGAAAAGAACACACATGGAATGATACTGGTGGATCCATATGTGGTATGTGAAAAGAACACACATGCAATGACACTAGTGGATCCATATGTGGTTTGTGAAAAGAACACACATGCAATGACACTGGTGGTTCCATATGTGGTCTGTGAAAAGAACACACATGCAATGAAAATGGTGGATCCATATGTGGACTATGAAAAGAACACACATCCAATGGCACTAGTGGATCCATATGTGGTTTGTGAAAAGAACACACATGCAATGACTCTAGTTGTGGTTAATGAAAAGAACACACATGCAATGACACTAGTGGATCCATATATGGTCTGTGAAAAGAACACACATGCAATGACACCGGTGGATCCATATGTGGTCTCTGAAAAGAACACACATGCAATGACACTAGTGGATCCATATGTGGTCTGTGAAAATAACACACATGAAATGAACTCTCGTGGGTCCATATGTGGTATGTGAAAATAACACACATGCAATGACACTGGTGGATCCATATGTCGTCTATGAAAAGAACACACATGCAATGAAAATGGTGGATCCATATGTGGTCTGTGAAAAGAACACACATGCAATGGCTATGTGGTCTGTGAAAATAACACACATGCAATGAAAATGGTGGTTCCATATGTGGTCTATGAAAAGAACAGACATACAATGACACTGTTGGATCCATGTGTGGTCTGTGAAAAGAACACACATGCAATGACACTGGTGGATCCATATGTGGTCTGTGAAAAGAACACACATGCAATGACACTGGTGGATCCATATGTGGTATGTGAAAAGAACACACATGCAATGACACTGGTGTATCAATATGTGGTTTGTGAAAAAACACACATGCAATGAAAATAGTGGATCCATATGTGGTTTGTGAAAAGAACACACATGCAATGACACTAGTGGGTACATATGTGGTCTGTGAAAAGAACACACATGAAATGAGCTATGGTGGATCCATATGTGGTTTGTGAAAACAACAGACATGAAATGACACTGGTGGATCCATATGTGGTCTGTGAAAAGAACACACATGCAATGACACTGGTGGTTCCATATGTGGTGTATGAAAAGAACACACATGAAATGACACTAGTGGATCCATATGTGGTCTATGAAAAGAACACACATGCAATGACACTGGTGGATCCATATGTGGTTAATGAAAATAACACACATGCAATGACATTGGTGGATCCATATGTGGTCTGTGAAAAAAGCACACATGCAATGAACTATGGTGGATCCATATGTGGTCTGTGAAAAGAACACACATGCAATGACATTGGTGGATCCATATGTGGTTTGTGAAAAGAACACACATGCAATGACTCTAGTTGTTGTTAATACAAAGAACACACATGCAGTGACACTGGTGGATCCATATGTGGTATGTGAAAAGAACACACATGCAATGACACTGGTGGATCCATATGTGTTCTGTGAAAAGAACACACATGAAATGATACTAGTGGATCTATATGTGGTCTGTGAAAAGAACACACATGCAATGACACTGGTGGATCCATATGTGGTTTGTGAAAAGAACACACATGCAATGACACTGGTGGATCCATATGTGGTCTGTGAAAACAACACACATGAAATGACCTTGGTGGATCCATATGTGGTGTGTGAAAATAACACACATGAAATGACTCTAGCTATGGTCTATGAAAAGAACACAAATGCAATGACACTGGTGGATCCATATATGGTCTGTGAAAAGAACACACATGCAATGACACTGGTGGGTCTATATGTGGTTTGTGAAAAGAACACACATGCAATGACACTGGTGGATCCATATGTGCTATGAAAAGAACACACATGCAATGACACTGGTGGATCCATATGTGGTGTGTGAAAAGAACACACTTGCAATGACACTGGTGGATCCATATGTGGTCTGTGAAAAGAACACACAAACAATGACACTGGTGGATCCATATGTCGTTTGTGAAAAGGACACACACAAAATGACTCTAAATGTGGTTAATAAAAGAATACACATTTCAATGACAACTGTGGTTCCATATGTGATTTGTGAAAAGAACAGACATGCAATGACTCTAGCTATGATTAATGAAAAGAACACACATGCAATGACACTGGTGGATCCATATGTGGTCTGTGAAAAGAACACACATGCAATGAACTCTGGTGGATCCATATGTGGTTTGTGAAAAGAACAGACACGAAATGACACTGGTGGATCCATATGTGGTATGTGAAAAGAACACACATGCAATGGCACTGGTGGATCTATATGTGGTCTGTGAAAAGAACACACATGCAATGACACTGGTGGATCTATATGTGGCCTATGAAAAGAACACACATGCAATGACACTAGTGGATCCATGTGGTCTATGAAAAGAACACACATGCAACGAACTCTAGTGGATCCATATATGGTCTGTGAAAAGAACAGACATGAAATGACAATTGTGGATCCATATGTGGTCTGTGAAAAGAACACACATGCAATGACACTGTTGGATCCATATGTGGTCTAAGAAAAGAACACACATGCAATGACACTAGTGGATATATATATGGTCTGTGAAAAGAACACACATGCAATGACTCTAACTGTGGTATGTGAAAAGAACACACATGAAATGACACTAGTGGATCCATATGTGGTCTATGAAAAGAACACACATGCAATGACACTGGTGGATCTATATGTTCTTTGTGAAAAGAACACACATGCAATGACACTGGTGGATCCATATGTGGTCTATGAAAAGAACACACATGCAATGACACTCGTGGATCCATATATGATCTGTGAAAAGAACACACATGCAGTGACACTGGTGGTTCTATATGTGGTTTTTGAAGAGAACACACTTGCAATGACACTACTGGATCCATAT
Organism: Avena insularis; assembly: GCA_023614405.1. Lineage (NCBI taxonomy): Eukaryota > Viridiplantae > Streptophyta > Magnoliopsida > Poales > Poaceae > Avena > Avena insularis. The sequence continues at coordinate 407,435,534 of CM042684.1, read as the reverse complement.
GTGGTCTGTGAAAAGAACACACATACAATGACACTAGTGGATCCATATGTGGTCTATGAAAAGAATACACATGAAATGACTCTAGATGTGGTTAATGAAAGAATACACATTTCAATGACAATTGTGGTTCCATATGTGGTTTGTGAAAAAGAACACACATGTAATGACACTCGTGGATCCGTATGTGGTCTGTGAAAAGAACACACATGCAATGAACTCTGGTGGATCCATATGTGGTCTATTAAAAGAACACACATGCAATGACACTGGTGGATCCATATGTGGTTTGTGAAAATAACACACATGCAATGACTCTAGCTGTGGTTAATGAAAAGAAAACACATGCAATGACACTGGTGGATCCATATGTGGTCTCTGAAAAGAACACACATGCAATGACACTAGTGGATCCATATGTGGTCTGTGAAAAGAACACACATGAAATGACACTAGTGGATCTATATGTGGTCTGTGAAAAGAACACACATGCAATGACACTGGTGGATCCATATGTGGTCTATGAAAAGAACACACATGCAATGACACTGGTGGATCCATATGTGGTGTGTGAAAAGAACACACATGCAATGACTCTAGCTGTGGTCTATGAAAAGAACACAAATGCAATGACACTGGTGGATCCATATGTGGTCTGTGAAAAGAACACACATGCAATGACACTGGTGGGTCTATATGTGGTTTGTGAAAAGAACACACATGCAATGACACTGGTGGATCCATATGTGCTATGAAAAGAACACACATGCAATGACACTAGTGGATCCATATGTGGTTTGTGAAAAGAACACACTTGCAATGACACTGGTGGATCCATATGTGGTTTGTGAAATGAACACACATACAATGACACTGGTGGATCCATATGTCGTTTGTGAAAAGAACACACACGAAATGACTCTAGATGTGGTTAATAAAAGAATACACATTTCAATGACAACTGTGGTTCCATATGTGGTTTGTGCAAAGAACAGACATGCAATGACTCTAGCTGTGATTAATGAAAAGAACACACATGCAATGACACTGGTGAATCCATAAGTGGTCTGTGAAAAGAACACACATGCAATGAACTCTGGTGGATCCATATGTGGTTTGTGAAAAGAACAGACATGAAATGACACTGGTGGATCCATATGTCATATGTGAAAAGAACACACATGCAATGACACTGGTGGATCTATATGTGGTCTGTGAAAAGGACACACATGCAATGACACTGGTGGATCTATATGTGGTCTGTGAAAAGAACACACATGCAATGACACTAGTGGATCCATGTGGTCTGTGAAAAGAACACACATGCAACGAACTCTAGTGGATCCATATATGGTCTGTGAAAAGAACAGACATGAAATGACAATTGTGGAACCATATGTGGTCTGTGAAAAGAAAACACATGCAATGACACTGTTGGATCCATATGTGGTCTAAGAAAACAACACACATGCAATGACACTAGTGGATCTATATATGGTCTGTGAAAAGAACACACATGCAATGACACTAGTGGATCCATATGTGGTCTATGAAAAGAACACACATGCAATGACACTGGTGGATCTATATGTGGTTTGTGAAAAGAACACACATGCAATGACACTGGTGGATCCATATGTGGTCTGTGAAAAGAACACACATGCAATGACACTCGTGGATCCATATGTGGTCTGTGAAAAGAACACACATGCAACAAACTCTAGTGGATCCATATATGGTCTGTGAAAAGAACAGACATGAAATGACAATTGTGGAACCATATGTGGTCTGTGAAAAGAACACACATGCAATGACACTGTTGGATCCATATGTGGTCTAAGAAAAGAACACACATGCAATGACACTAGTGGATCTATATATGGTCTGTGAAAAGAACACACATGCAATGACACTAGTGGATCCATATGTGGTCTATGAAAAGAACACACATGCAATGACACTGGTGGATCTATATGTGGTTTGTGAAAAGAACACACATGCAATGGCACTGGTGGATCCATATGTGGTCTATGAAAAGAACACACATGCAATGACACTCGTGGATCTATATATGGTCTTTGAAAAGAACACACATGCAGTGACACTGGTGGTTCTATATGTGGTTTGTGAAGAGAACACACTTGCAATGACACTGCTGGATCCATATGTGGTCTTTGAAAAGAACACACATACAATGACACTAGTGGATCCATATGTGGTCTATGAAAAGAATACACATGAAATGACTCTAGATGTGGTTAATGAAAGAATACACATTTCAATTACAACTGTGGTTCCATATGTGGTTTGTGAAAAAGAACACACATGTAATGACACTCGTGGATCCATATGTGGTCTGTGAAATGAACACACATGCAATGAACTCTGGTGGATCCATATGTGGTCTATGAAAAGAACACACATGCAATGACACTGGTGGATCCATATGTGGTTTGTGAAAATAACACACATGCAATGACTCTAGCTGTGGTTAAAATGAAAAGAAAACACATGCAATGACACTGGTGGATCCATATGTGGTCTCTGAAAAGAACACACATGCAATGACACTAGTGGATCCATATGTGGTCCGTGAAAAGAACACACATGAAATGACACTAGTGGATCTATATGTGATCTGTGAAAAGAACACACATGCAATGACACTGGTGGATCCATATGTGGTCTATGAAACGAACACACACGCAATGACACTGGTGGATCCATATGTGGTGTGTGAAAAGAACACACATGCAATGACTCTAGCTGTGGTCTATGAAAAGAACACAAACGCAATGACACTGGTGGATCCATATGAGGTCTGTGAAAAGAACACACATGCAATGACACTGGTGGGTCTATATGTGGTTTGTGAAAAGAACACACATGCAATGACACTGGTGGATCCATATGTGCTATGAAAAGAACACACATGCAATGACACTAGTGGATCCATATGTGGTTTGTGAAAAGAACACACTTGCAATGACACTGGTGGATCCATATGTGGTCTGTGAAATGAACACACATACAATGACACTGGTGGATCCATATGTCGTTTGTGAAAAGAACACACACGAAATGACTCTAGATGTGGTTAATAAAAGAATACACATTTCAATGACAACTGTGGTTCCATATGTGGTTTGTGCAAAGAACAGACATGCAATGACTCTAGCTGTGATTAATGAAAAGAACACACATGCAATGACACTGGTGAATCCATATGTGGTCTGTGAAAAGAACACACATGCAATGACACTGGTGGGTCTATATGTGGTTTGTGAAAAGAACACACATGCAATGACACTGGTGGATCCATATGTGCTATGAAAATAACACACATGCAATGACACTAGTGGATCCATATGTGGTTTGTGAAAAGAACACACTTGCAATGACACTGGTGGATCCATATGTGGTCTGTGAAAATAACACACATACAATGACATTGGTGGATCCATATGTCGTTTGTGAAAAGAACACACATGAAATGACTCTAGATGTGGTTAATAAAAGAATACACATTTCAATGACAACTTTGGTGCCATATGTGGTTTGTGAAAAGAACAGACATGCAATGACTCTAGCTATGATTAATGAAAAGAACACACATGCAATGACACTGATGGATCCATATGTGGTATGTGAAAAGAACACACATGCAATGAACTCTGGTGGATCCATATGTGGTTTGTGAAAAGAACAGACCTGAAATGACACTGGTGGATCCATATGTGGTATGTGAAAAGAACACACATGCAATGGCACTGGTGGATCTATATGTGGTCTGTGAAAAGAACACACATGCAATGACACTGGTGGATCTATATGTGGCCTATGAAAAGAACACACATGCAATGACACTAGTGGATCCATATGTGGTCTGTGAAAAGAACACACATGCAATGAACTCTAGTGGATCCATATATGGTCTGTGAAAATAACAGACATGAAATGACACTTGTGGATCCATATGTGGTCTGTGAAAAGAACACACATGCAATGACACTGTTGGATCCATATGTGGTCTAAGAAAAGAACACACATGCAATGACACTTGTGGATCTATATATGGTCTGTGAAAAGAACACACATGCAATGAAACTGGTGGATCCATATGTGGTTTGTGAAAAGAACACACAGGCAATGAGTCTAGCTGTGCTCTGTGAAAAGAACACACATGCAATGACACTAGTGGATCCATATGTGGTCTGTGAAAAGAACACACATGCAATGACACTGGTGGATCTATATGTGGTTTGTGAAAAGAACACACATGCAATGACACTGGTGGATCCATATGTGGTCTATGAAAAGAACACACATGCAATGACACTCGTTGATCCTTAGATGGTCTGTGAAAAGAACACACATGCAATGACACTGGTGATTCTATATGTGGTTTGTGAAAAGAACACACTTGCAATGACACTGGAGGATCCATATGGGGTCTGTGAAAAGAACACACATACAATGACACTAGTGGATCCATACGTGGTCTATGAAAAGAATACACATGAAATGACTCTAGATGTGGTTAATGAAAGAATACACATTTCAATGACAACTGTTTTTCCATATGTGGTTTGTGAAAAAGAACACACATGTAATGACACTGGTGGATCCATATGTGGTCTGTGAAAAGAACACACATGCAATGAACTCTGGTGGATCCATATGTGGTCTATGAAAAGAACACACATACAATGACACTGGTGGATCCATATGTGGTTTGTAAAAATAACACACATGCAATGACTCTAGCTGTGGTTAATGAAAATAAAACACATGCAATGACACTGGTGGATCCATATGTGGTCTCTGAAAAGAACACACATGAAATGACACTAGTGGAGCTATATGTGGTCTATGAAAAGAACACACATGCAATGACACTGGTGGATCCATATGTGGTCTATGAAAACAACACACACGCAATGACACTGGTGGATCCATATGTGGTGTGTGAAAAGAACACACATGCAATGACTCTAGCTGTGGTCTATGAAAAGAACACAAACGCAATGACACTGGTGGATCCATATGTGGTCTGTGAAAAGAACACACATGCAATGACACTGGTGGGTCTATATGTGGTTTGTGAAAAGAACACACATGCAATGACACTGGTGGATCCATATGTGCTATGAAAATAACACACATGCAATGACACTGGTGGATCCATATGTGGTTGGTGAAAAGAACACACTTGCAATGACACTGGTGGATCCATATGTGGTATGTGAAAAGAACACACATACAGTGACACTGGTGGATCCATATGTCGTTTGTGAAAAGAACACACACGAAATGACTCTAGATGTGGTTAATAAAAGAATACACATTTCAATGACAAATGTGGTTCCATATGTGGTTTGTGAAAAGAACAAACATGCAATGACTCTAGCTGTGATTAATGAAAAGAACACACATGCAATGACACCGGTGGATCCATATGTGGTCTGTGAAAAGAACACACATGCAATGAACTCTGGTGGATCCATATGTGGTTTGTGAAAAGAACAGACATGAAATGACACTGGTGGATCCATATGTGGTATGTGAAAAGAACACACATGCAATGGCACCGGTGGATCCATATGTGGTCTGTGAAAAGAACACAAATGCAATGAACTCTGGTGGATCCATATGTGGTTTGTGAAAAGAACATACATGAAATGACACTGGTGGATCCATATGTGGTATGTGAAAAGAACACACATGCAATGGCACTGGTGGATCTATATGTGGTCTAAGAAAAGAACACACATGCAATGACACTTGTGGATATATATATGGTCTGTGAAAAGAACACACATGCAATGACACTGGTGGATCCATATGTGGTTTGTGAAAAGAACACACATGCAATGACTCTAGATGTGGTCTGTGAAAATAACACACATGCAATGAGACTAGTGGATCCATATGTGGTCTGTAAAAGAACACACATGCAATGACACTTGTGGATCTATATATGGTCTGTGAAAAGAACACACATGCAATGACACTGGTGGATCCATATGTGGTTTGTGAAAAGAACACACAGGCAATGAGTCTAGCTGTGCTCTATGAAAAGAACACACATGCAATGACACTAGTGGATCCATATGTGGTCTATGAAAAGAACACACATGCAATGACACTAGTGGATCTATATGTGGTTTGTGAAAAGAACACACATGCAATGACACTGGTGGATCCATATGTGGTCTATGAAAAGAACACACATGCAATGACACTCGTTGATCCTTAGATGGTCTGTGAAAAGAACACACATGCAATGACACTGGTGGTTCTATATGTGGTTTGTGAAAAGAACACACTTGCAATGACACTGGCGGATCCATATGGGGTCTGTGAAAAGAACACACATACAATGACACTAGTGGATCCATATGTGGTCTATGAAAAGAATACACATGAAATGACTCAAGATGTGGTTAATGAAAGAATACACATTTCAATGACAACTGTGGTTCCATATGTGGTTTGTGAAAAAGAACACACATGTAATGACACTGGTGGATCCATATGTGGTCTGTGAAAAGAACACACATGCAATGAACTCTGGTGGATCCATATGTGGTCTATGAAAAGAACACACATACAATGACACTGGTGGATCCATATGTGGTTTGTGAAAATAACACACATGCAATGACTCTAGCTGTGGTTAATGAAAATAAAACACATGCAATGACACTGGTGGATCCATATGTGGTCTCTGAAAAGAACACACATGAAATGACACTAGTGGAGCTATATGTGGTCTGTGAAAAGAACACACATGCAATGACACTGGTGGATCCATATGTGGTCTATGAAAACAACACACACGCAATGACACTGGTGTATCCATATGTGGTGTGTGAAAAGAACACACATGCAATGACTCTAGCTGTGGTCTATGAAAAGAACACAAATGCAATGACACTGGTAGATCCATATGTGGTCTGTGAAAAGAACACACATGCAATGACACTGGTGGGTCTATATGTGGTTTGTCAAAAGAACACACATGCAATGACACTGGTGGATCCATATGTGCTATGAAAATAACACACATGCAATGACACTGGTGGATCCATATGTGGTTGGTGAAAAGAACACACTTGCAATGACACTGGTGGATCCATATGTGGTCTGTGAAAAGAACACACATACAGTGACACTGGTGGATCCATATGTCGTTTGTGAAAAGAACACACACGAAATGACTCTAGATGTGGTTAATAAAAGAATACACATTTCAATGACAACTGTGGTTCCATATGTGGTTTGTGAAAAGAACAAACATGCAATGACTCTAGCTGTGATTAATGAAAAGAACACACATGCAATGACACCGGTGGATCCATATGTGGTCTGTGAAAAGAACACACATGCAATGAACTCTGTTGGATCCATATGTGGTTTGTGAAAAGAACAGACATGAAATGACACTGGTGGATCCATATGTGGTATGTGAAAAGAACACACATGCAATGGCACTGGTGGATCTATATGTGGTCTGTGAAAAGAACACACATGCAATGACACTAGTGGATCTATATATGGTCTGTGAAAAGAACACACATGCAATGACACTAGTGGATCCATATGTGGTCTGTGAAAAGAACACACATGCAATGACACTGGTGGATCTATATGTGGTTTGTGAAAAGAACACACATGCAATGACACTGGTGGATCCATATGTGGTCTATGAAAAGAACACACATGCAATGACACTCGTTGATCCTTAGATGGTCTGTGAAAAGAACACACATGCAATGACACTGGTGATTCTATATGTGGTTTGTGAAAAGAACACACTTGCAATGACACTGGCGGATCCATATGGGGTCTGTGAAAAGAACACACATACAATGACACTAGTGGATCCATACGTGGTCTATGAAAAGAATACACATGAAATGACTCTAGATGTGGTTAATGAAAGAATACACATTTCAATGACAACTGTTTTTCCATATGTGGTTTGTGAAAAAGAACACACATGTAATGACACTGGTGGATCCATATGTGGTCTGTGAAAAGAACACACATGCAATGAACTCTGGTGGATCCATATGTGGTCTATGAAAAGAACACACATACAATGACACTGGTGGATCCATATGTGGTTTGTAAAAATAACACACATGCAATGACTCTAGCTGTGGTTAATGAAAATAAAACACATGCAATGACACTGGTGGATCCATATGTGGTCTCTGAAAAGAACACACATGAAATGACACTAGTGGAGCTATATGTGGTCTATGAAAAGAACACACATGCAATGACACTGGTGGATCCATATGTGGTCTATGAAAACAACACACACGCAATGACACTGGTGGATCCATATGTGGTGTGTGAAAAGAACACACATGCAATGACTCTAGCTGTGGTCTATGAAAAGAACACAAACGCAATGACACTGGTGGATCCATATGTGGTCTGTGAAAAGAACACACATGCAATGACACTGGTGGGTCTATATGTGGTTTGTGAAAAGAACACACATGCAATGACACTGGTGGATCCATATGTGCTATGAAAATAACACACATGCAATGACACTGGTGGATCCATATGTGGTTGGTGAAAAGAACACACTTGCAATGACACTGGTGGATCCATATGTGGTCTGTGAAAAGAACACACATACAGTGACACTGGTGGATCCATATGTCGTTTGTGAAAAGAACACACACGAAATGACTCTAGATGTGGTTAATAAAAGAATACACATTTCAATGACAAATGTGGTTCCATATGTGGTTTGTGAAAAGAACAAACATGCAATGACTCTAGCTGTGATTAATGAAAAGAACACACATGCAATGACACCGGTGGATCCATATGTGGTCTGTGAAAAGAACACACATGCAATGAACTCTGGTGGATCCATATGTGGTTTGTGAAAAGAACAGACATGAAATGACACTGGTGGATCCATATGTGGTATGTGAAAAGAACACACATGCAATGGCACCGGTGGATCCATATGTGGTCTATGAAAAGAACACAAATGCAATGAACTCTGGTGGATCCATATGTGGTTTGTGAAAAGAACATACATGAAATGACACTGGTGGATCCATATGTGGTATGTGAAAAGAACACACATGCAATGGCACTGGTGGATCTATATGTGGTCTAAGAAAAGAACACACATGCAATGACACTTGTGGATCTATATATGGTCTGTGAAAAGAACACACATGCAATGACACTGGTGGATCCATATGTGGTTTGTGAAAAGAACACACATGCAATGACTCTAGATGTGGTCTGTGAAAATAACACACATGCAATGAGACTAGTGGATCCATATGTGGTCTGTAAAAGAACACACATGCAATGACACTTGTGGATCTATATATGGTCTGTGAAAAGAACACACATGCAATGACACTGGTGGATCCATATGTGGTTTGTGAAAAGAACACACAGGCAATGAGTCTAGCTGTGCTCTATGAAAAGAACACACATGCAATGACACTAGTGGATCCATATGTGGTCTATGAAAAGAACACACATGCAATGACACTAGTGGATCTATATGTGGTTTGTGAAAAGAACACACATGCAATGACACTGGTGGATCCATATGTGGTCTATGAAAAGAACACACATGCAATGACACTCGTTGATCCTTAGATGGTCGTGAAAAGAACACACATGCAATGACACTGGTGGTTCTATATGTGGTTTGTGAAAAGAACACACTTGCAATGACACTGGCGGATCCATATGGGGTCTGTGAAAAGAACACACATACAATGACACTAGTGGATCCATATGTGGTCTATGAAAAGAATACACATGAAATGACTCAAGATGTGGTTAATGAAAGAATACACATTTCAATGACAACTGTGGTTCCATATGTGGTTTGTGAAAAAGAACACACATGTAATGACACTGGTGGATCCATATGTGGTCTGAAAAGAACACACATGCAATGAACTCTGTGGATCCATATGTGGTCTATGAAAAGAACACACATACAATGACACTGTGGATCCATATGTGGTTTGTGAAAATAACACACATGCAATGACTCTAGCTGTGGTTAATGAAAATAAAACACATGCAATGACACTTTGGTGGATCCATATGTGGTCTCTGAAAAGAACACACATGAAATGACACTAGTGGAGCTATATGTGGTCTGTGAAAAGAACACACATGCAATGACACTGGTGGATCCATATGTGGTCTATGAAAACAACACACACGCAATGACACTGGTGTATCCATATGTGGTGTGTGAAAAGAACACACATGCAATGACTCTAGCTGTGGTCTATGAAAAGAACACAAATGCAATGACACTGGTAGATCCATATGTGGTCTGTGAAAAGAACACACATGCAATGACACTGGTGGGTCTATATGTGGTTTGTCAAAAGAACACACATGCAATGACACTGGTGGATCCATATGTGCTATGAAAATAACACACATGCAATGACACTGGTGGATCCATATGTGGTTGGTGAAAAGAACACACTTGCAATGACACTGGTGGATCCATATGTGGTCTGTGAAAAGAACACACATACAAAGGACACTGTGGATCCATATGTCGTTTGTGAAAAGAACACACACGAAATGACTCTAGATGTGGTTAATAAAAGAATACACATTTCAATGACAACTGTGGTTCCATATGTGGTTTGTGAAAAGAACAAACATGCAATGACTCTAGCTGTGATTAATGAAAAGAACACACATGCAATGACACCGGTGGATCCATATGTGGTCTGTGAAAAGAACACACATGCAATGAACTCTGTTGGATCCATATGTGGTTTGTGAAAAGAACAGACATGAAATGACACTGGTGGATCCATATGTGGTATGTGAAAAGAACACACATGCAATGGCACTGGTGGATCTATATGTGGTCTGTGAAAAGAACACACATGCAATGACACTAGTGGATCTATATATGGTCTGTGAAAAGAACACACATGCAATGACACTGGTGGATCCATATGTGGTTTGTGAAAAGAACACACAGGCAATGACTCTAGCTGTGGTCTGTGAAAAGAACACACATGCAATGACACTAGTGGATCCATATGTGGTCTATGAAAAGAACACACATGCAATGACACTGGTGGATCTATATGTGGTTTGTGAAAAGAACACACATGCAATGACACTGGTGGATCCATATGTGGTCTACGAAAATAACACACATGCAATGACACTCGTGGATCCATATATGGTCTGTGAAAAGAACACACATGCAATGACAGTGGTGGTTCTATATGTGGTTTGTGAAAAGAACACACTTGCAATGACACTGGTGGATCCATATGTGGTCTGTGAAAAGAACACACATACAATGACACTAGTGGATCCATATGTGGTCTATGAAAAGAATACACATTAAATGACTCTAGATGTGCTTAATGAAAGAATACACATTTCAATGACAACTGTGGTTCCATATGTGGTTTGTGAAAAAGAACACACTTGTAATGACACTGGTGGATCCATATGTGGTCTGCGAAAAGAACACACACGCAATGAACTCTGGTGGATCCATATATGGTCTATGAAAAGAACACACATGCAATGATACTAGTGGATCCATATGTGGTTTGTGAAAATAACACACATGCAATGACTCTAGCTGTGGTTAATGAAAAGAAAACACATATAATGACACTGGTGGATCCATATGTGATCTGTGAAAAGAACACACATGCAATGACACTCGTGGATCCATATATGGTCTGTGAAAAGAACACACATGCAATGACACTGGTGGTTCTATATGTGGTTTGTGAAAAGAACACACTTGCAATGACTCTAGCTGTGGTCTATGAAAAGAACACAAATGCAATGACACTGGTGGATCCATATGTGGTCTGTGAAAAGAACACACATGCAATGACACTGGTGGGTCTATATGTGGTTTGTGAAAAGAACAAACATGCAATGACTCTAGCTGTGATTAATGAAAAGAACACACATGCAATGACACCGGTGGATCCATATGTGGTCTGTGAAAAGAACACACATGCAATGAACTCTGGTGGATCCATATGTGGTTTGTGAAAAGAACAGACATGAAATGACACTGGTGGATCCATATGTGGTATGTGAAAAGAACACACATGTAATGGCACCGGTGGATCCATATGTGGTCTGTGAAAAGAACACACATGCAATGAACTCGTGGATCCATATGTGGTTTGTGAAAAGAATGACATGAAATGACACTGGTGGATCCATATGTGGTATTTGAAAAGAACACACATGCAATGGCACTGGTGGATCTATATGTGGTCTAAGAAAAGAACACACATGCAATGACACTTGTGGATCTATATATGGTCTGTGAAAAGAACACACATGCAATGACACTGGTGGATCCATATGTGGTTTGTGAAAAGAACACACATGCAATGACTCTAGATGTGGTCTGTGAAAATAACACACATGCAATGAGACTAGTGGATCCATATGTGGTCTGTAAAAGAACACACATGCAATGACACTTGTGGATCTATATATGGTCTGTGAAAAGAACACACATGCAATGACACTGGTGGATCCATATGTGGTTTGTAAAAAGAACACAAAGGCAATGAGTCTAGCTGTGCTCTATGAAAAGAACACACATGCAATGACACTAGTGGATCCATATGTGGTCTATGAAAAGAACACACATGCAATGACACTAGTGGATCTATATGTGGTTTGTGAAAAGAACACACATGCAATGACACTGGTGGATCCATATGTGGTCTATGAAAAGAACACACATGCAATGACACTCGTTGATCCTTAGATGGTCTGTGAAAAGAACACACATGCAATGACACTGGTGGTTCTATATGTGGTTTGTGAAAAGAACACACTTGCAATGACACTGGCGGATCCATATGGGGTCTGTGAAAAGAACACACATACAATGACACTAGTGGATCCATATGTGGTCTATGAAAAGAATACACATGAAATGACTCTAGATGTGGTTAATGAAAGAATACACATTCCAATGACAACTGTGGTTCCATATGTGGTTTGTGAAAAAGAACACACATGTAATGACACTGGTGGATCCATATGTGGTCTGTGAAAAGAACACACATGCAATGAACTCTGGTGGATCCATATGTGGTCTATGAAAAGAACACACATACAATGACAATGGTGGATCCATATGAGGTTTGTGAAAATAACACACATGCAATGACTCTAGCTGTGGTTAATGAAAAGAAAACACATGCAATGACACTGGTGGATCCATATGTGGTCTCTGAAAAGAACACACATGAAATGACACTAGTGGAGCTATATGTGGTCTGTGAAAAGAACACACATGCAATGACACTGGTGGATCCATATGTGGTCTATGAAAACAACACACACGCAATGACACTGGTGGATCCATATGTGGTGTGTGAAAAGAACACACATGCAATGACTCTAGCTGTGGTCTATGAAAAGAACACAAATGCAATGACACTGGTGGATCCATATGTGGTCTGTGAAAAGAACACACATGCAATGACACTGGTGGGTCTATATTTAGTTTGTGAAAAGAACACACTTGCAATGACACTGGTGGATCCATATGTGGTCTGTGAAAAGAACACACATACAATGACACTAGTGGATCCATATGTGGTCTATGAAAAGAATACACATTAAATGACTCTAGATGTGCTTAATGAAAGAATACACATTTCAATGACAACTGTGGTTCCATATGTGGTTTGTGAAAAAGAACACACTTGTAATGACACTGGTGGATCCATATGTGGTCTGCGAAAAGAACACACACGCAATGAACTCCGGTGGATCCATATATGGTCTATGAAAAGAACACACATGCAATGATACTAGTGGATCCATATGTGGTTTGTGAAAATAACACACATGCAATGACTCTAGCTGTGGTTAATGAAAAGAAAACACATATAATGACACTGGTGGATCCATATGTGATCTGTGAAAAGAACACACATGCAATGACACTCGTGGATCCATATATGGTCTGTGAAAAGAACACACATGCAATGACACTGGTGGTTCTATATGTGGTTTGTGAAAAGAACACACTTGCAATGACTCTAGCTGTGGTCTATGAAAAGAACACAAATGCAATGACACTGGTGGATCCATATGTGGTCTGTGAAAAGAACACACATGCAATGACACTGGTGGGTCTATATGTGGTTTGTGAAAAGAACAAACATGCAATGACTCTAGCTGTGATTAATGAAAAGAACACACATGCAATGACACCGGTGGATCCATATGTGGTCTGTGAAAAGAACACACATGCAATGAACTCTGGTGGATCCATATGTGGTTTGTGAAAAGAACAGACATGAAATGACACTGGTGGATCCATATGTGGTATGTGAAAAGAACACACATGTAATGGCACCGGTGGATCCATATGTGGTCTGTGAAAAGAACACACATGCAATGAACTCTGGTGGATCCATATGTGGTTTGTGAAAAGAACAGACATGAAATGACACTGGTGGATCCATATGTGGTATTTGAAAAGAACACACATGCAATGGCACTGGTGGATCTATATGTGGTCTAAGAAAAGAACACACATGCAATGACACTTGTGGATCTATATATGGTCTGTGAAAAGAACACACATGCAATGACACTGGTGGATCCATATGTGGTTTGTGAAAAGAACACACATGCAATGACTCTAGATGTGGTCTGTGAAAATAACACACATGCAATGAGACTAGTGGATCCATATGTGGTCTGTAAAAGAACACACATGCAATGACACTTGTGGATCTATATATGGTCTGTGAAAAGAACACACATGCAATGACACTGGTGGATCCATATGTGGTTTGTGAAAAGAACACAAAGGCAATGAGTCTAGCTGTGCTCTATGAAAAGAACACACATGCAATGACACTAGTGGATCCATATGTGGTCTATGAAAAGAACACACATGCAATGACACTAGTGGATCTATATGTGGTTTGTGAAAAGAACACACATGCAATGACACTGGTGGATCCATATGTGGTCTATGAAAAGAACACACATGCAATGACACTCGTTGATCCTTAGATGGTCTGTGAAAAGAACACACATGCAATGACACTGGTGGTTCTATATGTGGTTTGTGAAAAGAACACACTTGCAATGACACTGGCGGATCCATATGGGGTCTGTGAAAAGAACACACATACAATGACACTAGTGGATCCATATGTGGTCTATGAAAAGAATACACATGAAATGACTCTAGATGTGGTTAATGAAAGAATACACATTCCAATGACAACTGTGGTTCCATATGTGGTTTGTGAAAAAGAACACACATGTAATGACACTGGTGGATCCATATGTGGTCTGTGAAAAGAACACACATGCAATGAACTCTGGTGGATCCATATGTGGTCTATGAAAAGAACACACATACAATGACAATGGTGGATCCATATGTGGTTTGTGAAAATAACACACATGCAATGACTCTAGCTGTGGTTAATGAAAAGAAAACACATGCAATGACACTGGTGGATCCATATGTGGTCTCTGAAAAGAACACACATGAAATGACACTAGTGGAGCTATATGTGGTCTGTGAAAAGAACACACATGCAATGACACTGGTGGATCCATATGTGGTCTATGAAAACAACACACACGCAATGACACTGGTGGATCCATATGTGGTGTGTGAAAAGAACACACATGCAATGACTCTAGCTGTGGTCTATGAAAAGAACACAAATGCAATGACACTGGTGGATCCATATGTGGTCTGTGAAAAGAACACACATGCAATGACACTGGTGGGTCTATATGTGGTTTGTCAAAAGAACACACATGCAATGACACTGGTGGATCCATATGTGCTATGAAAATAACACACATGCAATGACACTGGTGGATCCATATGTGGTTGGTGAAAAGAACACACTTGCAATGACACTGGTGGATCCATATGTGGTCTGTGAAAAGAACACACATACAGTGACACTGGTGGATCCATATGTCGTTTGTGAAAAGAACACACACGAAATGACTCTAGATGTGGTTAATAAAAGAATACACATTTCAATGACAACTGTGGTTCCATATGTGGTTTGTGAAAAGAACAAACATGCAATGACTCTAGCTGTGATTAATGAAAAGAACACACATGCAATGACACCGGTGGATCCATATGTGGTCTGTGAAAAGAACACACATGCAATGAACTCTGGTGGATCCATATGTGGTTTGTGAAAAGAACAGACATGAAATGAGACTGGTGGATCCATATGTGGTATGTGAAAAGAACACACATGAAATGGCACTTGTGGATCTATATGTGGTCTGTGAAAAGAACACACATGCAATGACACTAGTGGAACTATATATGGTCTGTGAAAAGAACACACATGCAATGACACTGGTGGATCCATATGTGGTTTGTGAAAAGAACACACAGGCAATGACTCTAGCTGTGGTCTGTGAAAAGAACACACATGCAATGACACTAGTGGATCCATATGTGGTTTATGAAAAGAACACACATGCAATGACACCGGTGGATCTATATGTGGTTTGTGAAAAGAACACACATGCAATGACACTGGTGGATCCATATGTGGTCTATGAAAATAACACACATGCAATGACACTCGTGGATCCATATATGGTCTGTGAAAAGAACACACATGCAATGACACTGGTGGTTCTATATGTGGTTTGTGAAAAGAACACACTTGCAATGACACTGGTGGATCCATATGTGGTCTGTGAAAAGAACACACATACAATGACACTAGTGGATCCATATGTGGTCTATGAAAAGAATACACATTAAATGACTCTAGATGTGCTTAATGAAAGAATACACATTTCAATGACAACTGTGGTTCCATATGTGGTTTGTGAAAAAGAACACACTTGTAATGACACTGGTGGATCCATATGTGGTCTGTGAAAAGAACACACACGCAATGAACTCTGGTGGATCCATATATGGTCTATGAAAAGAACACACATGCAATGATACTAGTGGATCCATATGTGGTTTGTGAAAATAACACACATGCAATGACTCTAGTTGTGGTTAATGAAAAGAAAACACATGCAATGACACTGGTGGATCCATATGTGGTCTCTGAAAAGAACACACATGCAATGACACTAGTGGATCCATATGTGATCTGTGAAAAGAACACACATGCAATGACACTCGTGGATCCATATATGGTCTGTGAAAAGAACACACATGCAATGACACTGGTTGTTCTATATGTGGCTAGTGAAAAGAACACACTTGCAATGACACTGGTGGATCCATATGTGGTCTGTGAAAAGAACACACATACAATGACACTAGTGGATCCATATGTGGTCTATGAAAAGAATACACATGAAATGACTCTAGATGTGGTTAATGAAAGAATACACATTTCAATGACAACTGTGGTTCCATATGTGGTTTGTGAAAAAGAACACACATGTAATGACACTGGTGGATCCATATGTGGTCTGTGAAAAGAACACACATGCAATGAACTCTAGTGGATCCATATGTGGTTTGTGAAAATAACACACATGCAATGACTCTAGCTGTGGGTAATGAAAAGAAAACACATGCAATGACACCGGTGGATCCATATGTGGTCTCTGAAAAGAACACACATGCAATGACACTAGTGGATCCATATCTGGTCTGTGAAAAGAACACACATGAAATGACACTAGTGGATCTATATGTGGTTTATGAAAAGAACACACATGCAATTACACTGGTGGATCCATATGTGGTTTATGAAAAGAACACACACGCAATGACACTGGTGGATCCATATGTGGTGTGTGAAAAGAACACACATGCAATGACTCTAGTTGTGGTCTATGGAAAGAACACAAATGCAATGACACTGTTGGATCCATATGTGGTCTGTGAAAAGAACACACATGCAATGACACTGGTGGGTCTATATGTGGTTTGTGAAAAGAACACACATGCAATGACACTGGTTGATCCATATGTGCTATGAAAATAACACACATGCAATGACACTGGTGGATCCATATGTGGTTTGTGAAAAGAACACACTTGCAATGACACTGGTGGATCCATATGTGGTATGT
Organism: Avena insularis; assembly: GCA_023614405.1. Taxonomy (NCBI): domain Eukaryota; kingdom Viridiplantae; phylum Streptophyta; class Magnoliopsida; order Poales; family Poaceae; genus Avena; species Avena insularis. The sequence goes on along the minus strand of CM042684.1, from coordinate 407,417,417 downwards.
GAAAAGAACACACATACAATGACACTGGTGGATCCATATGTCGTTTGTGAAAAAAAAAACACGAAATGACTCTAGATGTGGTTAATAAAAGAATACACATTTCAATGACAACTATGGTGGCATATGTGGTTTGTGAAAAGAACACACATGCAATGACACTGGTGGATCTATATGTGGTCTATGAAAAGAACACACATGCAATGACACTAGTGGATCCATATGTGGTATGTGAAAAGAACACACATGCAATGAACTCTAGTGGATCCATATATGGTCTGTGAAAAGAACAGACATGAAATGACACTTGTGGATCCATATATGGTCTGTGAAAAGAACACACATGCAATGACACTGGTTGTTCTATATGTGGCTAGTGAAAAGAACACACTTGCAATGACACTGGTGGATCCATATGTGGTCTGTGAAAAGAACACACATACAATGACACTAGTGGATCCATATGTGGTCTATGAAAAGAATACACATGAAATGACTCTAGATGTGGTTAATGAAAGAATACACATTTCAATGACAACTGTGGTTCCATATGTGGTTTGTGAAAAAGAACACACATGTAATGACACTGGTGGATCCATATGTGGTCTGTGAAAAGAACACACATGCAATGAACTCTAGTGGATCCATATGTGGTTTGTGAAAATAACACACATGCAATGACTCTAGCTGTGGGTAATGAAAAGAAAACACATGCAATGACACCGGTGGATCCATATGTGGTCTCTGAAAAGAACACACATGCAATGACACTAGTGGATCCATATCTGGTCTGTGAAAAGAACACACATGAAATGACACTAGTGGATCTATATGTGGTTTATGAAAAGAACACACATGCAATTACACTGGTGGATCCATATGTGGTTTATGAAAAGAACACACACGCAATGACACTGGTGGATCCATATGTGGTGTGTGAAAAGAACACACATGCAATGACTCTAGTTGTGGTCTATGAAAAGAACACAAATGCAATGACACTGTTGGATCCATATGTGGTCTGTGAAAAGAACACACATGCAATGACACTGGTGGGTCTATATGTGGTTTGTGAAAAGAACACACATGCAATGACACTGGTGGATCCATATGTGCTATGAAAATAACACACATGCAATGACACTGGTGGATCCATATGTGGTTTGTGAAAAGAACACACTTGCAATGACACTGGTGGATCCATATGTGGTATGTGAAAAGAACACACATACAATGACACTGGTGGATCCATATGTCGTTTGTGAAAAAAAAAACACGAAATGACTCTAGATGTGGTTAATAAAAGAATACACATTTCAATGACAACTATGGTGGCATATGTGGTTTGTGAAAAGAACAGACATGCAATGACTCTAGCTGTGATTAATGAAAAGAACACACATGCAATGACATTGATGGATCCATATGTGGTATGTGAAAAGAACACACATGCAATGAACTCTGGTGGATCCATATGTGGTTTGTGAAAAGAACAGACATGAAATGACACTGGTGGATCCATATGTGGTATGTGAAAAGAACACACATGCAATGGCACTAGTGGATCTATATGTGGTCTGTGAAAAGAACACACATGCAATGACACTAGTGGATCCATATGTGGTCTGTGAAAAGAACACACATGCAATGAACTCTAGTGGATCCATATATGGTCTGTGAAAAGAACATACATGAAATGACACTTGTGGATCCATATGTGGTCTATGAAAAGAACACACATGCAATGACACTGCTGGATCCATATGTGGTCTAAGAAAATAACACACATGCAATGACACTAGTGGATCTATATATGGTCTGTGAAAAGAACACACATGCAATGACACTGGTGGATCCATATGTGGTTTGTGAAAAGAACACACATGCAATGACTCTAGGTGTGGTCTATGAAAAGAACACACATGCAATGACACTAGTGGATCCATATGTGGTCTATGAAAAGAACACACATGCAATGACACTGGTGGATCTATATGTGGTTTGTGAAAAGAACACACATGCAATGACACTGGTGGATCCATATGTGGTCTATGAAAAGAACACACACGCAATGACACTGGTGGATCCATATGTGGTGTGTGAAAAGAACACACATGCAATGACTCTAGCTGTGGTCTATGAAAAGAACAAATGCAATGACACTGGTGGATCCATATGTGGTCTGTGAAAAGAACACACATGCAATGACACTGGTGGGTCTATATGTGGTTTGTGAAAAGAACACACATGCAATGACACTGGTGGATCCATATGTGCTATGAAAATAACACACATGCAATGACACTGGTGGATCCATATGTGGTTTGTGAAAAGAACACACTTGCAATGACACTGGTGGATCCATATGTGGTCTGTGAAAAGAACACACATACAATTACAGTGGTGGATCCATATGTCGTTTGTGAAAAGAACACACACGAAATGACTCTAGATGTGGTTAATAAAAGAATACACATTTTAATAACAACTGTGGTTCCATGTGTGGCTTGTGAAAAGAACAGACATGCAATGACTCTAGTTGTGATTAATGAAAAGAACACACATGCAATGACACTGGTAGATCCATATGGGGTCTGTGAAAAGAACACACATGCAATGAACTCTGGTGGATCCATATGTGGTTTGTAAAAAGAACAGACATGAAATGACACTGGTGGATCCATATGTGGTATGTGAAAAGAACACACATGCAATGGCACTAGTGGATCTATATGTGGTCTGTGAAAAGAACACACATGCAATGACACTAGTGGATCCATATGTGGTCTGTGAAAAGAACACACATGCAATGAACTCTAGTGGATCCATATATGGTCTGTGAAAAGAACATACATGAAATGACACTTGTGGATCCATATGTGGTCTGTGAAAACAACGCACATGCAATGACACTGCTGGATCCATATGTGGTCTAAGAAAATAACACACATGCAATGACACTAGTGGATCTATATATGGTCTATGAAAAGAACACACATGCAATGACACTGGTGGATCCATATGTGGTTTGTGAAAATAACACACATGCAATGACTCTAGCTGTGGTCTGCGAAAAGAACACACATGCAATGACACTAGTGGATCCATATGTGGTCTATGAAAAGAACACACATGCAATGACACTGGTGGATCTATATGTGGTTTGTGAAAAGAACACACATGCAATGACACTGGTGGATCCATATGTGGTCTATGAAAAGAACACACATGCAATGACACTGGTGGTTCTATATGTGGTTTGTGAAAAGAACACACTTGCAATGACACTGGTGGATCCATATGTGGCTTGTGAAAAGAACACACATACAATGACACTAGTGGATCCATATGTGGTCTATGAAAAGAATACACATGAAATGACCCTAGATGTGGTTAATGAAAGAATACACATTTCAATGAGAACTGTGGTTCCATATGTGGTTTGTGAAAAAGAACACACATGTAATGACACTGGTGGATCCATATGTGGTCTGTGAAAAGAACACACATGCAATGAACTCTGGTGGATCCATATGTGGTCTATGAAAAGAACACACATGCAATGACACTGGTGGATCCATCTGTGGTTTGTGAAAAGAACACACATGCAATGACTCTAGCTGTGGTTAATGAAAAGAAAACACATGCAATGACACCGGTGGATCCATATGTGGTCTCTGAAAAGAACACACATGCAATGACACTAGTGGATCCATATGTGGGCTGTGAAAATAACACACATGAAATGTCACTGGTGGGTCTATATGTGGTCTGTGAAAAGAACACACATGCAATGACACTTGTGGATCCATATGTGGTCTATGAAAAGAACACACACGCAATGACACTGGTGGATCCACATATGGTGTGTGAAAAGAACACAGATGCAATGACTCTAGCTGTGGTCTATGAAAAGAACAAATGCAATGACACTGGTGGATCCATATGTGGTCTCTGAAAAGAACACACATGCAATGACACTGGTGGGTCTATATGTGGTTTGTGAAAATAAAACACATGCAATGACACTGGTGGATCCATATGTGGTTTGTGAAAAGAACACACTTGCAATGACACTGGTGGATCCATATGTGGTTTGTGAAAAGAACACACATGCAATGACACTGGTAGATCCATATGTGGTCTGTGAAAAGAACACACATGCAGTGAACTCTGGTGGATCCATATGTGGTTTGTGAAAAGAACAGACATGAAATGACACTGGTGGATCCATATGTGGTATGTGAAAAGAACACACATGCAATGGCACTGGTGGATCTATATGTGGTCTGTGAAAAGAACACACATGCAATTACACTAGTGGATCCATATGTGGTCTGTGAAAAGAACACACATGCAATGAACTCTAGTGGATCCATATATGGTCTGTGAAAAGAACAGACATGAAATGACACTTGCGGATCCATATGTGGTCTGTGAAAAGAACACACATGCAATGACACTGCTGGATCGATATGTGGTCTAAGAAAATAACACACATGCAATGACAATAGTGGATCTATATATGGTCTGTGAAAAGAACACACATGCAATGACACTGGTGGATCCATGTGTGGTTTGTGAAAAGAACACACAGGAAATGACTCTAGATGTGGTCTGTGAAAAGAACACACATGCAATGACACTAGTGGATCCATATGTGGTCTATGAAAAGAACACACATGCAATGACACTGGTGGATCTATATGTGGTTTGTGAAAATAACACACATGCAATGACACTGGTGGATCCATATGTGGTCTATGAAAAAAACACACATGCAATGACACTCGTGGATCCATATATGGTCTGTGAAAAGAACACACATGCAATGACACTGGTGGTTCTATATGTGGTTTGTGAAAAGAACACACTTGCAATAACACTGGTGGATCCATATATGGTCTGTGAAAAGAACACACATACAATGACACTAGTGGATCCATATGTGGTCTATGAAAAGAATACACAAGAAATGACTCTAGATGTGGTTAATGAAAGAATACACATTTCAATGACAACTATGGATCTATATGTGGTTTGTGAAAAAGAACACACATGTAATGACACTGGTGGATCCATATGTGGTCTGTGAAAAGAACACACATGCAATGAACTCTGGTTGATCCATATGTGGTCTATGAAAAGAACACACATGCAATGACACTGGTGGATCCATATGTGGTTTGTGAAAAGAACACACATTTAATGACTCTAGATGTGGTTAATGAAAAGAAAACACATGCAATGACACTGGTGGATCCATATGTGGTCTCTGAAAAGAACACGCATGCAATGACACAAGTGGATCCATATGTGGTCTGTGAAAAGAACACACATGAAATGACACTAGTGGATCCATATGTGGTCTGTGAAAAGAACACACATGCAATGACACTGGTGGATCCATATGTGGTCTATGAAAAGAACACACACGCAATGACACTGGTGGATCCATATGTGGTGTGTGAAAAGAACACACATGCAATGACTCTAGATGTGGTCTATGAAAAGAACACAAATGCAATGACACTGGTGGATCCATATGTGGTCTGTGAAAAGAACACACATGCAATGACACCGGTGGGTCTATATGTGGTTTGTGAAAATAACACACATGCAATGACAATGGTGGATCCATATGTGCTATGAAAATAACACACATGCAATGACACTGGTGGATCCATATGTGGTTTGTGAAAAGAACACACTTGCAATGACACTCGTGGATCCATATGTGGTCTGTGAAAAGAACACACATACAATGACACTGGTGGATCCATATGTCGTTTGTGAAAAGAACACACACGAAATGACTCTATATGTGGTTAATAAAAGAATACACATTTCAATGACAACTATGGTGCCATATGTGGTTTGTGAAAAGAACAGACATGCAATGACTCTAGCTGTGATTAATGAAAAGAACACACATGCAATGACACTAGTGGATCCATATGTGGTCTGTGAAAAGAACACACATGCAATGAACTCCGGTGGATCCATATGTGGTTTATGAAAAGAACAGACATGAAATGACACTGGTGGATCCATATGTGGTATGTGGAAAGAACACACATGCAATGGCACTGGTGGATCTATATGTGGTCTGTGAAAAGAACACACATGCAATGACACTGGTGGATCTATATGTGGTCTATGAAAAGAACACACATGCAATGACACTAGTGGATCCATATGTGGTATGTGAAAAGAACACACATGCAATGAACTCTAGTGGATCCATATATGGTCTGTGAAAAGAACAGACATGAAATGACACTTGTGGATCCATATGTGGTCTGTGAAAAGAGCACACATGCAATGACACTACTGGATCCATATGTGGTCTAAGAAAAGAACACACATGCAATGACACTAGTGGATCTATATATGGTCTGTGAAAAGAACACACATGCAATGACATTGGTGGATCCATATGTGGTTTGTGAAAAGAACACATAGGCAATGACTCTAGCTATGGTCTGTGAAAAGAACACACATGCAATGACACTAGTGGATCCATATGTGGTCTATGAAAAGAACACACATGCAATGACACTGGTGGATCTATAGGTGGTTTGTGAAAAGAACACACATGCAATGACACTGGTGGATCCATATGTGGTCTATGAAAAGAACACACATGCAATGACACTCGTGGATCCATATATGGTCTGTGAAAAGAACACACATGCAATGACACTGGTGGTTCTATATTTGGTTTGTGAAAAGAACACACTTGCAATGACACTGGTGGATCCATATGTGGTCTGTGAAAAGAACACACAATGACACTAGTGGATAAATATGTGGTCTATGAAAAGAATACACATGAAATGACTCTAGATGTGGTTAATGAAAGAATACACATTTCAATGACAACTGTGGTTCCATATGTGGTTTGTGAAAAAGAACACACATGTAATGACACTGGTGGATCCATATGTGGTCTGTGAAAAGAACACACATGCAATGAACTCTGGTGGATCCATATGTGGTCTATGAAAAGAACACACATGCAATGACACTGGTGGATCCATATGTGGTTTGTGAAAATAACACACATGCAATGACTCAACCTGTGGTTAATGAAAAGAAAGCACATGCAATGACACTGGTGGATCCATATGTGGTCTCTGAAAAGAACACACATGCAATGACACTAGTGGATCCATATGTGGTTTGTGAAAAGAAAACACATGAAATGACACTAGTGGATCTATATGTAGTCTGTGAAAAGAACACACATGCAATGACACTGGTGGATCCATATGTGGTCTATGAAAAGAACACACACGCAATGACCCTGGTGGATCCATATGTGGTGTGTGAAAAGAACACACATGCAATGACTTTAGCTGTGGTCTATGAAAAGAACACAAATGCAATAACACTAGTGGATCCATATTTGGTCTGTGAAAAGAACACACATGCAATGACACTGGTGGGTCTATATGTGGTTTGTGAAAATAACACACATGCAATGACACTAGTGGATCCATATGTGCTATGAAAATAACACACATGCAATGACACTGGTGGATCCATATGTGGTCTGTGAAAAGAACACACATACAATGACACTGGTGGATCCATATGTCATTTGTGAAAAGAACACACACGAAATGACTCTATATGTGGTTAACAAAAGAATACACATTTCAATGACAACTATGGTGCCATATGTGGTTTGTGAAAAGAACAGACATGCAATGACTCTAGCTGTGATTAATGAAAAGAACACACATGCAATGACACTGGTGGATCCATATGTGGTCTGTGAAAAGAACACACATGCAATGAACTCTGGTGGATCCATATGTGGTCTATGAAAAGAACACACATACAATGACACTGGTGGATCCATATGTGGTATGTGAAAAGAACACACATGCAATGGCACCGGTGGATCCATATGTGGTTTGTGAAAAGAACATACATGAAATGACACTGGTGGATCCATATGTGGTATGTGGAAAGAACACACATGCAATGGCACTGGTGGATCTATATGTGGTCTGTGAAAAGAACACACATGCAATGACACTAGTGGATCCATATATGGTCTGTGAAAAGAACACACATGCAATGAACTCTAGTGGATCCATATATGGTCTGTGAAAAGAACAGACAGGAAATGACACTTGTGGATCCATATTTGGTCTGTGAAAAGAACACACATGCAATGACACTGCTGGATCGATATGTGGTCTGTGAAAAGAACACACATGCAATGACACTACTGGATCCATATGTGGTCTAAGAAAAGAACACACATGCAATGACACTAGTGGATCTATAAAAATGGTCTGTGAAAAGAACACACATGCAATGACACTGGTGGATCCATATGTGCTTTGTGAAAAGAACACACAGGCAATGACTCTAGCTATGGTCTGTGAAAAGAACACACATGCAATGACACTAGTGGATCCATATGTGGTCTATGAAAAGAACACACATGCAATGACACTGGTGGATCTATTTGTGGTTTGTGAAAAGAACACACATGCAATGACACTGGTGGATCCATATGTGGTATATGAAAAGAACACACATGCAATGACACTCGTGGATCCATATATGGCCTGTGAAAAGAACACACATGCAATGACACTAGTGGTTCTATATTTGGTTTGTGAAAAGAACACACTTGCAATGACACTGGTGGATCCATATGTGGTCTGTGAAAAGAACACACATACAATGACACTAGTGGATCCATATGTGGTCTATGAAAAGAATACACATGAAATGAACTCTAGATGTGGTTAATGAAAGAATACACATTTCAATGACAACTGTGGTTCCATATGTGGTTTGTGAAAAAGAACACACATGTAATGACACTGGTGGATCCATATGTGGTCTGTGAAAAGAACACACATGCAATGAACTCTGGTGGATCCATATGTGGTCTATGAAAAGAACACACATGCAATGACACTGGTGGATCCATCTGTGGTTTGTGAAAAGAACACACATGCAATGACTCTAGCTGTGGTTAATGAAAAGAAAACACATGCAATGACACCGGTGGATCCATATGTGGTCTCTGAAAAGAACACACATGCAATGACACTAGTGGATCCATATGTGGGCTGTGAAAATAACACACATGAAATGTCACTGGTGGGTCTATATGTGGTCTGTGAAAAGAACACACATGCAATGACACTTGTGGATCCATATGTGGTCTATGAAAAGAACACACACGCAATGACACTGGTGGATCCACATATGGTGTGTGAAAAGAACACAGATGCAATGACTCTAGCTGTGGTCTATGAAAAGAACAAATGCAATGACACTGGTGGATCCATATGTGGTCTCTGAAAAGAACACACATGCAATGACACTGGTGGGTCTATATGTGGTTTGTGAAAATAAAACACATGCAATGACACTGGTGGATCCATATGTGGTTTGTGAAAAGAACACACTTGCAATGACACTGGTGGATCCATATGTGGTTTGTGAAAAGAACACACATGCAATGACACTGGTAGATCCATATGTGGTCTGTGAAAAGAACACACATGCAGTGAACTCTGGTGGATCCATATGTGGTTTGTGAAAAGAACAGACATGAAATGACACTGGTGGATCCATATGTGGTATGTGAAAAGAACACACATGCAATGGCACTGGTGGATCTATATGTGGTCTGTGAAAAGAACACACATGCAATTACACTAGTGGATCCATATGTGGTCTGTGAAAAGAACACACATGCAATGAACTCTAGTGGATCCATATATGGTCTGTGAAAAGAACAGACATGAAATGACACTTGCGGATCCATATGTGGTCTGTGAAAAGAACACACATGCAATGACACTGCTGGATCGATATGTGGTCTAAGAAAATAACACACATGCAATGACAATAGTGGATCTATATATGGTCTGTGAAAAGAACACACATGCAATGACACTGGTGGATCCATGTGTGGTTTGTGAAAAGAACACACAGGCAATGACTCTAGCTGTGGTCTGTGAAAAGAACACACATGCAATGACACTAGTGGATCCATATGTGGTCTATGAAAAGAACACACATGCAATGACACTGGTGGATCTATATGTGGTTTGTGAAAAGAACACACATGCAATGACACTGGTGGATCCATATGTGGTCTATGAAAAAAACACACATGCAATGACACTCGTGGATCCATATATGGTCTGTGAAAAGAACACACATGCAATGACACTGGTGGTTCTATATGTGGTTTGTGAAAAGAACACACTTGCAATAACACTGGTGGATCCATATATGGTCTGTGAAAAGAACACACATACAATGACACTAGTGGATCCATATGTGGTCTATGAAAAGAATACACAAGAAATGACTCTAGATGTGGTTAATGAAAGAATACACATTTCAATGACAACTATGGATCTATATGTGGTTTGTGAAAAAGAACACACATGTAATGACACTGGTGGATCCATATGTGGTCTGTGAAAAGAACACACATGCAATGAACTCTGGTTGATCCATATGTGGTCTATGAAAAGAACACACATGCAATGACACTGGTGGATCCATATGTGGTTTGTGAAAAGAACACACATTTAATGACTCTAGATGTGGTTAATGAAAAGAAAACACATGCAATGACACTGGTGGATCCATATGTGGTATGAAAAGAACATGCAATGACACAAGTGGATCCATATGTGGTCTGTGATTATAACACACATGAAATGACACTAGTGGATCCATATGTGGTCTGTGAAAAGAACACACATGCAATGACACTGGTGGATCCATATGTGGTCTATGAAAAGAACACACACGCAATGACACTGGTGGATCCATATGTGGTGTGTGAAAAGAACACACATGTAATGACTCTAGATGTGGTCTATGAAAAGAACACAAATGCAATGACACTGGTGGATCCATATGTGGTCTGTGAAAAGAACACACATGCAATGACACCGGTGGGTCTATATGTGGTTTGTGAAAATAACACACATGCAATGACAATGGTGGATCCATATGTGCTATGAAAATAACACACATGCAATGACACTGGTGGATCCATATGTGGTTTGTGAAAAGAACACACTTGCAATGACACTCGTGGATCCATATGTGGTCTGTGAAAAGAACACACATACAATGACACTGGTGGATCCATATGTCGTTTGTGAAAAGAACACACACGAAATGACTCTATATGTGGTTAATAAAAGAATACACATTTCAATGACAACTATGGTGCCATATGTGGTTTGTGAAAAGAACAGACATGCAATGACTCTAGCTGTGATTAATGAAAAGAACACACATGCAATGACACTAGTGGATCCATATGTGGTCTGTGAAAAGAACACACATGCAATGAACTCCGGTGGATCCATATGTGGTTTATGAAAAGAACAGACATGAAATGACACTGGTGGATCCATATGTGGTATGTGGAAAGAACACACATGCAATGGCACTGGTGGATCTATATGTGGTCTGTGAAAAGAACACACATGCAATGACACTGGTGGATCTATATGTGGTCTATGAAAAGAACACACATGCAATGACACTAGTGGATCCATATGTGGTATGTGAAAAGAACACACATGCAATGAACTCTAGTGGATCCATATATGGTCTGTGAAAAGAACAGACATGAAATGACACTTGTGGATCCATATGTGGTCTGTGAAAAGAGCACACATGCAATGACACTACTGGATCCATATGTGGTCTAAGAAAAGAACACACATGCAATGACACTAGTGGATCTATATATGGTCTGTGAAAAGAACACACATGCAATGACATTGGTGGATCCATATGTGGTTTGTGAAAAGAACACATAGGCAATGACTCTAGCTATGGTCTGTGAAAAGAACACACATGCAATGACACTAGTGGATCCATATGTGGTCTATGAAAAGAACACACATGCAATGACACTGGTGGATCTATATGTGGTTTGTGAAAAGAACACACATGCAATGACACTGGTGGATCCATATGTGGTCTATGAAAAGAACACACATGCAATGACACTCGTGGATCCATATATGGTCTGTGAAAAGAACACACATGCAATGACACTGGTGGTTCTATATTTGGTTTGTGAAAAGAACACACTTGCAATGACACTGGTGGATCCATATGTGGTCTGTGAAAAGAACACACATACAATGACACTAGTGGATAAATATGTGGTCTATGAAAAGAATACACATGAAATGACTCTAGATGTGGTTAATGAAAGAATACACATTTCAATGACAACTGTGGTTCCATATGTGGTTTGTGAAAAAGAACACACATGTAATGACACTGGTGGATCCATATGTGGTCTGTGAAAAGAACACACATGCAATGAACTCTGGTGGATCCATATGTGGTCTATGAAAAGAACACACATGCAATGACACTGGTGGATCCATATGTGGTTTGTGAAAATAACACACATGCAATGACTCAACCTGTGGTTAATGAAAAGAAAGCACATGCAATGACACTGGTGGATCCATATGTGGTCTCTGAAAAGAACACACATGCAATGACACTAGTGGATCCATATGTGGTTTGTGAAAAGAAAACACATGAAATGACACTAGTGGATCTATATGTAGTCTGTGAAAAGAACACACATGCAATGACACTGGTGGATCCATATGTGGTCTATGAAAAGAACACACACGCAATGACCCTGGTGGATCCATATGTGGTGTGTGAAAAGAACACACATGCAATGACTTTAGCTGTGGTCTATGAAAAGAACACAAATGCAATAACACTAGTGGATCCATATTTGGTCTGTGAAAAGAACACACATGCAATGACACTGGTGGGTCTATATGTGGTTTGTGAAAATAACACACATGCAATGACACTAGTGGATCCATATGTGCTATGAAAATAACACACATGCAATGACACTGGTGGATCCATATGTGGTGTGTGAAAAGAACACACTTGCAATGACACTGGTGGATCCATATGTGGTCTGTGAAAAGAACACACATACAATGACACTGGTGGATCCATATGTCATTTGTGAAAAGAACACACACGAAATGACTCTATATGTGGTTAATAAAAGAATACACATTTCAATGACAACTATGGTGCCATATGTGGTTTGTGAAAAGAACAGACATGCAATGACTCTAGCTGTGATTAATGAAAAGAACACACATGCAATGACACTGGTGGATCCATATGTGGTCTGTGAAAAGAACACACATGCAATGAACTCTGGTGGATCCATATGTGGTCTATGAAAAGAACACACATACAATGACACTGGTGGATCCATATGTGGTATGTGAAAAGAACACACATGCAATGGCACCGGTGGATCCATATGTGGTTTGTGAAAAGAACATACATGAAATGACACTGGTGGATCCATATGTGGTATGTGGAAAGAACACACATGCAATGGCACTGGTGGATCTATATGTGGTCTGTGAAAAGAACACACATGCAATGACACTAGTGGATCCATATATGGTCTGTGAAAAGAACACACATGCAATGAACTCTAGTGGATCCATATATGGTCTGTGAAAAGAACAGACAGGAAATGACACTTGTGGATCCATATTTGGTCTGTGAAAAGAACACACATGCAATGACACTGCTGGATCGATATGTGGTCTGTGAAAAGAACACACATGCAATGACACTACTGGATCCATATGTGGTCTAAGAAAAGAACACACATGCAATGACACTAGTGGATCTATATATGGTCTGTGAAAAGAACACACATGCAATGACACTGGTGGATCCATATGTGGTTTGTGAAAAGAACACACAGGCAATGACTCTAGCTATGGTCTGTGAAAAGAACACACATGCAATGACACTAGTGGATCCATATGTGGTCTATGAAAAGAACACACATGCAATGACACTGGTGGATCTATTTGTGGTTTGTGAAAAGAACACACATGCAATGACACTGGTGGATCCATATGTGGTATATGAAAAGAACACACATGCAATGACACTCGTGGATCCATATATGGCCTGTGAAAAGAACACACATGCAATGACACTGGTGGTTCTATATTTGGTTTGTGAAAAGAACACACTTGCAATGACACTGGTGGATCCATATGTGGTCTGTGAAAAGAACACACATACAATGACACTAGTGGATCCATATGTGGTCTATGAAAAGAATACACATGAAATGAACTCTAGATGTGGTTAATGAAAGAATACACATTTCAATGACAACTGTGGTTCCATATGTGGTTTGTGAAAAAGAACACACATGTAATGACACTGGTGGATCCATATGTGGTCTGTGAAAAGAACACACATGCAATGAACTCTGGTGGATCCATATGTGGTCTATGAAAAGAACACACATGCAATGACACTAGTGGATCCATATGTGGTTTGTGAAAATAACACACATGCAATGACTCAAGTTGTGGTTAATGAAAAGAAAGCACATGCAATGACACTGGTGGATCCATATGTGGTCTCTGAAAAGAACACACATGCAATGACACTAGTGGATCCATATGTGGTCTGTGAAAAGAACACACATGAAATGACACTAGTGGATCTATATGTAGTCTGTGAAAAGAACACACATGCAATGACACTGGTGGATCCATATGTGGTCTATGAAAAGAACACACACGCAATGACCCTGGTGGATCCATATGTGGTGTGTGAAAAGAACACACATGCAATGACTCTAGTTGTGGTCTATGAAAAGAACACAAATGCAATGACACTGGTGGATCCATACGTGGTTTGTGAAAAAGAACACACATGTAATGACACTGGTGGATCCATATGTGGTCTGTGAAAAGAACACACATGCAATGAACTCTGGTGGATCCATATGTGGTCTATGAAAAGAACACACATGCAATGACACTGGTGGATCCATATGTGGTTTGTGAAAAGAACACACTTGCAATGACACTGGTGGATCCATATGTGGTCTGTGAAAAGAACACACATACAATGACACTGGTGGATCCATATGTCGTTTGTGAAAAGAACACACACGAAATGACTCTAGATGTGGTTAATAAAAGAATACACATTTCAATGACAACTGTGGTTCCATATGTGGTTTGCGAAAAGAATAGACATGCAATGACTCTAGCTGTGATTAATGAAAAGAACACACATGAAATGACACTGGTGGATCCATATGTGGTCTGTGAAAAGAACACACATGCAATGAACTCTGGTGGATCCATATGTGGTTTGTGAAAAGAACAGACATGAAATGACACTGGTGGATCCATATGTGGTATGTGAAAAGAACACACATGCAATGGCACTAGTGGATCTATATGTGGTCTGTGAAAAGAACACACATGCAATGACACTGGTGGATCTATATGTGGTCTGTGAAAAGAACACACATGCAATGACACTAGTGGATCCATATGTGGTCTGTGAAAAGAACACACATGCAATGAACTCTAGTGGATACATATATGGTCTGTGAAAAGAACAAACATGAAATGACACTTGTGGATCCATATGTGGTCTGTGAAAAGAACACACATGCAATGACACTGCTGGATCCATATGTGGTCTAAGAAAATAACACACATGCAATGACACTGCTGGATCCATATGTGGTCTATGAAAAGAACACACACGCAATGACCCTGGTGGATCCATATGTGGTGTGTGAAAAGAACACACATGCAATGACTTTAGCTGTGGTCTATGAAAAGAACACAAATGCAATAACACTAGTGGATCCATATTTGGTCTGTGAAAAGAACACACATGCAATGACACTGGTGGGTCTATATGTGGTTTGTGAAAATAACACACATGCAATGACACTAGTGGATCCATATGTGCTATGAAAATAACACACATGCAATGACACTGGTGGATCCATATGTGGTGTGTGAAAAGAACACACTTGCAATGACACTGGTGGATCCATATGTGGTCTGTGAAAAGAACACACATACAATGACACTGGTGGATCCATATGTCATTTGTGAAAAGAACACACACGAAATGACTCTATATGTGGTTAATAAAAGAATACACATTTCAATGACAACTATGGTGCCATATGTGGTTTGTGAAAAGAACAGACATGGACTGTATCTATCTGTGGTTACTGAAAAGAACACACATGCAATGACACTGGTGGATCCATATGTGGTCTGTGAAAAGAACACACATGCAATGAACTCTGGTGGATCCATATGTGGTCTATGAAAAGAACACACATACAATGACACTGGTGGATCCATATGTGGTATGTGAAAAGAACACACATGCAATGGCACCGGTGGATCCATATGTGGTTTGTGAAAAGAACATACATGAAATGACACTGGTGGATCCATATGTGGTATGTGGAAAGAACACACATGCAATGGCACTGGTGGATCTATATGTGGTCTGTGAAAAGAACACACATGCAATGACACTAGTGGATCCATATATGGTCTGTGAAAAGAACACACATGCAATGAACTCTAGTGGATCCATATATGGTCTGTGAAAAGAACAGACATGAAATGACACTTGTGGATCCATATTTGGTCTGTGAAAAGAACACACATGCAATGACACTGCTGGATCGATATGTGGTCTGTGAAAAGAACACACATGCAATGACACTACTGGATCCATATGTGGTCTATGAAAAGAACACACATGCAATGACACTAGTGGATCCATATATGGTCTGTGAAAAGAACACACATGCAATGACACTGGTGGATCCATATGTGGTTTGTGAAAAGAACACACATGAAATGACTCTATCTATGGTCTGTGAAAAGAACACACATGCAATGACACTAGTGGATCCATATGTGGTCTTTGAAAAGAACACACATGCAATGACACTGGTGGATCTATTTGTGGTTTGTGAAAAGAACACACATGCAATGACACTGGTGGATCCATATGTGGTATATGAAAAGAACACACATGCAATGACACTCGTGGATCCATATATGGCAAGTGAAAAGAACACACATCCAATGACACTTTGGTGGTTCTATATTTGGTTTGTGAAAAGAACACACTTGCAATGACACTGTGGATCCATATGTGGTCTGTGAAAGAACACACATACAATGACACTAGTGGATCCATATGTGGTCTATGAAAAGAATACACATGAAATGAACTCTAGATGTGGTTAATGAAAGAATACACATTTCAATGACAACTGTGGTTCCATATGTGGTTTGTGAAAAGAACACACATGTAATGACACTGGTGGATCCATATGTGGTCTGAAAAGAACACACATGCAATGAACTGGTGGATCCATATGTGGTCTATGAAAAGAACACACATGCAATGACACTAGTGGATCCATATGTGGTTTGTGAAAATAACACACATGCAATGACTCAAGTTGTGGTTAATGAAAAGAAAGCACATGCAATGACACTAGTGGATCCATATGTGGTCTCTGAAAAGAACACACATGCAATGACACTAGTGGATCCATATGTGGTCTGTGAAAAGAACACACATGAAATGACACTAGTGGATCTATATGTAGTCTGTGAAAAGAACACACATGCAATGACACTGGTGGATCCATATGTGGTCTATGAAAAGAACACACATGCAATGACACTGGTGGATCCATATGTGGTGTGTGAAAAGAACACACATGCAATGACTCTAGCTGTGGTCTATGAAAAGAACACAAATGCAATGACACTGGTGGATCCATACGTGGTTTGTGAAAAAGAACACACATGTAATGACACTGGTGGATCCATATGTGGTCTGTGAAAAGAACACACATGCAATGAACTCTGGTGGATCCATATGTGGTCTATGAAAAGAACACACATGCAATGACACTGGTGGATCCATATGTGGTTTGTGAAAAGAACACACTTGCAATGACACTGGTGGATCCATATGTGGTCTGTGAAAAGAACACACATACAATGACACTGGTGGATCCATATGTCGTTTGTGAAAAGAACACACACGAAATGACTCTAGATGTGGTTAATAAAAGAATACACATTTCAATGACAACTGTGGTTCCATATGTGGTTTGCGAAAAGAATAGACATGCAATGACTCTAGCTGTGATTAATGAAAAGAACACACATGAAA
The DNA here is from genome assembly GCA_023614405.1 of Avena insularis. NCBI lineage: Eukaryota > Viridiplantae > Streptophyta > Magnoliopsida > Poales > Poaceae > Avena > Avena insularis. The sequence continues at coordinate 407,399,324 of CM042684.1, read as the reverse complement.
TGACACTGGTGGATCCATATGTGGTCTGTGAAAAGAACACACATGCAATGAACTCTGGTGGATCCATATGTGGTTTGTGAAAAGAACAGACATGAAATGACACTGGTGGATCCATATGTGGTATGTGAAAAGAACACACATGCAATGGCACTAGTGGATCTATATGTGGTCTGTGAAAAGAACACACATGCAATGACACTGGTGGATCTATATGTGGTCTGTGAAAAGAACACACATGCAATGACACTAGTGGATCCATATGTGGTCTGTGAAAAGAACACACATGCAATGAACTCTAGTGGATACATATATGGTCTGTGAAAAGAACAAACATGAAATGACACTTGTGGATCCATATGTGGTCTGTGAAAAGAACACACATGCAATGACACTGCTGGATCCATATGTGGTCTAAGAAAATAACACACATGCAATGACACTAGTGGATCTATATATGGTCTGTGAAAAGAACACACATGCAATGACACTGGTGGATCCATATGTGGTTTGTGAAAAGAACACACATACAATGACACTGGTGGATCCATATGTCGTTTGTGAAAAGAACACACACGAAATGACTCTAGATGTGGTTAATAAAAGAATACACATTTCAATGACAACTGGGGTTCCATATGTGGTTTGCGAAAAGAATAGACATGCAATGACTCTAGCTGTGATTAATGAAAAGAACACACATGAAATGACACTGGTGGATCCATATGTGGTCTGTGAAAAGAACACACTTGCAATGAACTCTGGTGGATCCATATGTGGTTTGTGAAAAGAACAGACATGAAATGACACTGGTGGATCCATATGTGGTATGTGAAAAGAACACACATGCAATGGCATTAGTGGATCTATATGTGGTCTGTGAAAAGAACACACATGCAATGACACTGGTGGATCTATATGTGGTCTGTGAAAAGAACACACATGCAATGACACTAGTGGATCCATATGTGGTCTGTGAAAAGAACACACATGCAATGAACTCTAGTGGATACATATATGGTCTGTGAAAAGAACAAACATGAAATGACACTTGTGGATCCATATGTGGTATGTGAAAAGAACACACATGCAATGACACTGCTGGATCAATATGTGGTCTAAGAAAATAACACACATGCAATGACACTAGTGGATCTATATATGGTCTGTGAAAAGAACACACATGCAATAACACTGGTGGATCTATATGTGGTTTGTGAAAAGAACACACATGCAATGACACTGGTGGATCCATATGTGGTCTATGAAAAGAACACACATGCAATGACACTCGTGGATCCATATATGGTCTGTGAAAAGAACACACATGCAATGACACTGGTGGTTCTATATTTGGTTTGTGAAAAGAACACACTTGCAATGACACTGGTGGATCCATATGTGGTCTGTGAAAAGAACACTCATACAATGACACTAGTGGATAAATATGTGGTCTATGAAAAGAATACACATGAAATGACTCTAGATGTGGTTAATGAAAGAATACACATTTCAATGACAACTCTGGTTCCATACGTGGTTTGTGAAAAAGAACACACATGTAATGACACTGGTGGATCCATATGTGGTCTGTGAAAAGAACACACATGCAATGAACTCTGGTGGATCCATATGTGGTCTATGAAAACAACACACATGCAATGACACTGGTGGATCCATATGTGGTTTGTGAAAAGAACACACTTGCAATGACACTGGTGGATCCATATGTGGTCTGTGAAAAGAACACACATACAATGACACTGGTGGATCCATATGTCGTTTGTGAAAAGAACACACACGAAATGACTCTAGATGTGGTTAATAAAAGAATACACATTTCAATGACAACTGTGGTTCCATATGTGGTTTGCGAAAAGAATAGACATGCAATGACTCTAGCTGTGATTAATGAAAAGAACACACATGAAATGACACTGGTGGATCCATATGTGGTCTGTGAAAAGAACACACATGCAATGAACTCTGGTGGATCCATATGTGGTTTGTGAAAAGAACAGACATGAAATGACACTGGTGGATCCATATGTGGTATGTGAAAAGAACACACATGCAATGGCACTAGTGGATCTATATGTGGTCTGTGAAAAGAACACACATGCAATGACACTGGTGGATCTATATGTGGTCTGTGAAAAGAACACACATGCAATGACACTAGTGGATCCATATGTGGTCTGTGAAAAGAACACACATGCAATGAACTCTAGTGGATACATATATGGTCTGTGAAAAGAACAAACATGAAATGACACTTGTGGATCCATATGTGGTCTGTGAAAAGAACACACATGCAATGACACTGCTGGATCCATATGTGGTCTAAGAAAATAACACACATGCAATGACACTAGTGGATCTATATATGGTCTGTGAAAAGAACACACATGCAATGACACTGGTGGATCCATATGTGGTTTGTGAAAAGAACACACATACAATGACACTGGTGGATCCATATGTCGTTTGTGAAAAGAACACACACGAAATGACTCTAGATGTGGTTAATAAAAGAATACACATTTCAATGACAACTGTGGTTCCATATGTGGTTTGCGAAAAGAATAGACATGCAATGACTCTAGCTGTGATTAATGGAAAGAACACACATGAAATGACACTGGTGGATCCATATGTGGTCTGTGAAAAGAACACACATGCAATGAACTCTGGTGGATCCATATGTGGTTTGTGAAAAGAACAGACATGAAATGACACTGGTGGATCCATATGTGGTATGTGAAAAGAACACACATGCAATGGCACTAGTGGATCTATATGTGGTCTGTGAAAAGAACACACATGCAATGACACTGGTGGATCTATATGTTGTCTGTGAAAAGAACACACATGCAATGACACTAGTGGATCCATATGTGGTCTGTGAAAAGAACACACATGCAATGAACTCTAGTGGATACATATATGGTCTGTGAAAAGAACAAACATGAAATGACACTTGTGGATCCATATGTGGTCTGTGAAAAGAACACACATGCAATGACACTGCTGGATCCATATGTGGTCTAAGAAAATAACACACATGCAATGACACTAGTGGATCTATATATGGTCTGTGAAAAGAACACACATGCAATAACACTGGTGGATCTATATGTGGTTTGTGAAAAGAACACACATGCAATGACACTGGTGGATCCATATGTGGTCTATGAAAAGAACACACATGCAATGACACTCGTGGATCCATATATGGTCTGTGAAAAGAACACACATGCAATGACACTCGTGGTTCTATATTTGGTTTGTGAAAAGAACACACTTGCAATGACACTAGTGGATCCATATGTGGTCTGTGAAAAGAACACACATACAATGACACTAGTGGATAAATATGTGGTCTATGAAAAGAATACACATGAAATGACTCTAGATGTGGTTAATGAAAGAATACACATTTCAATGACAACTGTGGTTCCATATGTGGTTTGTGAAAAAGAACACACATGTAATGACACTGGTGGATCCATATGTGGTCTGTGAAAAGAACACACATGCAATGAACTCTGGTGGATCCATATGTGGTCTATGAAAAGAACACACATGCAATGACACTGGTGGATCCATATGTGGTTTGTGAAAAGAACACACTTGCAATGACACTGGTGGATCCATATGTGGTCTGTGAAAAGAACACACATACAATGACACTTGTGGATCCATATGTCGTTTGTGAAAAGAACACACACGAAATGACTCTAGATGTGGTTAATAAAAGAATACACATTTCAATGACAACTGTGGTTCCATATGTGGTTTGCGAAAAGAATAGACATGCAATGACTCTAGCTGTGATTAATGAAAATAACACACATGAAATGACACTGGTGGATCCATATGTGGTCTGTGAAAAGAACACACATGCAATGAACTCTGGTGGATCCATATGTGGTTTGTGAAAAGAACAGACATGAAATGACACTGGTGGATCCATATGTGGTATGTGAAAAGAACACACATGCAATGGCACTAGTGGATCTATATGTGGTCTGTGAAAAGAACACACATGCAATGACACTAGTGGATCCATATGTGGTCTGTGAAAAGAACACACATGCAATGAACTCTAGTGGATACATATATGGTCTATGAAAAGAACAAACATGAAATGACACTTGTGGATCCATATGTGGTCTGTGAAAAGAACACACATGCAATGACACTGCTGGATCCATATGTGGTCTAAGAAAATAACACACATGCAATGACACTAGTGGATCTATATATGGTCTGTGAAAAGAACACACATGCAATGACACTGGTGGATCCATATGTGGTTTGTGAAAAGAACACACATACAATGACACTGGTGGATCCATATGTCGTTTGTGAAAAGAACACACATGCAATGACTCTAGATGTGGTTAATGAAAAGAACACACATGCAATGACACTGTGGATCCATATGTGGTTTGTGAAAAGAACACACATGCAATGACTCTAGTGGATCCATATGTGGTTTGTGAAAAGAACACACATGAAATGACACTGTGGATCCATATGTGGTGTGAAAATAACACACATGAAATGCCACTAGTGGATCCATATGTGGTCTGTGAAAAGAACACACATGCAATGACACTGGTGGATCCATATGTGGTCTGTGAAAAGAACACACATGCAATGACACTAGTGGATCCATATGTGGTCTGTGAAAAGAACACACATGCAATGGCACTAGTGGATCCATATGGTCTGTGAAAAGAACACACATGCAATGACACTAGTGGATCCATATGTGGTGCGTGAAAGAACACACATGCAATGACACTGTGGATCCATATGTGGTCTGTGAAAAGAACACACATGCAATGACACTAGTGGATCCATATGTGGTATGTGAAAAGAACACGCATGCAATGACACTGTGGATCCATATGTGGTTGTGAAAAGAACACACATGCAATGACACTGTGGATCCATTTGTGGTTAATGAAAAGAACACACATGCAATGACACTTGTGGATCCATATGTGGTTTGTGAAAAGAACACACATGCAATGGCAATGGTGGATCCATATGTGGTTATGAAAAGAACACACATGCAATGACACTGTGGATCCATATGTGGTATGTGAAAAGAACACACATGCAATGACACTAGTGGATCTATATGTGGTTTGTGTGAAAAGAACACACATGCAATGACACTGGTGGTTCCATATGTGGTCTGTGAAAAGAACACACATTTCAATGACACTAGTGGATCCATATCTGGTCTGTGAAAAGAACACACATGAAATGACACTCGTGGATCCATATATGGTCTGCGAAAAGAACACACATGCAATGACACTGGTGGATCCATATGTGGTCTATGAAAAGAACAGACATGCAATGATACTGGTAGATCCATATGTGGTATGTCAAAACAACACACATGCAATGACACTGGTGGATTCATATGTGGTCTATGAAAAGAACAGACATGCAATCACACTGGTGGATCCATATGTGCTCTATGAAAAGAACACACATGCAATGACAGTGGTGGATCCATATGTGGTATTAGAAAAGAACACACATGCAATGACACTTTGGATCCATATGGTTTGTGAAAAGAACACACATACAATGACACTAGTGGATCCATATGTGGTCTATGAAAAGAATACACATGAAATGACACTAGTGGATCCATATGTGGTTAATGAAAAGAACACACATGAAACGACTCTAGTATGTGGTTCGTGAAAAGAACACACATGCAATGACACTGGTGGATCCATATGTGGTCTGTGAAAAGAACACACATGCAATGAACTCTGGTGGATCCATATGTGGTCTTTGAAAAGAACACACATGCAATGACACTGGTGGATCCATATGTGGTTTGTGAAAAGAACACACATGCAATGACTCTTGTTCTGGTTAATGAAAAGAAAACACATGCAATGACACTGGTGGATCCATATGTGGTCTCTGAAAAGAACACACATGCAATGACACTAGTGGATCCATATGTGGTCTGTGAAAAGAACACACATGAAATGACACTAGTGGATCTATATGTGGTCTATGAAAAGAACACACATGCAATGGCACTGGTGGATCCATATGTGGTCTATGAAAAGAACACACACGCAATGACACTGGTGGATCCATATGTGGTTTGTGAAAACAACACACATGAAATGACACTGGTGGATCCATATGTGGTATGTGAAAAGAACACACATGCAATGACTCTAGCTGTGGTCTGTGAAAAGAACACACATGCAATGACACTGGTGGGTCTATATGTGGTTTGTGAATAGAACACACATGTTGTCGTTGTATTGGGAACGACAGTACCTAAGGAGGTTAGATAGAGGTGTGGGGACTTGCAGGGAAGCTATCGACAACGTCTGCAGGCGGGATTGTGTACAAGCAAGCGTACCTGGACACAAGAAGTACCCAGGTTCGGGGCCCTCGTGATGAGGTAAATCCCCTACTCCTGCCGGATCTGACTATCAGGGATACATGAACTACAAGTGCTCCTTGAGCTGTATTCTCTAGCTACTGTCTTAAATGCAATGAGACCAACCCTTTCTACTGAGTCCTTGCCTCTCCTTATATAGGCAGAGAGGCAACGGTCTCACCCGCCAATCCGACTGGCGGGCCCCACATGCGGGTCCCAGCCGGCTGGTCATCTACAGTGTCTGGCATGGTATTTCTCATCGGAGTATGAGCGGTATGGCTATCGTAGGCACAGTGGACACCGTGCGAGCCTGTCGTCAGCATCGGGCCATTGTTCCTGCGTCATCCCCACAAAGTCTTCGGTATGGCCGGGTGGTTGCCAGTCTTGTCATCGTACAGGGCGTACCGTGCACTAATACGCATGTCGTCCTGTCTCACTGATTGGGTCTGGCTACGTCGCCGTAGCCGGCTACTTCCTACTGATCCGGCTACCGTGTGGTAGCCGGCCTGTTTTGCCCTGTCCGGCTGTATCTGGTAGCCGGACGCGATCCGATTGCTTGGTTTCTTGTCCGGTTGGGGTACCTGGGGATCATCCCCCTGACACTAGCCCTCGAGCGCGTGTGGATTCCGCCCTTGGGCGAAATGTGCACGCGCTCCCTCTTGGTTTTGAATTTGTGTCCGCTACGCCGCGGTTCTACTGCGTGGCGTGTCGACGCCGACGCTGCGTGCCGCTTCATTGCACTGCGGCGGGCAGCGTAACGTCCCGTCGCACGTCGCCTCGGGAAACCGCTGCCTGGCGCCTCGGTTCTCGCTCCGGGATCTTCTGCGCGTCCCGCCTTGGCACAGAGGATCTGGGCGACGGTTGGGGTGAGGGTCGTCCGGATGCGCGACACGTAGCGTTGTTGACGGTTGCGCTTCTAGCCCTTTAAAGGGATGCCATGGGGGAGGCAGTTCTCTTCCTTCGCTCCCCGCTGCAGTTTCCCCTTCCCAAGTGCACTCTTGCCCTTTGCGCCCTTGCCCTGCTGTCGCCGTAGCCCGCTGTGCCGCCCGCTTTTCGTTGTCGGCGGTACGGGCCACCGTCACTCCTCCGCCGCCGCGCCTTCCTGTCAGCCTGAGATGGCAGCCGACCATGGAGGTTGGTGTGGCTCCTCCGTCACGGAGGACCACATCCAGAAGTACCACGCCACTCGTGTTCTCCCGTCGGAGGAGGAGGTGGCAGTGCGGTTGGCGCCGGTGGGAGAGGTGTCGCCGCACCCGGCGGAGGGGAGCGCGTCATCTTCCTCTCCCATCTGGCACGCGGGTTTGCCTTGCTGGTGCAGCCCTTCTTCCTGACGTTTCTGGCGTTCTTCGATCTCCGCCTCCACCATCTCGGCGCCAACGCAATCGAGACATTGGGGCACTTCATGGCCTTCTACGAGAGCTACCTCGGGATCCAGCCGGATCTCGGGCTGTTCTGCCGCCTCTTCCGAGTCCGGCCGCAAGTGCAGTACACGAAGGGGCCGCTAGTCGTCTGCGGAGGCGCCTCCATCTACTCCCGTGCCCAATCCGGCTACCCCAAGTTCTTGTTTCAGGACACGGTACGACTATGGCAGCAGTCGTACTTCTACGTCAAGAACGTCACCAACGTCGACCGGATCAATCTTCTGGCTTTCTAGGATGTCGAGTCTAGCCGGCAGAACTGGGAGCTGAAGATCCATGGTGACAAGGCGGAGACGTACGCGATGCTGCAGCGCATGCGCTCCCTCGTCACCTGCCGGCTAACCGGCCTGGACATCACCCTCAGCTGGATGTCCTGGCTGATGATGCTATTGCAGTAGTGGGCGCACAAAATGTGCTACTACTCTGGCCAGCTGGACCTGACCCGGCTGTCGCGCCGCAATCCCCGCTACCATAACCTGAAGGAGTGGGTGTGGACGATCATCAAGGAGCGACTGTCGGAGAACTGGAAGTTCAGTCTGGCGCCCTACAGCCGAGAGAACCGCGTGCCCCGGGTAAGTTCTTATAGCCGGAAACTTCATTTGTTCTTCCTGCGTTTTTCTTGTTCTATCCGGCTAACTTCTTGTATTCGGTAGATCTTCGCTTGCATCCTTTGGGAGGAGGGTGAGGCTCCCCTTGAGGAGTTTACGCCTGACTTGCCCGAGCCGCGCGCTCGGCGGTCCGACGAGGAGTCGGACGGGGATGGTGATGCCTTTCCCAGCCGGAATGACGAGCCGGCTGCCGACCCCCACGCGGAGGTTCACGAGGAGGAGGAGGCCGCGCCGACCATCGATCTGGCGACGCGCTCCACGACGGACGGCGAGGCAGGCGGGAGCGGCTCCAGCCGTTCCAGCTCCCGCCGGCCTGCAACGGAGGAGCCAGCTCCCAAGAGGGGCCCATCCAGCATCCTACCGCCGAGCTGCCTTGGCCAGAAGAAGGGGCTGCCCCCAGTTGTGCCGGGGTGCGTCCCTTCTCCCCCTTTTCCTCCGGCGTTTTCTGCGTGCTTCTTTTTCCTTCCTTCCTGACTTTGGTTTATTTTCCTTTGCCTTCTTCTCCTTCTTCTTAGCACATTGGTTTCTTTTGGAGCCGCGAGCCTGGCTCGAGCTCCAACCGGGTCGCCGCCCCATGCTCCGACTGCATTAGCCGGCGTCCCTCCTTCTTCCGAAGTGCCGCCTTCGTCTCCCCCTCGAGTTGAACCGGCTGCCCTAGCCGGATCGGGGGGTCCTCAGCCGGAGGCGGAGTCCTCGCAACCGGATGGCTCTTCCACGGGCGCGCGGGGGGCGCCACCGGCAAGGAGCTCGTAGTTGTCGATGATGACACCTCCGACGAGGAGCCGGGGGAGGAGTGGAGGATGGCGGTGGTTGCCACGAAGGAATCCTTGGCCGCAAACACCGTGGATGACGACGCCTCCTCCGCCGCCTCGCTGACGGATTTCGCTGCTACCCTTGAACTGGCGGTGAAGGAGATCCGGCTGCTGGAGGCTGCAGCTGGTGGGAACCGGACCCTAGCATAGACCTGCTAGCCTACAACCGGCTGCAGGAGAACTGGCCGGGAGCGCAGCCGACGGCTCAGGAGCTCGTTGTCCCGCTTGGCAAAGAGGCTGCCAAGCTTCGCCAAGCGGCACGGGACATATTCTCCTTCGTGTGGCCGGAGGCTCCGGTTCCGGAGACGATGGCTTAGCTGGCTGCGAAGGTGGGAGAGGTGCCGGCTGCGGTGGACTGGCTGCGGGACTTGGCGGCGCGAGCCGGGGCGGAGATGGCTCTGGCCCTCATGCTCTCCTGGTACAAGGACGCCCGCATCGAGAAGATCGACGGAGGCTTCTGTGCCGGCGCCGACCTTGCCGTCATCCGCCAAGCCCATCCGGAGCTCCGCGGGTCTGCCATCAAGATCGCCGACTACGTGGACCCCGACGAGGTGCTCACCGACTTGGAGTCTGTTAGCACTCCTGATGCAGAAGGCCCGATGCCGCCGCCTGTGGGCGCAGGAACCAGATCGAGCTCCATGCCTCCTCCTCCGCCCGAAGCCTCTGCCGGTCAAGATGCTCCTCACGGCAAGGGTCGTGCCGCTTAGCTAGTGCCCCCGGATGACGGGTGTATTTGTCTTGCTTTTGTTATGTGTGAAACTTGTCTGTCTGTACCGACTATCTCTGATGCCGGGTAACTTATGGGAGCTTTGCCTCCTTTTTGTTTGTTAATATTGAACTCTTGAGTTTCCTTTAACTTGTGTGTTTTGAGTTTTCTTTCAATATTTTGCCGGTTGACTTTATCCGGCTTACTTCATCCGGCTTCACGCCTTTAGCCGGAGGAACTGCACCTCCAGTGGGGGCGCGCTAGCGCACCCGCGCGCACCCACTGGGTGTAGCCCCCGAGAATCGTAGCAGCTGGCGCAGCCAGGTGCTTCGAATCTTCCTTCTTTTTCTCCCGTCTGCTAAGTTTATCCGACTAGACTCGTCTTAGTCGGCTGTCTTTGCTGGCTGAATGCCTTCAGCCGGGGGAACTAACATTCCAGTGGGGGCGCGAGCGCACCCACTGGATGTAGCCCCCGAGATTCGGAGTGGCGTGGCAGCTTGAATCTTCCTTGTCTTCTCTTGCTCCTGCCCTTGCCCTCACCTAGGCTCCGAACGGCCGACTAAACGCCCTTAGCCGGTCAGGAACTACAAGAATCCACTAGGGGCGCGCGAGCGCACCCAGGGGGTGTAGCCCCCGAGATTCGGAGCGCTTGATGAAGGCAAGGACTTCGAATCTTCTTCCCTTTTCCTGAATTCCGACTCGAGGTAGTCAGGCAAGAATATACATATACATACACATACATCCTCACAGGTTAATAGGTTAGTCTGTCAAATTGTAGCCGGAAAATGGCTTGTTTTTTTTGAAAACTGGCTTGTGCCTCTCTAGACACTTGGTCGCTTTCCCGTGTGCTCTGCTGTTTTTGCTGCGTCCTTGCCGGGCAGCTGGGTTGCAGTCTACAGCCGGAATCGAAGGGAGCTGACAGTACATTGCGCACGGTACTAATGGCTTAGTAGCCGAATTGGTTCGAGCTAGTTGCAAGACCGGAACGCCCGGTCTATCGCGTCTCCTCCCTGTTTTTCGTGTGGGATGCCTCGGGCTTTTGCTCTTGCTAGCCGAACAGCCAGGTTGCAGTCTGTAGCTGAGATGAAGCCTCCGACATCGTCGCACACTACTCAGTTGGTTTGTTGACTTAGCAGGCCGGGCCAGTCGGCAAGCCCCTGGGTAGGGGTTGCCGGAGCTGGAGAATCATAACCGGAAAAGCAGATGCGAAAACACATTTCTAGCAAGGAGCCCCCAAGATTCTCATAGGGGTTCGCATTTTCATTCTTAGGGTTTGCGGGATACAAACACTGTCTGGCGACTAGGTGTAAAAAGGGCGCAGCAGGTCGCCTGTGGACGCCGGTTTCGCCCCGATTTGTCCATTTTGTTCTGCGCCGGCCGCGCCAATGAGGTAGTAGGAGTCGCTAAGGCTACCGGCCTGATGATGAAGGGGCCCTCCCAGGGTGGCGATAACTTGTGCATGCCCTTCGTGTCTTGCACCAGCCGGAGAACCAGGTCGCCCTCGCGAAACGCGACTAGGCGGATCCAGCTTGAATGGTAGCGACGTAGTCACTGCTGGTATAGGGCTGACCTGGACAGAGCCAACTCACGGGCCTCCTCCAGGAGGTCCACTCCGTCCTCCCGTGCCTCCTTGTTGGCCTTTTCGTCGTATAGGAGCTTGCGCGGTGAGTCGAATTCGATGTCCGCAGAGAGGACGGCTTCCGATCCGTAGACCAGGAAGAACGGTGTGTAGCCGGTTGATCTATTCGTTGTGGTGCGGAGGCTCCACAACACAGCCAGAAGCTCCTCGATCCAGCATCCGGGGGACCGCTCCAATGGTTCCATGAGATGCGGCTTGATACCGGCTAGCACCAAGCCGTTTGCCCTTTCTACTTGCCCGTTGGACTGCGGGTGCGCGATGGAGGCGAGGTCTAGCCGGATGCCCTTGTTGCTGCAGAACCGGGCGAAGGCCCCCTTGGCAAAGTTCATGCCGTTGTCGGTGATGATGTTGTTGGGGTAGCCGAATCAGTTGATGATGTCGGTGAAGAAGGTGACGACTGTCGCCCCGTCCAGCTTCCGGATGGGCTTAGCCTCAATCCACTTCGTGAACTTGTCCACCGCTACCAGCAGATGGGTCATACCCGCGCGCGCCCGCTTGAAGGGACCGACCATGTCGAGGCCCCAGACCGCAAAGGGCCAGGTGATCGGTATGGTCTTGAGTACCGAAGTTGGCATGTGTCTGAGCTGCCCGAAGCGTTGGCATCCATTGCACGCGCAGACCAGCTGCTCAGTGTCCTCGAGGGCGGTGGGCCAATAGAAACCATGGCGGAACGCCCTGGTGACTATCGCCCTTGGCAAAGCGTGATGCCGGCACTCACCCTGGTGGATGTCCTTGAGTAGCCGGTAGCCCGTGTCTATGTCGACACATCTCTAGAAAATGTCGGATACGCTGCGCTTGTACAGTTCGCCGTTGATGATGGTGTACGTGTGCACGCGGCGCCAGATTTGCCTGGCTTCCACCTCGTCATCCGGAAGTTCTCCGTTGGCGATGTAGCTCATGAAGGGTTGTGCCAAGGATGGCACTTCCCGGATGACGAGGACGTTCCCGCCCTCCGGTTGACGGATGTCGGGGGGTCGTCTGGGTGGCGTACCCGGGACGGCAGCCCCCGAGCTACTTGATGAACCGGCAGCCCCCGGGTCTTGCGAGCCGGAGGGCACTGCCTTGCCGAAATTGGCGCGGGTCTTCTTCTTTGGTGGCTCTGCCGGCTCCGCTTTTGCTGTTCCGCCAGCCGGAACGCTTCTTGCCCAGGTGATGGAGTCTGACTCTGGCAACGGGTTGATGGAGGGCTTGCGCAGATGCTCCAAAGAGACCCCTGGTGGGATCGGCTGCCTGGTGGATCCGATTTTGGCGAGCGAATCGACCGCCTCGTTGTTGACGCGAGGGACATGGTGAAATTCGCACCCGTCGAAGGAGGCACTGAGCTTCTGCATGTGGAAACGGTAGAGGGCCATGTTTGCATCTCTGGCGTCCCATTCTTCGGACACTTGCTGCACTACCAGATCCGAATCACCGAAGCACAGGATCCGGTTGACACCGATCCCCTTGGCTAACCGGAGTCCGTGCGCCATTGCCTCGTATTCAGCTACGTTGTTGGTGGCCTTGAAGTGGATTTGCAGCACGTACTCCAGCCGGTCTCCCTTGGGCGAGGTGAGCACAATGCCGGCTCCCAAGCCCCCGAGCATCTTCGACCCGTTGAAGTGCATCTTCTAGTGGTCCGAATCCTAGACCGGTGGGAGATACTGGGTCTCAGCCCAGTCGACGAGGAAGTCCGCCAATGCCTGCGACTTGATCGTGAGCCGGGGCTCGTATTGGATGGAGTAGGCGGCTAGCTCGATGGCCCACTTGGTGACTCAACCGGTGGCGTCCTTGTTGCCGATGATTTCCGAAAGGGGTGCGGTGCACACGACCTTAATCGGGTGCTCCTGGAAGTAGTGCTTGAGCTTCTTGCATGCCAGGTACACGCCATAGCACATCTTCTGGTAGTGGGGGTAGTTCTTCTTGGAGAGGAAGAGAACCTCGCTGAGGTAGTAGACGGGCCTCTGAACCGGCTGAGCCTTGCCTTCCTTGGGGCGCTCCACCACCAGGACGACGCTGACAATCCGGCTGATGGCTGCTATATAGAGCAACATCGGCTCCTTGCTAGCCGGCGTGGCTAGAACCAGCGCTGTGGATAGCATGCGCTTGAGGTCATGAAATGCGGTGTCGGCTTGCGAAGTCCAGGAGAACTTGTCCGTCTTCTTCATCAGCTGGTACAATGGGAGTGCCTTCTCCCCGCCGCCGATTTAAACGATCGAGGGAGGCCGACATCCGGTGAACTTCGACCCCAAAGCAGGTTCTGGCGTGCATCCTCTCGATGGCCACGATCTTGTCCGGATTCGCCTCGATACCTCGTTGCGATACGAGGAAACCGAGTAGCTGACCGGATGGTACTCCGAAGACGCACTTCTCCGGGTTCAGCTTCATCTGGTACTAGCGGAGGTTGCCAAATGTTTCTCCTAGATCCTCGAGGAGGGTGTGCTTCTCCTTGGTCTTGATGACCATGTCGTCCACATAAGCATGCATGTTTCGGCCTATCTTCGAGTGCAAGCACTTCTGCATGCAGCGCTGATAGGTAGCGTCTGCATTCTTTAGACTGAAAGGCATGGTTATGTAGCAGAAAGCCCCGTAGGGGGTGAGAAATGATGTCTTAATCTGATCAGCCGGGTTTAGCCGGATCTGATTGTACCCGGAATAGCAATCTAGAAAAGACAACAAATCACAGTCGGTCGTGGAATCGATGACTTGATCGATACAGGGCAAGGCGAAGGGGTCTTTCGGTCACGCCTTGTTCAGGCTGGTGTAGTCGATACACATGCGCCATGTCTTGTTCTTCTTCAGCACCAGGACTGGGTTCGCCAACCAGTCCGGGTGGTATACTTCCATGATGAACTCGGCTGCAAAGAGCCGGGTGATCTCGTCCCCAATTATCTTCCTCTTCTCCTCCGCGAACCGGCGCAGAGGTTGCTTGACTGGCTTGGCGTCCGGCCGCACATGAAGTGAGTGCTCGGCGAACTCCCTCGGCACACCCGGCATGTCCTTAGGGGACCATGCAAAGATGTCCCGATTCTCACGGAGGAAGTCGACGAGCGCGCCTTCCTATTTGCTGTCCAAGCCGGCACCAATGGTGACGAACTTATTCGAGTCGGAGGGGTCGAGCAGAATCCTCTTTGTCTCCTTTGCCGGCTAGAAAGTTCCTTCTCCAGCCGGTTTGCTGCTAGCCGGCATGTCCTGCTGCGCCATGGCCACGTTGCGCATGATCACGCGCTTCTCCTCGGCTATGATGAGGGCCTCTGCTAGTTTGGAACCGGCTGAGGCGCACTCCATCGACCACCTGAAGCAGCCGGCCACGATGATCACGCTGCGGGGTCCCGACATCTTCGTCTTGAGGTACGCATAGTGGGGGACGGCCATGAACTTGGCGAGGGCGGGGCGCCCGAGGAGAGCATGGTAGGAGCTCGTCAGGTTTACTACCTCGAACCAGATTGGTTCGCAGCGGAAGTTCTCCTCGGTCCCAAAGATGACGTCCAGCTGGATTTTCGCCAGCGGGGCGCAGGCTGGCCCCGGCAGTACACCGTGGAACGTTGCGGTAGTCGGGCGCAGGTTGCTTTCGCGAATGCTCAGCTTCTCCAGTGAGGACTGGTAGAGGAGGTTGAGGCTACTGCCTCCGTCGATGAGGACGCGTGAGAATTGGCAGGTACACGCGTTGGAGACGATGAGGGGGTCAAGCACCATGGCGTAGCCCCGGGGAGTCGGCAGCTGCTCCGGCTGATCTGCACGGCTCCAGGTGATGGGGGTTTCCGACTAGTTCAGGTACCGGGGGACCAGAGAGACGATGGCATTGACCTCCTTGGAGCGCCGCCTGCGGCTATGCTTATCGTCCTGCTCCATCTCGAAGATGTGGTAGGCAGCGTGCGGCTAGGGGTAGCCGTTGTTGTTGTTGACCCCATTGCCGCCGTTACCATCATTACCGGCTCCCCTAGCCGGTGGTGGGGGTCCGCCCGGAGGGGGAGGGGGGAGACGAGGCTGGTTGCCCTGGTCCTTTAGCTGGCGGGTCCAGCTGCAATTCCAAGTGGTGTGCGTAGCCAGTTTGAAGGGACCGCTGTGCCACTTGCACGGGCCATCAAACATCTGGTCGAAGGTGAGCCGTGGCTTCGCGCGCTTATGCGTTAGTCGGTGCGGGCGCACCTCCACAGCATTAACCTGCCGCGTGGTAGCGGGCTTCGTTGTCGCTTGGCGGTCCCTGGAACCGTTGTCGCTGCCGTGGTGCTCAGAGGATCCGCCGCCCGGATTGCTCGACGGTCGCGAGCCGCCCGTGAGAGTCGGACACCCGCCGCGCTTACTCGAGGGGCTTCTTCATGGTGGCATCCGCCGTGGCGCATCGGGTTCCGCAATCGCCGCGAGCTCCGCCATGGTTTTCGCTCGCACACAAGAGTCGGTGGCGGCATGGTGCCTTCTCAACCCTTCGATGAAGAAGCCGATGGCCTGGCTTCCAGATGCCCTCACGTGTTGTGCAGCTCCCACTTGGCGAGGTACTTCGCGTCGGTCTCGCTGTCACCTTGGACGACAAGGCCAGGTCGCGGGCGCCCGGACGCTGTACGCGCTGCTGAAGTTGCGGACGAATACTTTCTCAAAGTCTGGCCAGGCGTTGATGCTATTGGGCGCAAGGCTGTTGAGCCACGTTCTTGCCTACCCGGTTAGCATGAGGGGGACGTAGCGCATGGCTATGCGCTTGTTCCCATGGGCGATGCCGACTGCCGTAGCATAGTCGGTCAACCAATCTTGCGGTTTCATGCTGCTGTCGTACTTGGGGGTGTCCCTGGGCAGGGAGAACTTATCAGGAAATGGCTCGTTCCGGATGCAAGGTCCGAAACAAACCGGGCCAGTAGAATCTTCCTCCTCCGTGACGCGTGCTTGAGCGAGGAGCTCGATGCGATCACGGGCATCCGGACAATCCGGTTGGCGCCCCACCCGCCCGAGAGACGGAGCCGCGGGTCCGGGCGCCTGCTGGTGGAGGAGGCGGAGTTGCTGTCATTGCTCACCGCTCGCTTCCTGCACGGCTAGCCCTATTGCCGAGCTGCGACGCCACAGGGCCTTAGCCGGCTGAGGAGAGGACGCCTGGGGTGTCGCGCTGCGCGCTTCATCGCTAAGTGTGCAGCTTGCTCCCCGAGTAGTTGGGGTCCTCTCCGCATCCGCCGGTTGGCGCCGGCCTTTCGCTGGCGTAGAGGAGCTCCTGCACGCGAGCATGCTGGTGGGCTCGCTCCTCGCCCTCCAGACTGGGCAGTTCCTCTGCCGCGGCCCGTGCCGCCCGCAGGTTCTTGATGGGCGTGCTGTAGGTGGGCCGGATGAGGGCAGGTGCGGGATCCGGCTCCCCATCCTTTTCCATCCTTCCGCCTAGCTCGCCGCCCCGATGTTGCACCTGGCTGCGCCGGCTCGGCTCCACGGTAGCCGGAGTGAAGCCGTGGGCGCGGTCGTACTCGCGTCGGGTGATCTCGAGTTACTTGCGGGCTGCTGCTAGCTCCATGGCCTCCTGGAGGAGAATCTGTCTCTCCATGGCGAAGTTGGCCTCCTTCTCCTCCGGGTTATCCCCGAGGTTAACCGGCGTCAGGAGTCGATCAATGGCATCCTCCATCGGGTTCCGAGGCTGCGGAGGGGCAGAAGTCCCAACCTCGTCCGTGCCTCGCTCCCGCGGCTGGCGGGGATGAGAGCTGGAGCTGGCCACCATGACCTCCATGCCGCAGGATGCGACAGGGGCGCTACCGCCCGGGTGCGGCAGCTCCGCGACAGCGACGATTTCCCTGGGGAAATGCTCCGGAATAGTGGCGACGTAGACAGGGAGGTCGCCGAATAGCAGGACGGTGCCGTTCGCCGGGAAAGAGGTGCCGATGAAGCAGGAAGCGTTGTCGATGACGCAGTCGAATTTGCCAAGCATGAGCACTAGGCCAGAGGCCACGCGCTCACCGGCTAAAGTGCGGGGTCCCGTGCGGAACGTGACTCCGGTCGAAGCCATCTTTCCCCACGGTGGGCGCCAACTGTCGTTGTATTGGGAACGGCAGTACCTAAGGAGGTCAGATAGAGGTGTGGGGACTAGCAGGGAAGCTATATCGCCGTCAAGGCGCGGATTGGATACAAGCAAGCGTTGCTGGACGCAAGAAATACCCAGGTTCGGGCCCTCGTGATGAGGTAAAGCCCCTACCGCCGGATCCCACTATCGTGATACACGAACTACAAGTGCTCCTTGAGCTATATTCTCTAGCTACTGTCTTAAATGCAATGAGACCAACCCTTTCTACTGAGGCCTTGCCTCTCCTTATATAGGCAGAGAGGCAACGGTCTCACCCGCCAATCCGATCAAGTGACTTATTATGCGGGTCCCAGCCGCTGGTCATCTATAGTGTCCGGCATGGTATGTCTCATCGGAGTATGAGCAAGATGGTTGCTCGGAGGCATGGACGCCGCGGCGCAGCGCTGCCGTAAACGCCATCGTTCTATGTCATCCCCGCAAAGTCTTCCTTATGGCTGAGTGGTTGCCAGTCTTGTCATCGCATGTATGCATCGCAATCGACACGCACGCCGCCCGTCTCATCGATTGGTCTGCTACGCCGCCGTAGCCGCCATTTCGCCGATCCGGCTACCGTGTGGTAGCCGGCCTGTTTTGCCCTGTCCGGCTGTATCTGGTAGCCGGACGCGATCCGATTGCTTGGTTTCTTGTCCGGTTAGTACCGGGATCATCCTCGACACTAGCCCCGAAGTGTGGATTCCGCCTTGGGCGAAATGCAAAGGCGCCTCTTGGTTTTGAATTTGTGTTCCGCCACGCCAAGGCGGTTGCGCTTACCGTGACGTGAGTGCCGATGTCGCCCACGCTGCCGCACGCCGCTTATCATTGCACTGCGGCGGGCAGCGTAACGTCCCGTCGCATGTCGCCTCAAGAAACTGCTGCCCGGCGCCTCGGTTCTCGCTCCGGGATCTTCTGCGCGTCCCGCCTTGGCACAGAGGATCTGGGCGACGGTTTGGGTGAGGGTCATCCGGATGCGCGACACGTAGCGTAGTTGACGGTTGCGCTTCTAGCCCTTTAAAGGGACGCCATGGGGGAGGCAGTTCTTCCTTCGCCCCAGAAGTTTCTTCCTGCGCGCTCTTGCCTTTGCGCTTTGCTCATTGCCGACGTAGCTCGCCGCCCGCTGTCGTCGCCGCAGATGCCACCGTCACTCCTCCGTCGCCGCGCCTTCCTGTCAGCCGGAGATGGCAGCCGACCGCAGAGGTTGGTGTGGCTCCTCCGTCACGGAGGACCACATCCAGAAGTACCGCCGATTGCTTGGTTTCTTGTCCGGTTGAGGTACCTGGGGATCATCCCCCTGACACATGCATTGACACTGGTGGATCCATATGTAGTATGTGAAAAGAACACACATGCAATGACACTGGTGGATCCATATGTCGTTTGTGAAAAGAACACACTTGCAATGACACTGGTGGATCCATATGTGGTTTGTGAAAAGAACACACATACAATGACACTGGTGGATCCATATGTCATCTGTGAAAAAGAACACACACGAAATGACTCTAGATGTGGTTAATGAAAGAATACACATTTCAATGACAATTGTGGTTCCATATGTGGTTTGTGAAAAGAACAAACATGCAATGACTCTAGCTGTCGTTAATGAAAAGAACACACATGCAATGACACTGGTGGATCCATATTTGGTCTGTGAAAAGAACACACATGCAATGAACTCTGGTGGATCCATATGTGGTATATGAAAAGAATAGACATGAAATGACACTGGTGGATCCATATGTGGTATGTGAAAAGAACACACAGGCAATGACACTGGTGGATCTATATGTGGTATGTGAAAAGAACACACATGCAATGACACTGGTGGATCTATATGTGGTCTGTGAAAAGAACACACATGAAATGACACTGGTGGATCCATATGTGGTCTGAGAAAAGAACACACATGCAATGACACTAGTGGATCTATATGTGGTTTGTGAAAAGAACACACATGCAATGACTCTAGATGTGGTCTGTGAAAATAACACACATGCAATGAGACTAGTGGATCCATATGTGGTCTGTAAAAGAACACACATGCAATTCCCCTTGTGGATCTATATGTGGTTTGTGAAAAGAACACACATGCAATGGCACTGCTGGATCCATATGTGGTCTATGAAAAGAACACACATGCAATGACACTCGTGGATCCATATGTGGTCTGTGAAAAGAACACACATGCAATGACACTGGTGGTTCTATATGTGGTTTGTGAAAAGAACACACTTGCAATGACACTGGTGGATCCATATGTGGTCTGTGAAAAGAACACACATACAATGACACTGGTGGATCCATATGTGGTCTATGAAAAGAATACACATGAAATGACTCTAGATGTGGTTAATTAAAGAATACACATTTCAATGACAACTGTGGTTCCATATGTGTTTTGTGAAAAGAACAGACATGCAATGACTCTAGCTGTGGTTAATGAAAATAATCAACATGCAATGACACTGGTGGATCCATATGTGGTCTGTGAAAAGAACACACATGGAATGAACTCTGGTGGATCCATATGTGGTCTGTGAAAAGAACACACATGCAATGACACTGGTGGATCCATATGTGGTTTGTGAAAAGAACACACATGCAATGACTCTAGCTGTGGTCAATGAAAAGAACACACATGCAATGACACTGGTGGATCCATATGTGGTCTCTCAAAAGAACACACATGCAATGACACTAGTGGATCCATATGTGGTATGTGAAAAGAACACACATGAAATGACACTAGTGGATCTATATGTGGTATGTGAAAAGAACACACATGCAATGACACTTGTGGATCCATATGTGGTCTATGAAAAGAACACACATGCAATTACACGGGTGAATCCATATGTGGTCTGTGAAAACAACACACATGAAATGACCCTGGTGGATCCATATGTGGTCTGTGAAAAGAACACACATGCAATGACTCTAGCTATGGTCTATGAAAAGAACACACATGCAATGACACTGGTGGATCCATATGTGGTATGTGAAAAGAACACACATGCAATGACACTAGTGGATCCATATGTGGTATGTGAAAAGAACACACATGCAATGACACTGGTGGATCCATATGTCGTTTGTGAAAAGAACACACTTGCAATGACACTGGTGGATCCATATGTGGTTTGTGAAAAGAACACACATACAATGACACTGGTGGATCCATATGTCGTATGTGAAAAGAACAGACACGAAATGACTCTTGACGTGGTTAATGAAAGAATACACATTTCAATGACAACTGTGGTTCCATATGTGGTTTGTTAAAAGAACAGACATGCAATGACTCTAGCTGTCTGATGACCCACAAGTATAGGGGGTGTATCGCAGTATTTTCGAGGGAAGTGAAACCTAATTTATTTATTCGACACAAGGGGAGCCAAAGAATATTTATAAGCCTTAACAACTGAGTTGTCAATTCAGCTGCACCTGGAAACAATCTTGCTGTAGCATCCCAATTGTCTAACAATTGTAATGCTACTTGGTCTAGTAATATAATGGCTACTTCAACTATATAATTGTTGCATCATCATGATATCATGCTCATGTCATCATGCCACCTTGCATTTGAGCATCATATAAAACCCTTTTTCCATTTGGTTCTTATCTCATATGCATTATTAATTGTATTTGCCTCTTGATATTGTATTTGATTCTTGATATATTGTTGAAATGCCCAAGTTGAGTTGGGGGAATATCTTTTGTTAACTCCACCACCTTTTATTTCACCACCTTATAATTCCACCATCCAACTAAACATGAGCTTGGCACTTATTGATTTACCTCTAGCTCATGTGGGTTGGGATGGATCCAATTCTTTTCCACATGCTCCCATATATGCACCATGTTGTTTCCACATTGTTGGTATATGAGAGCCACATGGCCATCTTTGCTTGCCTTGTGAGTGGAACCCTTTTGCTAGCTTCCATATGTGTGGTGTGGGGTTATTTTCATTTTTGGATATTTTTGGGCTTATTAAATGCCTAGTGGCACATACACACTAGCAAGTCCCAATTTTATTCAAACATGGCCATCTCCAACTACTCCACATGGGGCATCCTTTCATTTCTGATGCTTGGCCTTATTCCACCTTTGGAAATGCAAATGAATAATGCCATGTAATAATATTGTTTTCAAAATAATCCACATGGTATTAAATATTTTGCATGGGCCATGCAAGTGCCACCTTTTTCTAGTATTTGGGTTTTATTGAATCTTGAGAGGCTCATCTCTATCTCTATCCCTTCTTTTGGGCTTGATCTATTTTGATCTTGCTTAAACCTCATCATCATCTCCATCCACCCATCACCACCTCCCTTTTCTTCTCTCTTTTGGCCATTTCTTGCTTGAGCTTGTTTTGTTCTTGCTTGATCTTGTCAAAGAGAACCACACCACATCTCTCTCTCTCTTACCCTCTAACTAAGATCCTCCCTATCATCTACCCCATCTTTACCATACCCCCTCTCCTAAACCCTAAACCTACCTCTCTCTCTCTCGGCCTCACTCTTCTATCTATCTAGCTGGCCCCACCTAGCCACCCTTTCCCTGGTCGAGCTACCCTCTCCCCGCCCAGCCATACCCCTCTCCAACCCTAGACAAACCCTAGCCCGAGCCTCCCATCTACCCAAACCGAAGCTCAAACCCGAGCCTCACCTCTCTCTCCCTAGCCCTCTCTCTCTCTGCCTTGCTGGTCCCACCTCCGCCTCCTCCTCACCCACCGCCCAGCCTCCCCTTCACCCCCACTGCCCCTCGCCTCACCCTGACCGAGAGCACGTGCAGGAGGAGGAGGAGAAGAAAGGTGGCCGAGCCACCTTTTCCCCTGCCCGCTCCCCCACGCACCACCTCCCTCTCCCAGTCCCATCCACCCTCTCGGCCTGTTACCACTACCCCAGATCCACCCAATGCCACTGCCCTCCCTCGGTTCTCAATCGCCACTGCCTACACCTCGCCACACATTGCCCTCCACTGGCCCAGCCGATCCACCAAGGGGTATTCACGAGGAGGCCTCGAAGACCAAGGCTACCCCCAGACGTCATACACGCAGTGAGGAGGAGAAGCCTGCATTGCATTCAGCGCTGAGGCCGACGCTAAACCCTAGTTCATCTGTCCGCCTCGCATCACCGCCGCCTTGCTCTCCTCCGCCGATCCGGCCCACGCCAACACCCCCACGGTGAGCTCTCCGACCTCCTCGACATGGTCCGCTTCACCATGCCCTAGCTCGCCACCTTTTCGCCGATCACCCTCTGCGTCTGGCCGGTTCGCGCTTTGCGCCCGCTTCGCTTAGCCTCATCTAGCCGCTGCAGCCGTGCCCCCAAGAATAACACTGCACGCGAAGGGTTCTCCATCACCGTAGCCCTAGGTCCCGCTCAATCCTGCGCTGCGCCGCTGCTCGGCACCGATCCGTCTGCCGAGGAAGAACCACAAGAATCGCTGCTTGCAGATACCCCTCTAAACCCTTTTGCCTCAACTCAACCCATCAAGCCCCACCGCCACCAACCGGATGAACATTTACAAAAAGCGCAGAGTTTCCGCCTCAACCCAGTAGCGATCCTCGCTATGCCGTGGTGGCACCTCCTTGGTCGCCCACTGACGTGTGGGTCAGCAAAGCCCAGGCCCCACCTGTCATGCTCGCTAGGGCAAGCAACAAGTGTGATAGGAGTTTTTCAAGACGTCAGGTTGCCCGGCCAAGAACGGGCCCACCTGCCAAGGTCGTGGCTGAATCTGTCTGGGTATAAAAAGGTTCTCTGGATTTCGGTTTTAATTCAAATCTTTTCCAAATTAAATCAAATTCAAATTTAATTCTGTTTTTAAATATCTTTTAAAATACGAATCCAAATAATACAAATAATATATGTTTTGAGATCAGAAAAATGTGAGGAGTTCAATTATGCCATTCAAAATATATTTTGAACATTTAAAATTCCAAGTTTATTTAAATTACAATAAATTCCCCTTTTCTTTAATAAATTAATAACTTTTGCTTTATAAATCCAAATTTAACAAATGATATGTCTAAAATGATTAGCTCGACGAGACCTTTCTGTTTATGCATTCCTTGTTTTGATTTGAAGCATGCATCATATAATTATAAATAGTACAGCAACTAAAATGGGAATAAAATGAGGCTAAAACTCAATAAAATGGTTTATTCTCGTATTCCACACCTCACCCATGCCATGCTACTTTAATGCCATGCAAATTGTGCATCATTCATCATGGCATGATTGTTTGCTTGTCGCATTTATTCATATGCTTGTGCACTTTATTTATGTTGGCCTTGTTTGTTTGGTTCTTCTTCGAATAGACGCTGAGCAGGGGATATATCAAGAGAACCAGGAGCACTACCCAGATCCATCCCTTGCTTCAACCGAGCCAAGCACTACCACATGCTTGCATACATATAGTACCTATTGCCTCTTTCTTATTCTTGCATCATTGAGTCGCGATTGCATTAAATTGAATCCCAAGTATTGCATAGCTTTAACTTTTAAACCCCAATCGCTTGTTCCTCCATCCCATGAGCCATTACTACAGAGTTGTTTGAGCCATGCAATGAGAACAAAGCATGTAGGGTATGTGGAGTGTCTGGCGAATAACGAGGTACCTAAACAATTAACCTCGAGTAGTAATGGGATAACTAATGAAAGTGGCATCTGTGAGCCATATTCGCTTATTTGGTTTTTTCAGCTCACTTGTGTCCAGAGACCCCGAGTACTTGATTCTGCTCCTTGAATATTCGCTATCCACATCCGGAGGCTTATGAACCCCCCGCCAGCCCAGCTTGATTCATTCTTATTTTTGGGGCCAAAACTAGTTTGAGGTTTTATTTACTATCCTGCATTTATGCCATGCTTTTATCGCTTTTATTTAAATAGCGAGGTACTTAATCGCATCGCTTAGGAAAGCGGAGTGTTTTTACTTGCACGGCGTTTTATTTAAATCAGGCGTAGGTACCGCATAATCGCATCGCTAGGAAAGCGGAGGTTACCTGCAGTTTACGGGGCCCGCCACATTTTCGGGTTCCCGGCCGTTCACACCATTGACGCAAACCTTGAGTCCGTCGAGTCACTAACTCTATGGTAGCTCAATGGGGTGGCCTCAAATATTTCTGAACTCGTGATCGCTTGTCGTGGATCATTGCTGGTTTGACGGTTTTTCCGAGGCATATCGAGGTGTGTTGTTATTTGTGCACCCGCATAGGTAAACTTTCTCAGCCGTGTCGCACCGCCGTTATGGACGCATTTGGAGCACAGTTTCCGATCATAGACAAGCATAACTAAAGTACCGCTTTTAATTGGAAGTACTAGGTACCGACTAGTAAATAGTGCAACACTCACCGGAATGGATAATAAAACCGCCAAATCGGATGGGGGTTGTTCGTCCGCCGCTTTCGCTTCTGTGTAGCGCGAGGAGGATGGATTCGAGGATATTACCAAGTTATAACTATTATAATCAAGCAGTAGTTATATTCACTCGACATCCGCTCATTCTCTCGGGTTAGGCGATGGTTAAAGCCAAAGGCATTCATAGAATCGCTAGGGTTTATCCTTTTTGCTGCAAATTACGCGCTACCCTGTGTTGTGTCCCCTTTAGAGGCATAAAGACTTGCCGAAAATTTCAGGGTCTTGCTACATTTATAAATTATTGGTTCGGCATGAATGTGTACACTCGCAAGATGGATACTGGGTGGAAGAGACTGATTTATGTGGGCAACGCATTCTCATTCGTGTAGAGGATTCCGGAGAATGGGGATCCAGATCTCAGGGCGGGATCTCAGCCATTTATTTATGGGGGCATCTTATGTCGATTTGCTTCTTTATCCGTATTCTCGATTTTGTCTTCTCGCTCTGCTTGATACTCGATGTTTGATGTATGAGGAGATATCCTAAACTATTATATCTATCTAGGATATTTGATCTTTGCCGTATGGCTGTTATATTTCCTTTTCTTTTTTAGATGGAATGGCTCATGTACAATGTTGTATGGTGGCTTGCAAGGTTACATACTCATTTGTGTATGTAGTCGATCCTCTCACCGGCCTCATTGGACACGCCTGCCTGCTCTTGTCCCTTTTTTTATGTTTGAAAATGGTTGATGGCTTTAAAGGTTCATACTCCTGTGGAGTGGCATTTGGGCCCCACTGCATTATTTCAACCATTTCAACATCCGTGCTTGTACTAGGAGTTTAATTCACCGAGGTAGTTACAATTGGTATGAGCCATCCCACCCTTCGTGGTCTCAAAATGGTCGTTGTCTGCCTAGCAAATATTTTGGTAGTTATGTATACAAGGGAAAAACAAAAACGCGAGAGTAGGATTGCTTCCACTTTTCTTCTTACCCACCCACCCACCCTTTTCTCGGTAAGGAAGTGTAACGCTTTCAACTTCTTCTTAAAATTCAAACTAGATTCACGTGTTCGGCTCAGAGTACCATAGGTTGTGTGTGTGTGTGTGTGTAATCCTCGTCTATCTGCATCCAAGTTGTTATCTTATCGCCTTTTGTTATCAACGTTGGTACATTCCATACCGATGTGCTTTTTGCAAACCGACACTACATCTATCTGATTCGTTGTATACCGACGCGATCCGCCTTTACCTTTTGTTATCCGTCGCTATCTTCTTTAGGTGTTCGCTCGTAGTTGCTAATCTTTAGGATCATCGTGAGAAGAAGGTTGATATGTAAGGGGTTTTACTTATTCATGTGCGGAGTAATGATTTGAGGCGGATGGAGTCGCACCATACCACTACTCTTATCATTCGCCTTGTATATTGGATTGGTAGAGTCACTAATCTTGATTCGTTAAGTGATTTTATGATCTATTGGTATTTTAATGCCAAATTTGTGGAAAATTTTTCTTTGATATATTTGTGTACCACACTCCTTTTCACTGCGTGTATATGCTTAATATCTTCTAGGTGCTTTTGAACTTCAAGATATTTTTAATATCATCTTAGTAGATTGTATCCTTTAATCTTGATTAATTCCATTTGGTACTATTTTGGATTATCATTATTCTCCATCATAGTATCGACTTGTGTTTTATATCAATAACAGGATGGCACCACCATACCGCTCGAGGAGGACATAACCCGAACTGGGGCATGTCAAGCATCGCCAATGCCTTGGTAGTAATGCGCCAGTAATCCAAAGTCACGCTTTGAGGAAAGTGTCGAGGAATGAGTTTGTTCCGCTACCTCCACCTCCCAAGCGAGGAGACATCAAAGCTTCTGAAGTTCAACCCACGCCAATTTGATGTTTCTGATCAACCACTTGATGCTGATGATTGGTTGCGTGAGATGTCAAGGTTACATCGGAAACCGCTGATGTTCCCGAGCAAGAATGGGTAAAGTGCTACCACCTCCTCGAACGAGATGCAGCTCGGGTGGAGAATTACCAAGGCAAATCAGACCGGTTTTCGACTACTTGGGGACATTTCATCGAGCTTAAAGAGCAAAGATCTGCCGAATTGTCATGGAGAGGATGAAGGAAGTGTTTCAACCTCAAGGTGGCAATGATAATGTCAACACCTACATCGTGAACTTCATGAACTCCTCTGCTATGGTATGGCGAGATCTCTGGCGACAAGAAGAAGCAAAAGAGGTTCAGCAAGGGCTCAATGCATCATTAAGTATGCAATCACACATGCAAGGCAGGTCTCTTTCCGAACTTCAGCATACAGCTCCAGAGAAGAGGCAAGTAGGCAAGTGTTTGAGGAGTCAAAGAAACACAACCGTGATGCAGAAAGTTCTTCAAATATGTCAACTCCTTCTGTTGCCGTGGTCTGGGTTCCTAACACCCCACCGCCGCCTGCTACACCAAGACCTTCAAGCTACGGCAAGGCCACCAAACTTCCTCATCAAGGCTCCTGTGGGCTACAACCACCACTACCTCGAGCGCCTGGCGGAGTCCCCTGCCACGCTGCTCCACGCCCACCGGTGCTTGTTTCACTTGTGGAGACACCGGGCATCAAGATCGAACTATCCATGAAGAACAAGGCTCTTCCTCCACCACCTCCAAGATCTCGCGTAAGCTCTCCTTTGGTTCGTGCACCACCACCTTGCCTCAACATCAACACTAAGCCCGGGTTCGCTATTGCTCGTGCTAATCTGTGGTCAACGCCGCCAAGCGAGCATGCACGAGTTGTGATGGTATGCTATCCATTAACTCACCTCGCACGAGTTTTGTTTGATTCTGCATCGTGATTCTTTTGTGTCTACAAGTTTGCAAAATGAGAATGAGCAATGGATCCTCTCCAAAGTGGTTAATGGTCCTTTCTCCCGAGCAACAATGGTAGCTTCTAAAGTCAGCCATGGCAATCAAATTGAGATTGGTGGCTCTTTCGCTCGGGACTTCCTTTGATTGTTCTCGGGCAATTCTCGACATTGATGTCATCTTGGTCATGGATTGGCTGGACAACAAATGCAAATGCCAGCTGTGATTGATTGTGCCGAACGCTTCTGCTTCTCTCAAGATTCCTCAAGGCCATTGGCATAGTCTATTCTCCAAGTCCGACTCCGCTATCCAGCTTTTCTTCTTTGGTTGCCTCAATGTTGATGCTATGGAAGCTATTCAGAGTGTTCCGTGGTCTACAGTGAGTTCCCATGTCTTTCCCGCAAGAGTTGCTGTATGCCTCCCTGGGATCGTGAGGTTGAGTTTGCTATTGAGCTTGAACCTGCACCGTAATCTTCTAATCTCCAAGCTTGCCTTATAAGATGGGTCCTGGCTGAAAGTTGGTCAACTCAAACGGTAAATTGATGAACAAGAGAAGTTGGGTTTCATTCAAAGATAAGTACTTCTTCTGGGGGTGCCCAACACTCTTTTGTAAAGAAGCTTAGATCGTGATCGAGCAGACTTTGTGTTGACTATCTGCCTCAATGCTGTAAACCATCAAGAATAAATATCCTCCGCATGATTAATGATCTCGATCAGCTAGTCGGAGTTGTGGGTGTTCTGGTTTTGGACTTGAGAAGTGGTTATCACCTAAATCAAGATCTGCGTAAGGAAGATGTTCCAAGACGCTTTTCACCACCCGCTATGGCCTCGTATGAGTACACGGGTCATGTTCTTTCGGTCTCACCATTAACGCATTCCTCTCGCCACCTTCTCGAGGCTCATGAACTCGGTTTTCATGGAGTATCTTGATAAGTTCGCTAGGTCTATCCTGGATGACATCCTAGTCTATTCTAAGTCACAAGAAGAGCATTTGAAGAACACCTTCGTGTGTCCTAAGCAAGCTTTAGGAGAACCGCTTGTATGCAAAGTTCTCCAATGTGAGTTTTGGTCGCCCTGCTAACCTATCTTGGTCACGCCATCTCGCCAAGGGCATTGCATCAATCCGAAACTGAAGACAATTGTTGAATGGCTTCCTCCGTTGTCAAAGAAGTGCGGAGTTTCCTTGGTTTGGCTAGTTATTGCCGCTTGCTCGTAACTTCTTAGAAGATAGCGAAGCCTCTTACCGGTCTCCTCAAGAAAGGCAAGAAATACCTTTGACTCGCATGTCAAGCAAGCTTTGAGACACTCAAAGAGAAGCTCACTTCCACACCAGCCTTGGTTCCTCCCGGATACATCCAAGCCGCTTCAGATCTTCTGTGACGCCTCTTGCATGGATTGCGGTCCTTATGCAAGAAAACAAGTTGTTGCTTATGCCTTCTCGCTTGAAGACGATGAGATCAACTATCCTACACATGACCTCGAGTCGCAGCAGCTTGTCTTTGCTTTGAAAGTATGGAGGCACTATTGCTTGGCAACCGCCAGGAGATCTTTTCTCGATCACAAGAGTTCAAGTATATCTTTACTCAGGCTCTCGATCTCAACCTTCGCGTAGGAGATGGATTAGCAATCAATGACTTCAGATTTGACCATCAATTACACCGAAAAGCTTAATGTCATGTAAGCGAGATGCTTCACCGTCAGCCGCAAAGTTTGGTGTCAACAACTCTCATGATGGAAGAACAATAACCTCTTGTAAAGCGAGGAATTCCGCTACCAACCTTGAAATTGTGGAAATCTAAGTGGTATCTTCCGAACCTTCTAGCAACACCTCTTGGAAGAAAAAGGTTCGCTTTCTTCCTCAGCTTGGTGATCCGTTGCACACAAGAAAGATCATCTCCAGGATTAAGCTCCAAGTATGAGTCCTTCCACGCCGATGACCAAGGCATCGCTTTGAACACCGATGTTTGTTCTTAACTACCTGGTTTGAGAGAGCAAGTTCTCAAGGAGGCGATGATTCTTGTTCTTTTCTATCCATCCTCGGCAAAGACAAAGATGTACATGGACTTGAAAACACAATATTGGTGGCCTGGTTTGGAAAAAGGTATTGTGCCAAGTATGTCTCAGAGTGATGTCCGGTCGCAGAAAAGCTGTTCATCGAAACCTTCCGGTCTTCTACAGCCATTGAAACCCCCGAATGGAAATGGGAGTAGAGATGGACTTCATCACCTGGATTCCGAAGGTCGCATAAGGGCAACAATGCAATCTTGTTGTCATTGACGTGCTTTCAGTGGATCACTTCTTCCCTCACAAGGAAACCATTTCGCAATCCGGCTTGGTCGAGTTTCTATATCAATGTAATTATTCTCATCTGTGATGGGGTTCCGGCTTTGAGATTAGTTCGTGCACCGTGGAAGACATCTTTCACTTCCAAGTTCTGGGAGAGCCCAAAATGCTTTGGGAACAAAGTTGAACTCCCAAAGCACAGCCTTACCACCCTCGTACCGCAGCGGACAAGTCGGGAAGGATCAATCAGACTCGGAGGATATGCCTTCGTGCTTGCGCTATCTCTTTTGGCATGAAGTGGGAAGAATGTCTCTCCTTAGGGCTGAGTTCTCTTTACAACAAATAGCTTCCTAAAAAGTTCAAAGATGGCACCATTTGAGGCTCTCTATGGTCGCAAAATGCGTAATCTCGATTGGTTGGCTCAAAAGTGCAGAAAGGATCTTGTTTGGCCCTGACATTGTGAGACTGCTTTAGAGGAGGTTCACATCATTCTTGAAAATCTGTGGATTGCTCAAAGTCGCTTAAGAGCATATTATGACAGACACACGGACATGGAGTATGTCCTCGGTGATCTCTCGCCACCTTCGGTGTCACTCCCATGAGAGGCACGACCGCTTTGGTATCAAAGGAAAGCTGGCCTTAGATGCCACATCGGTCCCTTCAAAGTTCGTGGAAGAAGAGGAGAAGTTATGGCTGGTGCTCTTGAGCTTCCTGAAAACTCAAAGTCCATGATGTTTTCCACGCCTCAGCTCAAGAAGTGCTTGGTTGATTCCCAAGAGGACTGCGGGTGGACCATGAGCTTATCAATCTCCAAGAAGATTGGGTCTTATCAAGAACAATTCCCCCACAAAAATCTTTTGAAGTCGCGGTAAAAGAAGGACTCGCAACAAGTCCATCAAGTTCACAGTAAGGTTCAATGGTTTCGCACTATTCCTTGCTGATGAAGCCACTTGGGAACGTGAAGATGAGCTCCAAGCCGCAAGTATCCTACCCTCTTGTGTCTTCTTTTCTTCCTAGAATCTCAAGCTTAGATTCCCCTCGCTTAGTGGGAGAGTTGTAGAATCCCAATTAATTCAACAATTGTAATGCTACTTGGTCTAGTAACATAATGGCTACTTCTCAACTATATAATTGTTGCATCATCATTATTGCATCATGCTCATGTCACTTCATGCCACCTTGCATTTGAGGTCCCTCGGTGATCTGCTTACCTTCGTGGTCACTCCCATGAGAGGCACGCACCGCTTTTGGTATCAAAGGAAAGGAAGCTGGCTCCTAGATACATCGGTCCCTTCAAAGTTCGTGGAAGAAGAGGAGAAGTTGCTTATGCTCTGAGTTCCCTAAAACTCAAGGTCCATGATGTTTTCCACATCTCTCACTTCAAGAAGTGCTTCAAGGATCCCGGCAGGACCGTGGATCCATGAGCTTATCAATCTCCAAGAAGACCTGGCCTTTATCAAGAACACCCCATTACAAAATCCTTGAAGTCGCAGTAAAGAAGGACTCGCAACAAGTCCATCAAGTTCTCGCAAGGTGCAAGTGGTCGCATCATTCCGTTGATGAAGCCACTTGGGAACGTGAAGATGATCTCCGCAAGTATCCTACCCTCTTTGTGTCTTCTTTCTCATCCTAGAATCTCGGCTAGATTCCTGCTTTTAGTGGGAGAGTTGTAGCATCCCAATTGTCTAACAATTGTAATGCTACTTGGTCTAGTAATATAATGGCTACTTCAAACATATAATTGTTGCATCATCATTATATCATGCTCATGTCATCATGCCTCCTTGCATTTGAGCATCATATAAAACCCTTTTGTTTGGTTCTTATCTCATATGCATTATTAATTGTATTTGCCTCTTGATATTGTATTTGGTTCTTGATATATTGTTTAATGCCCAAGTTGAGTTGGGGGTATATCTCTTATTAACTCCACCACCTTTCTTTCACCACCTTATAATTCCACCATCCAACTAAAATATGAGCTTTGGCATTTATTTGAGTTTTACCTCTAGCTCATGTGGGTTGGGATGGATCCACTTTCCACATGCTCTCATCTTAGCATCATGTTGTTTTCACATCATTGATATATGAGAGCCACATGGCCACCTTTTGCATGCCTTGTGAGTGAACCTTTCTCCTAGCTTCCATATTGGATTATCATGGAATTATGCACATCATGTTGGAATATTTTGGGGCTTATTGATCATCTAGTGGAACATACACACTAGCATGTCCCAATTCTATTTCCAAACATGGCTATCTCCATATTCCACTTGGAATTCTTTTCTAAATTCTTTGCTTGGCCTTACTTCCAATTTTGGGAATGATAATAATAATGCCATGTAAATATTGTTTTCACAAGTATCAACATGGCATTAAATATTTGCATGGGCCATGCAAGTACCACCTTTTGCTTGTCATTTGGTTTTTATTTGTTTTGGAGTGGACATGCCATCATCTCTCTCTCTTCACTCTCTTTTAGCTTGATCTTTATTTGATCATGCTTAAGACCACCATCTCTCTTTTTCTCTCTCTCTCTTTCTTGTTGTTTGATCTTGTTTGCTTGGCATCTTTTAGCTCTCTCTCTCTCTAACCTACTTCCTCTAATCACCCCTCATCAATCTACCCATCCACTCTCTCCACCCCATCACCTAATCTCCTCAAACCCTACCAAACCCTACTCCTCACCTCTCGCTCTCTGCCTCTCTCACCTCACTGGCCCACCCAGCCACCTATCCCATCACCACCCTAGCTCTCAACCCTCACTCCGACCTAGCTCTAACTACCCGAGGCTACCCTCTCTCTAGCTCTCCTCTCCCTGCCACCCCCCCACCCGAGCCTCCCCTGGCCTACCCCACCCCGACGCCCCACCTGCCCCCGGCCTCCGCTGCTCCCTAGCATCGGGGAGGAGGAAAGGTCCGAGCCACCTTTTCCATCTACCCGCCTCCCTCACGGCTCCTCCCTCTCCTCTCGCTCTTCTCCTCACCACGCTCTCCTCGCCCCAGATCCACCCTTCCACCTCTCGCTTCTTTCTCCACCTCCAGCCACTCCTCACGCCAAATCCGCCACTCGCCCTAAATCCAGACGACTGGAGGAGGAAGATCGAAAGGTGCATCAGCCACCATTACTGGCCACGAAGAGGAAGCACTGAGCTGCTGCCCGCCGCCCGAGGCCCCACCCTCGGGATCATCACTGATCGCCGGCCGATCGCTCACGTCTCCCCGAGCCTCAACCTCGCCGACACACCTCCCTATCAGCTCCCTCCAACTCCCTCACGACAGAAGCGCCAGGTTCGAGCCGCTGCCCCGTCACGCTCAGGCACTCTAGGCTGCCGCCGCCTCGCCAAACTGCAGCAGGCCCTAGCTAAAACAGCTACTCAAAAACCTTCTAAAAATGACTTATTATGTTTGACGTTTCATGACTTTCAGGCTAAGCGACCAACGTTTTGTCGAGAATCGCGACATAATTTATGATAATGTGTTTATTATGCATGCATGTGCATCTTGGAATGATTTAACAATGTTGCAGGAGAAATTTTTCTTTTGTCACATAAAGGGCTATTTTCCATTTTCTAAATACAAAAGGGTATTTTGTGGCTAAACAACCAAATAAAAAGCTTCAAATGGTACCACTTCATTTATAAAAATAGACCACCTTTTCATGGGCAATGTTTCAACTAGGGTATCTCAAACCTTTATATCCACCCGTCGTAAAAAAGATTAAATTCCTAAATCGAATCGACTGGGGTGAAGTGGTCCGATTTAAACTACATGTACATGATTGAATGCGTGATGTTTTTTTTTGCAAAAATATTTTTAGGTTCACAATTTGATGTTTCTTAGAAATACAATACAAGTTTAGCGAGGCTCTAGCACCTAGCTAATAATCTTCATGCCCACTGTTTTGACCATAGTTTGAAAAGGGTGCATAAGAAATTCAAAATTGATTCAATCAATGTAAACCTTCGCTACAAGGGTTTCATATTATTATATGACATAGTTGCAAGGAAAATAATAAACTTGGTATATTGCAAATATCTCAAAAAAACTTTAGAAATGACCTATCATGTTCGAGGTTTCATGACTTTCAGGCCAAAAAACAATCAATGTTATCGGGAATCGCTGCATAGTAATTTGTGATAAAGTGTCCATATTATGCATGCATGTGCATCTTTAGGATGATGAACAAGCCGTGTTAAGAAGAAAGTTTACCTTTTTATCGCGACAAAGAGGCCATATTTTCTATTTCCGGATGCAAAAAGGAAAGTTTTGTGAGGCAAACCACCAAAATGAAATTCTCAAAATGGCACCACTTCATTTAAAAATAATAATATACCACCTTTTAGGGCAATATCCCAACTAGGATATCTCAAACCTTCATCTCATTCAACTGTCATGAAAAAGACAAATTCCTGTCAGATGACAATGTAACATCGTAAGGGTCCGATTTAAACTATATGTATACAATTGAATGCTCAAGTGATTTTTTGGGTAAAAAAATTATTTTTAGGTTTTTCACAATATGGTGTTTCAGTTTCGAGATCCAATACAATTTAGCGAGGGCTTAGCACCTAGCTAAGAAACTTTCGCGCTCTCGCATGTATTTTACTCGTAGTTTGAAAAACGGGTATAAGAAATTTAAAAATGATAAGAATAATGTGAAACTCTCAAGGTGCATGGTAGGTCATATTATGTGACATAGTTGCAAGAAAAAATATCAAACTTGAATATTATAAATACGTTTCAAAACCCTTTTAGAAAAATGGTCATCATGTTTGAAGTTTCTTGGATTGTCAGACCAAATGACCAATATTATGGCTATAGAATTATGCCTATATAGAGGTTTTGTGATAATATGACCATATTGTGCAAACATGTGCATATTAGAATTACAGAACAATGTTGTTAAAGAAAGTTTTTTTTCGCCGCTTTTCACAAGACTAAAAAGCCATTTTCTATTTTCTGAGTGGCTAAAGTGGTTTTATTTGTGAAGCGAAGCACGGAACTCCGGGCTTGGTAATCTCTAATCACCGAAAACAATCTGCAAAAAAATAGTAAACTTTATTAAGAACAAATACCATTCACCCTGCATCACACTTTAAAAAGCTTTTCGTGAATTTCTGGTATTTTACATGGTTTTTGTGCCGATTCTTCCTCCGAAAGCGGGTGAAATTTTTTGCTACCAGGCAATTATAAATCTTGGTCCTGATTTTTTTTGTAAAAAGTCATTTTCGTGGTTCAAACATATCACTTCACACGGATACGCTTGACGGTTCCGGCAAGAGAAAGCCCCCTGCAATGAGTGGATTCTAAGAATTATAGAGATTCGTACATTTTACCGTTTTGACAGCAAAAAACACTGCAAAAATTAAGATACAAGGAAAAGAACCTCTTGCTGAGTGTTTTATGTTGGACACACCAAAGTTTTCAAGCATACACGTGGGCAGGTAGGACATGTGGGCACAGTGGTTTGCCGTGGTATCCCATTTTACCAGAAAGTGTTTTTTGGGATTTTATCGTATGCAGGCCCGCCTCTAGAAAATTTGGGGGCCCCAAAAAGCGAATTCACAGATAGGGCCCTAAAATTGAAATGTGTTGTCAAGGCCCGTTGAAGCTATGGGTGCCGGTTTTCTATATCTTAATGAACTTTTGTTATTTAAAATATTTTTGAAAAATTGTGTGTTTTTTAGAGCTTCTATGAATTAAGCTTTTCAGTTGAGCTATATAATAACGCTTAGGGTAAGTTGGACTTTTGAAAACCAAAACTATGTACCCTCCTCCTATATGCATCTAGAACCTAAGCAGGATCGATATACCATATTGACATGACTACATAATCATCTTTAATCTAAATGAAGGCAAAGACAGTGAATTAAAAATGTAAGAGCCATATGCACCTTTGCTTAAGGAATCAAAGCTGGTTCTTTTTTGTTGGGACCGCCTTTCCTCATCAGTGCAGGGATATGAGAGATCCTACTCGATCAAGATATGGCATACATTAGTACTTCCGTAATCTTCTAGCAAAAAAAGAGGCATACAAACAAGTGATGTGCTAGCATCTCGTGGTATCAGAAATATTCAGAATTGTGTACTGCTATATTGATAATATAATTACTAGTAATTGGCCACACATTGCCAGTAATTCGCCTAAACAAAGAACAGCCGAATCCCATCAACACACCCAAGTGAAGCGGCAGCCTCAATGCCTGATCCTATATCACAAAGAACAGTAATCGCCTAAACAAAATGATCAACACGGATCAGATGGTCACATGCCTGATCCCACATCATAATACTAGACCTTTCCAATGCTGCGCAACCATACCACACGTGCTTCCGCATAAAGCGCTTCCAGCTTCTCGCCGGCGGCGCGACGCCACCGGGCGGCGGCGCGCTTTGTGGAGTACTCCATGTGATTTGGCTGGATCGGGCTTCAGCAGGCACGGAAGCAGGTCTTTGTGGTGTGGCCCATCACGCCGGGCTTGGTTGAGACGCACTAGTCACATATTGCCATACCCCTTTCGCTAGTGTGGGACCTAGAGCACATGTTCATCTTCTTTCGCTTATCTTTTTCTATTCCTCAAAAATTGGACGGCTTTCAACCTTCAGGATTTATGGCGCCCAAACAATGAATATAAGATTTGAGGGCCCCTAATTTTGGGGCCCTGTTCTTGCCGCTTTCTTCATCTCAGCACATGCTCATCGACGGCCTCATGCGTAGTATGTACCCCTTTTTGCCGAAAGTGTTTTTCCTCAAGAAATTCGTAAAGTGGCAACTTTGGTGAATGACCTGTTTGCCGAGTGTCGTAACCCGTGCGATACACTAAGAAAGAGCTGTTTGCCGAGTATCCGAATTTGCGTAAACACTGCAAAACACAAACACCCAACAGAATCTCGTTTTCCCGTAGTGTCCGTTCCATCCGCTTGCTGATGTAAGGAACGGACGTATCAAGGCTTTCAACCACGCGATCCACGCCGCATGCAGGCAGAGTCACGGGACAAGGATGCGGTCGCAGCTGTGCTCAGGCAATTGTTAAAACAGATCGGATAAATGTCAGGAACAACAGGGATTTCGCTATAGGTCAGCTGAACCAACAAAGCTGCGAAAAGCTGTTCCGCCACAAGACTGGATATATAGAAGCTCCATCCAGCTACAAATTAAAAACCTAACAAATCAGTAACAATTCCCAGCTTGGGGATTCTTACACCAGTAGCTCAGTACCTAGCTCTGTTCAGATACATTTTGAACGGAAAAAAAAAACAAAAGTGAAATAGCCATCGGAAACATTCCTCCTTTTCTTCACACGGTACATCCCATCCTCATAAATATGTAATAACAAGAAGACAAAAGTGAAGTAGCCATCTAACATTTCCTGTCGCTTTTCTCTCTCCTGTCGCCCCAAATTGCTTAAGGCTATGAAATAGATCCCACCTTGCAGCAAATCTCTGCCGTGGGGATCCATAAAACTTGTCCCTCTCTCGATTGTATATTTCTAGTCACGGACTTGCTCTATCAACAAAATTTCCCTCTTCTTCGAATCACACAAGGATGAAAGTCGTCTATATCACTAGCTTTGGGGTACAAGTGTGTTACTTAGGCCTGAGAGAAAATTAAAAGACATGGAGCTTAAAAGAAGACGTCACTGTGGTGATACAACTAGCAACACTAATAATGACCAATAAAAACCATAGGAAAGCATAAGACACATCATCATAGCGAAAGCCAGCTACTAGGATAATATTCTAGAATATATTGTTTTTCCAGCTTCTTTGTATAAAAGGATCTACAGACGATAGAGCCATACTATCATACCGAAGCAGAAGATGCTAAATCCAAATTAAATAATGTTGCATAATGGGTAATAGCACATCCTACTTGAGTATATTAAGGAGAGTGAGCAAGACTGACATACGTATGGCCCATCTCGAAACTCTAAGCTTCACTTTCCACTCCAGGTAATGGGCCTCCTGTTTTCGTATACGTGTAATCATGTCCCTTTGTTCCTGCGGGGCACAGAGAAAGAGAAGAGATAAAAAGATGATCAAAGTTAACCAAGTATATATCAATATGTTTGTATTACGGGCAATCTACATACGACATACAGTACGTACCAATGCGCATTAGAGCAGCATGTCAAGATATGGCATGGCGGCCGCCGCCGTTACGGGGGCCTTGTGCAAGGCCATTTATAGTGCAGTTGTCCATAACTCTTTTGGGACCAGGTGCAAAGGCGGCGGATGTTGTATTGTGCAAAGCGGTGCTTATACTGGGCGGAAAGTAGACAATAGTATTGGCCTTTGGAGCATAGGGAAATGCTTTGAAGAAAACACAGATGCTCCTTGGTCCCATGAAGATGGTGTTTTCTCCTATGTTTGTTACCGGAATGAATTTTCCCAAGACAAGGTCAGCAAGCTCATAAACTGTCATGTTGTATAGATCAGGGTCGTCGCGTGCAAACCACTAAGACCTCCGAGCCATACTTCTACGAGAGATGGCAAGCGTATAGGGGTGTTTCTATCGGGCACGTGGAATATCAACTTCGGTGGGTGTTGATAGGCGTGCGTCCATCTCAGAAAATTCTGTGGTGCACCATCTTGCAAGCAAAGTCAGGGGTAGGAACTGCGTGGCTATCTTTCCATGCAATGGCAGCGGTCCGTTGATATGTGAATCTCAGCATGTCCAACTTAACAATGTCCATTGCAAAGTCTAGGGAGGTAGCAACACCCGCATAATAAAACATAATATTGAAGATGAGCAAACGGTGACGGATCCTGCAAGCAAAGGAAGCACAAGCAGAGATGTATCTCTATCGTGGCAGTGAGCTTGAGCGGGTAATTATCTCCCTCGGGCTCCCCAGTGGGGTGAGGGCGTGGTGAGCTGTGGAAGCTCGACGATGTCGCCGGTGAAAGGGTGGATGAGACGGATTGTTGTGTCTTGGTCCTCTGAGGAGGAGGAGGCCATTGACTGAATCGAGGATACAATGGTCGCTGAACAAAGCGGAGGTGGACGCGTACAAAGACACCTGAGTCTAGGTTGAAGAAGCGGATGTAGCCACCCAGATCGGGGGGGTGTCCAGGATGGGGCGCCACTGTAACCCTCCGGGAACATCTTCCAGCGACGCGGATGGAAACATGGATCGAGGACGCGCCACGGCCAACAATGGGGAGAGAGTCTCTGATTGCCAGTGTGCAGACGGCACGTAAACGGACATAGTCCAGTAAATCGCCGGCCAGCAAGCGCGACACGACCAGCCTAACCAAATCTCCTTGCAGCGATTCCATGAAACCGTGGGTTCTAAGCTGGCCGGCGGCAGGCAGGGAGATATACATCTTCGTTTTCCGAGGTGGTGGCATGCATCTTGCGGTTAGCTGCTATCGCCGGGATCTGATCTTCCAAAAGAGCCTGGTTCTTTATGCAAATCTCCTGAAAGAGACCAAGCACTGGCTCGTTATTTTCGGGAGACAATGCAAACGGTTCACTACCATATGGGCGGCGGTGGCACAGCCAATTTCCAAACTAATCTTTACAGTGATAAAACTAGGGAGACAAATCGTCACGTTACAGTGTGATTCCTAATACGAATCTGATTCGTGGAAGATAGTGAACTGGAACTAGGTATCTGACGTCCGATCCTTGGACTCCTCCCTTTGCAGCGTGTCAAAATAATAAGAGCATATCCGTAAAGCACTCATAATCCGGCACTGTATATGTTTCATTCCAGTGCGCCAAATGCAGTGGAAATGGCCCCAACAGGCGTGTCAATTTTGCAGTGCCAAAAAACCAGTTTTTACACAAAACACACACACCGAAATAAGATCTAGAAAATAGGATAAAAATATATTTTACATAGAACAGAAACACAGTGCAAGTTATTGAAATTGAGGACTACTCGCATTGTTCCGGTGGTGTCAGTATTTTGAGAAATAGTTCTTTATAGCGGACTCTTCTTTTTCCGGTTGTGTGCATCTGTGAAGGGCCGCTTAGGGCATGTGTTGTTGTAGAAGCTTGGGTGTAATTGATATCTCGTGATATTAATATATACTTTTTTCAAAAAAGAAACATAGTGCAAACATAATAGATTAAATTTCAGAAACATATTGCAAACAAATTAAAAACAAACCTATCAACTCTTCAACCTCCGAGGTGGTAAGGCCGCTTGACCCGGGTCAAGAGGCATGAAATTTTTTTTTTTTCCTCTTCCTTAGAGCACCTCCAGCACGCTGAGCACCCAGTCAGCTTTTGTATAACGCGCTCAAGGCTTATAATAACCGCCGGATATACAGCACGCCGACGCAGTTTTTGCCCCTCCATCAAGCTGGCTGCAAAGAACTCAACTGCACTGCAAAAGTTTTAGTGTGTGGGCAGGACTTTTGTGCTATCTAATCGCTGGTATATTCCGCTGCTGTTTCTCCAGCCGCTTACCCATTCCTCTTCGTCTTCGTGCTTGACGAAATGGTGATTAAATCGCTCTCTCTCGCCACAGGTAACTCTCCATCGCCGCCGGGCGCTATTCTCAAGGAAGCGATGGACAGGGATGCCCCAGGACGCCACCGCACTCCATCCCTACTCGGGTCCCGGCCTTCCTCATGGAGGCGCTGCTCACAGCCCACGCAAAACCGTGAGCGGGCGAAACGGCATTGGAGCTCTGTCGTCCATATTCTTCTTTGTGCCACGCGCCAACAATGCAGCATGCCGCCACTGCGTGTCAAGGTCGCAGGTGCTAAGCAAGGGATGCTGGCAGCAAGCAAGGGTCTCCAAAAACCCAAGAAGCCAACGAAGAAGACACAATGGAGCGGACAAGGCGCTTATCTTTCCATGCTCCATGCTCCGCCTTTCTTCCCACGCCTCCGCCTCATCCATCGCCGATGAGGGCACCATCGACCGCTGCTGTTGTAGTGTATGGCTACATCGCCAAGTGCTCCGACCAAATGGCCACAAGGTGAATGTTTCTATTTTTTTTTGCTTTTGAGCTAGATGAATGCATAGAATGATTTTTGATGATCTGCTTATTCGATTGCAATGTAGTGTTGATGATGATACTCTTTGGAGACAATGAATGTTGGCTCTCACTCGCACAATCATCATATGGGAACAAAAATGAAGAATAGGAGGAGGAGTGAAGTAGATGAGGAAGGAGAGGGCTTGGTTGAAAGCAATCAAAGGTAGGTCGGCCAACTACACCGCTGAGGGAGGATATGTTGCTTTTCACATGGTTGAAAATTGGCATGGATCCGACGGTTGGCACGACCAAAACTAGAGATGCTAAACCTATTAGGCTAGGATGAAGGAGTACTTTGATGCAGACAATACTAGTGGAAATGAGTGCAGCGAACGCTCTTCTTCGGGTCTTGTTGGTTGCTCATCAACGTTGATTGTCAAAAGTGGGCGGAAAGTGCAAAGTATATTGGCACAATTAACTCAAGTGGAAAGATGATGTGGATAGGTAAGTTCTATTTGTAAAAAAGTGCTACTAGTTTTGTTGTCATGACACACCATTTGTTATCTTTTGTTCAAAATGTAGCTTAACATGGGTCAAAGCTTGTTCAAGGATGAGGGAAAAATAACAAGAAGGTTAAGTCGACATCCCGGGAGTCTATTTGTGTTTTTCCATTGCTATGAGGTGCTTTTGCAATGAGGATAAGTGGAAGACCCGTGAATGGGTTGCTGACGTAGCTTGCAAAGAAGGTCACCGGAATCCACTCTCATCAGTTTGATGAAGACGCAACAAGTGGTGATGACAACAAGCAAAGCTCCACTCCTCACCTCGGTTATTGTTAACACAAAAATACCCACCTTGTATGGTAAGAAGGCCGCCAAAGATATGAAGGGGAGGAAGTATGATGATGATGATGACATAGCAAAGCAATGGATAGGATGGTTAATGCAAGGCTATAAGAAAACGAGAATAGGAAGATGGCTACAGGGAGCTTGGGAGGATCTAGGGCCGAAGGTATGCCGAGGACCGCATTGGAGGAGAGAGAATGGCGTGCCACCAAGGAGAGTAGGAAGGTTGCATTGGAGGAGAAGAAGGTGTCCAAGTGAAGAGCATCAACGCCATCGGATGAAGGAGAGAGAGAGAGAGCTTTCTTCAAGGACACTTCCAACATGGATGAGGCAATTGAAATATATAAACCTTGCTCGATGAAGTGCCTGCCAAAAAAATACAATTGGCAGTGCCATTTAAAGGGCATGGGTGGCTTTGGAGGAGGCATGGGTGTTCTTTTGAAGGATGAATGCCGTGGGAGGGATGTGAGGCTGGAGGGATGAATGCCATGGAGGGATGGGAGGCATGGAAGTGGAGTATATGGAGGCATGAATGCAACCGGGACGAAAGTGAAGTTGGAGGCATGGGTAGCTATGGAGGAGGCATGGGAGAACCGGGGTTTCATATTGTTGGAATTATGCCCTAGAGGCAATAATAAAGATGTTATTATTATAATTTTGTTCATGATAATGTTTTATATTCCATGCTAGAATTGTATTAAGCTTTAAACTTTAATACTTGTGGCTTGTGAACAACACCGTGTTCCTAGTACTTCTATGGACTAGCTCATTGATTAATGATGATTAAGGTTTCCTTCAACCATGGAACGATGAGTTGTCGACATTAATGAGATCATATCATTGAGAGAATGATGTTGATGGACGATACCCAAACCAAGCGTAGCAATTAGATCGTGGTCATCGTGAGTTCGCTCTTTCTCATGTAAGCTTTTCTTATGTCAAATATTGTATTCCTTTAGACCATGAGATAATACAACCCCTGGTATTGGGAAGAAAGCTTTGAGGTCATCAAAATGTCATCCTATGAAGAGGGTGATCGTAAAAGTGTCTCCTCGGTGATCTAAAGTGCCTCGCTGGGTTGTATGTATCGAGATGATTTTGTCCCTCCTAAGTCGAAGAGATATACTTTGGGGCCCACTCGGTAATCGGGATCGATATCAACACCGCTTTATGCAAGCTATGTGGTTAAGGAGTTAATCACTGCTAAAGTGACATCGGATTACTAAACGAGTAAAGTAATTTGCCGTGAACGAGATTGAACTAGGTATGACGGGTACCGGACGCATCGCATCTCGGGCAAGTAAAAATATCGCGTAGACTTAAGGGAATATATATATGGGATTGATTGAATCTTGGCATCGTGGTTCATCCGATATGATCAGATGAATGTGTGCGAGCCAATATGGGTTGCTGCACTTCGTTGTTGATTATCGAGTAGAAGATGATGTCCGTGATATTCTCGAATCTCAAGGGTCACACACTTAACGTGTCTCGACGCTTAGGATAGATTGGATAATTGGTTTATGAGTTTTTGTTCGGAGTCTCGGATGGGATCCGGGAGACATTTAGAGGTCTCCGGAATGGTCCGGAGAATAAGATTCATATAAGCAAAGGCAAAGGTTGCGCTTTTGGAGTTCGGAATTGTTCCCGGTTAATTCCAGATTGTAACGGAAGCTTAGAACCTTCCGCCGAAGGGGGACCAACGTGGCCCCACCTTCCGGAGGGGGGGAATGGCCTATGAGGGAGTTCCTGGCCGTCAAAGATTAAATAGGGGCACATAGGTCTCATAGGGCCCAGCCGCCAAGAAGGGATAAACCCTAATTCGAGCTTCTAGAAGGGGGTTTCTTGCCCCCACTCCTCCTCCTTGGTCAGCCGGTTTTGGCTTGGGAGGTTAGTCGCCCCACCCCTCTATAAAGAGGGTCAGCGCACCACCCCACACATCTTCCCTCAAGCCGCTTGCCCCGCCGCCTCCTCTCTCTCCTCCCTCCCCGATCGCGTAGGCGAAGCCCCGCCGCAGAAACTTCTCCACCAATTGCACCACACTGTCAAGGCTTGTAGATCCAACTCCATCTCTCCACCATACTTGCTGACCAAGGAAGGAGGAGACGCCGAGGTGCTGCATGTGCATTCATGGAGGCATCGCCACTTGTGGTGCAGATCGGATCGGATCGCGAGAGGAGAAGCGAGTACGACTACATCACCCACGCTCCGATTTAACGCTCCTGGCCAGCGAATCTTCAAGGGTATGAAGATCTAATCCAATCTCTCTTGTTGTTTGCATCTCCCAGATTATATCTTGGCTTCCTCTGCTCGCATCCGTAGAAATTTTGATTAACTGCGCCGCTAAACCTCAAAGGGTATCGTAGCCAGATCTATGCGTAGATTTGTTTCATTTGTGCAGAACGCAACATGGTTGTTGCGGGCGCTGATGTTTTCGTTGCAAGCCTCTTGTTTGTGTTCTTCTTATGACGCGGGATAGTGAGATTGAAGCGTCCAGGCCAACCTTACGCGACGCCGCTCGGCGAGACCGCCCGACTTGACGGTGGCTTGTTCCACACATGCGCCGGTGGATGCCGCTTTCTCACTATAGTTGTCATGGATTTACACCGAGTTTGGCAACTATAATATCACCGCTGTGGCTTTCCGTAGGTAAGAATCGTTTAGCATCTACCCCATAAGCCACGTAGAAAACATGCAACAACAACGTAGAGGCGCCTAACTTGTTTTTTGCAGAGTGTTTTCCGTGATATGGTATGGCCCAAGATGTGATGTGTATAATGTATGCGATGATCATGTTTTGTAATGT
This sequence comes from Avena insularis, assembly GCA_023614405.1. NCBI lineage: Eukaryota > Viridiplantae > Streptophyta > Magnoliopsida > Poales > Poaceae > Avena > Avena insularis. Next base: position 407,354,604 of record CM042684.1, on the reverse strand, counting down.
TTCACGACTTGCATGTCGATGAGTACACAATCGCAAAAGTTGCCATATGGTTGTCTTTATAATTGTGTATGACCTGTGTGTCAACTTCTTATGCGCATGTAATAGTTTCACTTTATCGCCAAGTAGTTAGCAATAGTTGTAGTTGCTATTCATGGTGGAGGTAATCATGGTGGAGTGATGGAGATCATGTTTAAGACGCACAAGATGGAGATCATTGCGCTTAAGATTGGCTATACCATGTCAAGAAGCATAAAGTTATATGGCATGTGATGTTTATCCTTTTATGTATCTTATTATGCTTAGATCATGATTTCGGTAGTATTATAAGATGATTCCTCACTTAAAGATCAAGATAAAACTGTGTTCTCCCCAAGTATGCAATCAAGGCGAAAGTTCGTCAACGTGTTCAAGCATCACGCGGATGATCGGGTGCTATGTAACTCATTCGCGTTCACATACAACGGTGTAAGCCAGTTTTAACACGCTGGAAATACTTCTGGTCTAATCTTGACGAGTTTAGCATGCATGTGTATTACGGCCTCGGGAACACATGAACCTAAAAGCTACATGAGTCATATGAATGATATGCGATCGACAACTTCGTTGTCCACCATTGAAACCACATCTCTTCTCGTGGAAGATCGGATTAGGTGTGGTGAATTCATCGTGGTTCACTAAACAACTTGAGGGATGTTGAATTCTAGTGGGAGTTCATCTAGTAATTTGATTAAAAGTTGAACTAGTTATCATGAAATATAGTCTAATTTGTACTTGCAAATATTGTAGATCAAATGGCTAAGTCCAACTTCAACTTCAACGCTTTTTGCCGAGGAAAGCGAAAAGCTTGAGAAACAATGGGTCTAACTTCACCAATTGGTTCCGCGTTAACTGGAGAATCATTCTCTCTATGTCAAAAGGACTATGTCCTTGAGAATGCGTTAAGAGCTGCCTGTCATACTGCGAATCATACCGTAATGATGAGAAAGATGCTCTATCACCGCGCAAAGATGATTATGAGTCGATTAAGAGCACCCATGTTGTTTGCTGTTGTGGAATCGGACCTTCAAAATCGCTTTTGAAGTATCTATCCCTGGCCCTTTGAGATTCTCCAGGAGCTGAAAACCATGTTTCACTCAGTGCCCGCTTCAGAGATATGAGATCTGAGAAGTTCTTAACCGCAAGATGGAGGAAGGGAGTTCTGCTAGTGAGCACGCCTATTAAGATGTCGGGCTACACTTCAACGCCTTGAGCAACCGGATCGGGCAAGATTCCGTGAGGAGCTCAAGATTGATAGGGTTCTCGCAATCATCTCCTCCCAATGGCTACAAAAAAGTTTTGTAGTGACTCACAATCGATTGGTTCCATCGATATTTATCACCGAGCTCTTCGCAGTCAAGGCTGCGAAGTGGACATCAAAAAGGATAATCATGTGTTGATGGTCAATAAGCCCCCACCTTCAAGAAAGGTAAGGTGCAAAGAAGCCCTTCAAGAAAGGCGCTAAGAAGCTGGGTTGCCCTCTGCCGAGAAGAAGCTCAAGTCAGTCCGTCCTAAGCTTCGGACACTAACGAAAGTGCTTCTATTGCAAGGACAAGCGGTCACCGGAAGAATCGTCCTCAAGTACTTAGCGGACAAGAAGGTTGGCAAAACCATCAAAGGTATATTTGATATACATGCTATTGATGTTTTCCTTACTAGCCCTCGCTAGTGTTCGGTATTTGATACATCGTTCGCGGTTAATATTTGTAACTCAAACAGAGCTACGGAATCAGACGGCGGCTATGCGTAGGGATGAGGTGACGGCGCGCGCTAAGTAACGGATCAAGAGTTGATGTGATGGCTTCGCCGCACGCTTCTCCTTAGTTTTACCTTCTGGGATTAGTTTTAAACCTCAATAACATGGTTATTATGTGCTCGCATGGAGCATGAACATTATTTCTGGATCAAGCGTTTATTGCAAGACGGGTTATTCATTTAACCTGAGAATAAATGGTTGTTCTATTTATATGAGTAACATCTTTATGGTCATGCACCTATTGTGAATGGTTTATTTCTTCTAAATCTCAAAGGGATGAAACAATACATCCATAACATTGAGGCTAAGAGATGCAAAGCAGATAGTGATAATACTACTTATTTGTGGCAATCGCTGCCAGGGTCATATTGGTGTAAAGCGCGCATGAAGAAACTCCATTCTGGAGTGGACTTTGAGTCTCTTTGATTTCGAATCATTTGACACATGTGCGCAATCCATGCCTCATGGGCAAGATGATCAAAACCCCGCTTCTTCGCATGATGGAGCGAAAGCAACGATCGAAAGACTTGTTGGAAATCATACATACCATGTATGCTGACCGATGAGTGTTTCACGCTGTGGATATCGCTATTTTCTCACTTTTACCGATGACTTAAGTAGATATGGGTATATCTATTTAATGAAACATAAATCTGAAACATTTGAAAAGTTCAAAGAATTTAATGAAGTGGAGAACCATCGTAATGTAAAGATTAAGTTTCTATGATCCGATCGTGGAGGTGAATATTTGAGTTATGATTTTCTCACGATCTTAAAGCAAGCGTATCAGCTTAACTCACGCCACCGAACACCACAACAAATGGGCGAATGGTGTGTCGAACGCTAAATCGAACCCTATTAGATATGGTCCGATCAATGATGTCTCTTACTGATTTGCCGCTATCATTTTGGGGTTATGCATTAGAAACAGCTGTATTCACTTTAAATAGGGCACCATCTAAACTGCTGAGACGACACCATGAACTGTGGTTTGGTGCTAAACCTGTTGTCGCTTAAAGTTTGGGGATGCGGCTTACATCAAGAAGTTGATGCCGACAAGTCGAACCCAAAGAGGAGAAATGCGCCTTCATAGGATACCCTAAGGAAACTATTGGGTATACCTTTGTATCATGTAACTCAAGGCAAAGTGTTTGTCGAAAGAACGGTTCCTTTCTTGAGAAGGAGTTTCTCGAAAGAAGTGGAGGGAGGAAAGTAGAGCCATACGAGGTTGTTGAACCTTCTCTTGAATTGAGAGTAGTGAAGACCGAATTGTTCCAGGTGCCAAAGACTAATGATAGAGGAAGCTAATGATAAGGATCATGAAGTCGGACGAGCAAGCATCGAACGTCAGCAGTCGACAAGGTCGCGTTCTCCCGAGTGGTACGACAACCTGTCTTGACCGTCTTGTTGGTAAGACAAAGGAACCCAATAACTATGAGGAAGCAATGATGAGCCTAGATCGAGAAATGGCTAGAAGCCATGAAATCTGAATTGGGATCCATGAGCGAAAAACCAAGTATGGACTTTGGTCGACCCTCCTAGCACCAAAGGCCGTTGAGTGCAATGATCTTCAAGAAGAAAACGGACGCGATGGTAATGTTAATGCTTCAGAAAGCACGGCTTGTCGCGAAAGGTTTTCTTTAAGTTCAATGTGTCGACTACGATGAGACTTTCTCCCGTAGAGATGTTTAAGTCCATTCGGATTTTATTAGCAATTGCTGCTTTCATGATTATGAAATATGGCGATGGATGTCAAGATCTGCTCTCAATGGCAACATTGATGAAGAGTTGTATATGATGCAACCCAAGGTTTTGGTCGATCCTAAGGATGTTGATAAAGTATGCAAACTTCAGCGCCCATTTATGGATCAAGCAAGCATCTCGGAGTTGAACCTTCGCTTTTGATCAAGTGATCAAGAGCTTTGGATTTGTTCCAAATTGCTACGAAGCTTGTATCTACAAGAAAGTGAGTGGGAGCTCGTGACATTTCGTACTATATGTGGATGACATATTGATTATTGAAATGACATTAACATGCTCAACGATGAAGAGTTATTTGAACAAGTGTTTTTCAATGAAAGACCTAGGTGAAGCTGCTTATATATTGGGCATCAAAATCTATAGAGATGTATACAAAACGCCTCGATAGCTTTAACGTAGTACATACCTAGAACAAAGTTCTAAAAGGTTCGTAATGGATAAGGCAAAGAAAGGTTCAAAGGCCTATGTTGTCAGTAAGATATTGAGCAAGGCTCATATCCAACTACGGTAAATGATAGGAAGCTATGAGCAAAGTGCCTTATGCCTCGCCATAGGTTCTATCATGTATGCAAGGCTGTGTAGTAGACCGGATGTCCAATGCTCTTAGTTTGACGAGCAGACATCAAAGTCATCCAGAGGGAACATCGATAACCGTGAAGAACATCCTAAAGTACCTAAATAGACTAAAGAAATGTTCTTAGTCTATGGGGTGATGAACAACTCATCGTAAAAGGTTACGCCGACGCTAGCTTCGGTAATCGACAAGAAGCCGATGATTCTAAATCTCGCAGGATACGCTTATATTTTGAATGGAGGAGTCTGGAGCTAGAGAAGCTACAAGCAAAGCATGATCATGGGATCTACAAAGAGAAGTGGAATACATGGTCACGCTTCCGCAAGGCCAAGTGAAGGAGTTTGGATCAGAACTTCATCATCGAAGCTTGGCGTGGTTCCAAGTGCATTGACCCATCGAGATATTGTGTGACAACATCACGCCATATAAAGGCACTGCTAAGGAACCAAGATATCATCCAAAGACCAAGCATATCAACCGTAGTTTCATATAATCCGAGATTATATAGCAGATGGAGATCTCCAAGATTAGCAAGTACACAGACCGAATGTCGCAGATCCATCGACTAAACCTCTTCCACGCAGTAAAATATGATCAACACCTCAAAGGCCATGGGTGAGATTGTTGCCAAAACAACTAGATTATTGACTCTAGTGCAAGTGGGAGATCATGGAATTATGCCCTGAGGCAATAATAAAGATGTTATTATTATAATTTTGTTCATGATAATGTTTATATTCCATGCTAGAATTGTATTGCGGAAACTTAATACTTGTATGGTTTGTGAACAACACCGTGTTCTAGTACGCCTATGGACTAGCTCATTGATTAATGATGGTTAAGGTTTCCTAACCATGGACATGAGTTGTCGACATCATGAGATCATATCATTGGGAGAATGATATGATGGATGCATTCAAACCAAGAAAGCAATTAGATCGTCATCGTGGTTCATCTTTGAAGCTTTTCTTATGTCAAATATTGTATTCCTTAGACCATGAGATAATACAACCCCGGTATTGGAAGAAAGCTTTCTTTCTGAGGTCATCAAACGTCATCCCATGAGAGGGTGATCATAAAGGTTCCCTCAGGTGATCGGAAAGTGCCCTGGGTTGTATGTATCGAGATGGGATTTGTCCCTCCTAAGTCGGAGAGATATACTTGGCCCACTCGTAATCGATATCAACACCGCTTGCAAGCATGTGGTTAAGGAGTTAATCACAAAGTGATATCGGATTACTTAACGAGTAAAGTACTTGCGTGAACGAGATTGAACTAGGTACTTACTTGACGGTACCGACGATCAATCTCGTGCAAGTAAATATCGCGAGACGAAGGGAATATATATATGGGATTGATTGAACTCGCATCGTGGTTCATCCGATATGATCATCGATGAATGTGTGGAGTCAATATGGGTTTCTGCACTCGCCAGGTGGACGGAGCAACGAGCTGTGGACTCCGCCAGCGCCTCCAGGTAGTGTGGTGGTCAGCAGAAGCCTCGGGAGCGTATGAGGAAGTTTGGTGGCCTGCTGCCGCTGCATCTTGAAGGTCTTAGGAGCCGAGCGACCTGGGTGGGGTGTTAGGAAACCCGCAGATACGACCACGCTTAGAAGGAGCTGACATAGCTGAAGAGCTTCTGTTGCATCACGGCCGTGTTTCTTGACTCTCAAACACTTGGCCTCACTTGCCTCTTCCCGCAGTAGTCTATGCGTCAAGTTCCGTAAAAGACGCCGGCCTTGGTATGTGTGTTTGCATACTTAATCGGCTGCATTGAGCCCTTGCCGAACCTCTTTGCTTCTTTTCTTGTCATCATCAGAGATCTCATCGCCACCATAACGAGAAAGGTTCATGAAGTTCCCCGATGTAGGTGTTGACATTGTCATCGCTTCGCTTGAGGTTGAGAAACACTTCCTTCATCCTCTCCATGACAATTTCCGATGTACATCGCTTCTTTGAAAGCTCCGTGAACTGTCCCCAAGTAGGCTGGAAACCAAGGCAGCTTGGCTTGTCTTCGTGTACTTCTCCCACCAGAGAGCCGATCTCCCTTCGTATATGCGAGTGGCACACTTACCCATTCTTGCTTGCAGAACATCGTGTTAGCCAAGCGAATCTTTTGACATCTCACGCAACCAATCATCAGCATCAAGTGGTTGGATCAAACATCAAATTGGCGGTTGAACTTCGTGAAGCTTTTGATGTCTCCTCGCTGGGAGGTGGAGTGTAGCGCACAAACTCATTCCTCCCGACACTTTCTCAAACATTGCCGGGCTGGTTCTCATTGCCAGATTACTGCTAAGGCATTGCATGGTATGCTTGACAATGCCGCCTCAGCTCAGGCTGTATGTCCTCCTCGTAACGGCGTAGGTAGGTGCCATCTCGTTATTGATATAATGATACAAGTCAAGATTTTATGATGGAGAATAATAATAATCCAAAATAGTACCAAGATGGAATTACTCAAGATTAAAGGATACAATTTACTAAGATGATATTAAATATCAACAAAGTTCAAAGCACCTAGAAGATATTAAGCTATATCGCACTTAATACCTGAAAAGGAGTGTGGTACATAAATATATCAAAGAAATTTTTTTCCACAAATTTCCTGCATTTAAAATACCAATAGATGCTAAAATCACTTAATTTAATCAAGAATAGTGACTTACCAATTAATATACAAGAGCTAATGATAAGAGTAGTGGTATGGTTTTAATTCGCGACCATCCTTTGACTCAAATCATTACTCCAAGCACATGAACAAGTAAACACATATCTCAACACCTTCTTCTCAACGTATAACCTAAAGATTAACAATTCACGGAAACGTAATGACCGCAAACAAGATAACGTCGGTTAACAAAGAGTAAGATGTACCGTTTGTGATATTAACGACTCAGATAGATCAAGGGGCTGGTTTAAGCCAAAGTCTGCTGGCCGGGTATGGAATGTACCAACATTGATAACCAAAAGGCACGCTAAAGATAACAACTTGATGCAACAGATAGATAAGGAATTACACACACACACACACACACAGAGCACACAACCTATGGTACTACTTGAAACCCAAAACACGTGAATCCTAGTTTGAATTCTTGAGAAGAGGATTGAAAACGCTACACTTCCTCATACCGGTAAAAGGGGGTGGGTGGGTGGGTAAGAAGAAAAGTGGAAGCAGTCCTACTCTCGCGTTTTTGTTTTCCTTTTTCCTTCTAGTATACATAGCTACCAAAAATATTTGCTAGGACCTGACAACTAACCATTTTGGCTGAGACCCTCAAGAAGGTCGGGATGGCTCGACAAAATTGTAACTACCTCGTGAATTACGCCCTAGTTACAAGTTCGGATGGTCGTAAATGGTTGAAATAGGTACGGTGGGGGCCCAAATGCCACTCACAAAGTAGACTCTTTCGCCGTCTCCAACCATTTCCAAACATCGCACAAGAACGGGCGGCAGTAATTCCGCAGTTTAAGGGATCAACTACATACACAAATGAGTATGTATGCAAGCCACCATACAACATATACATCAGAGCCATTCCATCTAAAAAGAAAGAAAATATAGCAATGCCATACTCGGCAAGATCCAAATATCCTAGATAGATATAATAGTTTAGGATATCTCCTCACACATCAATCAACAGAGTATCGCTTAAGCTGAAGACACAAATCCCGAGTACCTGGATAAGAAGCAAATCTATAAGATGCCCCAGGTAAATAAGCTGTATCCCGCCTATAGATCTCATCGGATCCCCTGCTTCCCGGAATCTCTACAACCAATGATCGCTGCCCACATCGGGTCCGCCTCTTCCACCCAATATCCATCTTGAGAGGGCACCCGTCATCTGAACCAATAATTTATCGTATGAGACCCTAGGGTACCTACAAGTCTTTATGCCTCTAAAGGACACAACCGGGTGACGAATTGCAGCAAAAAGATAAACCCTAGCAATTTATAGATACTGCACAACCATCCGCCTAACCAGAGATGTATTTCGATGTCCTTGAATTAAGAAACAACAAGCTATAACAAGCATTAAAGGTAATGTCCATTCTTATCCATCCTCCTCCCTCGCTACCGAATGCGAGGGAAGCTAGATTTAACAACCCCCCCATCCGGCTAAGGGCGCTTTTATTAACCATTCCATGAGTGTTGCACTAGTTACTAGTCAGCCATTTAGTCAAATTGAAAGCAGATTTAGTTATTCTTTTGTCTATGATCGAGAAATCGGTGGCTCCAAGTCAGCTCCATAACCGCGATCATGACACGCTTCCGCTTCCGTAAAGTTTTATCACCGGCAGGGTGCAATACAAATAGCAAACAAGACACACCATCAACTCTCGGAAAACCAAAATCAGTTCAACCAACGAGGCGCTATGACAAAGCCGATCACAGGTGGATTCGTATATTTCTCAGTAAAGGCACCCGGTTGTTACCCGCGAACGGAGTTAGTCACGACCGAGACGGACTTTCTGGTTGTTTTGCCAATGGTCGTGGAACTAATCGGGAACCCAAATGTGGATCGGGCTTGTTCGACACCGCGAAACACCTCGCTTTCCAACAGAAGACAAAGCAAAAGTGGATCACAATGGGGTAAATAATGGGCCAGCAAGAAACATGGCATAAGGCTGTGATATAGTAACAAAACCTCCCAAACTAGTTTCAGGCCCCAAGAAATAAGAATGAACTGCTTCAAGCTCAGTCGGGGTCCATAAGGCCTCCCGGATGTGGATAGCGCGAATATTCAAGCGAACAGAATCAAGTACTGGGTCCCACGGACACAAGTGAGCCTTGAAAACCAAATAGCGTATATGGCTCAACCGATGCTAACTTTCATTAGTTATCCCATTACTACTGTGTTGTTGTTGTTTAGGGTACCTCGTTGTCCAACGACACCACACTCCTACACATGTGTTTCTACGACTCGCATGGCTCAAACAACTCCTCGTAGTAATGGCTCTCGCGGGATGGATGGTGAAACAAGCCACGTACTGGTTTAAAAAGTAATGGCTATGCAATATACTTGCAGATTCAATTTAATGCAATCGCCACACAATGATGCAAGGAAAAGATAGAGGCATACAGGTACTATATGTATGCAAGTTATGTGGTAAGTGCTTGCACTGGCAAGCTCAGCTTGAAGCGCAGAGAAGGATCCGAGAAGCTCCTCGGTTCTTTGATATCCCCGTCAGCCGCCTATTCAAGAAGAACCAAACAAGGGCCAACATAAATAAAAGTGCACAAGAAGGCGAATTAAATGCATCATAAACAATCATGCTGTATGATGAATGATGTACAATTTGTATGGCAATAAAGTAGTATGGTATGGGTGAGGTGTGGGATACAAGATTAAATCATTTTTATGAGGTTTTAATCACTATTTATACTCATAATAGTTAAGCGTTCACATTATATTTATATGATGGCTTCAAATCAACACCCTGAAAGCATAAAATGTAAAGGTCTGGCTGAAATAATCATTTATATTATATCATTTGTTAAATTTGGACTTATAAAACAAAAGTTATTAATTTAGTTGGGTCAAAAAGGGCTAAATTTATTGTAATTTAAATTAACTTGGAAAATTTGGTGTTCAAATATATTTGAGGCCATATTTGAATTCTCACATTTTCTGATTTGAAACATATATTATTTGTATTATTTGCATTTTAAATTAAAAAGTTATATTAAAACAGACGAATTTTGAATTTGAAATAATTTGAAAATATTTGAATTAAGCAGACCTGTAATTCCCACCGACGCCGACGGGGTGGCTCACTGGCACGACTCAGACAGTGTGACGCGCGAAGTGATTCGGCGTGGGGACTTTTTGTCACCAAGGGGTGGGCTAGCCTGGTACAGATGACGTATGGGACCTGCATCCAGGGTCTGACAAAGGGCGCTGGCTTCAGCAAGACGCCACGGGCGATCCCGGACGGGGAGGGACTGGTCCGTTATGGCCAGGAACTCCGGGTTCTTTGCAAAAGATACCAGGGATGACAGCAAGTACCAGGGAGCACGGGTCGAGGCGGAAAATATTAGGCCAATCCAAAGCTCTCCTGCCGTGGTTGCTCGGGCCGACAGAGAAGAGGTCGCGCGCGGCGGATCCGGCCAAGCCTCGGCGCGACGGTATACGAAACCGCTTAGGGCGGAACACGCTCCAAAAAACAAAAAACAAAGACGACACCGCTGGCTACAACTTCCGCTGAGAGAGCAACATCGAGGAGGGCACAGCGCTGGGGCACGACGACGCAATGTAGGCGAAAAAGCACCGCAGCTGTTGCCGTCGACAATGCCAAGGCATGGGCGGTGCTCGGAGGTCGCCTGATGGGGCGTCCCGGTGCATCTGGCCGCTAGGGGAGGACGGGCATGTCTAGGGGGGCCGAGGGCTCACCAGAGCTTGCTCGGCGTGGTCACATGCGTGAGGTGGAGGGGATCTGGCCATGGCTCGGGGATGCCTGCCTGGCTGCTGGGCGTGGAGCACGGGCGGGCGCTTAGGCTGTCGGGCGAGAGCCTGGTGCTACTTCGACCGCTGCCCAGAAGGCCAAAGAGAAGCAGAGGACGCCCGTGTTCCCGGATCGCCTTTGGGAAGCCTGGCCCACGAGAGGCGCAGAGGTAGACGGTCTAGGGTTTGGGTTTGGCATGGGGAGGTGTCCATGGCGATGTGGGTGGGGAGGAAGGAGAGGGTCTGGCTTGCCTTTCATGGGATCTCGAGGAGCCGGTGGTTGGGGCAGAGGGAGGGAGGAGCACATGGGGGTGGTGGCTTTGGCAAAAGGTGAGGGAGGAGGTGATCGGGTAGGTGCTTCTTTCTTCTCTCCGCTTCTCCTGTCTTGAAGCCAAAGAAAAGGTGGGGCGTGAAGAGGTGACGGGTGGGCCACGCACTGCTGGGGAGAGAGGGGGAAGCCAAGAGAGGGAGAGTGGAACCCAGAGAGGAAGGGGTGGATGGCATGGGGTTTGGTCTAGGGTTAGGGTAGGGGTGGTCTCTGCTGGAGCTAGGTAGGGGATGGTGATAGAGGGTAGGTGATTAGGGTTAGGCTTAACTAGGCTAGAGAGAGGAGAGAGAGAGGGCTTGGTTTAGAAACTTGCATGCTTCTAGCTAGACCCACAAGAGAGGTGTGGTGTGGACTTTGGCAAACCAATCTAGATCAAGCCAAAGAGGGGTAGAGAAAGGTGAATGTCCATGGCTCCATAAGATAAAAACCAAACAAAGCCAGGAGAGAAACAAAGGCTAAAGGTGGGGTACTCTTGCATGGCTCCATGCAAAATGATAATTGCCATGATAAAATCTTGTAGAAAACAGTCATATTAACATGCATTATTATTATGCATTCCCAAAATTTGGAATAAAGCCAAGCAAAAGAATTTAAAGGAAAGTTCCAGGGGATGGAGTAGATGGAGATGATCACATTTGATTATAATTAGGACTTGCTAGTGTGTTTATTCCACTAGATGTTTAATAGTCCCAAAATATCCCCACATGAGCATAAATCCATAGTAATCCATATGGAAGCTAGAAAAGGTACCACTCACAAGGCATGCAAGCAGGGTTATGTGGCTCCTTCATATATCATTAATGTGAAAACATCATGATGCTAAGATGAGAGCATGTGGAAAGAATAGAATTGGATCCATCCCAACCCACATGAGCTAGAGGTAAAACCCAAATAAAGTGCAAAGCTCACATATGGTGGAATGGTGGAATGATGGAAGTGATGACAAGAAAGGTGGTGGAGCATTAAAAGATATGCCCCCAACTCAACTTGGGCATTAAACAATATATCAATAACCAAATACAATATCAAGAGGCAAATACAATTTACAATGCATATGAGGGAAGAACCAAAACAAAAAGGGTTTTATATGATGCTCAAATGCAAGGTGGCATGATGACATGAGCATGATATAATTATGATGCAACAACTATATGTAGGAAGTAAATATTATATAGACTAGGCTAGTAGCATTAAATTGTTAGACACTGGGATGCCACACCGCCTTACGAGAATTCTTACAATAACAGCTATCAAGCCAACATTGAGGTGGAACCATTTGAATTTCTATGGAAGTAAGTGTACTACGCCATTGCTTATGGAGTGGTGTTGAGAAAGAAATTTGTTTGGACCGTAACTGATTAAGGAAGCCAAAGAGAAAGTTAAATTGGTAAAGGATGCATTGAAGATAGCATAGTCCCATAAAAGAGCTACGCATCCAAAGATAGAGAAGTCACCTAAGAGGTAGGTGATAGAGCTTATCTTAGAGTCTCACTACTTCGTGGTGTGAAGAGATTGGAGTCAAAGTAAAATTGGCACCAAGATTTGTTGGACCATTCAAGATATTGAGTCGCAAAGGAGAAGTGGCTTATGAGATTGAATTACCTGAATCACTGTGAGAAGTTCACAATGTGTTTCATGTGAGCCGGGCTTGAAGTAATGCCATCCGGAAATGAAAGAAACTTCTTTGAAAGATACTATACCTTTGGAAGAGATCTGAGTTGGAGAGTGATCTCACCTATGAGGAGAAACCTATCAAGATTCTTGAGACTGCAAGTAAAGAGTTACCGGACTAAGACTATCAAATTCTCGCAGAAAGTTCAAGGAACCACCTAGGCACCCTAGATTTATGGTCCGAGAATACCCGTTATGCATACACCCACGCTCCCATGATCATTGAGCTGAGCATAACCTACTAGTATCATTACAACATCCATATAGTAACGAGTACAAAACATACATCAGGGCCATTATGGTGATTACAACACAAATAGCGGAAGTCGCTGCGCGATGTAGCCCGTGTCTTAACTTCACAGTAACCGACCGGGAAGACGGCATAGCTCTCAGATAGACGCGCCAAGCACCTTCACACTTCTTAAGATCTGCAATCTGGTCAAGTAAATAGGGACAATGCCGGTGAGTACTTTGAATGTACCTCAAAACCACCGAGACAAGGTAATAAGAATCATGCATATTTGGCTGTGGCGAGAGAGCTCTACACTATAGTTGTTGTTGAAAGATCTAACCTTGGCATCTCTATATCTTTGTTGAAAAAGAGTTTTTAGAAAATATGCCTCCTTTTTGAAAATCCAGACATCTCCACATACTTGTTAAAAAAATTTAAAATAGTTTTGTTGTAAAACCCTTTTAAACGCCTCTTCACCATCTCTCGTGAAACCAAACTCATTCTTATCTTTCCTCGTGACCAAGTGACATCCTTTGTTTCAATTTATTCCAAGGGGTCCTTCCTAGCACTTGCCATTCCAACCGCCCTGACATCGACACGCTATTCGAATAGATTAGACTCTGCAGAGTTTGTGCACTTTACCCACAAGAATCAATACATCCATCGGGATTACAACCACGGACCGCTACACACGCTAGACGGGGGTTCAGATAATCAAACCTAGCTTTTCATTTGTCCATCCCTAGCGAAGGCGGCTTTTCCTTTTGGGTTTGTTCTCCCTAAGACGAAAGTATGCGGAACTATACCTTAGTCCTCCTCTAAAGATTTCTCCAGATACCCAAAACCCTCATTGGCAATATACAATTGTTGACTCCACTTCCTTCCCTACGCCTAAAACATACCGTCCGGCAGAGACCCAATTGTTGCATCGACACTCACGCCTGTGAAGAAGCGGATGGAGGCTCTAGATCATAGCATCTGAGTAGAATCCACTCGGCTTCTAGACGGATTTCTCCCATTACAAGTATAAGCAGCCCTCCCCGGCTAAGGACAACAACTACGTAGCTAAGCCTCTAGCGCTGCAATGTGGTTGCACGTATAAATTGTTTCTCGACATTGGCGAGTAGGAACATCCCTTCTATTTCCTTTACTTGCCTTTTTCTTACTTATATTTCTCTCATCCACCTCATATCTTCTTTAGTAAAACTTCCACTGAAACTATGCCTCTTCCAAGGGTTTTATTTTGAAAACTTTCTAGTAGGGTAAAACCCAAAATAGTTTTATCATTTAAAACCTGGGCTCCAAGAGGAAGATGCTAATCACCTTAGCCTCGATCTAAAGGGTAAAAATAGGTTTCAATAAGGTATGTCCTAATGGACACTCATCAATAACTTAGGAGCCAAGTTACTCATGCCTTTTTATTTGAAAGCAAACTATGTAATTATCATGGAAGTTCTTAGAGTGGTTAATAGGAGTTCAGGAATGGTGGCTTTTGCCCTCGCGACCGTGAGGGGATGTACCTTGACGGTGTTAGATAACCATAATACCGAGTAAAATAATAATAAGAGAAAACGATCCTTTCTTCTTTCCTGCCTACAGGCCTCGCAAATCGCAACTATCGTACTGGCATAAGCCATGCAAAACAAACAACATACCACAATCAATAGGCATACAAGAATCAAACCATACAACAAGCAAAGGATAGATATATGATAAACATCTGCAAGATGTTGGAGGTTAGTTCTGATTTGATTGGATTGGGAGAAGATTTGGAGTTATTAGGGAAAAAAGGCTCCCCCTTGGATTTATAGTGTGTAGGAACTACCTAAGAGAGGGCACCATTTGATTAAGGACCTGATCTGTATGATACACCATTGTACAAAAAATGATAACCATTAGATAGGTATTGATAAATGAAGCCAAATAAAAGTGGTTTCACTATTTTATCACTTTCCGCTGATTTATAATGGATTTTATAATGGATAAAACCCTAGTTTTAGGAATTAATCACCAGAACTTCTGTGTAGTTCCAAAAATTATTTTCTTGGGTGATTAGGTAGAATTTGGTGGACTGATTCAAGAGAGTTGGAATCACCTCAAAACAATTAATGTAATGCTCCTTGAGAAATTCCTAAAGGTAGTAATTCGGATGGGATTTGTCTTTTTTCATCAAATTTATTATACAAAAGATTTTTAGGTGATTCCAAGGACACACATACATGCATTTCTTAGAATACCTTTCAGAGAAATTGAAACAACCTCTTTGGAGTGGAAGAGCTACTATAGTGATTTTGTTAGTGAATAAACCATGCACAAAAGAGTTTATTTCACTAAAATTCCAAGCACTCAAAAAATATGAGCTGCTGGACTAAGGAAATATATGAGTCGTTATGTGTGTTCAAGGAAGTTAATTAGGTCCAAACCCTCATTTGCTCCACTTAGGGAATTTCCTAAAGGAAGAAAAAAGGCTTTGTTTTGTTATACTTTTGCTAACAAAGAAGTTCATAGGGAAGCAAAATAGGTGGGTATAGGCATGAAGGTGGTCATGGGTGATACCTTTCTGCACCAATTGTATTTACTCCATTTGAGGAGGGAAAATATAGAAAATTTATTTAGTGTTCTCGACAGATCCGAGTAGATGATTTATCATCTTTTACCCCTAGACAAGGTTACCCAAGTACTTGAGTAACAGGAGGATCTAGGCTCTTTTTATTTGGATTTAAACATGAGCTGGAAGCATGATAAAGAGCCATCTGACCCATGCATGTGGGTGAAAGCAATCTAGGAGGCGCTTTACCTCTCCCTTTATATTCCCAGCAGCTCGTGGCTACCTGGATATGGTTGGCGTACCTAACAAGATTTTGTGAAGATCAATACGATGTATGCCATTAATTTTGGCAGACAGTAATGTTGGTGCTGAGGCGCTGTTCGATCCTCACCACGCCTTGGGGCGGAGCAACCTCTTCTCGGATACGGATCCTCCTCATCGCTGAGGTATATGCAAGTGATGGTGTCCTCGTTTGGCCAAGTAGGTTTCAATGATGTGACTGCGAGACAGATTTCGCTGGAGGCGGATCAACCTTCTGGAACACCGCCACACCTCGCTCGCTGTGGCCTTTGAGTAGTAGAGATTGAGAGCTGCTTCTTCGCTTTTTCTTTTTGAGATTCAACATGAGTCAAGGATATCCACCACCACATTCTGTGCAAAGCGCTGCATAGCACCTTTGCAGGAGTGTGACGGAGAGTTGGATGGACGACTCCTGCTTTCGTCTTTAAAGTTGCCTCTGGCTGGATTGTCCAGCTTAGCTTATGTTTGAATAAAGCTCTCAGATTACTTTCAAAAAAAATAAAAAATCTAGGAGTTCCTTTTTTTTCCTTATGCTCTACGGTAGCTGCGCGTGCGCTTGATGTTTAGTAGGTGTGTTCTCGTCGTGAGATAAATCGAGCCAGGTTAGCGTTCTTCATGTGACCATTCTGCCGGAAAATGGCTGCAGTGATCGCGTCGCCAGATCAGTACAATTTCAACAATCGGTACGGGAGCTTCAGGTCCAGATCCAAAGTATTAGGAAGTCAAGCAGGCAAGACTGACACTGCCACAGGTGGTATGGTACCAATACGGAGAGATTTGGAAGACATCGGATATTACGCTGGCAAGAAACAAGTCTCTATGACAAACTACATCATGCGTATGTTGCTCACCACATGTCATCGTAAAGGCCAACATCAATGGCCTTCACCAACATTTTCAATAACATGAATTTGCCGTCATGGGTTATACCGTCTACATGATGGACACATATTCACAATGCCCTGACAGGCAACCATAAGGCACTATTTGGTGACATGACCGCGCCATCACACCTATTAACGTGTATCGCACTACACCCGATGGCTATCGCATCGACACATTAATCGCACCATAATTTGTTGCTCTTTACAACCACGCATACATTACCGGCAAAACCATATGCTCGTGGGATTCCTCCGGTCCTTATCAAAACTGATGGTCTCACCTTACCACCATATCTACAAGAGCTCCTTGACGGCACAGTATCTCTATAAGGTGTAAACGTCCACAAATCTAGCCTCCATCCAAAAACGCATGATTAATTGGTAGGCTACACCCATGTATCATTTAAATCGACCACATCTACTCTACTACTAGGGCTGTAGCATCACGATCGGAAGCTACCTTTAACATCATACATCAAGAACAACATCTACAACAACTCAAGAACTCCAGTCAACACCATCTACGCCATCACTACGCCCATAACACTTCCCTCGCGGATCGAGGAGGAAAAGAGTCACTAGAAGGGGACACAGTCACCACCTCCCGGTATGTTCCATCCATATGATCATATATATATCAAAGACTTATTTGAAGATGTCAAGGCAAAGATGAAGACTACGGAAGGCACTCGACTTCAAAATGCAGTCTCGATCGTCCGCTTCTTTCCCCGGATTCTACATCTTCTTGTACTCCCATGAGGGTCATCGAATAACAGATTTTTGGGTTTTGACGCCGTAAAGAACTTCCTATATTCAGCCATAGCTCTCTCACCATTGAATTTTTCTCGCGATCTCAGAGTATGGAAGAGAGAAGTCACAGGATGAGGCGCAATTAGATTGTAATTAAGAATTTAATAAGTTTACAACTAAAAATTAGTAGAAATTTTATAAGTTGTAACCTGACATAAGAAAGTTCTCATGCCCAAGTGAGATCAAACAAAGGTTCATATTTTTCACACTCGTTCCCGTATGTGACATCTAGCCAAAATAAAAACTCTTCTTGATAGTCCAGTGTACGTGTGTGCCTACTCGCCGGGAGATAAATCAAGCCAGCTTTGCTAGTTCTTCTATATGACTGTTTGGCTGAAAAGTATGTGATGTACTGTGTCTTTAGATTGGACCAGTTAACAATACTAACTAGCTGGACTACCCTAGACTGACTCGTACATAACAACTTTAAGTCCTTATCAGACTACCAAACTTAGTGTATCCAGTAGCCACACAACGTGACACTCAGTACTTGCTAAGCAAGATTACTCCTAACAAGGGTAATCCGGGCAAGAAAGGCTAGAACTTCTAGCCTAGAAGCAATTTTGTTGTCGAGGAGAAGAGCGCCTAGGGTAGTACATATGGGGAGCTGAACTATCACTCAGTGCGGTGTGTGTACTCCCACACTGAGTGCGACATCAAAACGCGATTCTCGGAGTGGTTAGGGATGCGGTTTGAAAGGGGTCCCAGATCAGGAGATCTGTATGGTATGTGCGGTGTATGTACACTATCCTCATCGTCATCTCACTCGGACTAGGAGGTCTCTAATACATGATTACAACAATGTAGCACCCGGGAAATCCACTACTAGAAAATCACGTGTTAAATAATATCTTATACATCATCATGGCATCATTGTTGCATACTTTGCCTCAAAACTATTTCTCTTCGATAAACCCTATATTGTTTTCTGCATTACATCTCCTTCTTTATTCAAATTATATTTTATGCCATTTTAAAACGTAAAATTATTTACAAAACATTTATTTAACAAAAGAAAAAGAAACATAAAATATTTTAAATAAAAATAAAAAACCTAGACCTAAACCGGCCAGGCCCAAAAGGCCCAGTTGGTTGAACCCTAATCCCTACCTATCCCTAACCCTAACCCCCCCCCACCACCCAGGACACACATGCCACACGCGCGCGCGAGCGACGCGCACTGCCCAAGTCCCCTAGCGGCACACCGTCCACACACGCACGCAACCCACCCGGTGGACCGGCAAACACAAGCAAGCACGCATGCAACACGCACCACCGACGCAACCCTCGTCCCATCCCCGCTCCCTCACGCGAATTCCTCCCCGGTCCCACGTGCCCCATCGCTCCTCGATTTCCTACCCCGACCGTGTCGTCACTCTCCTTCCTCACCAACCCCGCTGCCTCCCTATCGGTTCCCCCCAAGCTCGTCGCCCTTCCCCCGGGCCGCCTCGTCCTTTAGAACCACCGACCGAGGCCACCCCTCCTCGAGTCGGCCTGCAGAGAGCTCCTCAGCCTCCCATCGCTGCCCTGTGATTCGTTCAGTGATCCCAGGCTGTAACATCCCAAAAATCATGAATTTTCAAAGCATGCATTGCATACATATTGTCATAGCATTTAGGGTTGGCACAAAAAATTTCAAAGTTTAAAATCAAACAAAACCATTTATATGCCCATTTTACTATTTTTGAGGCATGGTTTTGTTCTTATTTTCGAAGGACCAGAGTGTGTTTGAGTGAGCAGATATGTTTGACACCCTTTTGAGTACAAGAATCACTTTACAAAAATCTAGAAAATATTTGAATTCAAACAAGTTTGAAAAAGGTTTCAAAACCATTCCTGAAAAATCAAACAGAAAAAGAAAAGCTAAAATAAAAAAATAAAAACTAGCGCTGCACTTTGAGCCCAACACCAGATCCAACCCATCTAGTCCACCTAGGTCGTTTCCCCCTCTGCCTCTCTCTCACGCGCGCAACCCCTACCCCGCTGGCACTGCCACTAGGCCCTGCGCCAGCTCAGCTCGTCTTCCCCAAACCCCGCACCTAGACCCCGTCGTCACAGCTGTTTCCTCCATCACTGCCACGTTGATTTCAGGCTTAATTACCATTGATTCTCTGCGTAATTCCATCGCCCCTGATGGCTACTTAATACCCACACCGTCGTGGTCATTTCCACCCAAACACCCACGCCCAATCGCCGCCAGGCTGCTCGCAATTGGACTTGCACTGCCGCTGTCCGAGCGCCTCCAACGAGCTATTCCGGTGAGTGTCGTGCTCGCGTCCATACCTCGTTGATGCAATGATGCCCTCTGCTCCTTGCGCACCTACTAACACCACTAGTTCATCTTAAAAACCCCTAGGGTCGGTTTCGAGGCCAAACACGTGAGCACCCGACGCCGTCCTCATCTGCAACGAGCAATCCCGGTAAGATATGACCGCCCCCGACCTCTAGTTCAAACGATGCTGTTCGCCTGGTCCGTGTGCATGTCCTGATGCCTTTGGTTTGCGCTAGGTGGCCCAGGTCTTCGCCTCCGTTGCCGTCTGCATGAGCCCGACGCTTCCCGTAACTCCGACGAGCTCCAGCGACCGCAGCAGCTCGCCCCGTCCAAACCAAGGCCACGTTGAGCTTCCTCGTGACCTTGCGACGCTAGTAAGCATCACCACCGCCCCTAGCCCCTCTCCGAATCGCCGAGCAGACATGATAGACGTCGCAGTAGCCACGCGCGCCGCCCATCCTTGGTCGCTTGATCAAGCACCGTTGGATCTAGATCTAAAGGCGTAGAATAGATCACTTATGTGAACCGGTATCAACAGATCTGGCCGCGTGTTGTCACTTAGATCCAACGACTCATGTTAGCGATCACTTGCTGCATGTTAGGCCAATTAGAAGCGCAGTTCCGAAATTAGATTTAAAATCTGTTTTTTTAATCTATTAGAATTGCAAACTTGTAAAATTTATATCTTTTGTTCTGTTTATCCAAAAAAGCAAATAGTATATCAATGGATTCAGGAAATTAAATCCTACATTACGGTGGGCTTGAATTTGTTTTTTTTCTTGGAAAATTAGGTTTATTTGCAGGATAAAGTATAAACTTAATTTGATTATATAAAATGTTTTGAAAATTGTTTTAAAGTGAAACATGTTTTATTTGAACATTAGAAAGTTCAATTTGTTTTCAGTATTTTTTGGTTTGACTTGTTTAGTGCAGAAATTCATTCCATTGCATTTTTATGCATTTATACATATTTTTTCTTGAATATTTGAATGTGAATTTGGTGCTATCATTTTATGTGTAGATTTTGGTTCTAGTGGTGATTGTGAGTGTGAGGATTGTTGCTACTCCCCCAACTACCAAGGAAAGTGGTGATTCATGTATTTTGTCCTATTATTTTTGACTATGCACTTGTGATATTTTTAGTAGACCTTGCATGGAATTTTTGCTAAGTATAAACTATGCTATGCCTTGGGAAATCCTAGTAGTTGTAGTCTTAGTAGAAATTTCTCTAAGTTAAGATTCTTGTTATGTTATCATGATTAGTCTAGCTAGTAGTAAACAAGGGTGGAATATAATCATGCTATGGAAATTTTGCTAAGTCTTTGACTTATGTCTTGATTAATAAAACAACTAAGTGAATGAATCACCTGGGTGGAATGGTATGATGGTTTGTGTTGAGTGGTTAAACAAGGCCCATGTCTATGGTCTACCTTGTGTATCTCACTTGTGGAAAGCCACCCATGAACAAAGAGATTTGAGATGTTTAGTGTTTAGAAGCTTCTAATGCAACCACATGACATATGGGCTCTACCTTGATCATATAGGTTGCAATAACTTAGCCAGATGGATAGTTGGTGGTAGGATGATAGGATGGAACGCGTCCATGGTGGTCTAAGGGATGGCTTCTGAAAGGTCTCGTCTTGATGCATGTCGAGTCTTGTGGGGAAAGTGCACCACCTCTCGAGAGGGTAAAACCTAAGTACTTAGTCGTGTCCCCGGTAACGGACAATTTGAGCATCAAAGACATTGAAGCTATCAAGGATCTCCTCATCCCAATTTCTAAGTTAAAAAATTGTGGGTGAACAAGGGTAAAGGTACACCAATGCCTATTGGTGGTTCCATGAGAGTTTTTGTTAAACACAAACTTAGTGTTTTCAACTGATAGGAAAAACCTTTTTTGAGCAAAGCAAGTCAAAGCTACACATAGCCAAATTCATATAGAGGTTAGATACTATTATTCTACTAAGGTATCACTTGCCAATACAATTCAAAATGTATTGACCCACTGTGGTTGTAACTTATGATGTTGCAGGTTACTCTGATGGAGATTAGGGTTGTGAGTCTACACTCAACATGCTTGCCTGTGGCACATGACGATGAAGACTTATAGTTATTTACTTTATGTTATGAACTCTTGTACTAGCCTTTGGCTAATGAGTTGTAAAATACTATGTTATCTCTAGAATGACGATGTAATAACGACCTTTGTATACTTTATCTTAAACTGTGGATGCTAGCATTTGATCCAGGGACTAGAATTGCAATCACAGACCTTACCTTATAAAGGTGGGGTCTTATAGATGGTATCAGAGTACTGTGTTGCCTGTAGGATTATGGCCCTAAGTTTGATTAGACTAAGGAAACCACTAAGGAAAAATGCAACTAAATCATAGGGACGTTTACCTTATAAAGGTGGGGTCTTCTAGATGGTATCAGAGTACTGTGTTGCCTGTAGGATTATGGCCCTAAGTTGGATTAGACTAAGGAAACCACTAAGGAAAAATGCAACTCTTTGCAAATTCCACACTTGTCTTTTTCTTCTCGTAAACCTCTTCTAATCTTCTTTCTCATCTCTATTTGTAGATGGACACAATCAACGAAGCCGTCAAGAAGGGACCACTCATGACCATGACTTTAGAATGTGAGACGGAGTTTCCCAAAGAACTCAAAACCCTTATGGTTAGCTTGGGGATACATGGTGATGCCGTGTACAAGAGATTTCCAGTTATGGATGAAGGAGAAGAATATTGGTGGGTGCAACTTCACTTGTACAAAAACAAGGGATACAACCACAAAGAGTCGGGATTCTACATGGTCACCAACTCAGAAATGTATACGACATTCTTTGACTCTGCAAGAAATGCAGCTTGGAATGCTATCAAGGAGCTTGGTGAAAGACTCAAGTGTAGAATGCTCAACACCCAAAATGACCTTAAGGAGGAGAAGAAGTATATCCAAGACTTATAGACCGCCATAAAACGTCTAAGGGAAGATATCATAGACTTAGCATATGAGTGAGAATTGGGACGTACTCCGCTAGTTGGACCACCACACTTGTAATTTCCTTGCAAAAATTTGTCTAAGTTATGTTTGAACCTTAGTACTTGTGGTAGATTTTTGTATGCCATGACTTGTATGTTTTTATTGTGGAATGTATGCTTTTGGCTTTTTGTTTCACTATATTGTTTTTCTCTCTATTGTATTGTTCTAATTTTTCTCTATCTTATGCATTAGATGCCTAGCTTTTTTATCAGCACTTCCGAGGAGTTCAATGGAACTCGTTTTGGTTCACGTATCGTGTAGTTCACTAGTGTGCTTAACCTCCCACTTCCTAGTATTAAGGAACTCCGGCTTACCAAGTTCGAGAGGAAGGATCTTTGGGGCTTTAGAGTCACACAAAGGCCGGGCCTGACTTGAGCCACTCACGGAGGAGATTACCTTCAAGCTGATGCACGATGACAAGGAGAAAGGACTATATGTAGTCATGCAGGAGCTACTCGGACGCCTCTGCGGACGCCACGCCACCGAGGTCAGGGGCCTCTACTTCCACCCGTTCAGGAGACGTGACGAGGAGGGAGAGGCATTGGTGTATGAGGGCGCTGCTAGAGAGACGATAGAGCCAGTTCATCTATACCTCCAGGACCTAGAGGGTCTTATTAGACACCTCGTCACGGATAGGACCAACGTCTCCAGGTTTAGTTGAGAGAGAAGGACAAGCTCTTCGCAGAGCAAGATGATATCGTCAAGGAGATGGAGGCCAGATTCGAGGTCCAGGACAAGAAGTTCAAGAATCAGGAGATGAGGGTTTAGGACAGCAACAAGAAGATCAAGGACACAAGGGCCAAGATAGAGGCCAATGACTTTGAGTTAGAGACTCAGCAGGGAGTGATAGAGAGGCTTTGCTCGCAGTAGAGAGCCCTTCGCACAAAGATTGATGCCTTGACCACCAGCGTGGATGAGTACAAGTCAGCTATGGAGACATCCGGACTTACTCTTGTGGCCGTGGAGGTCGACATGGAGGAGTAGTTTGATTATTCGGCTACCTATTTATCTATCATCTTTTGATTTATTGAGTCGCAATGATCATCCAACATGTGGATGGCTTGCTATTATGTTTACGTTGTTCAAAACTCTATGTTTATCTTGTGATTATTTATTGTGTTTGTTGCTATGTGATGTATTGTGCATGGAATCTATGGGTTATATGTCATTCCTTATCCTTATTGAAACCACAGATGCCTCCCCATCATGCCAATACAAACCCAAACAACAACAACAATAACATCAATCCCGAGATCAAACGTGATGACAGCTCAAACTCAACTCATGCGTATGATGACCCAGTCCATGGCCAATCAAAATCAGAATCAAAACAACAACAACAACAACAACAATCCCAACAACCCGCCAGCCTTTGATATGATTACAAGGTTTTTGAGGTTGAGGCCAGCCAAGTTCTCGGGAACCACTGATCCCATGGTAGCCAATGACTGGCTACACTCTGTGAATAAATACTTGGTCACTATGGGCTGCACCGATGAGGAAAAGGTCAGTTTCGCAGCACATTTGCTTGAAGGACCATCAGCAACATGGTGGGATAACTTTCAGATCACCACTCCTATTGAGGATGTGACATGGGCTATTTTGAGGTAGATTCATACTCATATCTCATCAGGAGTAATGAATTTGAAGAAGAAGGAGTTTCACAATCTAAAACAGCGTCACTGCATTGTGGTGGAGTACATTGAGGAGTTCAACAATCTGGCACGCTATGCGCTGGATGAGGTTGATACTGATGCCAAGAGGAAGAACTTCCTCGAGGGATTGAATGATGAGATGAACCTGCAGTTATTTGTTGCCTATGTCCCAACATATCAATCATTGTGTGACAAGGCCACCATCTTGGAAAGCAATATGAAGTAGGTTGAAAACAGGAAGATGAAGCATCACTTTGACAAGCACAGCTCGGGATGGTCTCACAAGCGTTCTCATGGTGATGATAGTGGAGGTTCTGGGTCCCAAAAGCATGGGAAGTATAACATCCACCACAACAGTAACCGTCTCATGACAACAAGCACCACCGTAGCCATGACAATGATAGATATAAGAACCACAAGAGTGGACACAAGAGCCACCACAATGTGAATGGTAATGGGAGTCAGCCTGCTAAAAGAGATATCAGTCAGGTTGAGTGCTTCAAATGCAAGAAAACTAGGCACTATGCAAATGAATGCCCAGAAAAGAAATTTGAAGGAGCCAACAAGCCCAACCCTTTTCAGAAGGTACAAGTGAGCCACATCAATGTGGAAGAAATATATGAAGAGTCTGATGTTGTGGCTGGTAAGTTCAAGCTTAATTCTTTTCCAGCACCTGTTATTTTTTATACCGACATATCACATTCATTCATATCAAGAGCATTTGTTGATAAAATGAACTTCCAACTGAAACTATTGGGTGTCCTATTAAAGTAATCTCTCCTGGTGGAGAGATGATAGTGAATTTTGGATGTCATGATCTAGTGATAGAATTTGGAAAGTATAAGTTTCCAGTTAGTCTGATAATCCTATATTCCCAAGGATTGAATGTAATTTTGGGCATGGACTGGATGGCTAAGTATGAGGGAGTACTAGATTGTGCCAATTGTACTGTTACACTCACAACCCCGGACAAGAAACGGATTAGGTTCAAGTCTAACTTTGAATCTAAAGGGAGTAAGCTAAATTCTCTTAAGGGGGTTAGCATAGATAGTGTACGAGTTGTGAAAGAATATCCGGATGTGTTTCCGGAGGAATTACCAGGAATGCCACCAGATAGAGATGTGGAGTTTCTGATTGACTTGTTACCAGGATCTGGACCAATAGCAAAGAGACCCTACAAGATGTCAATTGATGAGTGGAAAGAAATCAAGAAACAACTTGGAGAACGATTTGCGTAAAGGATTTATTCAACCAAGTTCTTAGTCTTGGGTGCACCAATTCTGTTTGTTGAGAAGAAGGATAGAAGTCAAAGATTATGCATAGATTACCGTTCACTCAATGAGGTGACTATAAAGAACAAGTACCCTTTGCCTAGAATCAGTGATCTATTTGACCAGCTAGAAGGAGCCCGTGTGTTCTCAATGATCGATCTCCGATCAGGCTACTTTCAGCTAAAGATTAGAGAGCAAGACATACCTAAGACTGCTTTTACCACTAGGTATGGATTGTATGAGTATACCGTGATGGCATTTGGATTGACAAATGCACCAGCTTATTCATGAACATGATGAACAAAGTGTTCATGGAGTTTCTTGACAAGTTTGTTGTCGTATTCATCGATGACATTTTGATCTATTCCAAGAGCAAATAAGAGCATGAAAACATTTACATTTGATACCCGAGAAGCTCAGGGAGCACAAGCTATATGCCAAGTTCAGTAAGTGTGAATTCTGGTTGAATGAAGTTGGATTTCTGGACATATTGTATCGAGATGGTATAGGCATCGATCACGCAAAGGTGTCAGCTGTAACTTTGTGGGAATCTCCCAAGTCAGTTAAGGAAGTTTGTAGTTTCCTAGGCTTGGCAGGATAATATAGAAGGTTCATTGAGAATTTCTCAAAGGTAGCCAAGCTAATGACGGAGTTACTTAAGAAAGATAAGAAGTTTGATTGGACTGAACGATGTGAAATCAATTTCCAACAATTGAAGAAGAGACTTGTATTAGCACAAATCTTATGTCCCATGATTTGGAGAAGGATTTCAAGTTTATTGTGACGCATCACACCAAGGATTAGGTGGAGTTTTGATGCAAAATGGGAAAGTTGTGGCTTATGCCTCAAGACAACTCAAAACTCATGAAGTGAATTATCCTACTCATGATTTGGAGTTAGCCTCTATTGTCCATGCACTCAAAACATGGAGACATTATCTTTTGGGAAAACATTGTGAACTGTTCACGGATCACAAGAGTTTGAAATATATCTTCACTCAGAAGGAAATCAATATGAGAAAAAGAATATGGCTAGAGCTCATCAAGGACTATGACTTGAGTTTTCAATACTATCCCGGTAAATAAAATGTTGAGCGGATGCTTTAAGCCGTAAGGTGTATGTGAATGGCCTTACTAAAGGAGAATTGCGGATGATCTATGTGCTCAAATTCAAAGATCTCAGATTGGAGGTAGTGCTTGAAGGATATCTCATGTCATTAGATGTTCAACCCACATTGTTGGACAAGATCAAAGAAGTTCAAAAGTTGGACAAAGAAATTGAAGAGATTAAAGGTAAAATTAGGAAAGCAAAGTCTAAAGGATTCCATGAAGATGAACAAGGTACCTTGTATATGGAAAGCGATATCACATCCCGCAAGATCCAGAACTTCGGAAGTTAATTTTGCAAGAAGCACACAATTCACCATACTCTATTCATCCGGGTAACACCAAAATGTACATGGATGTGAAGGAAAGATTTTGGTGGAATAATCTCAAGAAGGATATTGCGGAACATATTGCATTGTGTGATGTGTAGTCGAGTAAAAGCGGAACATCAGAAACCGGCAGGATTATTGCAACCACTACCTATTCCTGATTGGAAGTGGGGTAAGATTGGTATGGATTTTATCACCAAACTGCCAAGGACTAGATCCGGATATGATTCTATTTGGGTTGTTGTAGATCGCCTAACTAAAGTGTCTCATTTCATACCTATGAAGACTACCTATACAAGTGCAAAGTTAGCTAGAATCTATATGAACAGGATTGTATGTCTGCATGGAGTACCCCAAGAGTCTTGTGTGCGATAGAGGACCTCGATTCACTTCGCATTTTGGCGACAAGTGCATGACTCATTGGGAACAAGATTGGAGTTCAGCACAGCTTTTCATCCCAGACTGATGGGCAGACAGAAAGGACCAATCAGATTTTGGAGGATATGTTGAGGGCATGTGCCCTAGACTATGGTGCTAGTTGGGATTAAAGTCTTCCTTACGCAGAATTCTCTTGCAATAATAGCTACCAAGCCAGCATTAAGATGGCACCGTTTGAATTTCTCTATGGAAGGAAGTGTACTACGCCATTGCTATGGAGTGGTGTTGGAGAAAGTAATTTGTTCGGACCAGAATTGATCAAGGAGGCTGAAGAGAAAGTCAAATTGGTAAAGGACAGATTGAAGATAGCCCAGCCCCGACAAAAGAGCTACGTAGATCCAAAGCATAGAGAAGTCACCTATGGGGTAGGTGATAGAGCTTATCTTAGAGTCTCACCACTTCGTGGTGTGAAGAGATTTGGAGTCAAAGGAAAATTGGCACCAAAGGTATGTTGGACCATTCAAGATCTTGAGCCGCAAAGGAGAAGTGGCTTATGAGATTGAATTGCCTGAATCACTGCCAGCAGTTCACAATGTGTTTCATGTGAGTCAGTTGAAGAAGTGTCATCCGGAGATGGAATAAACTTCATTGAAGGATACTATACCCTTGGAAGAGGTTCAGTTGGAGAGTGATCTCACCTATGAGGAGAAACCTATCAAAATCCTCGAGACTGCAGAAAGAGTTACTCGTACCAAGACTATCAAATTCTGCAAAGTTCAGTGGAACCACCATTACGGAGAAGAAGCAACTTGGGAAAGAGAAGATGACCTTCGGAAAGATCACCCTCACCTATTTGCTAGCCAATCCGAATCTAGAGGGTGAGATTCATCTTAAGGGGGTTAGATTTGTAACATCCCAAAAATCATGAATTGTAAAAGCATGCATTGCATACATATTGTCATAGCATTTAGGGTTGGCACAAAAAATTTCAAAGTTTTAAATCAAACAAAACCATTTGTATGCCCATTTTACTATTTTTGAGGCATGGTTTTGTTCCTATTTTCAAAGGACCAAAGTGTGTTTGAGTGAACAAATATTTTTGACACCCTTTTGAGTACAAGAATCACTTTACGAAAATCTACAAAAGATTTGAATTCAAACAAGTTTGAAAAAGGTATCAAAACCATTCCTGAAAAATCAAACATAAAAAGAAAAGCTAAAAGAAAAAAATAAAAACTGGCGCTGCACTTTGAGCCCAACACCAGATCCACCCCATCTAGCCCACCTGGGTCATTTCCCCCTCTGCCTCTCTCTCAAGCGTGCAACCCCTACCCCGCTGACACTGCCATCGGCCTGCGCATACGGCTCGTCTTCCCTAAACCCCGCACCGGAGACCCGTCGTCCGCTTCCTCCATGACCGCGTTGATTTCGGGCTTAATTACCATTGATTATCTTTGTAATTACCTTTGCCCTACCGCTACTTAATCCCCACATCGCAGCGGTCATTTCAAACACCCACGCCTAATCGCGCGGGCCATTGCCGCAATTGGACTTGCACCGCCATTGCCCGAAGCGCATCCGAAGCTATTCCGGTGAGTGTCGTGCTCAGCGCCGTCCCACGTTCATGCGATGATGATCCTCTGATCTTGCGCACCTTCTCACACCACTGGTTCATCTTATAACCCCTAGGTCATCGGTTTAAATCGAAACCGTGAGCACCCGCAAATCCTTATCTCCGACGAGCAATCCCGTAAGAATCGACCGCCCCACCTCTATTTCAAACGATGTTGTTACTTTGGTTCTTGTGCACGTCTGATGCCTTTGGTTTGTTCTAGGGTGGCCTTGGGTCGCCTCTCGCGTCACTTACGATCCGGCAAGCTTCGCAACTCGAAGAGCTCTGGCGACCGCAGCAGCTCTCCTCCGTCCGAACAAAGGCCGCGTTGAGCTTCCTCGTGACCTTGTGACGCTGGTAACATCACCACCGCCCCTGGAATCTCCTCACACCTCCATGCAGCACCTCCGCCGCCAGCAGTAGCCACTGGCGCCCATCCTGGTAAGCAGATCAAGCACCATTGGATCTAGATCTAAAGGCGTAGAATAGATCACTTATGCGAACGGTATCAACAGATTTGGCCGTGCGTTGTCACTTAGATCCAACGGCTCGTGTTGGTTCGATCCAATCAAGCACCCACGTGTCCGGAAATTAGATTTAAAATCTGTATTTTGAATCTATTAAAATTGCAAACTTGTAAAATTCATATCTTTTGTTCTATTTATCCTAAAAAATGCAGATAGTATATCAATGGATTCAGAAAATTAAATCCTACATTGTTTTGGGCTTGAATTTGTATTTTCTTTTGGAAAATTCGGTATATTTGCAGAATCAAGTATAGGCTTATTTTGACTATATAAAATGTTTTAAAAATTGTTTTAAAGTGAAACTTGTTTTAGTTGAACATTAGAAAGTTCAATTTGTGTTCAGTATTGTTTGGTTTGACTTGTTTAGTGTGGAAATTCATTCCATTGCATTTTCATGCATTCATACATATTTTTGCTTGAATATTTGAATGTGAATTTGGTGCTATCATTTTATGTGTAGATTTTGGTGCTAGTGGTGATTGTGAGTGTGAGGATTGTAGCTACTCCCCCAACTACCAAGGCAAGTGGTGCTTCATGTATTTTGTCCTATTATTTTTGACTATGCACTAGTGATATTTTGAGTAGACCTTGCATGGAATTTTTGCTAAGTATAAATATGGTATGCCTTGGGAAATCCTAGTAGTTGTAGTCTTAGTAGAAATTTCTCAAAGTTAAGATACTTGTTATGTTATCATGCTTAGTCTAGCTAGTAGCAAACAAGGGTGGAATATAATCATGCTATGGAAATTTTGCTAAGTCTTTGACTTATGTGTAGGGTTCACAGCATAGAAAACAAAAAATTTCCTATAATGGGAACTATGTACCAAGATCTATCTACTAGATACAAATAACAAGGATGTATATCCGTAGAGAACATACCCTTGAAGACCAATAAAGCTTAACGAGTTGAACTCGTGGTTGATGTAGAAAATTTCTTGCCGATCTCAAGATCGAGAGGAAGTCCTAGCGTCGCAAAGCAGCGGCGCATCCGTGCTCGCACACACATACAAGACACCGAGCAACCTACGCCTCCTCGCTCCAGCGATGTAGTGGAAGCACAACCCTTTCTCTCTGAATAGCCAACAGGAACATGTATCTCGCTAGTCCGAGACCATGGGGGATAAATTATAGAGGGGGAGAGAGATCCTTCACGAGGAGGTGTGAGTGAGAGAGGGAGGGGTGCCTTTTATAGGAGAGGGGGAACCCAAGGGGTGGCCGCATGGGGCTGCCCCCTTGCCCTCCCCTCATTCATGTGGCTTGACACTAAACTCACAAAATTCCTTTAAATTCCCTCCACTCAAAATCACTTGCTTGCAAGCTAACCAATGTGATATCACCGAGAGGGCCCAGAGTATATCTATCCTTCATCGAGATGAACAAATTCCACTCTTGATCCACGAGTCTCAACATAACACTTTAGTAGCTTTGAAGCCGTCTTTATAATCACCCAGTTACGGTGTGACGTTTGATGTCAACAAGAAACTCTTCCGGTGTTAGTGATTGGCATTATCTCATGGTCTAAGGATTAGGATCACTTCGTAAGTTGTTTATAGCAATATAAACTCAATGACTTTGATCATAATGCTATACTTCGGATGAATGTTCATCACATCTTTTCAATATTGTTGTGATCTCGTTATTAACAACATCAATGTCTATGATCGAGGAAGCGTGATCATCTTGTTAATCAACGAGCTAGTTTATGAGAGAGGCATAACTAGGAACTTTCTGTTTGTTTATTAAACACACATGTATTAACGTTTCTGTATTAATACAATTATAGCATGCAAAATAAACATCTATCAATACTTGGAATACACATAGTAAAAACTTTATTATTGCCTCTCAGGGCATATTCCCTTCAGTCTCCCACTTGCACTAGAGACAATAATCTAGTTACATAGTGATGAATCTAACACCCATGGAGTTCTGGTGTTGATCATGTTTTGCTCTAGGGAGAGTTTTAGTCAACAAATCTGCTACATTCAGATCTGTATGTACTTTATAAATCTTTATATATCCATCCTTTGACATGCTCGCGGATGGAGTGAAATCAGCGCTTAATATGCTTGGAATGCTTGTGAGACCTTGGCTCTTTGGCATTGGCAATGGTACCATTGTTGTCACAATAGATCACCATTGGGTCCAACGCGTTTGCAACCACACCTAGTTCGGATATGAACTCCTTCATCAATCTGCTTCCGAGCTGCTTCAAGCAGCAACATATTCGCCTCCGTCATTCATCCCGCCACCACGGAGTTGTTTGGAGCTCGCAACTAACCGCTCCGCAATTCATGAGAAATACTTATCCGATTGAGACTTAGAGTCATACGGATCGGTGTCAAAGCTAGCGTCGACATAACACTTAGCGATTCTCTTCTTCACCTCCAGATACAAGAAGCATATCCTTAGTTCTTCGCAAGTACTTAAGGATATTCTTGACCGCTTTCCAGTGTTCCGAACCTGGATCCGATTTTTACCTACTAGTCAAACTAATAGCATGTGCCACATCCGGTCTTGTACATAGCATGGCGTACATTATAGAGCCTATGGCTGAAGCATAGGGGACTTTGTCCATTTTCTCTTTCTTCCGCTTTAGCCGGACTTTGAGTCTTACTCAATGTTGTGCCTTGTGTCATAGGTAAGAACCCCTTCTTACAATCTTCCATTTAAACTTCTTTAAAATCTTATCAAGGTATGTACTTATGATATCCTATTAGGCGCCTAGATCTATCTCTATAGATCTTTATGCCTAATATATATGACGCTTCACCTAGGTCCTTCATTGAAAATTTGCTGTTTAGATAACTTTTAACACTATTTAAAAGATCTATATCATTTCCGATCAATAATATGTCATCCACATATAATATCAGAAATTCCACATTGCTCCCACTCACTTTCTTGTAAATACAAGCTTCTCCTTAATTTTGGATAAATCCAAACTCTTTGATCACCTCATCAAAGCGGAGATTCCAACCGTGATGCTTGCTTCAATCCATAGATGGATCGTTGAAGCTTGCACACCTTGTTAGCATCCTTAGGATCGACAAAACCCTTTGGTTGTATCATATACAACTCTTCTTCAATATTACCATTGAGAAACGCGGTTTTGACATCCATCTGCCATATCTCATAATCGAAATATGCAACAATTGCTAACATAATCCTAACTGATTTTAGCATCGCTACGGAGAGAACGTCATCATAGTCCACTCCTTGAATTTGTGAAACCCCTTACGATAAGATGAGCTTTATAGATGGTTATATTACCATCGATCAGGTTTTCCTTTTGAAAATCCATTTATTCTCCACATCCTTTCTATTGCGAGCTAAGTCCACCAAGTTCCAAACTTGATTTTCATACATGGATTCCATCTAGGATTTCATGGATTCTAACCATTTGTTGGAATCCGGGATTATCATCGCTTCTTCATACGTCGCAGGGTCATCATTTTCATCAACCATGAAATTCATGACAGGATTTCCACATACTTCGGGAGCTGCACGCGCCCCGCTAGACTGCGAGGTTCGGTAGTATTCTCTTTCGGAGTTTCATGATGATTATCATTAGTTCCTTCTTCAACTAGTGAAGCCAACTCGGGCGACTTCCGGCGCCATGCTACTCTCCATACTTTGAAGAGAAGGTTCAATAACCTCTTGAGTTCTACCTTCCGACTACTCACACCTTTCATGAGAAACTCTTTCTCTAGAAAGGATCCATTCTTGGAAACAAAAACCTTGCCCTCGGATCTGTGATAGAAGGAATACCCAATAGTTTCCTTAGGGTATCCTATGAAGATGCATTTTCCGCTTTGGTTCGAGTTTATCCGGTTGAAGTTTCTTCACATAACATCGCATCCCCAAACTTTAAGAATGACAGCTTAGGTTTGTTTCCAAACCATAATTCATAAGGTGTCTTTTCAACGGATTTAGATGGTGCCCGATTTAAAGTGAATGCAGCAGTTTCTAGTGCATAAACCCAAAATGACAACGGCAAGTCCGTTAGAGACATCATAGATTGAACCATATCCAATAAAGTAAGATTAAGACGTTCCGACACCATTTCATTGTGGTGTTAAGCAGTGTGAGTTGTGAAACAATTCCACACTCTTTCGTATGCGTGCTAAACTCTTAACTTAGATACTCACCTCCACGGTCGGACCGTAAAAATTTGATGTAACATCCCTAAAATCATGTTTCAAAACTATGCATATCATCCATGCATCCATGATCATGTAGAGTTTCATTTCAAAAATCAATTCAAAAACAGGAGCATATGAGCTCATTATTTTATGTGATCAAGCATAAATCAACTACCACTTCCCAATGGGAAATTATTTGTTCAAAACCAAACCTTGTTGCTCTTAGAATGTTTTTGCTTGCTTGCTATTGCTTAAACCAAAAATTTGCAAAAAAATGTGAATTTAAAACCATTTTTAAAACTTGATCAAACCAAGTGCAATGTCACTGTTTACTTTATTTGATCAAAAGAACCAAGCTTGTACAGAGATACCACACGTTTTTATGCCCAGAAATATGAATGTTGCACTCTACAAAAATCCTGAAAAGGTTTGAATTCAAATAGCTTTTGAAATCATTTGAATAAGTTCCTGGAAATTCATTCAGAAAAAGAAAAAGAATAGGGAAAAGGAAAAGGGCCAGCGCCAGAATTGTGGCCCATCAGCAGAAGCAGCCCACTAGCCATCCCACCCGGGTTTCCCCCTCTCCCTCTGTTTCTCACCCCGCACGCGTGTACCCACTCGCTGACGACCGGGCCCTCACTGCCGCGTCATCCTTCGTCCTCAATCAACACCGACGACCACCTCGCCGCTGCCGTTTCCCCGCATTGATGCCGCGTGTAGCATCCCAATTGTCTAACAATTGTAATGCTACTTGGTCTAGTAATATAATGGCTACTTCAAATATATAATTGTTGCATCATCATTATATCATGCTCATGTCATCATGCCTCCTTGCATTTGAGCATCATATAAAACCCTTTTTGATTTGGTTCTTATCTCATATGCATTATTAATTGTATTTGCCTCTTGATATTGTATTTGGTTCTTGATATATTGTTTAAATGCCTAAGTTGAGTTGGGGGCATATCTCTTATTAACTCCACCACCCTTTCATTTCACCACCTTATAATTCCACCATCCCACTAAATATGAGCTTTGCACTTTATTTGAGTTTACCTCTAGCTCATGTGGGTTGGGATGGATCCAATTCTTGTCCACATGCTCTCATCTTGGCATCATGTTGTTTTCACATTATTGATATATGAGAGCCACATGGCCACCTTTGCATGCCTTGTGAGTGGACCCCTTTTCCCTAGGTTCCATATGGATTATTATGGAATGAAGCTCATGTTGGAATATTTTTAGGACTATTAATCATCTAGTGGCCCATACACACTAGCATGTCCCATTTGTATTCAAATATGATCATCTCCATTTAATCCACTTGGAACTTTCCTTGTAATTCTTTTGCTTGAGCCTTACTCCACACTTTGGAATGCATAAGAAAATGCCATGTAAATAATCTTGTTTTCACAAAGATAAACATGGTATTAATTAATTATGCATGGCCCATGCAAGTACCCCTTTAGCTTGTCATTTGGTTTTTTATTAGATTTTTAGTGGATCATCTTCCTTCCCTTACCCTCTTTTGCTTGTTTCTTTTGTGTGGTCTTGCCTTACACCAAAAATCCATGTGCTAGATCATGTGTGTCCTTGATCATGTGCTTGATCATCTCACCTCCCTCTTTCTCTCATCTCACCTCTCTCTTAAGCCCTAACCCGAGAACCCCCTCTAGCTAAACCCTAAACCACCCCATCACCCCTCTCGGCCTCTCCTCTCTCTATCTAGCCGGGCCCCACCAGATCAAACCTCACCCAACCACCTACCCCTCTCCAACCCTAGACAAACCCTAGCCCGAGCCTCCCATCTACCCAAACCTAGCTCTGCACCCGGCTCTCTCCTCTCTCTGCTCTCC
Source organism: Avena insularis (assembly GCA_023614405.1). Taxonomy (NCBI): domain Eukaryota; kingdom Viridiplantae; phylum Streptophyta; class Magnoliopsida; order Poales; family Poaceae; genus Avena; species Avena insularis. Next base: position 407,319,062 of record CM042684.1, on the reverse strand, counting down.
CTGCCGAGGTGGCCCCAGCCCAGCCTCAACACACCACCGTCCCACCCGGAAGCCTCCCCTACCTGCCTCCCTGCCTCGTGGCCGAGCACGTGAGGAAGGAGGGAGAAAAGGTGGCCGAGACCACCTTTTCCATCTACCTCGCTCCCCCACGGCACCACCTCCCTCTCCCATCCCAATCTACCACCTCACGACTCCCTCTCGCCTCCCCAGATCTACCAGGACGCCCTCTCTCCTGCCCTCCCTCACCGCCACCTCCCTCTCGCCGGCCACCAGCGGTCTCCACCGCGTCCAGCCGATCCAGCTGTCAAGTCTTGGCCGAGGAGGCACAGAGACCAAGACCAGTCCCCTGCATCGTCCCGTACACGCAGTAGCGGAGGAGAAGCCCCAGACCGCCAGAACCATCGACGCCCGAGCCGAAACCCTAGTTCATCGGTCCGTCTGCATCACCGTCGTCTTGCTGCTCCTCCGCCGATCCGTCCACGCCAACACCCCCACGGTGAGCTCCCTGACCTACCTGACATGGTCCGCTTCGCCATGCTGCCCTAGCCTCGCCGGCCTTTTCGTCGATCACCCTCCGCGCGCCGCCGCTCGTTTGCTGTTTGCTCGCTCCCGCATCGCAGAAGCCCTATCTAGGCCGCGCCGACCCTCCCTGACACCAAGCCCAGGCCACCGCAGTGTCTCCGCCTCCGCGTGCGAGCCCTAGGTCACAGGATCGATCCCCGCCAGCGCTCTTCACCCATCGCTCGGTGCAGAGAGAGAGAGAGAAGAAGTACAGTAGCCGTCGCCACTTTACGCTTAACCCCCTGCACTTTTGTTGCATCAACCCGCACTCCCTCGTGGCCCACTTGTCGACCTCGTGGCGTTTTGCAAAAGGCTCCCCTGCTTTCGCATCAACCCATGATCCCCCACGGGCAGCGTGGCAACCTGAGCCAGCCCAGCGTGTCGGTCGCTGCCGTGGTCCCACCTGTCATCGCTTGGGCTAGATTAGCCACGGTGTAAAATGTTTCCTACTGAGTCGATCGTGAGAGGCCCACCGTCAAATCGGGTCAGGTCATTATCTGAGTAACAAAAGTATTTATGCAGATCTACTTTTAATTCAAATATTTTCAAATTAAATCAAATTCAAATTTAATTCTGTTTTAAATATCTTTTAAAATACAAATCAAATAATACAAATAATATATGTTTTCAAATCAGAAAAATGTGAGGATTTCAAATATGCCCTCAAAATATATTTTGAACACTTTAAAATTCCAAGTTGGTTTAATTACAATAAAATTCCCTTTTGACTTAATAAATTAATAACTTTTGTTTTATAAATCCAAATTTAATAAATAATATGTCTAAAATGATTAGCTCAACGAGACCTTTCCGTTTATGCATTCCATGGTTTGATTTGAAGCATGCATCATATAAATATAATGTGTACAGCAACTAATATGAGTATAAAATGGGGCCAAAACTCAATAAAATGATTCATTCTTGTATTCCACACTCACCCATGCCATGCTACCTTATTGCCATGCAAATTGTGCATCATTCATCATGGCATGAATTGTTTGCTTATCGCATTTATTCATATGCTTACACCTTATTTATGTTGGCCTTGTTTGTTTGGTTCTTCTTGAATAGACCTTTCGGGGGATATATCAAGAGAACCGGAGCACTACCAGATCCATCCATTGCTTCAACTGAGCGCGAGCAAGCACTACCACATGCTTGCATACATATAGTACCTATTGCCTCTTTCTTATTCTTGCATCATTGAGTCGCGATTGCATTAAATGAATCCCAAGTATTGCATAGCCTTTACTTTTAAACCCCACAGCTTGTTCCTCCATCCCATGAGCCATTACTACGGGAGTTGTTTGAGCCATGGTGTAGAAACGGCATGTGTAGGGTATGTGAGTGTCGATGGATAACGAGGTACCTAAACAACTAACCTGAGTAGTAATGGGATAACTAATGAAAGTGGCATCGGTGAGCCATATTAGCTATTTGTTTTTCAGGCTCACTTGTGTCCGTAGGACCCCGAGTACTTGATTCCTGTTCCTTGAATATTCGCGCTATCCACATCCGGGAGCTTATGAACCCCTGAGCAGAGCTTGATTCATTCTTATTTCTTGAGGGCCACAAACTAGTTTGAGGTTTTATTTACTATCTGTGTACTTATGCCATGTTTCTTTGCTTTAATTTAAATTGCGAGTAATGCATCTTTATCTTATTTAGGTCCGTGACCACGTTCTATTTGTATCGACAAACCCAGTCACACTTTCGGGTTCCAGTCATTCTGATCGGCTCCACAAACCTTGAGGCCGTCTCGAGTCGACTAACCGTTGCGGGTAGCTCAATGGGTGGCCCCTAAATATTTCTGAATCTGTGATCGCTTTGTCGTGGCGCCTCGTTGAGTTTTGATTTGGTTTTTCCGAGGCATATCGAGTGTGTGTTGCTATTTGTACCCTATGGTAAACTTCGAAAGCCGTGTCATGGTTATGGGCGACTTGGAGCACAATTTCTGGATCATTGCACAAGCATAACTAAAGTACCGCTTTTAATTTGACTAGACTAGGTACTGACTAGTAAATAGTGCAACACCATGGAATGAATAATAAAACTGCCAACGGATGGGGGTTGTTAAATCCGCTTCCTCGTCGATGGCGAGCTTATGAGGAGGATGGATCTGTTAAGATTACCGTTATAACTGCTATAACTGTTGTTATTAATTCACGGACATCCGTCTATCTCTAGTTAGGCGGATGGTTAGCGAGTATCTCTATAATTGTTAGGGTTTATCTTTTGCTGCAATTGCGTCACCCCAGGTTGTGTCCCCTTTAGAGAGAGAGCATAAAGACTTCTGAGTACCCTAGGGTCTCTACGATAAATTATTGGTTCAGATGAACAGGTACATTAAGATGGATCTTGGGTGGAAGGAGAGGACGATGTGGGCAACGATCATTCGGTGTAGAGATTAGGGAGCCTGAGGGATCCGTGAGATCTGTGGCGGGATGTGCTTATTTATGGGGCATCTTATGCGATTTGCTTCTTATCCGTACTCAGATTTTTGTCTTCGCTTCGCTTGATACTCGATGTTTGATGTATGAGGAGGAATATAAACTATTATATCTATCTAGGATATTTGGATCTTCATGGTATGGCGTTGCTATATTCCTTTCTTCTTTTAGATGGAATGGCTCGATGTACTATTGTATGGTGGCTTGCATACATACTCATTTGTGTATGTAGTTGATCCTTAGCCTTCCGATTACGCCGCCCTTTCTTGTCCCGATGATTGGAAATGGTTGGGACGGGCCGAAAGGTCACTGTGATTTGGGCCCCACACCAGACTATTCTTCAACCATTTTTGCTCATCCAGGCTTGTAACTAGGAGCGTAATTCACCGAGAGTAGTTACGCTTAAATTGCATTGATACTGATTTTCGGCCCCGCTCTGGCTATAAGACCCCCCTCCCTCGCCTCATTTCCCTCACCTAGCAGCGCCACCAGTCGCCTGCTGACTTGCACCACCGCTGTCTTGGGGACTCCGTGAGCCATCACGGTGAGTAGCAGGCGCATGATTTCCTAATTCATGCGAGCTGCTTTGCAATCATCCTCGCATCTTCTCATGCCTCGCTTTCTTCTGAATCGCCTCTAGGCCATCGCCATCGTCCACCTCACAGAGCAATCAAGCTCACCTCGACTCCGGTGGCTAAAATGAGGTGAGCCTCATGTTCCCCTCTGTTTCTGAATAACACGGGCATGTCGCCTGCATCTAGCGCACCAGCACCTGCTGACACTTTTGTTTGGATCCTCGTATTCTAACCCCAGGCGTTCGCCTTCAACTCCGTCGGTGAGCATCCGAGGCCGCCATGGCAACTCCGGCCGAGCTCGTGCTCTTGTGTCCCAAGTGCGCTTCACCCTGCCCGTCCACACGTTGAGAATCCCCACGTTCTCAAGGTCTCGATAAGCACACACACACGACCCCCCTGCCCCTCACGTTTCGCCGGAACATCGTCGGCCTTAACACCACCGCATTAGTTAAGCAGCTGATACCGGTACTGCTCCCGGTTTTTGGTCGAGAGAGATCCACCGGATCTAGATCCGATGGTTGGAGATAGGCAACGTAGCGAAGAATGCAGGCGAGATCACAACCGCATGGAATTAAATAAGTTAGATCAAGCCGCACATTCCGAAGCGTGATCCGGCAAGAAACGGTATGGCTGAAGCAGAGTTTGCCAAGCGGGCATGTGCGTGTACAGGTTTTAGTTTTAAAATTTGAATTGAAGTGATCTCTATTAGTTGTTTGATTTAATTTTAATCAATCTCTTTTGAATGCCACGTCCAAATTTGATAGATTTTTATATCAATGGAATCAGGAGAGAAAGCCCCTTTCCATATATGCAATGTGTTTAATGTTTTGTTTCTGTTAAAATGGTTATTTTATAGAAACATGTAGTATTTGAAACCTATTTTGAAAGTATATTAATTATTTGAGAAATGTTTTAATATTCAAATAAAGGTTGTTTGAAAAGTTTTGAACTTGTTTATGAACCAGTACTTTATGCAACTTGTCTTGTTGAGCATAGGAAATCATCACATATCATATTGCATGCATCCCATATATTTTTTGCTTGTATTTATTTTGTATGTGATTTGGTGCTATCATTTATGTGTAGATTTTGGTGCAAATAGTGATTGTGATTGTGAGGATTGTAGCATTTCTCCAAACTATGAAGGCAAGTGGTGCTTCATGATTTTATCCTTAATGTTTTTCAACTATGCATTAGAAATATTTTGCTAATCTTGCATGGTTATATTTTTGCTTATATATGCTTTATGCTTGGGAAATCCTAGTAGTTGTAGAATTGCTAGAAATTTCTAAGTTAAGATGCTTATCTATGCCATGCTTAGCCTAGCTAGTAAGGAAACCAAGGGTGGCTATATGTTCATGCTAATGAATAAATATTCTTTGGACTCAGTGTTTCTTTGCTTAATAAAAACAACTAAGTGGAATGAATAACTTTTGGGTGGAATGGTTGTGAGAATTGGTTATGTTGGAGTGGTTACACAAGGCCCATTTCCTATGGTTTACCTTTGTGTATCTCACTTTAATGGAAAGCCACCCGGGGAACAAAGGGATTTGAGAGGCCAAATGTTAAGAAGCTTCTAGTGCGACCACTTGGCAATATAAGGCTGCCCTAGATCATATAGGTTGCGATAACTTAGCCATTTTGGACAATTGGTGGTAGTGGGATTGATAGGTTGGGCCGTCCATTTTGGTCTAAGGAAGGCTTGAAAGGTCATCTTGGTGAAAATCAAGTCTTGTGGGGAAAGTGCACAACCACTGCAGTGGAAGAATCTAAGTACTTAGCCATGTCCTTGGTATTGAACTGATTTGAGCATCAAGACATGGAAAGCTATCGAAATCTCCTCATCCCAAATTTCTAAATAAAACTTGTGGTTGAACAAGGTGAAGGACTAATGTCTATTGGTGGTTCCTTGGGAAAAGTTTGACAAAGAAAAAGCGAGTGTTTTTCAACTAATAGGCAAAACTATTTTGAGCAAGCAAGCCTAAGCTACATAGCCAAAATGCATATAGTATTGATCCACCAATAATATACTAAGGTATCCTTGCCCAATACTATTCCAATGTATTGACCCCTTTGTGCATTTGTAACTTGTGATGTTCTGCGGGATATTCGATGATGATTAGGAGTCATGAGTCTACCTCCATGGCAACACCTGTGGCACATGAAGATGAAGACTTATTTAATATTTACTTGTTAAGCTCTTGTCACCCAGAGCTGTGGCCATGTGGAGTTATAAAGACTATATGTTTTCTCTGGAATGGTATATGTGACCTTTGTTTACGTACTTCATCTTAAGCCCATGGATACTAGCATTGATCGAGGACTAGCATTGCAATGCAGGATCCTTTCCCTTTACAAGGAGGTCTTACAGATGGTATCGAGTAACTGTGTTGCCTCTGGATTATGACCTAAGTTGGAAACCACTAAGGAAATTTTTTCAACAACTTCCACACTTGTCTTTTCTTCTGTAAACTTTTTCTAATCTTCTTTCTCATCTCTATTTGTGTAGATGAACTCCATCAAAAACCGTGAAGAAGGGACCACTCATGACTATGACTTTGGAATGTGAGGCGAGAGTTCCCCAAGTCTCTCAGGGGACCTCATGGTTTGCCATGGGAATGCCTTGAATTGCAGCTGTGTACAAAGCTTTCACATGATGGATGAAGGGAGTTGAGTCTAGTGGGTGGAACTTCACTTGTATAAAAACAGGAAGACAGCTTCACAAAAGGACTCAGGATCTGCATGCCAACACAATGATGCACACCACATTTCTTTGATTCAGCAGAGATCTGACTTAGCAAGGGCCATCAAGAACTTGGTGATAGAATCAAGTCTTGAGTCTTAACACTCAGAATGATCTTAGGAAGAAAATGCCATGCACAGAGCTAGGAAGGCTACCAATAAAAATTTAAGGAAAGACATCATAGACTTAGCGTGGAGTCATGTAGTCAAGACAAACAGATTGCCTCTAGAGATGCCTTGTTAGCCAACTTGGCAAGTGAGATGGGATTGTGGCGTGCCCGTTAGTTGGACCACCACACTTATCATTTTATTTTCCAAATGTTGTTTAAAATAAGTTGAACCTTGGTTGTTGTAATGGATCCATGTATGCCATGACTTGTGTGTTTTGATTTCCAAAGTTATGCATGTGATGCCTTGTCTTGTGACTTGTCTTAAATTGTGTTGATTCTAACTTTTCTATCTTATAAATAGATGCCTAATGTTACTATCAGACGGATGGAAGAGTTCAAGGGAACTCGTTTTGTCCTTGTATTATTGAGCTCACTAGTTTGCTCAATCTCCCTCCTACCATCATGGTGCTTCCCTCACCAAGTTTGAGAGGAAAGACCTTTGGGGCTTCAAGGTTAATCAGCGGACGCCTTGAGGAGCCTACCACGGAGGCTATCATCTTCAAGCTCATGCATGATGACAAGGAGAGAGGCCTAGAGGTAGTCATGCAGGACTTGATTGGACGTCTGTTAGGGAGACACTCTCCTCAGGTTAGAGGTACTCACTTCCACACCTTGAGGCGTGATGAGGATGGTGAGGCCATTGACTTGAGGAATACTTGAGGGAGACAGCGAGCCGATTCGTCTATACCTCCGGGACTTAGAGGTTCTTCTTAGGCACTGGACACGATGGGACCAACGTCATGCTAGCAATGGCCAGAACTCAGTGCAACCGTGAGAAGGACAAGCTCTTCGTGAACAAGATGAGATAGTCAAGGAGATGGAGGCCAAGTTGAGAGTCGGAGAAAGTTCAAGAGTCAAGAGAAGCGAGTCAAGATAGGAACAAGAGGATTGAGACATGACTATAGAACTGGAGGCCAAGGACTTGAGCTCGAGCATCGGCAGTGATTGAGAGGCTTCGTTCTCGGAAGAGGGCTCTCAAAGCCAAAGTAAACCTTGACCACCAATGTCGAGGAATACAAGACCGCTATGGAGAATGCATGTCTTACATTTGTTGAGGAGGAGGTTGATGCGAGTAGTGATGACTACTCATTTATCATTTATTTATCATGCTTTTTATTAGTCGCAATGACCATCCAACATGTGGATGGCTTGCTATTAGTGTGTTTACTTTGCAAACTTGTTATCTTGTGTTGAACTTTTATTATTGATGCATGTTTGGTGATTGTTTATGTGATGTATTGTGCATGTTAGCATCTATGGGTATCTCATTCTTATCTCTATTGAACAAACCAGATGCCTCCCGTCGTGCCAATCCCAACCCAACAACAATATCACCCCCGAGATGCAGCAAATGATGACAACCCAGACTCGATTGATGCATATGATGACTATGTTCATCGAGAATCAGAACAACAACAACAACAACAATAACAACAACAACCACCAGGTTTGACATGCTTACCGGGTTCTTGAGATTGAGGCCAGCAAAGTTCTCGAGGAACAACTGATCCTATGGTGGCCAATGATTGGCTACGCTCGTGAACAAGGACTTGGTAACAGTTGGCTGATCTTGATGAAGAGAAAGTCAGATTTGCAGCTCACTTGTTGGAAGGACCAGCTACTTGGTGGGATAACTTTGATCACCACTCCCATTGAAATGTGACATGGGCTATCTTTGAAGATGGTTTCCGTGCTCACATCTCATCCGGTGATGAGTTTGAAGAAGAAAGAGTTCCATAACTTTGAAGCACGCCACCACGTGGCTGAATATATTGAAGAGTTCAACAATCGGCGTGATATGCACGGATGAAGTTGACACGATGCTAAGAGGAAGGAAAAGTTCCTTGAAGGGTTGAATGATGAAATGAACCTGCAGTTAGTGTTCCCACATACCCGGTCTCTTTGTGACAAGGCTGCTATTTTGGAGAACAAGATGAAGCAAGTTGAAAGTAGGAAGAAAGCACTCTAACAAGCACAGCTGGGATCGTCTCTGGCGTTCCCATTATGATGATAGTGGGAGTTCGGATCCCACAAGCATGGGAAATTCAACAAGCACCACAACCACAACCGTCATCATGACAACAAGCATCACCGTAGTCATGACAATGACAAGTACAAGAATCACAAGGGTGGATATAAGAGCCACCACAATGGTAGGTGGAAGTGGCGGTGGAAGCCACTGTCGAAGGATCTTAGTCGGGTTGAGTGTTTCAAGAGCAAGAAGATGGGGCATTATGCAAATGAATGCCCAGAAAAGAAAGTTGAAGGACCCAACAAGCCCAACCCTTTTCGGAAGGGACAAGTGAACCACATCAATGTGTGGAGAAATCTATGAGGAGCCGGATCTTGTTCTTTGGTAAGTTCAAACTCAATTCTATTCCAACACTTGTTCTCTTTGATCTTGGTGCATCATCGCATTCATTCATATCAAAAGCATTTGTTGATAGAAATGGGTTTCAATAAACATTGGGTGTCCAATAAAAGTTAGTTCTCGGTGGAGATATGATAGTAAGTCTTGGATCTGATCTAGTGATAGAGTTTGGAAAGCATAAGTTTCGTGGTCGATAATCCTAGATTCCCAAGGATTGGATGTAATATTGGGAATGGATTGGATGGCTAAGTATGAAGGAGTATTAGATTGTGCTAATCGTCTTTGTTGCACTCACAACCCCGGAAAAAAGCGGATTAGATTCAAGTCTAACTTTGAATCAAAAGGGTAAGCTAAATTCTCTTAAGGGGTTAGCATGAGCGATTGTGAGTGAATATCCGGATGTGTTTCGGAAGAATTGCAGAATGCCACTAGATAGAGATGGAGTTTCTTATTGATTTGCTACCGGGATCTGGACCAATAGCAAAAGACCATACAAGATGTCGATTGATGAGTTGAAAGAACTCAAGAAAGCAACTTGGAGAAACGATTGCTAAAGGTTTATCCAACCAAGTTCTCATCTTGGGAGCACCAGTTTTGTTTGTGGAAAAGAAAGATAGAAGTCAAAGGTTATGCATAGATTATCGTTCACTCAATGAGGTGACTATCAAGAACAAATACCCTTTGCCTAGAATCAATGACTTGTTTGATCAGTTAGAAGGAGCTTGTGTGTTCTCAAAGATTGATCTTTGGTCAGGTTATTTCCAACTCAAGATAAGGGAACAAGACATACCTAAGACAGCTTTCACCACAAGGTATGGATTGTATGAGTATACCGTGATGCCATTTGGTTTGACCAATGCACCAGCATACTTCATGAATATGATGAACAAAGGTGTTCATGGAATTCCTTGATAAGTTTGTTGTCGTTTCATCGATGACATTTTAATCTACTCCAAGAGCAAGAAGAGCATGAAGGACATCTACGTTTGATACTTGAGAAGCTTAGAGCATAAAATGTATGCCAAATTCAGCAAATGTGAGTTTTGGTTGAATGAAGTTGGATTTCTTGGACACATATGTGTCGAGGAGATGGAATGTAGCATTGATCCTGCTAAAGTTTCATGTATCTGAATGGGAATCACCTAAGTCGGTGAAAGAACTTCGTAGTTTCCTTGGCTTGGCAGGTTACTACAGAAGGTTCATAGAAAATTTCTCCAAGGTAGCAAAACCTATGACAGAATTGCTAAAGAAAGACAAGAAATTTGCTTGGTCAGAAGGTTGTGAACTCAGCTTTCAAGAATTGAAGAAGAGACTAGTGACAGCACCGGTCTTATGTTTGCAGATTTGGAGAAGGATTTCCAAGTGTATTGCGATGCATCTCATCATGGATTAGGTGCAGTACTTATGCAAGAAGGGAAAGTTGTGTCTTATGCCTCGAGACAACTCAAAACTCATGAAGTAAACTACCCTACTCATGATTTAGAGTTAGCCTCTGTCCATGCACTCAAAACATGGAGACACTATCTTTTGGGAAAGCGATGTGAAGTGTTCACAGATCACAAAAGTTTGAAGTATATCTTCACACAGAAAGAAATTAATATGAGACAAAGAAGATGGCTAGAACTCATCAAGTACTATGACTTGAGTTTGCAATACCATCTGGTAAAGCAAATGTTGTAGCGGATGCTCTAAGCGTAAGGTTTTGTGAATAGCCTTACTAAGGGAGAATTGCCAGATGATCTGTGTGCCCAATTTAGAGACCTCAGATTGGAGATTGTGCCTGAAGGACATCTCATGACCTTGGATGTTCAACCTACTTTGTTGGACAAGATCAAAGAAGCCCAGAAGACTGATAAGGAAATTGAAGAGATTAAGGAAAATATTGGCAAAGGAAAAGCCAAAGGATTCCATGAAGACATGGTACTTTATGGCATGGAAAAGCGTGTCATGTTCCACAAGATCCGGAGCTTCGGAAACTGATTTTACAAGAAGCACACAACTCACCATATTCCATTCATCCGGGTAACACCAAAATGTACATGGATATGAAGGAAAGATTTTGGTGGAATAATCTCAAGAAGGACATCACCGAACATATTGCTTTGTGTGATGTATGCAGTAGAGTGAAAGCGGAACATCAGAAACCAGCAGGATTGCTTACAACCACTACCTATTCCTGATTGGAAGTGGGACAAGATTGGTATGGATTTCATTGATTACCAAGGACCAGGTCAGGATATGATTCTATTTGGGTAGTAGTGGATCGCCTAACTAAAGTGGCTCATTTCATACCCGTGAAGACAACTTATACAAGTGCTAAGTTAGCCAAGATCTATATGAGCGAATTGTTTGTCTACATGGAGTACCAAGAGTATTGTGTCGATAGAGGAACTCAATTCACTTCTCATTTTGGAAAACTACATGAGTCATTGGGAGCGAGGTTGGAATTCAACCGCATTTCATCCTCAAACTGATGGACAACAGAGGACTAATCAGATTCTTGAAGATATGTTGAGAGCATGTGCTCTAGACTATGGAGCCAGTTGGGATGAAAGTCGCCTTACATAGAATTCTTCTTATACAACAACTATCAAGCCAGTATTGAGATGGCACCATTTGAGTTTCTATGGAGAAAGTACCACCCATTGCTATGGAATGGTGTGGGAGAAAGAAGTTTGTTGGACCAGAACTTATCAAAAGAAAGAAAAGTCAAGATGGTTAAGGATAGGTTGAAGATAGCACAGTCCCGACAAAAAGCTACGCAGATCCTAAGCGTGAAGTCACCTATGAAGTAGGTGATAGAGCTTATCTTAGAGTGTCACCACTTGTGGAGTGAAAGGATTTGGTGTCAAAGGTAAATTGGCCCCAAGATATGTTGGACCATTCAAGATTCTGAGTCGTAAAGGAGAAGTTGCTTATGAGATTGAATTGCGGAGTCTTTGTCGCGTTCATAATGTGTTTCATGTGAGTCGACTTAAGAAATGTCATCCGAAATGGAAGAGACTTCTTTGAAGGATACTATACCTTTGGAAGAGGTTCAATTGGAAGTGATCTCACTTGAGGAGAAACCTATCAAGATTCTTGAATGAAAGAGTTACTCGGACTAAGACCATCAAGTTCGCAAAGTTCAATGGAACCACCATTCGAAGAGGAAGCAACATGGGAAGAGAAGATGATCTTGGAAGACCACCCTCACCTATTTGCTAGCCAATCCGAATCTCGAGGAGAGATTCACCTTAAGGGGTTAGATTTGTAACATCCCTAAAATCATGTTTCAAAACTCATGCATATCATCCATGCATCCATGATCATGTAGATTTCATTTCAAAATCAATTCAAAAAGCAGGAGCATATGAGCTCATTATTTTATGTGATCAAGCATAAATCAACTACCACTTCCCAATGGGAAATTATTTGTTCAAAACCAAACCTTGTTGCTCTTAGAATGTTTTTGCTTGCTTGCTATTGCTTAAACCAAAAATTTGTAAAACAAATGAATTTAAAACCATTTTTAAAACTTGATCAAACCAAGTGCTGTATCACTTTATTTATTTTTCAAAAGAACCAAGCTTGGAGAGACCACATGTTTTTATGACCAATATGAATGTTTCTCTACAAAAATCCTGAAAGGTTTGAATTCAAATAGATTTTGAAATCATTTGAAAAGGTTCCTGAAATTCATTCAAAAGAAAAAGAAAAAGAATAGGAAAGGAAAGGCCAGCCAACAATTGCCCATCAGCCCGAGCCCACTAGCCACCCCACCCGGGTTCCCCCTCTCCCTCTGTTTCTCACCCGCGTACCCCACTACATGGCCCAGCAGCCCGCGCGTCATCCTTCGTCCTCAATCAACACCGCGACCACCTCTGCCGTTTCCCTGATGGCTTAAATTGCATTGATCTGACGGTGATTTCCGCCCCCATGCTATAGAACCCCTCCCTCGCTCATTTCCCCCACCTCTGAGCCCAGCGCCACCAGGTGCCCGCAATTTGACTTGCACCGCTGCTGTACCGGGACTCCGGCGAGCCATCCCGAGTGAGCACGCGCCCCTTTCTCGTTCATGCGAGCTGCTTTGCAATCATCCTGCGCATCTTCTCATGCCTCTTTGGTTCATCCTAGACCGCCATCATCCACCTCTGCGCAAGCTCACCTCGACTCGGCACTAAATTTGGTGAGCCTCGTGTTCCCCTCTGTCGAATCACGGGCATGTTACTTTGCATCTAGTGCACCTGACACTTTTTGTTTGGATCCTCGTGCCCCGAGCGTAGCGCCTTCGACTCCACCGGTGAGCGCCGCCGGCAACTGGCTCGTTGGTGTCCGTCGCGTTGAGCATCCCCATGTTCTGGTCTCGTAGCAGAAATTTAGATCTATTAGTTGTTTGATTTTGTTTTAATCATAACTTTTGATTCCACGTCCAAATTTGATAAATTTTATATCAATGGAATCAGGAGAAAGCCCTTTCCATATATGCAATGTGTTTAATGTTTTGTTTCTGTTAAAATGGTTATTTTACAGAAACATGTGTAGGCCTATTTTGAGTATATTAATTATTTGAGAAATGTTTTAATATTCAAATAAAGGTTGTTTGGCAAGTTTTGAACTTGTTTATGAACCAGTACTATGCACTTGTCTTGTTGAGTAGAAAATCATCACATATCATATTGCATGCATCCATATATTTTTGCTTGTATTTATTTTGTATGTGATTTGGTGCTATCATTTTATGTGTAGATTTTGGTGCAAATAGTGATTGTGATTGTGAGGATTAGCTACTCTCCAAACTACCAAGGCAAGTGGTGCTTCATGATTTTATCCCTATGTTTTCAACTATGCATTAGAAATATTTTGCTAGTCTTGCATGGTTATATTTTGCTTATATGCTATGCTCGGGAAATCCTAGTAGTTGTAGAATTGCTAGAAATTTCTAAGTTAAGATGCTTATCTATGCCATGCTTAGCCTAGCTAGTAGCAACCAAGGGTGGTATATTCATGCTATGAATAAATATTTCTAAGTCTTTGGACTATGTTTTAATAAAACAACTAAGTGAATGAAACACCGGTGGAATGGAAGAATGGTTATGTTGAGTGGTTACACAAGGCCCATTTCTATGGTTTACCTTGTGTATCTCACTTGTGGAAAGCCACCCAGGAACAAAGGGATTTGAGGCCAAATGTTAAGAAGCTTCTAGTGGCAGCCACTTGGCAATATGGGCTCTGCACGGATCATATAGGTTGCAATAACTTAGCCATTTGGACAGTTGGTGGTAGTGGGATGATAGGTTGGAGCGTCCATTTGGTCTAAGGGAAGGCTTCGAAGGTCTGTCTTGGTGAAAATCAAGTCTTGTGGGAAAGTGCACATCACCAGATGGAAGAATCTAAGTACTTAGCCATGTCCCTGGTATTGGACAATTTGAGCATCAAGACATGGAAGCTATCAGGAATCTCCTCATCCCAATTTCTAAGTAAAACTTGTGGTTGAACAAGGGTGAAGGACCCCAATGTCTATTGGTGGTTCCTTGGGAAAAGTTTGACAAAGAAAAACTTAGTGTTTTCAACTAATAGGCAAAACCTATTTTGAGCAAAGCAAGCCTAAGCTACACTTAGCCAAAATGCATATAGTATTAGTCCACCAATAATATACTAAGGTATCACTTGCCAATACTATTCCAATGTATTGACCCACTGTGGTTGTAACTTGTGATGTTGTAGGATATTCTGATGATTAGGAGTCATGAGTCTACACTCAACATGCTTGCAGTGGCACATGAAGATGAAGACTTATTTATATACTTATTTAAACTCTTGTACTAGGCCTGTGGCCATGGATTTGTAAAGACTATGTTGTCTATGGAATGATTGTAATAATTACCTTTGTTACTATCTACTTCATCTTAAACTATGGATGCTAGAATTGATCCAGGGACTAGCATTGCAATCACAGGGATCCTTTCCTTTACAAAGGAGGGATCTTACATTTGATCTTTCTATTACGATAATTTTCCACTTCATTCTGAAATTCCTTGAACTTTTCAAATGTTTCAGACTTGTGTTTCATCAAGTAGATATAACCGTATCTACTCAAATCATCCGTGAAAGTAAAAAAATAACAATATCCACCTACACTCATTGGACCACATACATCGTGTATGATTTCCAATAACTTTGTCATGCCGTTCCATTGAACCAAAGCAGCGTTCTAGTCATCTTGCCCATAAGGCATGGCTCACATGTATCAAATGATTCAAAATCAAGTGATTCCAAAAGTCCATCCGAATGGAGCTTCTTCATGCTTTTAACGCCAATATGACCTAGGCAGCGTTACATATATCGGATATATCATCATTTAGTTTAATCCTTTTAGCATCAACATTATGAATATGTGTAACATTATTATCGAGATCCAAAGAAATAAACCATTCATCATCGGTGCATGACCATAAAAGATTTCATTCATATAAATAGAACAACCATTGTTCTCGGAATTTAAATGAATAACCACTTAGCATCAAACACGATCCGGATACAATGTTCATGCTTAGTGCGGCACCGGATAACAATTCTTCAAGTTTATTACTAATCCCGGCGGCAAGCAAATGGAGAGGCAGCGTTGACGGTGATCACATCAAT
Organism: Avena insularis; assembly: GCA_023614405.1. NCBI lineage: Eukaryota > Viridiplantae > Streptophyta > Magnoliopsida > Poales > Poaceae > Avena > Avena insularis. Next base: position 407,303,569 of record CM042684.1, on the reverse strand, counting down.
GCTTGATCCATTGCGAACACATCTTGACCTCACCTTGCTAGCGGTCACTTGTTATGCCCCTGATTCGAGTTACAAATATTAGCAACTGAGCCGGTATCAAATACCGGGTACTACTGCGAGCACTAGTCAAGTACACATCAATAACATGTATATCATATATACCTTTGTTTGCCTTGCCTTCTTGTCTGCCAAATACTTGGGGCATTCTTCCATGGCCACCCCTTACAATAGTAGCACTTTCGGTATCAGACTTAGGGGGCCAATTCGGGGTTTCTTTTCAGGCACGCAACAGCAGCCACTTCCTTATTTTCCTTCTTATCTTTCTTGAAACTAGTGTTCTTATTGATCATCAACACTTGATGTTCCTTTTGATCTCCACTTACTGCAGTTTTAAGCATTGATAGAAGCTGGAAGACTTCTTCATGCCTTGCATATTATAGTTCATCACAAAGCTCTTATAGCTAGGTGGCGAGCAGAACATGATGGATGCCTAAGTCAATGGGAATCGATGTTTCCCAAGGACACAAGCTTATCTACATGCTCACTAACAGTTGTGCTCTTCCATCATGCAGCTAAAGAACTTTTACGAGCATTGTAGCTCTCTACAGCGCATGTGTGTGAAAATCATTTTCAACTCACCCATTGTATCAAAAGCATTGCCGTTTTTGAAATGCTTTGAAGTTAAACTCTAGTCCATCAATATGCCGCAATGAACTAAGTTGTGGTCCTCTGACGAGTCTGATAGACATTCTTCTCCTCGTCGAGGGCATCCTCAAAAGGTGGGGGGCATAGCCGCTTCTAGCACATATTGCTTTTTGTGCGTGAGAGAGTAGAATCCTCAAATTCATGGCCCATTCGGTAAAGTTGCTACCGTTAGTTGCAAGTTTCTCTTTCTCCATGAACACATTGAAATTAAAAGTAGGTGGTGCCATCTACAACAGAATTTGTAAAGTTTAGACTAAGTTTATGATAGATTGAGTTCAACTAATCCACATTACGAATGAACTCCCACTCAAAAATGACATCCCTCGTGCCTTTTGGTGATTACATGAACCAAATCCACTACACCAAGTCCGATCATCATGTGAGTCGGTGTAGCTTCAAAGCGAGCATCAAATGGGCATCATATATACTATATGACTCATGCTTAACCTTTTCGGTCCGTGTTAAGGCCATGTCAGACATGCTAGGCTGCCAAGTTAGAACTTAGTATTGCGTGTGTAACTATCTTACACTCGATATATGGTGGATCCAAGAACACCCGATCATCACATGATGTCTTGGAAGCGGCGAAAACATAATCGGTGCATACTAAAGGAAGAACACATTCTTATCTTGATATTTAAATGAGGGATCATCTTATTATGCGCTAAACAAGCAATATAAGATGCTATCAAACATCACATGTTTATTAGTGAAATGATATGGTTCCCATATGATCTCTATCATGTGCACACTATCATACCTTTATGTATAAGCCAAGGTCTATGGAACTTACGCTATGTGTGTTGTAAGAGTATCATCTCATACTTCTACTTACAACATCACCATATCATAACACTAGCCCAACAATCTAAACTAGGCGCCTCTAATTTATCCATTGCAAGTTTACGTGGCTTAGGGCTTTCGAAGATAGAACCGTTCTTACCTACGAACATGAACCACAACAAGGATAACCAAATTGTTGACAACTCGTTGCAAAATAGATATTGACTATAGTAGGAGAGCAGAGACACCCGCTAGCCACTTATGCAAACTAGTTGCATGTCAAGCGTGGAACATGTCTCAGAGGACATGTAAAGTTTGTCCGCCACTTCATCCCACTATGCCACCAATATCCAAAATTACAACTAAGGAGAAACAACATGATCATCATCACCCACATACTCATATGTGTATTACCCATGTAAAGCATCTACACATAGATCCAGCTCGATACCCTTTGTAGGGTTAGCATAGAAAACAAAAATTTCTGATGGGAACTATGTACCAAGATCTATCTACTAGATACAAACAACGGGCGGATGTATATCCATAGAGAACATACCCATGAAGACCGACAAAGCTTAACGAGTTGAACTCGTGGTTGATGTAGACGATCTCTTGCTAATCTCAAGATCGAGAGGAAGTCCTAAGCGCCAAAAGCAACGCATCCTTGCTTTCGCACACACGTACAAGACAAGCAACCTCCGCCTCCTCGCTCCAGCGATGCAGCGGAAGCACAACCCTTTCTTGCGAATAGCCACAGAACATGTATCTCGCTAGTCGAGACCATGGGGATAAATTCTAGAGGGAGAGATCCTTCACGAGGAGGTGTGAGTGAGAAGAGGAGGGGTTCCTTTTATAGGAGGAGGGAACCCCAAGGGGTGGCAGCATGGGGCTGCCCTTGCCCTCCCTCATTCATGTGGGTGGACACTCCACTCACAAAATTCCTTCAATTCCCTCCACTCAAAAATCCCACTCAAAATTGCTTAAATTTCCACCAAATTTAATGCAAACTCTCATTAAATAAAACTCTTTTATTTATTCAGAATTTTATCAATTACTTTAATGACAAACATTCATATAACCTTGCTAGAATTCCATTTCACATGCAAAACACTTTCGGCAATTTCACCCGAAAACCTGTTTCGGTATCTAGTGAAATAAATTCCTGCGCTTATTATTCTTTCCGGCATGAAACATTTGCTCCAACTGGATGTCAGTGTCCCTTAAGTGTGTAACCCTACGGTTCATGAATAATGCGGACATGATCGAGACCCTTCTCCGATCAATAATCGTAGCGGGACACGGAGATCCATCTTGACTCCACACATTCAACGATGACTTTCTGTGATCGTCAGAACCTTTTATGCTTGTATCTTAATCCCTTTGTTTCACGATATATTACATGTCCAAGATCCAATCATCGGTATCTCCATACCTAGTTTGATCTCGTTACTGACATGCACTCTTTTCTTGTTCCTGTGATATAACATTCTAGTGATCAAATCACTTGCTTGCAAGCTAACCAATGTGATATCACCGAGAGGGCCCAGAGTATATCTATCCATCATCGGGATGAACAAATTCCTCTTGATCCATGAGTCAACATAACACTTTAGTAGCTTTGAATCCATCTTTATAATCACCTAGTTACGGTGGCGTTTGATGTCAACAAGAAACTCTTCGGTGTTAGTGATTGGCATGATCTCATGGTCTAAGGATTAGGATCACTTGTAAGTTGTTTATAGCAATATAAACTCAATGACTTTGATCGTAATGCTATACTTGGATGAATGTTCATCACATCATTACACTAATGTTGTGATCTCGTTATTAACAACATCCAATGTCTATGATCGAAACCTTGATCATCTTGTTAATCAACGAGCTAGTTTATGAGAGGCATAACTAGGAACTTTCATTTGTTTATTAAACACACATGTATTAATGTTCCTATTAATAAAATTATATCATGCAAAATAAACATCTATCATATACTTGGAATACACATAATAAACACTTTATTATTGCCTCTTAGGGCATATTCCCTTCATTATGTTTTGATTAATAAAACAACTAAGTGAATGAATCACTTGGGTGGAACGGTATGATGGTTTGTGTTGAGTGGTTACACAAGGCCCATGTTTATGGTCTACCTTGTGTATCTCACTTGTGGAAAGCCACCCAGGAACAAAGGGATTTGAGATGTTTAGTGTTTAGAAGCTTCTAGTGCAACCACATGGCATATGGGCTCTTGATCATATAGGTTGCAATAAGTTAGCCAGATGGACAGTTGGTGGTAGGGTGATAGGATGGAACGCGTCCATGGTGGTCTAAGAAAGGCTTCTGAAAGGTCTCGTTTCAATGCATGTCGAGTCTTGTGGGGAAAGTGCACCACCTCTCGAGAGGGTAAAACCTAAGTACTTAGCCGTGTCCCCAGCAACGGACAATTTGAGCATCAAAGACATTGAAGCTATCAAGGATGTCCTCATCCCAATTTCTAGGTTAAAAACTTGTGGGTGAACAAGGGTAAAGGTACACCAATGTCTATTGGTGGTTCCTTGGGAGTTTTTGTTAAACAAAAACTTAGTTATTTCAACTGATAGGAAAAACCTATTTTGAGCAAAGCAAGCCTGAGCTACACTTAGCCAAATTCATATAGAGGTTAGATACTATTATTCTAGTAAGGTATAACTTGCCAATACAATTCCGAATGTATTGACCCACTGTGGCTGTAACTTATGATGTTGCAGGTTACTCTGATGGTGATTAGGGTTGTTTGTCTACACTCAACATGCTTGCCTGTGGCACATGAAGATGAAGACTTATAGTTATTTACTTTATGTTATGAAATCTTGTACTAGCCTTTGGATAATGAGTTGTAAAAGACTATGTTATCTCTAGAATTACGATGTAATAATGACCTTTGTATCTGTGTACTTCATCTTAAACTGTGGATGCTAGCATTTGATCCAGGGACTAGCATTTAAATCACAGGGACCTTTACCTTATAAATGTGGGGTCTTACATCGGACCTCCCCGAGCCAGGCTCTCCTCCTGCCCTGCACCGTTGCGGCCCTCGCACCCGACCCCACCCCCTGCTGACGCGTGGCGCCCCGCGGCCGCAAGCCTCCTCCTCTCGAGCACTGCGAGGTCGTGACCGCCCCTGCCGCTCTTCACGAAGCCCGCCTACCGTCTGTTTCTAGGCGAGAGACGCCCTTGTCATTTCCACACCGACCGTGCTCTCTCAGTGCAGTGCTCCACCGGCCCGGCGCCTCTCTGTCCTTGGAGTGTACGCTGCATGCGATAAGGTTTGCTTTGCGCCGTATCCTCCTAGATATGTCGCTGCTCCCTCTATATGGTGTTCACAGTGGTGTATGGTGATGATTTAGTGGATAGGTCCACCATGTTCTGCTGATGTTGCCGCTGGATGGCGATTCTGGCTTGGTTTGACAAGTTCTATGTTGATGATGCGTTCACTTCATCGCAGAGGCCGAAAACCCCAATTACTCCATCCTGGAACCCGGAAGCGATGGTGACGATACGACAAGTACCCCCTCACAAACACCAAGACCCTCGGATCCAACGCCTCGAAGCCGAACCCGAAGACCCCGAAGAATGATCTGGAGACCGTCCTGCCGATCCCTCCGTCGAACCCCAAGACCCCTGGATTCGAACCCATCCATGTGTGAACCCCTATCTTAGGCCCTATTTTTATAATATATGACATCTATTTGTTGTATATTAAATTGAACATGTTGCATACATATTGTGGTTTTGGGGTAATTAAATATGGAGACCATATGTGGGCAAATCTAGTCCCATATTGGCCCCATTTAAATCTATGTAGCGAACCGATGACATTTTATCTTATGACAACATTTAAATTGCAGGGTATCTAAACAACCTAAACCATCTAAATAAATGCGGGACCCGGTTCCATGTCATACATCATACATGCATCATGTCCAATCTTCTGAATTTCTGTTAGTACTTTGCTCATTCATGGATTAGGATGATGAGTTGTTGCGAGTGTCGACCCGATCCTCGGATGAACCTTAGGCAATGTTTTCAAAGTGAGCATTCTCCCCTTCTACCTATCTTACTTTATAGTCTTTATTTCCTCCTATTGATCTATTGCTATCTCTGTGTTTGCGATGCTCTAGTTTTCGACTGTGATATCCCTTGCAGCCATTATATTGCCTTGGACACATCCTATTACTTTTTGTTTGCTAGATAGTCAGCTTATGAGTCATAGTTGCTTTGCAGGTGTTGCTTCGTGTCGGTGTTCCACAGTTGTTGGAGAAATGCCTCATGCTTTATATTGGAGATGATTATGGCTTTAATTAAAGTTTAACAACTAATATTGAAAGTAGGTAAATAACGCAGAGGCATAGGTGGGCAATAGATGTTATTTGGTTTTAAACATCCACTTGTGTCCCGTGGGACCCGAGTACTTGATACCGTTCATGAATATTCCACCATCCGCATGTGGGACCATGAATCCTTAGCATGAGCTTGAGTCATATATTATTTCTTGGGGCCACAAAGTAGTTTGACTTTATTACTATCATGTATACTTATGCCATGCTTCTACATTTTATTTACTATTATGCGTGGAGCGCTGTACTATTGGAACCCGTTCCATGTTTTTTGATGTCGATAAGCCCAGTCACACTTTCGGTTTCCCAGTCGTCTACATCCATCATCACAAACCTCTGGGCCCATCTCGGAGCCGGCTAAATTCGTAGCGGGTAGCTTGGTGGGGTTCCCCCCTGAAATATTATATGAATCTTGTGATTTCTTTGTCGTGATGCCTCGTTGGGTTTTCATTTCATTTTTCCAAGGTTGATCGTGCGTGTGTTGCTATTTGTGCCCTAGTAAACCTTTCTAAAAGTCTTGTCCGCGGTTATGGACGACTTGGAGCACAGTATCTCGATCATAGACAACTATAACTAAATTAGTGCTATAAATTTGATTTTGAAATGACTAGTAATCAACTTCAGTACAACAGAATGGCTAAATAAAAGTACCAACAACTGCTGGGTTTTTAAATGTCTCATGGTATATGTATCTCACAAGTAAGTATAACTACGGAATGGTTAATTAAAACTGCCCTTTGCTTATTATATCAGGATGACTCATGATATCTATATTGGACTAGTAATTGTTGCAACTATAACAGAATGAATAAAACTGCCAACTGTGTGAGTTCCTCGGTGGACTTCCTCGTTTGGTCTCGAGGGGGAAATTCAAGGATGGGTATGTTTGGTGTTAGTATCAGGTTGGATCCGAATATGTCTTGCTTATCTCTCTCTGATAGTCACCAGTTTTATCAAGTCTCTCGGTTGTTTAGTGCATGTTAGCGCTTCAGTCCACCATACCTATGTAGGCGAGGACCGCCAATTTCAAGACTTGTCGTGTCTTGGCCTTAGTAATCTTGACCGCTCTCTTTTCCTTTGCCCTTTGTGGCGCCCTTTTTTGTTTAAGCAGGTTTTGAGATCGGCGTCGTTAGCGGGGTTACCCTTCGGCTTGCTGGGCAGGTTATGGGACGCCATTGTTTATTCTTCAGGGCTCTTAGCCCAATTTGCATCTTGTCCGTACTCGGATGCTGTATCGTTTCAAGGTTATTTGGATATTTGTACTGTATATCTGTATTCTTGACTCATGGAGTCGTGGTTGTATATATCTGTTCTGTGGGTTCCATCATGGACTAATGTGTAATGGTATTAGTGCTGGTGAATCATTTTATGCGGGTTTGGCGGAATCGTTAAAACCTGCATAGAGGTGATTGGTATCGAGCTCAGCTATGATACCTGGTCCAGTAGGATAACCTAGCTAAAACTATTTTGCAAAATTGGTTGGATAGATCTAATTAGGTCTGATTTTACTCCTTACCCTTTGCTATTTTCCTCTTATCTCTACATGTTTTGAATCTTCTCTCTTATCTTCTCTTGAGTCCAGAATTCTCTTGGTTGGGTTTCTTGCCTTGAGTTTTGTTTCCATCCTCCAGAATGGTGCTTCACATCCGGTCTTCATGTTATCGATGGATCTTTCATCTGTTGTATCTTTCGATGGATCAAAATTCACTCATTTTTCTCTTTGTATCCACGGTGTTCTCCTTCATGACGTAGTATGAATTCAGTTGGCTACATAGTCTCTTATTCGTGTATAGAGTAATGCTTTGAGTTAGGGATGGAGTCGCGACCATACCACTACTCTTGTCATTATTTTGTACATTGAAGACCAATGCAATTGACTCATTCCATGGAAGTTAGAGGTGGCCTTATCTTTTGATACCTCCCTTCGCCTTTGTTTCTCCGAGTGTCCTCTCGGCGAACATGAGCATCAACCCTTGTTGGTGGTGTCGCGTTTCAACATGAATAAAGAATCTTTGTTAGTGGTGTCGCGAGGGTCTAAATGAAGAGAAGATTCAGATCGTCGGCCTCCTTCCCGTTATCTTTAGGACAATCTAGGTGATATCCATTGTTAGTGGTGTCGAATTGTAGCACCCGGAAATCCACTACTAGAAAATCGTGTTAATAATACTTTATGCATCATCATGACATCATTGTTGCATAGTTTGCCTCAAACTATTTTTGGTAAAACCCTATATTGTTTTCATTACATCTCCTTCTTTTATTCAAAATATATTTTATGGCATTTTAAACGTGTAAAGTTATTTACAAAATATTTATTCAACAAAAGAAAAATAAACATAAAATATTTTAAATAAAAATAAAAACCTAGACCTAAATCGGCCAGGCCCAAAAGGCCGGTCGGGAACCCTAATCCCTACCTATCCCTAACCCTAACCCCACCCCACCACCGGACACACACACGCCGCACGAGCGACGACCACTGCCTTTCTGACACACCCACCACACGACGCAACCCACCCGGTGGACACGATAAACACAAGCACTGCAGTGACGCAACACGCACCATCGACGCGCCCTCATCCCATCCCGCTCCCTCACGCTAATCCCCGGTCCAACGTGCCCCATGCTCCTTGATTTCCCACCCGACCGCCAGTGGCTCTCCTTCCTCAACCACGCCACCTCCTTGTCGGTTCCCCCAAGCTCGCCGCTTCGCTTCAGGCCACTCGTCCCGAACCACCGACCAAGGCTGCCCTCTCCTGCCGACCCTACTGCAGAGCTCCTCCGCGCCTCCCATCATCTCGCCATCCGTCCCAGTGCTCCCGCCCTCCCCGATCCAGCTCTCCTCCTGCCTGCCCGCAAGCCTCCTGCTCTCGAGCGCTCTCCATGAAGCCCGCCTCCCTCCTAGCTATATTGTTGATCCCTCTATATGCGTGTTCAGAACACTTCATTGGGAGACACCAAGAGGAAGGTATGATGAGCACAACAACAAGTTTTCCCTCAAGAAGAAACCGAGGTTATCAAACCACAAAGGATTAACGTATGGTGTGGAAGGTAATCATGGTTTTCAACAAGTAAACGTAAAAGTGGAAGATGTATCAATGGTAAAGATTGGACTGGGGTCCATAGTTCACTAGAGGTGTTCTCCTTAGATAAACAAACATGGCATCTGGGTAAACAAATTACAGAGGCAATTGACAGCAAGGCATAACAATGCAATACTAACATCAAGATCCTATGAGATTAGATTGGGCAATACAACAAGATACATAGACCGCCATCCAACTGCATCTATGAATAGAAGTCCACCTTTGGGTTATCATCCGAACCCCCTCAAGTATTAAGTTGCAAGCAAGCCTTTGGACAACTCCATGAACAAAGTGTGTAAGGTAATCTACAACCTTGTTCCATGAACAAATAGAGGCATGAACCCACTATCGATCATAAATACCCCTCTTGAGTCACTAGCAACTACTTGGCCGATAGCTACTAACAAGATCACAAACAACATGACATGATAGAATCAATAATACAAAACTATTAATCAATCGACATTGTAATCTCAATATCCATCGATCCCCCAAACACAACATGCATGATTACAAATAGATGAGATCTTGATCAAGAATGGAGCTCACAAGATCTATACATGAAAGCACAAAGGAGGAGGTACAACCATCTAGCTATTACATGGACCCGTAGTCTAATGTGGAACTACTCATGCTTCACGAGGCCAGCATGACGACCAGGAACCTCTCCTCTGTTTCTCTCCTCCACCAGCACACCCACTCAGCCCGCCGGACCCACACCACTTCAACTCGTCGTTAATCTACGAGGACCTCGCGCCTCTACCGTTTCCTCCCGAATCAATTCATTTGATTACGCTTGATTCTGGCGTAATTGCCCCCCTCGCTACTTAAACCCCCCTCTCCATTTCCCCCAAACCCCAAGCCACTGAGGCGTCCCAGGCTCACGAATTCCTTGATGACGACGCTCCAGCCTGCAGCGTAATTCGGCCAACGACCACCCTTCCGCTCTGGTTCACACGATCACACTCCACCTGCTGTGCAGTAGAATTAGCTCGTCGCCCGTGCCCCTATCATCAACAACGTCATAGCCTGAGCATCGCCTCCTGCTCCAACTCCGGCGAGGTCTTCGCGCCAACCTCGAGCACCCCTCGCGAGTTCGTGAGTACCTGCGACCCTCGCACTCGCACCCTCTGGCCATCACTTGATCAGGGCCCTAGGGCTCGTCCCGATACAGCAGACGCGTACGTTTGCGAACTCCGGCAAAGAATCCCCGTCTCGGCGCCCCTCGAGCATCAGCGATGTCACATGAACTTGGTGATCTACCTTCCTCGCTTCTTGTATTGCTGGTATCAATACCACTCTTAGATTTGGGGATCTAGGATAGATGACTTAAAATCTGGAATTTCATCTATTAGATATTCAAATTTGTAAATTCAATAACTTTTGTTCTGTTTATCCAAAAATACAAATAATATACCATTGGAATCACAAAAGAAATCCTACACATCTATTTGCTTATTTTGTATTTTGTTTCTTGTTAAAATGGAATTTATGCAGAGACATTTGTAAGCATATTTTGTGTATAAAAATTATTTGGAAAATGTTTTAAAGGCCAAATTAAGTTTATTTGGTGTATAATTGTTTTGTTTATTGTTCAGTACTGTTTTACTTGTCTTGTTTGGTTTAGAAAAATCATCACATGGCATTTGCATGCATTCATGTATTTTGTTTGATTATTTGAAATGTGAATTTGGTCTTTATCATTTTATGTGTAGATTTTGGTGCTAGTGGTGATTGTGACTGTGAGGATTGTTGTTACTCCCCAACTACCAAGGCAAGTGGTGCTTCATACTTTTGTCCCAATATTTTGACTATGCATTAGAAATATTTTGTATAGGGCTTGCATGATAATTTTGCTAAGTATCTATATGCTATGCTTGGGAAATCCTAGTAGTTGTAGAATTGTTAGAATTTTCTCTAAGTTAAGATACTTGCTATTTCCATGCTTAGCCTAGCTAGTAGCAACCAAGGGTGGATTATATACATGCTATGGAAAAATATTTCTAAGTCTTTGACTTATGTTTTTGTAATAAAACAACTAAGTGAATGAAACACACAGGTGGAATGGTAATTGCTTGGTGGTTTTGGTTGAGTGGTTACCCGGGCCCATTTTCCAATGGTCTACCCTGTGTATCTCACTTGTGGAATGCCACCCAGGAACAAAGGATTTGAGATGCCATATGTTAAGAAGCTTCTAGTGCAGCCACATGGCATTATGGGCTCTGCCTGGATCATATAGGTTGCAATAACTTAGCCAAATGGAACAGTTGGTGGTAGGGATGATAGGTTTGGAGTAGCGTCCATTTTGGTCTAAGGAAGGCTTCGAAAGGTCTGTCTTGGTGAAAATCAAGTCTTGTGGGAAAGTGCACCACCTCTGAGAAGGAAGAAACTAAGTACTTAGCGTGTCCCGGTAATGGACAATTTGAGCATCAAGACATGGAAGCTATCAAGAATCTCCTCATCCCAATTTCTAAGTTAAAACTTGTGGTTGAACAAGGGTGAAGGTTCACCAATGTCTATTGGTGGTTCCTTGGGAGTTTTTGCCAAACAAAAACTTAGTGTTTTCAACTGATAGGTAAAACCTATTTTGAGCAAAGCAAGCCTAAGCTACACTTAGCCAAATTCATGTAGAAGCTAGATACTATTATTCTACTAAGGTATCACTTGCCAATACTATTCCAATGTATTGACCCATGGCTGTAACTTGTGATGTTGCAGGTTACTCTGATGAGGATTGGGGTTATGAGTCTACACTCAACATGCCTGCCTGTGGCACATGAAGATGAAGACTTTTATTTATATTGTTAAGTTAAACTCTTGTACTAGCCTATGGCTATGGAGTTGTAAAAGACTATGTTATCTCTGGAATGATGATGTAATAATGACCTTTGTTTATGTGTACTTCATCTTAAACTGTGGATGCTAGCAATTGATCCAGGTACTAGCATTGCAATCACAAGGGACCTTTACCTTTATAAAGGTGGGGTCTTCTGAGATGGTATCGAAGCACATGTTGCCTGTGGGATTATGACCCTAAGTTGGATTAGAAACCACTAAGGAAAAAAATTCAACACTTTGAAAATTTCCACACTTGTCTTTTTCTTCTCGTAAACTTTTCTAATCTTCTTTCTCATCTCTATTTGTAGATGAACTCCATCAACGAAGCCGTGAGGAAGGGACCACTCATGACCATGACTTTGGAGTGTGAGACTGAATTTCCCAAGGCCCTCAAGAACCTTATGGTTACCATGGGGATACATGTGCTGTGTACAAAGGATTCCCTATGATGGATGAAGGAGAAGAGTATTGGTGGGTGCAACTTCACTTGTACAAAAACAAGGAAGACAACCACAACGAGTAAGGATTCTGCATTGTCACCAACTCAGAAATGCACACAACATTCTTTGACTCTGCAAGAAATGCAGCTTGGAATGCTATCAAGGAGCTTGGTGATAGACTCAAGTGCAGAATGCTCAACACCCAAAATGACCTTAGAGAAGAAAAGCATACCCAAGAATTAGAGACTACCAACCAACAACTAAGAAATCATAGATTTAATATGGGAGTCTTGTGAACAAGATAGACAGATGGCTACTAAGGATGCCCTGATAGCTATTTTGTCTAGTGAGTGAGAGTTGTAACGTACTTCGTTAGTTGGACCACCACACTTATCGTTTTTACTTCCAAAAATTTGTCTAAGTTATGTTGAACCTTTGATGTTTGTAATGGATTTGTGTATGCCATGACTTGTGTGTTTGTTGCATAAAGATGTGCTTGTGATATTTTGTCTTGTGATTTTTCTCTATTGATGTTGATTCTAACTTTTCTCTATCTTATAAAATATATGCCTAATGTTTTTATCAACACGGCCGAGTTCAAGGGAACTCGTTTTGGTACTCTCATTGAGCTCACTAGTGTGCTCAACCTTCCACTTCCTAGCATCATGACACTTCCACTCACCAAGTTTGAGAGGAAGGACCTATGGGGCTTGAGTCACCCAGCCGAGACGCCAGACAGAGCCAACCATGGAGACCATCACTTTCAAGATGATGCATGAGGACAAGGAGAAAGGCCTAGATGTAGTCATGCAGGAGTTACTTGGGCGCTTGGTAGGGAGACACTCCACCGAGCTTAGAGGTCTTTACTTTCACCCCTTCGGGAGACGCAACGAGGAGGGTGAGGCCATAGAGTACTAGGATCTTTGCTAGAGAGCGATGGAGCCGATTAAATGCACTGTACCTCCGGACCTAGAGGGTCTTATTAGACACCTAGATACTGATAGGACCAACGTCATGCTTAGCAATGACGAGCTCGGTTCAGCTTCATGAGAAGGACAAGCTCTTCGTGGAGCAAGGCAGAGATAGTCAAGGAAATGGAGGCCAAGTTTGAAAGCTAGGACAAGAAGTTCAAGAGCCGGAGAAAAGAGTCAAGACAGGAACAAGAAGATCCGGAGATGAAGGAAGAGCTAGAGGCCAAGGACTTGAGCTTGAGCATCGAGGGAGTGATCGAGAGGCTTTCAGAAGAGGGATCTTAGGGCCAAGATTGAGGCCTTGACTACTAGTGTTGATGAGTACAAGACGCTATGGAGAATGTTGGAGATATGCCTAGAGCAATAATAAAAGTGGTTATTGTTATATCTTTGTGTTTATGATAAATTTTATATTCATGCTATAATAGTATTAACCGGAAACATTAATACTTGTGTGATTTGTAAACTAAATTAGTGTCCCTGGTAAAGCCTCTTTATAATACTAGCTTGTTGATTAATAGATGATGGTTTCTCGATCATGAACATTGAGATATTATTAATAACAAGATCATATCATTAGGAGAATGGTATGATGGACACTCCTATAGATAAGCGTAGCATTAAGATCAAGTCATTTCAATAGTTTGTTTTCTATAAGCTTTACGATACATAGTAACCTAATTCCTTGACCATGAGATCATGTTAATCACCATCACGGAAGGATGCTTTGATGACATCAAACACCACACCGTAGCTAGGTGGCTATAAAGGTGGCATTGAGTGTTCAGAAAGTATGGGTTGAGGCACATGGATCAAGAGTGGGATTTGTCCATCCATATGACGGATAGATATACTCTGGGCCCTCTCGGTGGAATGTCATCCAATTAGCTTGCAAGCATGTGGTGGCTCACAAGGGATCACATATCAGGAGCGAAAAAGAGTACTTATCGGTAATGAGGTTGAACTAGGTATGCAGAGATACTGAAGCGATCAAAACCTCGGATAAGTAAACTATCATGAGACAAAGGAAATTGGTATCGTATGTAAGTGGTTCATTCGATCTAAAATAATCATAGAAATATGTGGGAGCCATATGAATTTCCAGATTCCTCTATTGGTTATTGATGGAGAAGTGTCTCGGTCATGTCCGCATAATTCACGAAGTAGGGAGACACACTTAAGGATTCAATGTTGTTTAGTATATATGGAATGTTAGTAGGGATACCAAATGTTGTTGAGTCTCGGATGGGATCCGAGGATATCCACGAGGAGATCCGAATGGTCCAGGAGAATAAGATTCATATAAGGAAAGTCCTATTTTGGAGTTAAGGAAAAAGTTTAGATGTTTTCATCGGAGAGGTTCTAGAAGGGTCTAGAAGGTTCACCGGTCCGGAAGGAATGGTCCATGAATGTGTCATGGGTAAGTGGAATGATTGGATCATATCCTAGGTCACATGGTGTGTACATTTGTAAGAGAATGAAAGCTCTAAATTGAAAGTCAAATGGGAGATTGAAAAGTCAAACTGGAACAATGGTTTCCTAGTGGGAGAAGAAACAAGTCCTTCTCTCAATCCAACTTTGGATTGGGTTTGGATTCAAACCAACCCATACCAAGGATGCCCCCTCTCATAAATAGAGGGGATGGCTTCCCAAACAAGCCCTAGCCCTCCACACCCCCAGCCTGCCATGGCGCTTGATGCCAGCCGCCGCCCCCCCGCCTCGAAACCCTAATCCACCATAACCTCCGAGCTTGGCGAAGCCTGCGGGATCTTCCCTCTACTTGACACCACGCCGTCGTCTTGGAATCGCGAGGAGAACTACAACCTCCGCTTCCTGCTGGAACAAGGAGAGGAAGGTCTTCATCGAGACCGAACATGTGAGCGTGTGACTGCGGAAGTAGCATGGCGCCGGAAGGATCGTCTACGATCTTGAGATCGGCAAGTGTCTGACTACATCACCCACGAGAATCTGCTCTCGTTAAACCGCTTTGGAATCTTCAAGGGTGAGTGCTTGTATCGACTCGTTGCTACAATCTAGTAGATAGATCTTGGCTTGTTTGTGTGCATGCGGTAGAATTTTTTGTTTTCCATGCTCTGAACCCCTAAAGTGGTATCGAGCCGTGTCTATATGTAGATCTGTTGCCGAGTAGAACAAAATGGTCATTGTGGGTGGTGGTGCTTTTATTATCAATTGCTTTTGTGTACTTTGCATCTTGCGGTATGATGGGATGAAGCGGTCCGGGCAAACCTTACATGACATCGTTCATGAGACTTGCTCCACGCTCAACATGCAACTCGTATTGCATAAGTGGCTTTCTTGGTGTCTCTCTCCCATCATAGTATAGATTCAATTTACAACGGGAACTTGATAGTTCAAACATCAAAGTTGTGGTTCTTGTTCATAAGTTAGAACGACACTTATTTAAAGCCCCAAACCACGTAAAATATGCAAAGAAAATTAGGCGTCTAACTTTGTTTTTGCGGTGTAGAGGTCCCAACCTTTAATAAGGTAGAGATCCTGTGTTTACAATGGTAGTCCCTGGATCAATAGCTAGCATCCAAAGTTAAGAGGTAATTACAAGAAGCAAAGGTCATAATACAACTTTATAACCAGGAATAAAATATTTCATTACATCTTACGTAGCTCATTTGGCTATCTCAATACAATGCAGCAGAAATAACTATAGCATGGAGTCCTTCATCTTCAAAGTGCCACGCAATCATATTGTTGTAGACTTGTAATCCTAATCAACACACTTCACTAACATCAAACAAACCTGCAACATAATAACAGCCACAAGGGTCAATACATTTGAATTTGTATTGGCAAGTGATACTATGGTAGTATAGTGGTAACTATCATATATATGCATTTGGCTAAGTGGAGCTTAGGCTTACTTTGCTCAAAATAGATTTTCCTTACCTTTGAAAACACTAAGTTTTGTTTTGTCAAAACTCACCCAAGGAACCACCAATAGAAATTGGTGAACCTTCAACCCTTGTTCAACCACAAGTTTTAACTTAGAAAATTGGGATGAGGAGATTCTTGATAGCTTCCATGTCTTGATGCTCAAATTGTCCATTGCAGGGACACGGCTAAGTACTTAGATTTTACTCTGAGGTGGTGCACTTTCCCCACAAGACTGACATGCATCGAGGCAAGATTTTTCAAGCCTTCCCTTAGACCGAATGGACGTTCAACCTATCATCCCTACACCAACTGTCCATTTGGCTAAGTTATTTGCAACCTATATGATCCCAGGAGCCCATAATGCCAAGTGGTTGCACTTGAAGCTTCTTCAACATTTGACATCTCAAATCTCTTTGTTCTGGGTGGCATTCCACAAGTGAGATACACAAGGCCATATGGGCCTTGTGTAACCACTCAACACAAATCCATTCCAAAGGTGATTCATTCACTTAGTTGTTTTATTAAACAAAACACAAGTCCTTGACTTAGAAATATTCCATAGCATGAATATAATCACCCTTGTTTTCTACTAGCTAGCTAAGCATGATAGTAGTAGGAATCTTAACTTAGGAAAAATTCTACTAAGGTTTCATCTACTAGGATTTCCCATGGCATAGTCTATACTTAGCAAAATTCCATGCAAGTCCTACTTAGAAATATCACTAATGCATAGTGAAAATAATGGGACAAAAGTATGAAGCACCACTTGCCTTTTTGGTAGAGAATATAAGTTCACTCCTTGATCTTGCAATAGTCACACTCTTCAAAGTTCACTACAATTCAATCAAGCAAGGCACAATTCAATCTACCATTCAAGCAATTCATCACATAGAATAATAAAAACAAAACAATGCATGCAAGCATGCAAAGATTGTTTTATTTGGAAAGTGGTTTCTAATAGGTTATAAACATCAAAACACCTATTGGTCATTTATAAAAGTGGCAAAAACCATTTGATGTCAAGTTAGTGAAAATGGACATTTAAATCATTTTTGTTTTGCTAGAATTGATTTAAATCAAATACTGATTTCTAGTGTTTGACAAATATATTTTAAACACAAATGTTAGTGTTTTAAGGTCAAGTGTTTAATATTAAAACCATTTGCAAAAGGTTTTTCTTATAAACCATTTTATACCAAAGCAATATTTTATGTTGTTGGAAATGCCTTTTAGCAAGGTAATAATTTATAGGGTTCATCAAATATATTTTTAAATCCTAAAACTTGGTGTTTAGGGTTAGAGAGTTTAATTCAAATCATTTTCCAAAGGTTTTACTCAAAAAGCATTTTTAACACATAAACAATATTTTTATTTAACTAGAAATGTTCTTATTCAAAGATTTATTCTTTAACTTCACAAAATACACTTTTAATTCCACAAGTTGGTTTATATGGTCAGTAGGTTCAAAAAAAACATTTGCCAAAGATTTTATCCTAAAACATTCTAGAATAAATTTTATACACAAAATATGCCTATACAAGTTTCTGTAAAAACAACAAATTTAACAGATCCAATTTACTAAACAAAGTACATGGTTGGAAATTACTTGTTTTGCTGATTCCATTGATATTGTCGTGGGAATGGTCACGGCGAATCTGTCGGCAGAGTAGTAGAAACGAGGGGCAAGGCGGCCAGCCATCTGCGGTCGAGATGAGGCGGAGACTCGAGGTTTTACCAGGTTCGGCCCCAGGAGGAAAGACCTACTCCTTCTAGATTGTATTATGAGGTGGTACAATGGATGGCTCGGCGGCTAAGCGGAGTCGCTTGGAAAGTATGATGGAGCGTATCTCTACCGCCCGAGGTTTATATAGGCTCACCTCCCTAGGGTTTACATATCTCAACGAATCAGTTAAAGGCTTGATGCTTGTTTAACCTAATCCATTGGGCCTATCTACTACTTTGGGCCTTGACTTCCGATCGCTTGGATCCGCCAGCTTGATCCGATCGCCGTCTTGCAGCCCACTCGCCATTCTTTGGGCGGTCGGAAGCGTCTGCTGGGTATACCCGGTACATCCCCATCAGTAGTCCCAGGCCGTAAATGTCGATTGGGCGTGGTGACTGCGCAGCGATCGGTATCTTGATCGAATCGTCGGTGGGCTCTGTATATAGGAAAAACTTGTCATTACTGTTCGCAGCTTTGGCGAGTCGAATCGGCGAATGTTCGCGAGTAGGTTTTGGTGAGCAGTGGCTGAAGTTGGACCGTTAAGCATGGTCAAACTAGCCGTTCGGTAATCAACGGTAACTTTTGGCGTAATCACCGGCGTAATGTGACCTCCTGATTTGGCGGGTAACAACCGCTATATAAAGAGAATGGCGGCGATCGAGGCTATCTTCTGCCATTCTCTCCATTCGCATTCTCGCCTCCCTTAAGCGATCCAGCCGACCGAAATCCTCCGACCCCACAAAGTCCTCCGCCATGGCCCTATCCACGAACCACAGGGAGGTCCAAATGTCTGGCGCCGGCGTCCTTGAGGAGGCCAGGATCCTCTTGGCGCATCCCAGCGGAGGTGACCCGAGCCAGCGAGAATTCATCTGCTTCACCAGATCCTGGGCGGGGACTGGGATTCCCCACGTCCTTGTTCTTCCGGCGGTTCTGCACCTACTACGGGATCCAACCGTCGGATCTGGGTCCCCATAGCATCGAGCAGCTCGCCATCTTTGTGGCGTTCTGCGAGTGCTACTTGACTCCGGCCCTACTTCCCTCTTTGGCAAGATTTGTTCCATGGGACGGATCAGCGCGAGGCGAGGAGGCGGCCCAATGCTGCGCCGCGGTGGCCTAACCTTCCAGCTGAAGTCGAAGGCCTCATTCTTGACCTGATCTTTGCCAAGGCGGCGGGGAAAAGTCGTGGTTCTCATTGCGGCGACTCCGGAAGCGAGGCGGCGATTCGCGGTACTCCGCCCGACCCGGTCGAGCCTCAAATCGGCAAGCTTCCCGGCGACCAGCGGATGGTCGTTGGCGAGATGCTTAGACCATCCGCGGTCTGAAGAAGAAGAACCTCGATGATAAACACAGCCTGGCTCGGCGGCGACTTCGTCCGCTGGCGTATGAGCACTACATGTACCAGTACACGGCGGGGCGACCCGACAAAGGCTAGCCTGGCGAGTGGAGGCTCGATGACTACACGCGGCCCTGAAGAAAATCACCCAGCGGTGTACTTGGGCGCTCAAGCTGGGGTCGCCCCTATACTGCAGCGCTCAGCTAACGGTAATCACGCCATTATCATTCGATCGCGATCCTTTTGCGATCGCGGTCATACTAACTTCAACTTGCCTTTGTTGCAGCTGTTCCAAGTGGTGGAGGTGGCTCCGCCGCCGGATAGCGAAATTAGCTCGTCGTCCAAGACATGGGCGGTCGCCCGCGGGGAAGCGGCAAGCGGCAATGACGAAGTCGAGGAAGAAGCTGCCCGGCCTTCGAGCAAGAGCCTCGGCGCCATGATGATGAAGAAGAACTTCCGGAGGCGACCTCGCCGCCAGCTACTCCGTCAAAGAAGAAGAGGAAGGAGAAGGAGGCGAAGGCCCCTCAGAAGGAAGGCGAAGCCGATGAGGCGCCTCGCCACCACACTCGGCAAGCGGTTTCGCGCCCCAGCCCTATCAGGGCGGCGCCACCGCGGCCAGCTGGACCACGGCCACCGTTGAGGTGCCACCGATGCCCCGCCATTCGCCCCCGATCTGGCTGGGGATGCTCTGCCAGTGGCTTACCGCCTCGCAGAAGCTCCTGTCGAAAGAGTTCTGAGAGGCTCCGGTTGCAGCCTCAACAACGAAGAAGCCGTCGTGTCTTGGGCACGCACTGAACATGGGGCTCGGCCGCCCGGGGGCCGGAACTGGAAGCCAGCCGGCCCTCCGTCTGAGCTGCGCTTCATTCGATGCAAGTGAGTACACTCGCCTTCCTTCGTCTTTCAAAATCGCTTGAATTATCTTGCTTATCGGTGATGTACAGGACCCGGAGTGAAGAGGATGGGCCACCCAACCGTGGCTAAGGTGCCACCCGTCGAGGAAGATCCTTCCGCAAGAGGAAGGCGGATGAAGTAAATCGCCCCTGCGGATGGCGGCAAGAAGGCCAAGGTGACACCGTCGTCACGATTTCGGCGACACGGCGCGCCGCTGGACCTCAGGCGCGCGTCCACGAAGGCGCTCCCTTGCTGGGCGGCCGAGGAGCCACCTTCCGCTTCATGACCAAAGGCGGCGGTGGAACTTCGCCCTCGAGCCCGCGCTCCGGGATCGCCGATGCTGAAGTCGACCAGCGTCGTGGGCATAGCTCTCCTCGCGTCCGTGGGCGATACAACTCCACGGCATGCTTGGCGCAGCCATCCGGTACATCCGGTCCCGAGGATCAGGTCGGTGCTGCGGCGGCCGATTCTTTAATCTTATCTTTATTTTTCGCATCCGGTCCCCGATGCGCCGCGCTGAATTTCAGCGGGTGGGCACCAAATTCTTTGATTACCAGTCCCGATGCGCTTTTCGCTGAATTTCAGGGTGGGCGCACTAAAATTCTTTGATTGCCGGTCCCAGATGCGCTTTTCGCTGAATTTCAGCGGGTGGGCATAAATTCTTTGATTGCCGGTCCAGTGCGCTTTTCGCTGAATTTCAGCGGTGGGCACTTAAAATTCAGCGGGTGGGCATAAATTCTTTGATTGCCCGGTCCCGAGTGCGCTGAATTTCAGCGGGTGGGCACTTAAATTTCTTTGATTAACCTTTTTGGTGATGTGCGAGTGCGCAACGAATCGGTGACGATTGGTGGCGAAGCTTGCGGAGAAGAACTGGCCATCGTCGAGGCGAACAAAGGGCTTCAGGCTGTTGCGCAGGAAGCTTCGCGAGGCTTGTCCCCGCTGGTGAATGGCGGCGCAATCGGCTTTGAATTCGGCTGAACAGCGGATCGCCGACCTCGGCGCCAAAGCTGCGGAAGTGAAGGAAAGCGAGCTCGGCGATGGGCGAGCCAAAGGCGCCATTGCAGCCGCCGAAGAGGATCGCAAAGTGTCGGATGCCCTTGTTGCTGGGCAGGCGACCATACATCGCTTCAATGCTTCATCACGGATCTCGCCCGCCCGTTGATTGGTAAGTGCATCCCTCTTTCAGTAGTTGTGCCATTTGTGGTGTCGTCATTCATTATTGTCTTCTACTGCAGTCGCATCATCGCCGATAGCGCGGAAGAAGCGAACTTCGTTGGCGTGTGTAAGCATGCTTGTCGACTCGGCAGCGTTGTCGGCGGCGTGCATCCGTGCCTATCTCCAAGAGATATCATACGGAAGTGATTCCCAGCGACCTCGTTGAGGTGTGGAGGTATTTGGAGAAAGCGCCCTTGATCGTTGAGTTCATGGCGGTCGGCGTTTGGCTGAGCGAATGACGGCGGCATAGTCTTGGACTTGCCCACTTTCGAGGACTTTGACATCGGCGATGTGACGAGTGGCTACCATCGTCGTGGCGCGGTAGAGCTTTCGAGGTCCTCAAGTTGCAGGATCGCGCGCGCGGCGTACTCGGGCGTGTCTTGGCAATGGGCGACCTCCTTCCGTGCGAGAGGCGGTCGTCGTGCCGAGCGACCCGAGCCGCATCGTGATTTCAGGTCGAGCAACCCTTCCCGGCGGCGATGGCGGGTGAACTAACGGCGTATCCGTCGAACCGCGTTCATCGCCGGGATGTTGGCGAGTTCGTCTAAGCCTGCGAGAATAGGATAGTTTGCCTTGTGGCGTTAGTAGCAGTCTGCCATGCGGGCATATTTTGTAATATGAGACAATGCAACATGCTATCGAATGAGATGTCGTGTCTATTTTGGTATTTGTCAAGTGTTTGTGATTGTTGTTTGAGCGAGTCCCGGCGCGTCCGCCCTTTTGTGGGGTTTACCTCGTATGTGATGTGTTTGTTGTTTTGTGTGTTTTATTATTGTGGTGACTACGGGACTCGAAGAGCCAGTCGCTAAGCGACGACTCCTTGAAGCTATGCTGTACTTGCCGTTTTCCGTCTTGTGAAAGGTTGGCGAGTCCCCGGCGTGGTACTTGGCTGTTCGGAGCGACTCGAGGTGAGTGAGGACTTGGCGCGTTAGTTTGTCGCGTCACTCCTGCCTGGCCCGTGGGGTCGGTCGGCGTGGCAGAGTCTGGGCATGCTCTCCTACTTGGCGTTTTCCGGACGCTCGAGGTGAACTGGTCCGGTCCCCGGCGTGGTACTTAGCCGTTCGAGTCGCTATATCGAGGATCACGGAGGACCGTGGTCGCTGTAGAAGCGTGGCGAGTCTTGGTTATTAGAACCAGTCGAGCTAAGCGACTCAATGGGGCTCGGGTAGGTGTTTTTTCGTGGGCGATGCAAGACCTGAGGTGACTCGGTGCTCTTGCACCGCACTACTTAGCCGATGCTGTACCAAGGTTGACTTCTGCGGTTAGCGTGATCTTGTTATTACAGTGCGAGTGGCACAAGACATGGAGAGTAGGCGCAATTTGCGGTAACCGTTTCTTTTTATTTCATAGCGGTTGGAAGTACATATGTGGGGTTCTAGGCGTAGAACTTCCGTGGGAGGTTTACATTCCATGGTAAGCGCGTCGAGTTCGCCGTCCCAGCGTCGGTGAGTAGTAAGGCGTCGTTGCGAGTACGGCCGATGGCGAATGGTCCCTCCCATGGAGGAAAGCTTGTGCATGCCCTTCTTGTCTGGATGAGGCGTAGCACCAGGTCGCCTTCTTGGAAGGTGCGAGTTTTCACCCGCCCGGCTGTGGTAGCGGCGGAGTCCTTGTTGGTAGATGGCGGTGCTGCGGCGAGCTGGGTCGCGTGCCTCGTCGAGTTGATCGACTCCATCTGTCGTCAGTTCGTTCGCAGCTTCCGTGTAGTGGGCGACCCTTGGCGAGTCGTGCTCAAGGTCGGTGGGCATGACTGCCTCGGCGCCGTACACCATGAAGGGGTGAATCCTGTCGACCTGTTGACCGAGTGCGGATTCCCCGGATGACGGAGGGTAGCTCCTCGACCCGGCACCGGCGGTGCGCTTTCGAGTGGTACTTGGAGTGTGGACTTCGAGCCGTGGAGGATGCTTTGGTTGGCCCGTTCCGCTGGCCGTTGGATTCGGGTGGGCGGCGGCGAGGTCGAGCGAATGTGGTGCTCTTCGCAGAATTCGGCCATGGCTCCTTTGGCGAAGTTGGTGCCGTTGTCCGTGATGATGCTGTTTGGGAACCCGTGGCGATATATGATCTCGGCGTAGGAATTTGGTGGCGGTCTTCCCATCGCATTTCGAACTGGCTTGGCTTCCACCACTTTGTGAATTTGTCGACGCGACCAAGAGGTGGGTGTAGAGGCGCCTTCTTGAAGGGCCTACCATGTCCATACCCCACGGCGAATGGCGGGTGATGGGGATTGTTTGGCTGAGCTTCGGCACGTGCGTCTGGTTGGCGTACCGGCACCCGGCGCACCGCTGGACAATGTCGACAAGCGTCGGCGTGTGCGATGGCGATGAAGCCATGTCGCATAGCCTTGGCGACC